>CM077152.1:54539834-55139834 GCA_039583875.1 Platanthera guangdongensis | reverse complement strand
TTCATCAAGTCCTTTTTAAGCTGAACAAAAGCAGATGAGGCAGAAGTTGAAATAACAGCAGCAGCAGGTGTTGAGATGGTAACAGCAGGGACAGCAGCAGATGGAGAAGGTGAAGCAGAAACAACAACTGCAGCAGCAGTAGGCTCTGGACAGGTGACAACAGTAGTAAATTCACTAGCAGCAGTAGAAACAGCAGATTCACTAACAACAACAGAAACTGGAGAGGTGATAGCAGCAACTACTTCACTGACAACAGCAGAAACAGCAGGAACATCATCAAAGTCTGCAGAAGGCTCAAATTCAGTGGCCTCTGTCATAAGAATGTCCTTGGAGAATGGTTCATCAGAAGTGGCAGAAACTTCAGCAGCAGTAACAATATTCTCAGGAGCAGCAGTATCAACAATCCTTTCTTCAGAAGAAGCAGCAGCAATTACTGAATTGACAAAGGAGGTGATCATGCTAGGGTCACAGCAAGAAAAAGGCACAAGTGCCTTGGATAAATCTTCTGGAGGCTGGACAGCATGGACCTCTGGCAGACAGCTAAAGTAAGCAGAATCAAAAACTGATAGCAAAGACCTGAGGTCTATTGCAAGAACTGCAGTTGAAATCTGACTTTCTGCTTGAGGCACAGCAACAGCAACAGGAGGAGCAGCAGAAGAAACAGAACTAACAGCAGCAGCAGACAGACAGCTTGCAGAAACAGCAGCAGCAGCATGAAGATTCACTTCATAAGGCATCTCCCCCTGCCTAGATGCAGACATGTTTGGATCAAGGCACACTACTGTAGGTGCTGCCTGAGGGAAGAGGGAAGAGAGCTTGGCAGAGAGGGCTGCCACTGACAGGTGTAGAGGAGCCAAGGAGGTCTCCAACAATAGAGAGAGCCAGGGGGCAAGCAGCTCATACAGCCTGTCAGCAAGGGCTGAGAGGTCTACTTGCTCAAGAGCTGGAGCAGAGGTAGAAGGTATGGAAGCAGCTGAAGGTTCTAGAAGAGAAGGGCTGGAGAATTGTGGAAGGGATGGCTGAGGTGTTGGTCGGGTGGATATGGAGGATAGGGGAATGGAGATGGATGGGGTGAATGTAGGTTGATCAATGATATGGTGTAGGAGGTCTTCAAATGAAGTGGAGGAGGTAGGTAATTCAGGAGGAGATGATGGAGAATCATCCATAAAGGAATCATCAAGTAGGGTGAAGGATGGATGAGAGGGTGAAGAGGTGACATCTGGTGGAGGGTAGGAGAATAGTGGGTGGAATTGGTCTGCTGGTGGAGGTAGAATAGGTTCTGGAGAAGGTGTTGATGTTGGAGATGGGCTGGAGATGATGATGGTGGATGGAGCTGGAATGGTGGATGGTATGGGAAGGGATGGAATTGGAGGAGGAGGAGGAGAGGCAACAGCAGCAGCCAGGTCATCTGCAGGGGCAGAGACCTGTGGAGGAGTGACTCTTTGAGTCATTGTGCCTGAAGGAGCACTGGAGGAGGGCCTGTTAGGCTAGCTTATTTGTCTGTCCCACTTTCCAAAGAGGGCACAAGACAATCTCTTGGAGGCATTGATATGAACTCCAGAGGAGACCAGCAAGGCAGGGCACCTGTGCTGCAGAAATACTCCAATAATTCTTCCAAAATTAACAAAACTTTTGTTGATTTTCTTTTTGATGAGGTCAAAGAAAACCTCTCCCCAATTCAGATTCTTCTTGTCCACAAGAGCTCCCATGAGGCAGAGCTGATATCTTGATATTGTATCATGGGCAGAGTGCTTTGCCAGTAGCACTTTCCCAACCACATCTGCCATGAACCTGTATTCTATTGACAGGTTCCTTTTGAATAGCTTGCTAGGGTTTCCCTCTGGATGACCCATCCTGGCAAGCAGTTCAGAATATTCTTCTCCAGATAACTCAGCAGAATCTTCTCCATTCCTCAACTCAAAAATTTCTGATAGAATGGTTGGGGTCAAGGGTACCTGATTTCCAGAAATTGACCCAACTATGGTAGAGTTATCTTGATTATGGGCAGTATAAACCCACTCCTTTATCTCATCAGAAGCCAGCTTGATCCTGGTGGTCATTATTGCTGTCAGATTCTGGTCCTTGAACAAACCCAGTATATCTTTGAAAATATGGTCAGTCGTGCTGAAGGATTCTATATCAATGTCAAAACTGGCATCAAACTTCATTACAGCAAGAACAGCAACTGACACAGTCATGTGTACCTGCAAAAATGCAACAAACAAAACGACCAAGTGTAGAACTGTTTGGAGGGAAAGAAAATTCTTGCAGAGAAATCGAAAGCGCAAATGAGAACGACGGCGAAAAAAGAGTTTTATATTAGGGTTCGACGCAGAATTGGAAAGATCGTTGAACTCAGTTCGACGATCGAGGCTACTAAAGGAATCTGAAGAGTCTTCAACATCGTCGATCTCCGTTCGACGATATTGGAGAGCGTCGAGCTCCGTTCGACGATCGTTCAGAGAACATAATCGTCGAGCGCCGTTCGACGATCGTTGACCGGAAGAGATAGTTCATACTATCTGAGAAATGCTGAACTCAGTTCGACGATTTCGAAAATCGTCGAACTCCGTTCGACGATCTTGGGGCAAATCGTCGAGCGCAGTTCAGAGATCAGAAAAATTCTAGACACTAAGAAAAATCAGAATGGTTGCCTAGTCTTGGTCAATTTTTAAGCTTTCAAAATCTTGGGTATTATTTAAGACTTCCTCCATCTAATATTCCTAACTGATTGATGAAGAAGGTGTGTTTCTTTTCATCCAATGGCTTGGTGAAAATATCTCCCCTTTGTAAATCAGTTGGGATATAATGTAGTTCAATTTTATTCTTCTCAACATTATCCCTTAGGAAATGATGCCTAATCTCTATATGTTTTGTCCTACTATGGAGGACTGGATTTTGAGCTATAGAAATAGCACTAGTATTGTCACAAAAGATTTTAGACTTCTCTAAGTTGTAGCCATAGTCTAGGAGTTGGTTCTGAATCCACAAGATTTGTGAACAACAACTGTCTGCAGCCATATATTCAGCTTCAGCATTTGAAGTTGACACAGATGTTTGTTTCTTACAAAACCAAGAGACAAGTCTGTCACCAAGGAACTGACAAGTTCCACTGGTGCTTTTCCTGTCAATTCTGCATCCAGCATAATCAGCATCTGAGAATCCAGTTAACTCAAATGCTTAATCTTTTGGATACCAGAGACCTAGATTTGGACAACTTTTAACATACCTGAGAATCCTCTTTACTAATGTTAGGTGTGACTCTCTAGGGCTAACTTGGAACCTAGCACATATACATGTAGCAAACATTATATCTGGTTTACTAGCTGTAAGATACAGTAAAGAGCCAATCATTGCTCTATATGTTGTCTGATCAACAGGTTTCCCATGTTCATCAGCATCCAATACAGCATTAGTAGGCATGGGTGTTTTCATACAAGATGCCTCAGACATACCAAATTTCTTAACCAATTCATTTGCATATTTGGTTTGAGAAATAAAGATGCCTTCAGCATGTTGCTTGACTTGCAATCCTAGGAAGAAGGACAGCTCACCCATGCTACTCATCTCAAATTTAGAATGCATCAGGTTAGAAAACCTTCTGCACAATTTGGAGTCAGTAGAACCAAAAATGATATCGTCTACATAAATCTGTACTAGTAGGGTATGGGACTTATGGGTTCTAATGAAAAGAGTTTGCTCTACTCTTCCCCTTATAAAATCATTTTCCAAGAGAAAGCATGCTAGGGTCTCATACCATGCTCTAGGAGCTTGCTTGAGACCATATAATGTCTTGTTCAGTCTAAAAACATAATCAGGATAAGTTGGAGAGATAAAATCCGGAGGTTGTCTGACATAAACTTTCTCTTTGATGTCTCCATTCAGGAAAGCACTTTTGACATCCATCTGATATACTTTGAAGCCTTTGTGAGCTGCATAAGCTAGAAATATTCTGATGGCTTCCAATCTTGCAACAGGTGCAAAAGTCTGGTCGTAGTCTATTCCTTTCTCTTGAGAGTATCCCTGAGCAACTAGTCTTGCCTTGTTCCTTATAATTACTCCTTGATCATCCAATTTGTTTCTGAATACCCATTTTGTTCCAACAATGGAGTGATCCTTGGGCTTTGGCACTAGTTCCCATACTTTGTTCCTCTCAAATTGATGCAACTCCTCTTGCATTGCAATGATCCAGTGTGGATCTTGCTCTGCATCTTGAATGGACTGAGGTTCAATTTGAGATAGGAAGCAGGTGTGCAACAGGTTTTGGTTGACCTGATTTCTGGTTTGCACACCAGCTGAGATTTCTCCAATTATTTGGGAAATTGGATGGTCTCTTGATGTTACTAAATCAACAGGGGGTGTTGATTGTTCACCAACCTGTGTTGTTGTTTCCTCTTGTGGTACAACAACTGGCTCTTCAAGTTGTTCTTCATTATGTTGAGCATTCCCTTCATCTTCACTGTTTTCATCCTCTTGAGCAACCTGTAACTTGTTCATATCTTCAACTAGAGAATGTTCCTGCAAAGGTTCTATGGTAGAAGAAATCTTCTCCTTGAAAGACATGTTAGTTTCATCAAATGAAATGTGAACAGATTCCTCAATTTTCAAAGATGATTTGTTATAGACCCTATAAGCCTTGCTGATCATGGAGTATCACAGAAACACTCCTTCATCAGCTTTGGCTTGAAATTTTGCTAAATATTTCTTGTCATTATTGTGAATATAGCAAATACAACCAAAGACTCCAAAATAGTCAACTTTAGGTTTCTTCCCTTTGAGTAATTCATAGGGAGTCTTTCCCTTTAGTTTATGTATCAGACTTCTGTTCAGCATATAGTTGGAGGTGTTCACTGCCTCTGCCCAAAAGGATAGAGGTAGATGAGCATCTGACAACAATGTAGTGGCAGATTCAATAAGGGTTCTATTTTTCCTTTCAGCTACCGCATTTTGTTGAGGAGTTCTAGGAGCTGAGAAAGTATGCCTGATCCCTTCACTCTGACAGAACTCTTACATAAGAAGAGAATCAAACTCTGTCCCATGATCACTTCTGATCAGGGCAATGTGAGTATTGAACTCAATCTGTATACATTTGAGAAACTCTGTCAGACACTTAAAGTTATCAGACTTCTTTCTTAGAAAGAACACCCAAGTGAATCTAGAGAAGTCATCTACAACTACTAAAGTGTAGGATTTCCCTCCTAGGCTTTGTACTGTGATGGGTCCAAAAATATCCATGTGTAACAGATACAATATCCTAGGTGAATCACTCTTATTAAGTGATTTAAAGCTGTTTTTAGTTTGCTTGCCTAATTGACAAGCCCTGTAGAGTCCTTCCTTCTTGTAGGGGCCAGAAGGTAGTCCTCTAACAAGGTTGTCCTTGGATAGCCTAGCAATAGTTCTAAGGTTTAGGTGTCCTAATCTTTTATGTCATAAAACATTTGGTCTACAGACAGAGTTAAACAAGCAGATATCTACATCAGTTGAAAGGAAATCTACTAGATAGATGTTACCTTTCTTTTTACCTGTCAACACAGTTGTGTTGTCCTCTGACTTGATTTTGCATAAGGCTTTGCTGAAGGTCACCTGGTAGCCTTCATCACACAGCTGACTGATGCTAATTAGGTTGTACTTCAGTCCTTCCACATAAGCTACCTTCTTGAAAGTTACTGAACCAATCTGGACTGCACCATATCCTTTAGTTTGTCCAAAGTTTGAATCACCAAAGATAACTTTGGGTCCAAGCTTGGCTCTGAAGGATGTGAGGTTGTCCTTATTCCCTGTCATGTGCTTAGAGCACCCACTATCCAAATACCATTGCTGGTTAGATGTTGGATAGGTCTTTACCTGCACATAAGACAATTCATTTGTTTTTGACCCAGTTTACCTTGGGCCTAGGTTGATAACCTTTAAATTCTGAAATGAAAGACATCCCAGGTTGACTCTTATATCCTTCAGGATGATATCTCCTTGGAGGTAAAATCCATTCAGTATAAGGGTTAAAGATTTGGGATGAAGGACCCTTAGGATTCAATTTTGATTTGCCTTTGAAAAATTTTCCAGAGCTCTGACCTTTGTTCGATGATCTTGGAGCTGCGTTCGACGATCTTGGGTCAGATCGTCGAGCTCCGTTCGACGGTCGACTATGGCTGAGGTCAGGTATTTGAGATCGTCGACCTGCGTTCGACGACTTTGGCTGAGATCGTCGATCTGCGTTCGACGATTTTTCCTAAGATCGTCGAGCTGCGTTCGGCGATCGTCGATCTTCATTCGACGATCGTCGATCTCCATTCGACGATTTCTGCTGGGACTTAATTTTCTGAGGCAGATCAGAATTTTTCCTAGTAACCTCTACAACTCCCTTTCCCTTTTCAGAAATGAATTTGATGGGAGTTGTTAGGACTATAGGTTGGCTGGATGAAGCACCCAAGCCCAGTGTACTGTTGAATCTAGAGTTCACTGTGCTTGTGATGTCCATCAGCTTGATGCTTCTCCCATTAAGGGATTCTTCAAGCTTCTTGGCCTCAGAGAGCTCACTTTTCAGTGAAGCTATCTGTTCCCTACAGCACTCTAACTCCTGAGAGAGTTTGAGGTTTTCTGACTTTAAAGTATTGGTTCAGATAATTGATTTCTGAGAGAGATAATCTCTTTCTCAGACTTTAGCAGGTCTAAACACAGTGCTTTAAAATCAGATTTAAAATCCTCTGAACTAAAATCAAAAGAACTAATTACCTGATCTTCTTCAGGTTGGGTCTCTGAGTCTGACTCTGACTCCTCTTCTTCTGAATTATGCTGTGAGGCATTGATTGCCATCATGCAGAACTCCTTTTCTTCTGCATCATCCTCATCATCACTGGAGCTGGATGAGGCTTCTGACTCTTCTTCTGTCTCACTCCAGGATTCAGCAACAAACCCTTTTCTTGTATGCTTATTTTTGCTTGAAGAAGGTTTGCCATTGTCATTCCTTTTGGAGTCTTTCTCCTTTCTTCTTTCTTTCCTGTCCCTTATGTCCTTGTTCTTGTTCTCTGGACAGTCAGGAACTATGTGCCCTGGTTTCCTGCAACCAAAGCAAATAATGTCTTTATTATTACTAATGGACTTGTCATACCTTGGCTTATCCTGCTCCTTGTATGATCTTCTTCTGAAGTCCTTTCTGGCCATTTTGTAAAATCTTTTGGCCAGCAGACTAAGTAGTTCATCATTGCCTGTAGCTTTATCTTCAGGCAGATCCTCAGTTGCCTTGAATGTTATGGTCTTCTCTTTTCTTATGGCTGGTGAGGCAGCCTTCTATTCTTCCTCTCTATTCTTGATGAGTAGCTCATAAGATTTGAGCTTACCCAACAGAGCTTCAGTAGTGATCTCATTCAGACTTCTGGCATCCTTAATTGGCAAGATTCTTGAATCCCAAGTGCTGGGGAAGCACATTAGGATCTTGTCATTAAGTTCTGTTAGAGAGATCTCTTTGTCCAATGTCCTGAGTTCACTGACAATTAGACTTAGCCTGTTGTACATGTCTCCCACTGACTCAGTCTCTCCCTTCTTGAAATTCTCATATTGAGAGATGAGGTGGGATCTTCTATCCTTTCTCTCATCAGCTGAGACTGAGACTATTTCTGAGAGCTTGTCCAAAATTTCCTTGGCTGAATTACATTCAGCTACCTTTTGAAATATGTCATCAGACATTGTCTGAGCTAGGATGTTCATAGCCTTGGCATCAGCTACCTTCCATTTCTTGATGTCAGCATCTGTTCCTGATGGAGGTAGCACAATATTTGTGCTTGTGTTCTCTGGGGGTCTTGGACATACTGTCAAAACAGAATTAAAGATATCTTCGTCAATAGAATTCATGTAAAGTCTGATCCTTGCTTTCTAGAGTGCAAACTTTGACAGATTGCACACTGGAGGTCTGGTGCTAGCATAATCTTTGTTTTGGGCCATGATTTGTGAAAACAAAATCTAATAATAAAATACAAAAGAAAGCAGATCTAACTTGGGATCTTTGGGTTCAGGTGTTAGCTTGTACAACCAATCAGGTATGGTATGTTTAACCAACCTCACTTTGATACCAATTGAAAGTGCAGCTAGATCTGATATACTCTAGAGGGGGGTGAATAGAGTATATGGTGCTTTGAAACTTTTTACAACAATTGTTATAATATGTGTGAGCAGGGAAGCAATAATAAATCTAATCACAGCACTAAGTTAAACAAAACTAAGCACAGAGAAATCAAGGCCAGAAACAAAAATGAAAGCAAGCAAAACCACAAGACACAAGGAAATATAGTGGTTCTCCTAAACTTGGGTACATCCACTCTTCTACCACCCTAGGTAGGAATCCACTGCAGGATGAGTTGATCAGGTGTCCTGGGCACCAATGAGCTTTTGATAAGGTGCTCAAAAACCAAAGCAGATTTTTTGATCAGGTGTCTTGCCACCAATGAGCTTTTGACAAGGTGCTCAAAAACCAAGCTCAACTTTTGAAGGGAGTTTGAGAAACCCTTTACAGAGTGGGGGTGAGAGAGTGATGGCAGTCTTCTCTTTCTCAAACAACTGAGAAGACTATGTGGATTGATGTCAAAGCTCCCCCTGAATCCTTGAGATCTTCAGGAAGATAAGCTTTGCTGAGGGTGATAAACCTTCAAAGATTGAACTCCAGCAATAGATGATTTCAGCAATAGCTGAAATGTTGAATGTCTGGAGTCTGGAAATATGTTGGCCTTGAACACTTTGAAAACTACAGAGATCTGAAGATTTTGAGAAAGCTTGATCTCCTTGGATGTGTGTTCTTGAGAATTCTTTGTGACAGAAGATTTTTGAATGTGTCTCTGTAATCTCTATTCTCTCTCTGTATTGTGTGTGTTCTCTGAGAGATTCAAAAAATCCTGTCTTTTATTCTCTGGTACTGAACAAAACATTCTCTCTGAGAAGAATAGTCGTTGGCCTGCATTAATTGTATCCTTAATTGCAAAATCTCTTCTGGAGGAAAGTCCACAGAAACATTCCTTGAAAAATCCCTTGAAACTTGGTCCAGAAATGAATGAGAACGGCTAGGAAATCTCTGAATTAATTGCAGAATAACTCCTAACTGATTTGAATTTGAATTTAGAAACATCCTGGAAGTTATCTGAAATCGTCGAACTGAGCTCTGCTATCGTCGAGCTGAGCTCAGCGATCTGGAAATATACAGCAGCAAAATATCGTCGATCTGAGCTCCAAGATCGTCGAACTGAACTCAGAGATAAAGATCAAAAGCAGAGTCAAAATCGTCGACCTGAGCTCACCGATCGTCGAATGGAGTTCGACGATATAAAGAAGTTGAGCTCAGCGATCGTCGAATGGAGTTCGACGATCTATCGAAGATGAGCTAGACGATCGTCGAATGGAGATCGACGATCTGTCGAGGTTGAGCTAGACGATCGTCGATCGGAGTTCGATGAATCGTCGTGCTGAGCTCGACGATATGACTTAGTCTCCAAACACAAAATCTTGGTCTTCAGGGCAGCTTCCAAACCTAGACTTCTAACCCTTAGACTCAATTCTAATTGACCTATTGAGCTATACAGGAGGTCAAGCAGAGATTCCTAGAGACATAGTGATCCTGACCCAAATTAGTAATAGGGTGTTCCAACAAATGTTGATATTACTACTGTTATATCTTCTAAGAGTGTTGCTCCTGAAACTTCTGTATCTGTTGTTACTGCTGCTGCTGCTACAACATCTGCCAGTACTAGATCTGTTGTGTCTGCTGCTGCTACAACTGCTGTCTCATCTGCTCCAACCCAACTTCAGAAAGAGTATCTGAAAAAGATTGATGCCTTATATGATGAGCAAAGCTCTGAAAGTGATGAATTTAGGACTGATTCTGATGATTCTTCTGCCACTATAGCTAGGAAGAGAAAGGCAAGGAGCAAAGCTATGAAAAGGGTGCCTCCAGCCAAAGTCAAAGACACTAATTACATTCCCTACTACATTCTTCATGACTGCCCCATTACTGAACACTGGATGCAGTATTCCAAGAATCAACTTAAAGCCATGAAGAAAAAGAGGAAATATGAGAAAGGATCTTCTCAGTTTCATCATCCTCCTCCACCACCTTCTCCTAATACAGGTGTAGGTGGAAGCTCAGCTACTAATCCTTCTGCTAAAAGCCAAACCCCCTATCAGCCTCATGCAAGATCTCAATATAGGGGAAGCCAGTCCAGAGGTTCTCAATCAAGAGGAGGAAGTTATAGAGGAAGCCAAAGGGAATTCCAAGTCTACTCCAAAGGCTACTCCAGGCAACATCCAAACTCTAGGGAAGGACAAGCTTCATCAGATACCACTTCAGGTCCTTTTCCCTACAAGTTAAAAGAAGTAGTCTCATCCAGAGCTCCTCAAGATAATCCTTCTAACAGATATGAGCCTCCAGTGCCCTTTGAAGATCCATAAAATAACCCTACTGCATGGACTGCCAAGATGAAAGAGTTAGCTGCACTGGATCAGATCAAGAAAGCCAGAGAGCAAGGCAAGGATACCTCAAGCATTATTACATTGTCTGAACAAAGAAAGAAAGAACTTGAAAGATATGCCTCAAGCAAATTCTTTGATTATGAAAGATATATGGAGCTGCATCCTGAAGCTGTGGTACCAAGGCCCAAATAACAAACTTCTCTAGGTGCAGCAGATGACAGAAGGTCAAAGAAAGAAGCTCTTAATCCTAATAGAGAAATTAAGCTTATAAAGAGCAAGGAGAGGGAATAATTCTGTAAGGTGACAATCATTCTGATTTCTGATTTCTGTCGGAGATATTATACCTGTAATTCTGCTTTGTTATTGTTTATTGTTGCTTTGTATGTTGTTCTTTAATTTTTCCAAGTTCTGTAAATAGTAATCCTAACCCAAATAGGGGGAGATTATTGGAACACCCTATTACTAATTTGGGTCAGGATCACTATGTCTTTAGGAAACCTGTTTTTGACCTCCTTGTATAGATCTAAAGGTCAATTAGGATTGAGTCTAAGGGTTAGTAGTTAGGTTTGGAAGCTGCCCTCAAGACCAAGGTTTTTCAGTTTGGAGACTAAGTCATTTCGTCGAGCTCAGTACGACGAATCATCGAACTCCAATCGACGATCATCTAGCTCAATTTCGACGGATCGTCGAACTCCATTCGACGATCGCTGAGCTCAACTTCAATAAGTCGTCGAACTCCATTGGACGATCTTCGAGCTCAGTTCGACGATCTTGACTCCAGTATTGATTCTCTATCGCTGAGCTCAGTTCGACGATAGTTGAGCTCAAATCGACGATCTCTGTTGCTGTCTAAGTCCAAATCGCTGAGCTCAGTTCGACGATAGTAGAGCTCAGTTCGACGTTTTTCTGATAAGTTAAATGATTTTCAAGATTCAAATTCAGAACAGTTAAGGAGTTATTGTCAGCAATTAATTCAGAAGATTTTGTAGCCGTTTTCATTTATTCTGGACAAAGTTTCAAGGAATTATCAAGAAATGTTTCTTTGGACTTTCCCCCAGAAGACAATTGCAATTAAGGAGTCAATTAATGACAGGCTAACGACTATTCTGGACGGAGGATCATTTTCTATTCAGATCAAAGGAATAAAAGTGAAGTTTTTTTTGAATTGTAGATAGCAATTAACAAGAAGAAGAACAAAATATTCTATGCTATAACTCTTCTCTGGAACAACATCTTTCTCAACACCAACTGTTCACAAGAGAAAAAGAGAAAGAGCTGTAGACATTCTCTGTCTAAAAGAATTCACTCAAGAACACACAACCAAGGAGATCAACCAACTGAAATCTTCAGATCTCTTTTAATTCAAGTGTTCAAGGCCAACATCATTCAAGACTCCAGACACCTAACATTTCAGCTGCTGCTGAAATCATCAATTGCTGGAGATCAAATTTCTGAAGGCCTATCACCCTACAGCAAAGCTTCATTTCCTGAACATCTCAAGAACTCAGGGGGAGCTTTGACAACATCAAATCCACATAGTCTTCTCAGCTGCTTTGAGAAAGAGAAGACTTCTATAACTCTCTCATCCCCATCTCTGTAAAGGGTTTTTCAAACTCCCTTCAAAAGTTTGTGCCTGTTTTTTGAGCACCTTATCAAAAGCTCATTGGTGGCAAGACACCTGATCAAAAAATCTGGTTTGGTTTTTGAGCACCTTATCAAAAGCTCATTGGTGCCCAGGACACCTGATCAACTCATCCTGCAGTGAATTCCTACCTAGGGTGGTAGAAGAGTGGATGTACCCAAGTTTAGGGGAACCACTATAGCTCCTTGTGTCTTCTGATTGCTTATCTTTATTTTTGTTTCTAGCTGTGATTAATCTGTGATTAGTTAGGATCTGTGATTAGTTTCTTTTGTAGTTTGTGATTAGATAGGTTCTGTGATTAGATTTAATATTTTCTTCCCTGTTCACTCAGATTATAACAACTGTTGTAAAAAGTTTTTAAGCACGATACTCTATTCACCCCCCCCCCCCCCACCCCCCTCTAGAGTATATCAGATCTAGCTCACACTTTCATGGTATCAGAGGGAGGTTACTCAAAGAAAGACGTAACTATCTGAGTAAGATCTGTGAGGCAGAATAAATTACAGAACTAAGTTAAAGAAGATGGGTTCAGGAGAAAACCATAAAGAACTTGGTTCAATGAAGTTGCCCATCTGTAGGAAGGAAATTTTTAGAATACGGAAGGAGAGGGTCAGATTATTTATGGAGGCATCTAATCCTAGAATTTATATAACAGTTCAGGAAGGACCATATGTTCCAATGAAGGTTTCTGTTCTTGATGCAAATCAGAGGATTTCTAAGGATTTTTCAGAAATGACAAAGGATGAGATCATCTTGGCTACAATGGATAAAAGAGCACAGAATATTATAGTGAGTGTCATAGATGATTCAACATTCCAGAATCTGATTCACTGCAAAACCTCCAAGGAGATGTGGGACACATTGGTTGTCTACATGGAGGGTTCTGAAGAGGTTATGCAAGATAGAAAGTCTATGCTTAATCAAGAGTATAAGAGTTTCAGACAAGCCAAGTCTGATAGTATAACTGAATGTTATAAGAAGTTTTACAGAATTGTAAATGAACTAATGTCCTATGGAAGAATCTTCAGCACTTATGAGCTGAGTGACAAATTCCTTAGGTCATTAACTAAGGATTGGGATACAAAGATCTGTGCCATAAGGGAAGTGGCCAGACTGGCAGAGATTTCACCTCCAACATTGTTTTGTAAATTGCTGTCATATGAGATGCAGCTGTTGGCCAGAAAGGAGAAAGAAAAATATACAAAGGTTGACCATAGAGAAAAGTCTGTGGCCTTCAAGGTAGAAGCCACAAGGAAGAATAGGAGAATGTCTCCACCTTCTCCTAAGAAAGATGCAGAAGTGAACACAGAAAATTTTGATAATCCCAGTTCAGACAACAGTAATTCAGATGAAGACTTTGCTGCTTTCACTAGGCATTTTCAGAGATTCTTAAAGAAGAAGCAGTGGAAATCTAAGCCATCCTCATCTCAGTCCAGGGATGACTATTATCAGAAGAGGAAATCATTCAGGAAGGACAAGAGTGGGACAAAGCCTAGCAAGTCAACTACATCAAAGATTATTTGCTACTACTGCAACAGACCTGGACATGTTGTGGCTGACTGTCCAAACAAAAGGAATGAGTCTACTGATAAAAAGAAGCCTCAGCACAAGAGCAAGAAGGAGAAATCCTTGGTAGCTAAGAAAGAGAAAAGTTGGACAGATCAATCAATTTTAGAGTCAGAATCTGAGGCTGAGGCCTATATTGGTCTATTTGCAACATATGAAGAGGATGTGTTCTTGAGATTACTGGACTCTATCTATGAGCAAGAAGATCATCAGTGCAAAGGACTGATGGCTATGTCTGAAGAAGACCAGTGTCAGGATCAACCTGGCCCCAGTAAGGTAAAAAGTTCATCTGTAGATTCTGATTACTTCACTGGGTCAGAATCAGATGCATCTGCATCAATAAATATGGATGGGTCTGAATCTGAAGGAGATATTCATCAGCTAATATATGAATATGGGGATTTGTTGCAAGTACTCAAGAGAAGCAAAAACCTGTCCAAAAATCTGGCTAAGGAAATTGTAGCTCTTAAGTTGGCTGCATCTGATTCAGATAAGCTTCTGGATCAGAAGATGAATGAGATTGCCAGGCTGAAAAACATAACAGTTATTCAGATGGGTACAATCACATTGAAAAATGATCAGATCAAAAGTCTGGAAGACAGACTTCAGAAAGAGAAGGAGATAGTGGCTCGTTTCTCTAAGCCAAAATCTGTTCTACCCCTAATTGATGATTTTGTGTCTCAAAAGGGTAAGGCAGATTAGGCTTTAAGAGAACTGCATGGGCTGCACAGTCCAATAAGAAAGGCAAAGCCCCAGCACAAAATAAGAGATCTGCTGCTAACAATATAACTAAGATTGTACCTAAAAAGAGGTATAATAAGTATGAGTGTTGGTACTGTGGCAAGATAGGCCATTATGCCTTAGACTGTTGGCACAATATCAGTGTCAGGGAGAATAGCAATCTACCTGTTAGAAAAGCTACAGGAAGATTTGTCAAGTTTCAGGCTAACTTGAACCAAGGACCCAAAAGTTATTTGGGTTCTAAGGTTAAGTAATTTTTGTTGCAGGTGAGTCCAAGTTGCCATGCCCCTATATGGTACTTAGACAGTGGATGTTCCAGGCACATGACTGGAACAAGAGGATTACTGAAGGACTACTCATCAATACTGAATGGGCCTAAAGTAATCTTTGGTGGTTCTGAAAAGGGAGTCATCAAAGGGTTTGGTAACATTTCTAACAATTTAATCACTATCACTCAAGTGGCTAATGTGAAGGGTTTGAAACACAACCTAATAAGCATTAGGCAGCTGAGTGATCTTGGATATGACATTTCATTTGTCAAGAATGGGTGTCATATCAAGAGGTCTAGTGATCAAAAAGTCATATTGACTGGCTATAGAAATAGAAATGTGTATTGCCTAAATTTTGAGTGTGAGAATAAAAATTCTCCTATTTATCTTGTGGCTGATGAGAAAGCCTCTCATTGTGTGAAATGGCACAAGAGGCTAGCTCATCTTAATTACAAGACTATTGGCCAACTCTTTAGTAAAGAGTTAGTGAGGAATGGTCCTCAAGTTAAGTGCTATAAGGATGGGATATGCTCAGCTTGTCAAAAAGGCAAGCAGACCAGATCCTCCTTTCATAGCCTAGAAACCAAAGATTCAGTGAGGTGCTTATACCTCTTACATATGGATTTATTTGGTCATATGCCAGTTCATAGTCTAGGTAGGAAGGTCTACACTTTTGTAGTAGTAGATGACTATTCTAGATTTTCATGGGTATTCTTTCTGAGGCAGAAATCTGAAACCCCAAATATCTTCTGCAATTTTGTCAAATAAATTCAGAATGAATTAGATAGTTCAGTTGTCAAAATCAGAAGTGACCATGGAACTGAATTCCAATCTGAAAGTATGACAAGGTTGTGTGAAGAATTTGGGATTTATCAGAAATTCTCCTCACCTAGAACACCTCAGCAAAATGGCATTGCTGAAAGAAAGAATAGGACATTGATTGAGGCTGGAAGAATACTATTGAGTGATACTACTCTCCCAGAATATTTTTGGGCTGAGGCTGTAAACACTGCATGTCATGTGATCAATAGGGTTTCCATCACCAAAAGCCACAAAAAGACACCCTATGAGGTTATGAAGGGCAGAAAACCAAACTTATCCTATTTTAGGATCTTTGGTTGCAAGTGCTATGTACTTAACAATGGCAAGTATCACCTAACTAAGTTTGCTGCCAAATCCCAAGACGGGATATTTGTTGGGTACAGCAACAATAGTAAGGCTTATAGGGTCTACAATTTGGCAACTCAAGTTGTAGAAGAGTCAGTTCATGTCATTTTTGATGAATCTAGACTTATTAACAGTGAGTTGCCAAGTAGTTCTTGTAGCTCCACAGGTATATAGCAGAAGATGGACCAGCTTACTATCAGAGAAGATCCAACTGCAAAGCATGATGAGGAAAATGGTAGTTGCTATCCAGGGGGAGTACAAGACACTCAAGAGGAAAATAAACACCATGAGGTGCAGCATAATGAAGATATTGAAGAAGGTCAAACTGTTGATAGATTACCTCCAGCAGTTAGACAGTTAAAGGATCATCCTGCACACCAGATCATTGGTGATCCAAGACATGGAGTACAAATAAGGAGCAGGAACTTAAATACAGTTCTTTGCTCAAGCTTCTTATCTCAATTGGAACCCAAGAGATTTGAAGAAGCTATTCAAGACCCACACTGGATTGATGTTATGCATGAGGAGTTAAATCAATTCAGAAGGTGCAAAGTCTGGGAGTTGGTACCAAAACCAAAGGGCCACAATGTCATAGGGACAAAGTGGATTTATAGAAACAAGCTTGATGAGAGTGGGATCATAGTGAAGAACAAGGCAAGACTAGTTGCCAAAGGATACAGACAGGAAGAGGGCATTGACTTTGATCAGACTTTTGCTCCAGTGGCAAGGTTGGAAGCAATCAGGCTATTCCTTGCCTATGCAGCATATCAAGGCTTCAAAGTGTACCAAATGGATGTTAAGTCAGCATTCTTAAATGGAGACTTAAAAGAGGAGGTCTATGTAGAACATCCCTCAGGTTTTGTTGATCCTCTCAAACCTAATTATGTTTATAGACTTAGGAAAGCTTTGTATGGGTTAAAACAAGCCCCAAGGGATTGGTATGAAACCCTATCTACTTTCCTCATTGAGAATAAATTCTCAAGGGGGAAAATAGACAAGACTCTATTCCTTAGAGAATCCAAAGGAAAGATTATCCTTGTCCAAATATATGTTGATGACATAATATTTGGTTCTACTGAGAATAACCTTTGTAGAAAGTTTGCAAAACTTATGCAAGGGAAATTTGAAATGAGCAGTATGGGAGAACTTAAGTTCTTCTTGGGTCTCCAAGTAAGACAGACTGATGATGACCTGTCCATATCTCAGTCTAAGTTCACCCTGCAGTTAATTAAGAAGTATGGTATGGAATCATCCACTACCATGAGAACTCCAATGGGGACAAGTATATCTCTAAGCAAAGATGATGCAGGGAAACCTGTAGATGAGTCTTTGTATAGAGGGATAGTTGGCTCCCTCCTATATCTGACTGCTAGTAGACCAGATATCATGTATGATACATGTGTCTGTGCTAGGTACCAATCCTGCCCTAAAGAATCTCATTATACTACAGTCAAAAGGATTTTGAGATATCTTAAGGGCACACCTAATCTAGGCCTTTGGTATCCTAGGAATAGAGATTTTCTACTAATGGGCTATTCAGATGCAGACTTTGCAGGTTGCAAAGTTGATAGGAAAAGCACAACAGGCACCTGTCAATATCTAGGAGGAAGACTGGTGTCATGGAGTTGTAAGAAGCTGACTAGTGTGGCAATTTCCACAGCTGAGTCTGAGTATGTTGCTGCAGGAAGTTTTTGTGCACAGCTGTTGTGGCTACATCATCAGTTAGAAGATTATGGTATTCAGGTAAGTAGAACTCCACTATTATGTGATTCTACTAGTGTTATTTCTATTGCTCATAATCTTGTTTCTCATAGTAAAACAAAACATATAGAAATAAGATACTATTTTCTTAGAGATCATGTAGAAAAAGAAGATATTTCTTTAGAATTTGTTAACACTGATTTACAAATTACTGACATGTTCACAAAGTTTTAGATGAAACTAAATTCAATAATTTCAAAATTGAATTAGGAATGTTGAACATAAATTCGTTTAACAAATTTGGCTAAGTAAAATGGTGTCGACACAAAAAGTTGTCTGTGTCGACACATAGTAGTTGGTGTCGACATTCCAGGGAAGTGATGTCGACACATCCAGAAAATTGGTGTCGACACTTAAGATAAGTAGTGTCGACACATCCAGAAGTGGTGTCGACACTTAGAATCAATACACAGATTTTGTCGAGCGCAGAATCGACACATATCGTCGAGCGCAGATTCGTCGACCTCAGATCGTCGACTTCACGGGCTCTTCGTCGAACTCGACCAAGATAAATAGAATTGGTTTCGACATATAGAAGTCAACACTCTGTAGAGACATTAGAAGTCTGTGTTGACACATTTCAACTATGTCGATACATTAAGAGATTTTTGACGCGACTTTTGACCTTCATTATTTAGAAGGGTATAAATAGGTCAACAACATATTCTGTCGACACACTCTCCATCTTTTTGAGACCAAAACCCTGTGTCGACAACTTCTTTCTTCTCAATCCAAGCTTTCACTCAACCCCAATGGCGCCAAAGCTTGAAGATAACATCAACGAAGGCTATGAGTTGGTTCGCAATGTCTTTGATAATGCGGAACCCGAGATTAAAGCAGTAGTAACCCTAATTGCAGAAAATGGTTCGGAATTTCTGGTTTTTGAACCTACAAAGATATGGAAGAAAGAAATACTGGAAATCTATGGCGCAGCTACTGTAGATTCGACTGGACTTAAGATCAAATCTACTGTTCAAGGTGCTAAAGTTAAACTTATCTTGAAGAGCTTGAGGAAAACTCTTCAACTCCCAAGAACTCAAGAATAAGTAGAAGTTCCCTCTACCAAGACTAGGGAAGCACTTCAGTGGTGTGGATTGGATCCCACCATGAAGATTGGTTCTGCAATGAACAGAAAAGGGATGAATCTGCAAGGAAAATTTCTTCCAGAAGTGGTTGGAAAGGTCATTCTCTGTAAGCCTGGGGGACATGATAGGATTTCAGCCTATATGTTCAGCCTGATGACCAGGATTATCTTCAGACTGAACACAGATTGGTCTGCAGTAATCTTTGAAAAGATTAAGGAAGGCATTAAGAAGCCAAATCTGGGAAGGATCATGAGTCTATACTTGGCTGGAACAATTCTAAAAGTAATGGAACAGACTGCTAGATCCAAGATTAATCATATGAGGATAATGGACATAAGGATAATCTCCAGATGGGATAGAGTATTAACAAAGGACATGCCTGATGAAGAGAGGCCAGAGATTCCTGAAAAATCTCCTGCATAAGAAATTACAGATGGTGCTCAGGTGCAGGGGGAGCCTCATCTTGAGGAAGAGCCAACACAATTAGAAAGTGACATGGCTACTCAAACTATACTTGAGGTAATCCAATAAATTAATCAATCAATTTTCATTAATAAGGATGAAACACTAACTGTGTCTTTGATTGATGCTGGTCAGACCACTCAAGCAAAGGATGCTATCATGAAGGATACATCTGCAGTTATTGATGCTCCTGAGTTGGTGGTGCCTCAAGTCCCAACTCAACAAGAGTTTACCCTTGAAGAGTTATTCCCTGATATAGATCAAGCTGAAACTGAGGGGGAGCAAGCTAACATTGAGGGGGAGTATGTCAGGACTGAGGGGGAGGAGCAAGGGACTTAGGGGGAGCAACCTAGGACTGAAAAGGAATTGCATCCTAGTCCTAAGGAAAGAGTTGATATTGCCAGTACCTCAGCTTCTGAAGATGAAGCAGAAATTCAAGCCAAGAAGAGAAAGTTGATGGTTTTCAAAAGGAGAAGCCAAAGTTATAAAAGGACATTGCAAACTGCTCCTCAACCTGCCCCAGCAACTGATTATAGCTCTTTGTTGGTCTCTTTGCAAGTTAAGTTAGATGAACAAAGGATAGACATGGAGAAATATATGGATGAGACTCATAAAGATCTACAATTCTCCTTGGCACAAGATATCAAATCCATAAGATTTGAAGTAAATCAGAACAAAAAGGAAATGATAGATTGCTTCCACAAAGGTGGCAATGTTATAGTCTATCTTGCAAAACAACAAGTAGGCATAAAGACTCAAGTTGATGATATAGCTGTTAAGCAAGGCTATGTCCTTGAAAATTAACTAAGGATGAATGACAATCTGACTGAATCACATAATGTGATTGTCACAGAATTGAAGAATACAGCTGCTGCTCAGGCTGAGGCAAGTGCTAAAGCCAAGTCAGATTTTGCCAAATAATTACAAGAAGAACTAGCTGATGTCCAAACAGCTATTAAGACTTCACAAAAGATCATCTCTGAACAACTACTGAAAATAAGGTCCTTTTATAAAGATGGTGTTAATTATCTAGATGAACAAGTGAGATTTCAGAAAGATGACCTTAGAGATCACATTGAAAGAGAAGTCATAAAGGGGGAGAGAGTATTAGTCAAAGCAGGCTCAGATCATGCAAAATGGATATCTAATAGCATCAGAGCCACACTTGGATATCCACCCCTCTGTGATGATGATAATGTAGCTGAGTCAGGTGTGCAACCTGCTTATTTAGAAGGTGATCAACCTGAAGTTGCTCAGGTTATTTACCCTCCAGCAGATTTTGAGATGATTCAGCAAGAAGTACAATCAATGTACAGCCCTCCAGAGGGTACTAAAAATGTTATCCTTGAGAAGGTAGAAATGTCAGAGGCAGCTGTGAATAAGGAGCAAGAAGCTCAACTGTCAAAGAAGAGATTCAGAGAACAGGCTGAGTTGAAGCCTGATTTTGAGCAGTGGAGTCCTACTTCAAGGAATATTATATTGATTGCCTGGAAGGCTGTAAAGGACAAGACCCATGATAGGGGTAAATGGTACACAGAGAAAGAATGGCAAAAGCATGAAGCTAGGCAGGAAGCTATTCTGCAATATAGAAGAAAGGCAAAAGCTGGGAAGCTACCTCCTAATGCTCAGGAGCCAAGCAAGTATTTCCCAAAGCCTTTTCACTATTTTGAAAGGCAAAGAATAAGGGCTGAAGAACAAAAGAAGAAAGATCTGAAGGGCAAAAAGCCAGCTGAAGATACTGAAGCTCCAGTACAAGCCAAGATCCAATCAGGCAAAGGCATAGTCATCAAGGAGCCTGAGCAGCCTTAGGATAGATTTACTAAATTTTACAACATTGTAATCTTTAGTGTTAAAAAACTATGTAAACTATTGTTAAGAAACTTTTGAAAGTTTAAACAAAACTATGATTAATGCTCATTATGTTTGCATCATTATTCTGTGATGTTACTTTATACATGTTTTGTTTATGAGTTACCCTGTCATATAATGTTTTTATACATCATAATATGTGTTTATTATGAATGGTGTATATCATTGACTAAGGGTTATGACTTCTCCAAATATATGGAGATTGTTGGGTACATTGGAAAATGTGTACCAGATTTGAAGAAGCCTCACCTTACTCAATGATATGCATCAAGGTGTATTTGATGTTATTTTGAGTTTATATGTGCAGGTTAAGAAAATGCAAGAATGCAGGAAAAAGTTTCTAAGTCCATGAGTCGACACCAGAGAAGTTGTGTCGACACTTATGAAGGCTTGTGTCGACACTGGAGAAAAGCTGTGTCGACACCTGGAGACAACTGTGTTGACACTTGGAAAGGCTGTGTCGACACCAGAAGAAACTGTGTCGACACACAGAGTCAGTGTCAACACACAGAGAAGGCTTAGTCGACATCAACTGTGTCGACACACAGAGACAGTGTCGACACATAGAAGACTTTGTCGACATCAACTGTGTCGACACACAGGACTTGTGTCGACACTTAGCAAAGTTTTAACAAAGTTGATATTTGTGAAGAGAAGAAGTGACTGTGTCGACACCATAGAACTAGTGTCGACACATTCTACAGAAGCTGTGTCGAGAAGCAGTATCAACACCAAGGGAGCTGTGTCGACACCACCAAGGCTTGTATCGACACTTAGTCTACTTTTGTCGACACATGATGAAGTTCAGTCTCGACACTTTGCTGACAGAGACAGAGTTTCAAGAAGTGACTGGAAGACTTGACAGCTGCCATAACCAATCGGTCTACTACAACTATCAGAGCTGTCATAAGTTTGTTAGAAATCGGATCAGCCGGTTACCATAGAGAAAGTCTATATAAGGACATTCTCTATCAACAGAAGTAGCGACAATAATTGAAGTATTACACACATAAGATAAACTAAAAACCAGAAGAAGATTTTCAACAGAAGATCTAAGAAGACATTCTGAAGTGGTGATCTACTCAGATTTTGTCAAGAGAATTTAAAGGAGAATTCAGAAGAATCTACAGAAGAAGTTGGCGAGAGAGAGCTCCATCTATTCAAGTGAAGAAAGAGACTTACATCAACAAGTTTCTCAAGTGAAGAGTTTGAGCCAGTCTGCCAAGAAGAATTCAGATTAATTTATGAATTTCAAGAAAGAAGCTGATTGAAGATCAACTTCAAAGGAGATCAACCCTACTGTGTTCAGATTCAAGAAGCTTTGAAGAAAGCTAAGTCAAGTCGATCTCTATCATCAGATTATTTCAAGTACTGATCAAGAAACTGTCCATCCTTTCTCTCTCAACTAGGGTGGTGGTTAAATTTTAGATTCACATCTATTTTCTGTAGGATCTTTTTAAGATCTGAGTTGTAAGCCTGATTTATAAAGGCTGAGTTATAGGAGATAAGTTCTCTGAGTGGTAGGCCTTGTTGAAGACTGAGGTAGGTCTGTGAACCTGAGTTGTAGGAGATTGTTATCTCTGAGTTGTAGGCCTTGTTGAAGGCTGAGGTAGGGCAGATTGCCTGAGCTGTAGGAGTGTGGACTCACTCTGAGTTGTAGGAGCCTTGTTTGGGTTCTGAGCTGTAAGATCTGAGGATCTGAGAAGAAGGAAAGAAGTTAGGCTGAATCTATCACACTGCTAGATAAGAGAAGGGGGAAGTGGATGTACCCAGACCTTGGGGAACCACTATAAATCAGTGTGCAATCTGTGTTTGTGTGTGGTATTATTAATTCTGTGTTGCGATAGCTGTAGAAATATCTGTTTTAGTTAATTAACTGAATTACAAGCTCTGCCTTAGAATAAAAAGGATTTGCACCTATTCACCCCCCCCCCCCTCTAGGTGTTTAGGAACCAATTCTTTCAAAGACTATCTCAGTTCGACGATCTTGGAGCTCAGATTGGAAGTGAATTTTTTGTTCAGAGATCTTGGAGCTCAGCTCGACGAAAGAGAAGTTTTAGTTTGACGATATTGGATCTCAGGTCGACGAAATTTGCTGAGTTCGAGTAACTTCATCCATGTTCTGTTCGACTATTTTCCCTGCAGTTTTCCAGTATTGACTATGGCAGTTTGATTTCAAAATTTATTATTATATGCCTATAAATGCTCTGATAATTAATGCTTCATATTCTCTAGAATATTGCCGTTTCGAGGCAACATTAATTATGTGTTGAGTACATTGGTCTCAATGTACTTGATTTGAAGAAGTCTTCGCAGCTCAATGATATACATATTGTTGTATTTCATGGATGTTAAGTTCATGTGTGCAGGTAAATAAAGCTAAGTACAAAGTGTCGAGACACTCAGGACTAGTATCGACAGACTTAAACTAGAAGTGCTGAGTCAAGGTGAAAGTTGTGTCGACACTCAGGACTTGGGTTGACACGATGATACAAGAAAGAAACTGTGTCGACACTCAGGACTAGTGTCGACACAAACTGAATAAGTTGTGTCGAGACAAAGAGAATTTGTGTCGACAATAAGGACAACTGTGTCGACACACTCTATTCAAGCTGTGTTGAGACTGAAGACAACTGTGTCGACACTCAGGACTAGTATCGACACACTCTATTCAAGCTGTGTCGAGACTGAAGACAACTGTGTCGACACTGAGGACTAGTGTCGACACACTCAATTCAAGCTGTGTCGAGACTGAAGACAACTGTGTCGACACTCAGGACTAGTGTCGACACACTTCACAAGCTGTGTTGTGACTAGAAGCAAGCTGTGTCGACACACAGGACTTGTGTCAACACATTCCACATAAGTTATGTCGAGACAAGTTGAAGAGCTATATCAATACATTCAGAAGTTTGTCGACACCACTACAAGAGTAGTTTCGACACCCAGGACTTGTGTCGACACATTTAACAGTCAAGTTTCAACACTTCAGCAGACCTGTTTCCTAAGTACAGAAATCTAGACGGAAGTACTGACAACTGTCAGAACTATCAGATGCCAGTTATTAACCGGATCAGGCGATTACTCCTATCAGAATCTACTTAAAGGGATCTAGTCTTCAGAGGAAAATAAGAACAATGAGGAGAACAGCAAGAATAATAACAAGCACAATCTATTGAAGTCAAATTCAGAAGGTGGAGATAAGCTAGATCAAAAATCATCTTCTACATTTCTCCAGCCTAGATCTACCCTAACTTCTACTTCAAGAAGCTTTGAAAAGCTAAGAAGGGTTAGATCAGATCTATCTTGACAAGATCAAAGGAAGCACATTCATCAAGATCAGATCAAGAAGCTGTTACTCATATCTCTCTTGCTGGGTGACATTTTTTGTATCAATTTTTTTTACCTTCTTTCATTGTGTAAGATCTACCTGTAGATCTGAGTGGAGGAGAATTATTCTCTTTATGTTGTAAGCTTGTGTTATAAAGGCTGAGGTAGGGCTGAGATTGCTTGAGGTGGGAGAAGTTAGTAATTCTCTGAGGTGTAGGGCAGGAGTTGCCTGAGAAGTATGAGTGAGGATTCATTATGAGGTAGAGTTCTTGGAAAGAACTTGAGGTGTAGGATCTTGGTGATCTGAGTGGTAAGACTTGTAAATTCTGAGTTATAGGAGCCAGCTAGGCTCTGAGCTGTATGATCTAAGGATCTTAGTAAAAGAAAGAGAAGGAGTTTGGCTGAATCTAGTTCATTACTAGATATGCGAAGGGGGAAAGTGGATGTACCCATAAGTTGGAGAACCACTATAAATCTGTGTACATTGTGCTGGGTTTGCTGAATTGTTGTGATGTGTTAATTTTTCTAATTGTTGTTAAGTTCATCTTGATTATCTGACTGTGTTAATCATCTTAAAGAGAGTAGTACTCTGATTATTTAAAAGGGGACCCATCATATAAATTGGACCTATTCACCCCTCCTCTAGGTCATTATTAATACAATATAACTTTTCTTTAAGTTTTAATGGTACTTTACGATCATATAAGATCTTTAATGTGCCTCTCAACTTCAACCATCCTTCTTGAATTCTATGTATCACATCTTTATCAACACCTCCATCTTTTTGAACTATCGATCCAAGATATTTAAAGCATTCATTACGGGAAATATCTTGATCACCCAACTTAATAACGAAGTCATCCGTCCTTCTTGCACTTCTAAATTTAAGTTCCCTGTTCAACCTAAAACCCTTTTTTCTAAAGTGTCTCGCCAAGGGTCAAGTTTCATGTTTACACCCTAGCATGTCTCATTGACCAAAACGATATTACCCGCAAATAATAAACACCAGGTATTGCTTGTTGGATATGTTTAGTGAGCTCATTTTAGATAAGGGTAAAACGATAATGGCTTAAAGTTGAACCTTGATGTAAACCAACAGTGATAAGGAATTATTGTGTCAATCCACCAGATGTTCTCACCCTCGTCATTGAATTTATAAACATATGTTTGATTATATCAATGTATGATATATTTATACATTTATTTTTTAACACTCCATAAAATCTCTCTTGGAACCCTATCATAATCCTTCCATAGATTAATAAACATCATACGTAAATCTTGTTTTCTTTCTCGATAATTCTCAACGAGTCTCCTCAAGAGATGTATAACTTTTATGATCGACCGCCCTTGTTGAAGCCAAAAATGACCTATGTGGAGTTCGGGGTCCCTAGAAAGGGGTGACCTCGCACCTACTACACTCAGGAGAACGTCACGGACCAAAGGATCAAGATGCTAGAAACAGACCCTCGGCCCTAGCTCGGAGGTCCCACCTCACACCCGGAAGACCTTTGGGGTCTCCCCCTCCCTAGCCAATGTTTGAGCTAGGTGCCTTGAAGGAAGAGAGCAAGGGGATTTTTGTGGCTCTGAATGCAATGCTCTTCAAGGCACCCTCAAAGGGTATATTTATAGTTTTTCCAACCCCATGGACCAAAATGTCAACAATACCCCTACGTCAAATATGCCTCGAGCCAATAGAAAACAGCCACACCGGGGGGTAAAGAGGTAATTCCACCCCAATGGTAAAACGGTAAAAATATGGCCAAAAGAGGTCCAAGAGCGGGAGGAGCCATTCCCACCATCTCCCCGGGCACCCGAGACGAGCAGGTGACCCCCGAAGAACTGGGGAGCAAGAGGGCAGGGGCGAGACCCCGGCCTCCGGCCGGTCTCGCCCCGCCAGGCCGCTAGGCCGCAGAGCAGGGGGAGCAGGGGCGAGACCCCAGCCTCCCGACCGGTCTCGCCCTGCCAGGCCGCGGAGCGGGAGGGGGCAGGGGCGAAACCCCGGCCTTCCGGCCGGTCTCGCCCCACCAGGCCGTGGAGCAGGAGGGGGCAGGGGCGAGACCCCGGCCTCCCGGCCGGTCTCGCCCCGCCAGGCCGCGGAGCAGGAGGGGGCAGGGGCGAGACCCTGGCCCCAGCCGGTATCGCCCCGCCAGGCCGCGGAGCATGAGGGGGCAGGGGCAAGACCCCGGCCTAACGGCCGGTCTCGCCCCGCCAGGCCGCGGAGCATGAGGGGGCAGGGGCAAGACCCCGGCCCCCGTCTGGTCTCGCCCCGCCAAGCCTCGGAGCAGGAGGGGGCAGGGGCGAGACCCCGGCCCCCGGCCGGTCTCGCCCCGCCAGGCCGTGGAGCAGGAGGGGGCAGGGGCGAGACCCCGGCCCCCTGGACGATCTCGCCCCGCCAGACCGCGGAGCAGGATGGGGCAGGGGCAAGACCCCTGCCACGGACAGTCTCCCTGCCACCACCTCTCACTTATTAGGTCGGGGCGGGTGCCAGCCAACTTGTCGCACCCCCCCCCCCCCACCCCAAAAAAGGGCCACTGGGGAGGCAGATTTTTCCTCCCCTACTAGTATATTCCAAGGGTCAGGCCAAAATTGGCCACCAAGGGTTCAAACCGCTCCAAAAGCTTAAAAACTTAAAACTTGCGAATACGGGGTTGTACACAATCCCCGCTCTTTTCGAGGTTGGCACAAGCTCGGAAAGAAACACCCAACCCAACGTATTCGCTGAGTGTGATTTTCTTGCACGGTCAACCTGTCATGCCAGCTGATGGGATCCTGGGAGGCGAGACCCCCTCCAGGTAAAAAACACTTCACCCCCCGGAGGGGTCAACCTGCAATGCCATCTATAGGAGCCTGTGTGGCGAGACCCCCTCCGGGTAAAAAACACTTCACCCCCCGGAGGGGTCAACCTGCCATGCCAGCTATGGGAGCCTGGGTGGAGAGACCCCCTCTGGGTAAAAAACACTTCACCCCTCGGAGGGGTCAACCTTCCATGCCAGCTATGGGAGCCTGGGTGGCGAGACCCCCTCCTGGTAAAGAACACTTCACCCCCTGGAGGGGTCGACCTGCCATGCCAGCTATGGGAGCCTGGGTGGCGAGACCCCCTCCGGGTAAAAAATACTTCACCCACCCGGAGGGGTCAACCTGTCATGCCAGCTATGGGAGCCTGGGTGGCGAGACCCCCTGCGGGTAAAAAATAATTGACCTCTATGAGAGGTACCACCAGCCCTGTCCAGTTAGTGAGAGCCTGGACAGCGGGACCGTCTCAGAGCAAAAGGGACTTGGGCTTCCACGAGAGGTATGCTTGCCCTGTCAGCTAGTGAGAGACTGACAGCGGGACCATCATCGAAGCAAAGGAACTTAGGCTTCCACGAGAGGTACGCCTGCCCTGCCAGCTAGTGAGATCCTGACAGCGGGACCATCATCGGAGCAAATGAACTTGGGCTTCCATAAGAGGTACGCCTGCCCTGCCAGCTAGTGAGAGCCTGACAGCGGGACCATCATCAGAGTAAAGGAACTGGGGCTTCCACGTGAGGTACGCCTGCCCTGCCATCTAGTGAGAGCCTGACAGCGGGACCATCATCGGAGCAAAGGAACTCGGGCTTCCATGAAAGGTACGCCTGCCCTGCCAGCTAGTGAGAGATTGACAGTGGGACCATCATCGGAGCAAAGGAACTTGGGCTTCCACGAGAGGTACGCCTGCCCTGCCAGCTAGTGAGAACCTGGCAGCGAGACCCTCATCGGAGCAAAGGAACTTGGGCTTCCACGAGAGATACGCCTGGCCTGCCAGCTAGTGAGAGCCTGACAGTGGGACCATTATCGGAGCAAAGGAACTTGGGCTTCCACGAGAGGTACGCCTTCCCTGCCAGCTAGTGAGAGCCTGAGAGTGGGACCATCATTGGAGCAAAGGAACTTAGGCTTCCACGAGAGGTACGCCTGCCATGCCAGCTAGTGAGAGCCTGACAGCGGGACCATCATCGGAGAAAAGGAACTCGGGCTTCCACGAGAGGTACGCATTCCCTGGCAGCTAGTGAGAGCCTGACAGCGGGACCATCATCGGAGCAAAGGAACTTGGGCTTCCACGAGAGGTACGCCTGCCCTGCCAGCTAGTGAGAGCCTGACAGCGGGACCCTCATCGGAGCAAAGGAACTTGGGATTCCACGAGAGTTACGTCTGCCCTGCTAGCTAGTGAGAGCATGACAGCGGGACCATTATCGGAGCAAAGGAACTTGGGCTTCCACAAGAGGTACGCCTGCCCTGCCAGCTAGTGAGAGCCTGACAGCGGCACCATCATCGGAGCAAAGGAACTTAGGCTTCCACGAGAGGTACGGCTGCCCTGCCAGCTAGTGAGAGCCTGACAGCGGGACCATCATCGGAGCAAAGGAACTTGGGCTTCCACGAGAGGTACGCCTGCTCTGCCAGCTAGTGAGAGCCTGACAGCGGGACCATCATCGGAGCAATGGAACTCAGGCTTCCACGAGAGGTACGCCTGCCCTGCTAGCTAGTGAGAGCCTGACAGTAGGACCGTCATCGGAGCAATGGAACTTGGGCTTCCACGAGAGGTACGCCTGCCCTGCCAGCTAGTGAGAGCCTGATAGGGGGACCATCATCGGACCAAAGGAACAGGGTATCTCAATTAAACCTTACCAAATCCAATGTCCTCAAACGGGGAAAATATGGGTTACATGACCACTCCGACACAGCTGGTCGGTGGCTGGACTCACTACAGCATAAGAAAAATACAGGACTCCGGCGGGGCAAGTCTTCTTCAGGGGGTCTGGGCTTGATGGTCGTCATCCTTCCCCTCGGAGACCTCCATCTTGCTCAGGCTCTCCATGATCCTCTCCATCTCCTCTGCCTTGGCCAACCAAGAGATGGTGTTGACGGCCCTGACGTAGCACTGCCTTGCCATCCTGGAGTCTCCCTTGACTCTGACCTGGATCCCTCCTGAGCTGAACTTGAGGCATTGGTGGAAAGAAGACGACACGCAATGGATGGCGCTAATGAGGGGCCTTCCGAAGATGGCGTTGTAGCTGCTTGGAGCATCAACAATGACGAACCGACAGTTCCTTGAAGTCCCCCCCCCCCAATTTTACTTGGAGTCCTACTCCACCCTCCACCTCCTTCCTCTCCCCTGAAAATCCGAACAGGGGTCCGTCTGAGGCCAACACCCTCCTTGGTTCTACCTTCATCTCGTCAAACGCCTTCTTGAAAATGACGTTGATGGAGCTTCTATTGTCAACCAAGATTCGGGAGACGGTGTAGCCTTTGATGGCTGTCTGGATGACCAGCGCATCGCAAAACGGATCCTCATGATCCGGCAGGTCCTTCACCGAGAAGGTGATCTTCTCCTCCTGGGGTGGGGTCTGGGATGTCGAGGCGACGCTCCGTTGGTACATGACATAGAGGCTTGCCTTCCTAGTGGCTTCGATCCCCACTCCACCGTGGATCACTACTATGCCACCTCGGGGTCCGACATCGACCCGGTCCACACACACGTCATCCCCCTTCTCTGGGTAGAACCTCCTCAACCCGCACCGGCAGCTGCTGCTGGACAGGGCCTCTCGCCCCCCTCACTTCCAGGAACTTGGGGCAGGTAGCCATGGCGTGACCCTCTACTTGGTGGAAATCACAGTACGGCAACACCGTTCCTTCCCTCCTTCGACGGGCTCGGCGGTCTCTCCCGTTACCTCTTCCCCCTTCACCTATTGTCAAGTCTTACTGCGGCAGGGGTAGGAGCTGTCTTGGGGTCTGCCTCTGGAAGTTGAACCTCCCTTGGCCCCCATGAAAGTTTTCCCCACCCTGGATGAGAGCTCTTCCGGGACCCTGGGCAGATCCTCCCTGTTGCCTCCAGCCTGGTTCCGGACACTCCTGTCTCGGGAACCCCTGAGCTCTCTATTCCTCTCTCCTTCTTCCTTCCTGATGCCTCGAGCCACCTTGCTCCTTCGACTCCATCTCTGTTAGCTTCGCCAACTTCTTGTTAAATGCCAGGTTGGCCACCTTCATGGCTATCTCCTCACTCGCCCTTTCCATCAACTCCTCAAAGGAAAGGGGGCTTTTCGAGTCAGGTTCATCTTGAAGAACCCCTCGCGCAACCCCACCATGAACGCCATCTGGAGGGCATACCCCGACATCTCCTGGACCTCCAGGATCTCCTCTTGGAACCTGTCAACGTAACGGGCCAGCGACTCCTCGACCCCCTGCCTTATCAGGAAGATGGACTCGGGACTCCTCTTCCTCTTCTTGGAGGTGGAGAAGCGAAGCTGAAAGCTCCGGCTCAAGTCCTCGAACTCATAGATCGACCTCGGAGGGAGTTGATGAAACCAGTCCCTTGCCTTCTCCTTCAATGTGATCGCAAAGAGGCGACACTTGAAGGCATCTGTCATTGGCCTGATGGAGACGGCATCCTTGAACCACTACAGATGCTGGACGGGGTCATCCTTCCCAGTATAGTAAGCCATGTCGGGCTCTCAAAAACCCTCGGGAACGGGAGCTGAGATGATCAGCTCGCTGAAGGGTGACCCCCTAAGGGGTGGTCTCGCCACCTCCCCTCGCGCGACCTGCTCGCATGGAAGCCCGGCACTCGCCGGGCTGGAGAACAATTCCAGGCCGGTGAGGTTTCGCTCGACCCCATCTCCCATCCTCTCCTTCCCTGGCCTTCTTCCTAGTGCACTTCCTTGTCCCCCCCCCCCCCGGATGGGGTCATCTCGTCAAGAGAGGGGGGAGCTAGCTCCTGGGGGGTCGGGGTGGAGCTGCCACCCTGAGGAGCAATGCTTCGCAGCATCTTCATGATGCCTTGGATGGAGGCCATGAACTCTTGCCTCCCCACAAAGGGTCCTGGGCTGGGGAGCTCGCCGAGATCATCACTACCTCCCTGACCTCCAGTCATGGCACTCTCCCGAGATCTTCTGTGTTGGTCACTCTCCACGCTCACCGCACCAAAAGTGTTGAAGCCAAAAATGACCTATGTGGAGTTCGGGGTCCCTAGAAAGGGGTGACCTCGCACCTACTACACTCAGGAGAACGTCATGGACCAAAGGATCAAGAAGCTAGAAACAGACCCTCGGCTCTAGCGCGGAGGTCCCACCTCACACCTGGAAGACCTTTGGGGTCTCCCCCTCCCTAGCCAATGCTTGAGCTAGGTGCCTTGAAGGAAGAGAGCAAGGGGATTTTTGTGGCTCTGAATGCAATGCTCTCCAAGGCACCATCAAGGGTCTATTTATAGTTTTTCCAACACCATGGACCAAAATGTCAACAATACCCCTACGTCAAACATGCCTCGGGACAATAGAAAACAGCCACACCGGGGGGTAAAGAGGTAATTCCACCCCGAGGGTAAAACGGTAAAAACATGGCCAAAAGAGGTCCAAGAGCGGGAGGAGCCATTCCCACCATCTCCCCGGGCACCCGAGACGAGCAGGTGACCCCCGAAGAACTGGGGAGCAAGGGGGCAGGGGCGAGACCCCAGCCTCTGGCCGGTCTCGCCCCGCCAGGCCGTCAGGCCGCACAGCAGGGGGGCAGGGGCGAGACCCCGGCCTCTCGGCCGGTCTCGCCCCGCCAGGCCGCGGAGCAAGAGGGGGCAGGGGCGAGACCCCGGCCTCCCGGCCGGTCTCGCCCCGCCAGGCCGCGGAGCAGGAGGGGGCAGGGGCGAGACACCGACCCCCGGTCGGTCTTGCCCCGCCAGGCCGCGGAGCTGGAGGGGGCAGGGGAGAGACCCCGGCCTCCCGGCCGGTCTCGCCCCGCCGGGCCGCAGAGCAGGAGGGGGCAGGGGCGAGACCCCGGCCCCCGGCCGGTCTCACCCCGCCAGGCCGCGGAGCAGGAGGGTGCCAGGCAGGGGCAAGACACCGGCCCCCGGCCGGTCTCGCCCCGCCAGGCCGCGGAGCAGGAGGGGGCAGGGGCGAGACCCCGGACCCCTGGCCGGTCTCGCCCCACCAGATTGCGGAGCAGGATGGGGCAAGGGCGAGACCCCGGCCCCCGGCCGGTCTCGCTGCTCCCACCTCGCACTTATCAGGTCGGGGCAGGTGCCAGCCAACTTGTCGCACCCCCCCCCCCCCCCTCCAAAAAAAGGGCCACTGGGGGAAGCAGATTTTTCCTCCCCTACTAGTATATTCCAAGGGCTAGGCAAAAATTGGCCACCAAGGGTTCAAACCGCTCCAAAAACTTAAAAACTCAAAACCTGCGAATACGGGGTTGTATAGCCCTGACATGTATCTAAATTGATTCTCCGATATGGAAGTCTCTCATGTTACTCCTCTTTTTATTACTGGTACTCATAGTTTCATTGTATAAATCATTAATTTAATTCATATATAATTAACACAATTTTGTATAGCTCCTTTATTCTTATTCAAAGGTACCGTGTTACTTTCTCTCCATAGCCCGACATTCTCTTTGACTTCATTATCTTATTGAAAGAACATGAAAGCCATAAAATTCTTTCTTTCCCTAAATATTTCTATACTTTCTAACTGTCTTTCCACTTTTCATCTTCTTTACGACATCATTTATCTCCGATACTTGAATTTTACGATAAAATATTATGTTCATATATATTTTTTAATTTATTTAACTCTTCTAAATTCAGTTTATTGTCTTTTGTTTCATTATAAAGTTGATAAAATATCTTTTTTATCGCTCTTTAAAAGTCACATCATTCATCAAAATTGTATCTATTTCATCTTTTATGCATTTAACTTGACTTAAATCTAGTCTTTCTTCCTATATATCGAGCAATTTTATATACGTCACGCTCTCTATTTTTGACATATAGTTGCTTATAAAATTCATTGTAAACTTGACTTCTTACTTTACTTACTGCAAGTTTGACTTCTTTTTTGTCGACTTTATACCTTGCTAAGTGTCTTTCATTCATATAAGCGTATAATTTTTTACAGCTGGTAATCTTTGCCCTCGCTTTGTCTTGCACTTATTCTTTACACCACAAAGATTTTTTATTTGCGGCGCACGAACTTTTGATTCTCCAAGTACGTTCTTTTCACTTATACTTAAATGTGAAGACATACCCATGAGACATTATGATCAACATGAGAGTCATCAACTAGTTGTTCCATAGCTGTTGTCTTGAAAACAACCTGTTTTTCTATCTTCAAGTTCTAACACCGATATTTTGGCAACACTTTTGTACTTGTCTTAAATTTATTATATTTAATTTGCATGTGCAACACCACTAACCTATATTATGTTGTCAAACTTTCTTCTGGTATGACTTTACAATCAAGCAAGATGCTTCTGTCTTCCTCACCCCTTTACGATACAGGAAACCTGAATTCCAAATCCAACACCAAGAAAGAACCATACTCTTATTTGATATCATCTCAATCACCTCGTCGTTAAGCAACGGGTGGTCCCCATATGACACACTCAAACTGGGGGTGTGCACTGATAGGCTCGGCCTCATTAACATCAACCTAGGCAAACTTGCCTGGAAACCCTGCTGCTCCCTCCTATTCGGATTCATGACTTGCAGGTCACCATCTGCCACTGCACCTACTTGAGGGCTAATATTCTCAGAATCAACCTCAATCTTCCCATTAATCTCAGTCTTGTCCTCAACTACTACAGTAGGAATGCTCCCTTTGGTTTCCAGTGTACTTGCCACATGACCAAATCTACGTGCGAACACATGTCTCGTCCGAGCTGCGAACCTTGGCAGATGCCCTAGAACGGGCAGAAATCAGGTGGAGAGGTATCGTGAGGGGATTGCAAGCGGAAGAAAGCCATCCACTAAAAATTCCAACCCCTCCATCAAAGTCAGCAGTGCCCACGACTCTGAAAATTCCTACCTCCTCCATCAATACCAGCAGGGCCCACCCACGACTCCTCCACAGCTTGCAGACAGATTCATATGTCTCGCTCGAGCTCAGAAATCAGGTAGAGAGGCATTGTGAGGGGATCACAAGCGGAAGAAAGGCGTCTGAAGAAAGTGATGCGTGCTCGTGAGTTTTAGCACGTAATGAGTTGATGGAGGATTATGTCCCGCGAGGGATTGCGACGTTCCTTGTTGAATTTTGTCAAGGTGGTGTTGGAAGAGAGGAAGGAGGGTGGGGGTGGTTTGACTGACGCTCGCACATGCGGAAGAAGAGAGAAGAGAGATAGGGAGAGAGAGAGAGAGAGATCCTTTTAGCCTTTTTACTTCTTACCTAAAAGATATATCACAAGAGTTCTTAAGTATAGGGGCCTCACACCGAGGCCTTTGACAAGTGGGGAAAAGTAAAGCAAGAGTCATCATTAAAGCTAAAATCATCATGCCCCCCATTTGGGCTTAAGACGCATGGGATAAGACGAGATATAAAGTCTACTCCTTGGATTACGTGATCCCCGTCATGCCGCCGTGACCCCCATCATAGTTGAGTTCTTTGTGCAAGTGCTTGTTGTGGTGCTGATTGGTCCTGCCCCAGTGGTTGTCGATGGCAGCGCGGTTGATAACATCATTTGCCTCTTCGAGTGGTAACTTGTCCTCAAGCTGAGTAGGGAGGGGATGATAGGGCTTGTTGGGGGATCAAAATAAAGGGATTTTTTAATCGCAAGATGTGGAAGACATCGTGGATGTTGTTGCTAGACGGAAGTCAGAGTTTGTAAGCGACGTCGTCGATGTGTCGAAGAATCTGAAAGATGCTCTGAAAATGGTGAACCAATTTGGTGGAGGGCGCCGCAGGGGGGTGGATAGACACTTGGCGGCATGGCTGATTTTTAAGCCAAACCTGATCCCCAATGCTGATGTTGAGGTCGTGATGCCCACAGTTGTAGCGAGTCTCCATGCAATGTTGGTTCATAAAGGAGGCACACGTGCGTGAGTGCAAGGAGTTGGTCCCGATCCAGAAGCCCGATTCCTTCCTCATCGTTTATCGTATCCCACCGATGACTTCTGTCTGTTTGGGGTCGTCGCCTGCTTCATCCTCCTCTCCCGACGTCCACAGGGGCCCAATCTAGTTCTACAGAGGTGTACTTCCCTTCTCGCGAGTCAACGGCTTGGAGGATCAATGTCGCTGCAATTTTGCATATCTCCTTGGTAAAATCCTCAAGAACTGCTCTTTTCTTTAGTATAACACTTACGCGCTCTAAAATTAATGGATTGGGCTTGACTCGAATGTTCTCGTTGGCTTGTTACCGTTATTTCAAGAATTATTGTATGTGGATTTCGGCTTGTGCTTGCAAGATTTTATTGTGTGATTGACACCAAACATTTAAGGGTTCTCTCAAATAACGAACAACGCTTTTTTTAAATTCAGTGGCCTTTTTTAAAGATTTTTTTTGCCAACGTGCTAACTTCGGATTCGCTCTAATGGATCTCTTAAGTCACATCAGTTTGGTATCAGAGCGTTCGATTCACTCCTACCGTGAATCAGTCGATCCAGAATTTTAAATAATTTTTTTTCTCATCTAGCAAAAAAATCATCATTTTTATTTGAGTTTTAAAAATTTAAAAAAAAATTATTTTCCTCCAACTCGGGATCTCTCTTTTATAGAAAAAAAATTATAATATATTAAAAAAAATTTTACAAACTAAAATATTTTCGAATATTTTTAAAATCAAATTGTTTTCAATGGATAAATGGGTGGATCATTTACAGGCGAGTGTCGGGGATTTGACCCAGCGAATGAGCGATTTAATGAAAACGGTCGAAACTCTCACCGCCAATGTGGGTAGTGTCACGCATGTCATGAATGAGTTGCGCACTTCGGTTAATAATATCGAGGCAACCATGTACAAAAACCGAGCACCTGCCCCAGTGGTCGAAATTGACTCCCTAGACCTCTAGAATTCGCACACGCCGACCCAGAAACACATAACGAACCACATCACCAACCCCGTTGGGATATGAGAATCAAGTTTAATGTAGGTGACTTCAAAGAGCGATTAGAACCCGAGGGCTGTTTAGAGTAGTGTGAAAGGATGGATCGTTTCCTGACATGGAAGCAATTGCCCCAAACTAGGCAAGTTAAATACACTACTCTTAGGTTAAAGGGATCTGCGCTAGTTTGGTGGGGACAATTAGAGAGGTCTCGGTTCAATTTAGGCATGCCCTTTATCACCACATGGGCTGAGTTCAAAACACAACTACGAAAGCGATATGCACCCCCCGCTTATTTGCAAAATATCTATTGTAGATTCCACAATCTACGATAAGAAAAAATGTCGGTGAATGAGTACACAAATGAGTTCCTAGTGCTCCAGTCTCGCCTCGAACTCCGAGAGGATGACAAAATACCATCTTCCGTTACCTTAACGGGGTACGATATTCCATTAGAGACCAATTAGAACTAGTCGACTATAAGGACCTCGAAGAGATCTCGAGTCGTTCACACAGAGTAGAGTCTTCACAGAAGCAAACATCTGGAGTCAAGTCTACTTATAGGCCTCCACCGGCACACACTTATATTCCTGCTGACAGGAATGCTGGACGCTCTCGACCGGCAGTACCCACGAGTACCCCTGCACTTCCTGCCCCACTCCCTAGAGGCAAAAAGGTTATAGACACCAGACCTCAGCCTGGGACGTTTCGATGTTTTAAGTGTATGAAGCCGGTTCATAAATCTTCTGAGTGCCCGCGATGCCACTTCGTCGCCATCATTAATTCTGATAGTGGATCAGAACCTGGGTATGAGGTTTTCCTTAGTGATTCCCAGACTGACTCGACCCCTAAGTCTGAGTTAGAGAACGAGTGCGAAGTTGAGGGAGAGCAACTCGATCAGTTATTGTGTGTTCTCCAACATAGCCTCCTAACTCCTAAGACTCTCGCTTACGATGACTGTGAAGGAGGGTATGAAAGATATCACCCCTGGTTAGACTGTTTTACTCTAGAGGGGTGAATAGAGTATTTTAAAACTCTTATTATATTTTTATTGCGGAATTAAAATAGTGATACTTATATGTGTAAACAGATAGGTGCAAAAATAAAACTAAGCTAAACAGCAAGCAGCACACAGTAAAGAATAAAATAGCATCACAGACGACACAAGAATTTTATAGTGGTTCCCCTAAAACTTGGGTACATCCACTCTTCTACCACCCTGGTAGGAATCCACTCAGTTTTTAATCAGGTGCCCTGTCACCAATCAGGTTTTTGCTCGGGTGCCTGTCACCACAAGATCTGCTTCAGGTAGATCAGGAAACCCTTCAGGCTTTTGATCAGGTGCCTAAAAGCCAAATCAAGTCTTTTGATCAGGAGACTTGCAACCAAATGTTTAACTTTTGAAGGGAGCTAGAACCCTGTGTACAGTGGGGTAAAATAAATAAAACTAGATGTTGTCTTCTCTTTTCTCAAAATAACAAAGAAGACTTGTGGATCCTTGATGGTGTCAAAGCTCCCCCTGATATGAAGTTCTGTTCAGGAAGAATGAGAGCTTTGCAGGGTGAGTAGGTCTTCTTGAAAAGTTCTCCAGAAAGCTATAGACAGATTGAAGTTGATTGTCTCTTGGAAGCTTGCTGGAGGATGAGCACTTGATGAAGACAGAGCAGAATTCTTTTACTTGAATGATTTCTTTTGTTCTATCTCTACTGTCGACGGAAAGAGAAAATTCTTTTATATATCTCTGTCTAATTCTCCTTTGAATTTTGAAATCCTTTTTGCATTGAATGCTGACTGCCTAGAGAATGTAATACGGCTGGAGAGAATATCTACATTAAAAAATTTCCCCAACTGTCCCATTAAAAACAGCAAGTAATATTCCTGATGAAGACCATAATCAATGCTGTCACTAACGGCTATATTCAGAGAATATAAGAATTAATTATTCAGGAATTATTGTTATAGAATAAGGGCAAAATGAGAGAAAATTCCAAGTCTGGAACTACACAGAAAACGTCGACCAGAGAACAGATTTCGTCGACCCAAGATCAAAGTTCGTCGAGCTGAGAGATCATGTTCATCGACCTGAGAAAGTTTGTTCGTCGAACTGAGAACCAAGTTCGTCAACCTGAGATCAGCTAACTACTTTCTGTGAAAAACTTCCCAAATTTGTGCTCTAAGTTCGTCGAGCTGATAATATAACTTCGTCGACTTGAGTTCAGAGAAAGTATTCTGGACTAAATGAGTTGATGTTGAACTTCCAGAATTCGTCGACTTGAGCTCGAATATCGTCGAGCTGAACTCAGAGAATTTACTCTGAGTTCGTCGAGCGGAGCACGACTATCGTCGAGCTGAGTTCGACGAACGTCGAACTCACTTTCTGAACTAATTTTCTTCTAAGTCTTTGAGTCTTCTGGTGTCTTCTGTTGGCTGGTCCATGTGTGGTTGATTCTAAGGACTTGGCCTAAACTCTAGGACATAAACATGACCCTGGCTATACATGGGGGGTCAAAGATCCTAGTTAATAAACCTATCCCAAATCAAACTAGGGATCCAACAGACTGGTTAAGAAATAATAATTTTTGTACCACCGCCTGCATATAGGGGCAGTTCTATTTCGTAATTATAGATATCAGTAGTATGGGGAACTTTGTTTCTCAACGTATGGTTGATAAGTTAAAGTTAAAAATGCAACCCCTAGTAAAACCTTGTAGTATGTCAAGGGTCACTAGCAGTACAACCATCCCTATCACACACCAGTGTCGCGTTGAGTTTTCTATAGGTAGTATGTATCAGGATGCAGTATGATGCCGCGTTGTTACTATTGAGGTTTGTCACATCCTATTAGGATGATCTTGGCAGTACGATAGACACGTTATTCACGATGATGTAAAGAACTCTCACTCCTTCGAGCGCAATGGGCGTAAGATCATTCTTCTTTTCCAGAAGAATAGTCTTGTCCCCAGAGTTCCAGAGAGTCCTTCACACCCACCTATCATTGTCTCTGCACGAACCTTTCCCTCTGCCATCATGTTATTGACTGGGTCCCAATTCCAAGAGGAGATTAATGATAGTGAGGTTGTCTATATGCTATCTGGTATCGATTCCACTTCCACTATTTTAAACATTCCTAGTACAATGCGACCTCTTATTGATGAGTTCTCTGAGATTATGCTAGAGGAGCTGCCCGATCAGCTAACCCCGATGAGAGATATACAACACTGCATCAAGCTCATCCCAGGAGTTAGCTTACCTTATTTACCCCATTATCTCATTAGTCCAAAAGAGCATGAGGAGCTATACAGGCAGGTGATCGATTTTATTTCAAAGTGTCACGTTAGAGAGAGTATGAGTTCGTGTGTCATCCTTGCACTATTAATTCTTAATAAAGATGTGACCTGACCTATGTGTATAGACAGTCGAGCAATAAATAAAATTACCATCAAATCGCTTCTCGATTCTCGATTCCTCGTTTGGATGACATGTTGGATATGCTTATCGGTTCCCGTGTATTTTTCAAAGATCGATTTAAAGAGTGGATACCACCAGATTAGAATTCGACCCAGGGATGAATGAAAGACTGCGTTTAAGACTAGGGAAGGATTATACGAGTTGTTGGTGATGTCTTTTTGGGCTCTCCAATGCTCCCAGCATTTTTATGTGAGTGATGAATCAAGTGCTTAAGCCACTCATTGGATTTTGTGTAGTGGTGTACTTTGATGATATCCTAATCTATAGTCTTGATCCTGATCAGCACCAAATTCATCTTAGATATGTTTTAGAGATCCTTCATGAAAATAAATTACATATAAATTTGAAAAATTGCACGTTTATGACTGATAACCTGTCCTTTTTAGGATATATTGAGTCTTCTAAGGACATTAAAGTTGATAGAGAGAAGGTCAATGCGATAGAATCATGGCCTAGCCTTAGGACGATTACTAAGGATCGAGGATTTCATGGGCTAGCATCTTTTTATCTGCGATTCATTCAAAACTTTAGTGCCTTGATAGCACCCGTGATCGATTGCTTGAAGAGATTGTTTATTTGGATTGAAGAAGTCGAGCGAACATTTATATTGGTCAAAGAGAGACTCACGAATGCACCTGTATTAGCGCTGCCTGATTTTGATATGATTTTCCAGGTTGACTGTGATGCATCTATTATAAGCATTGACGTAGTTTTGAGTCAGGAGAGTCGACCCATAACATTCTTTAGTGAGAAGCTGAATGAGGCAAAAACTATATATTCCACTTATGACATTTTTACATTATCGTACAAGCTCTCTGCCATTGGACACACTACCTGATTTAGCAGAAGTCTGTGCTAAATTCCGATCACGAGGCACTAAAACACATGAACTCCCAAATGGAGATTCGACGTCCTGCCAAGTGGGCTGTGTTGGGTACACTGTTAATATGTACCATATTTGGAGAAGTCTCATCTTAATCAATGATATACATCAATTTGTATTTGATGTATGTTTGAGTTTCATTGTGCAGGTTTAAGAATTGGAAGAAAATTTTCTAAGTACAAGTGTCGACACTTGTGAAGAATTATGTCGACACCTAAAGAAGAAGTTGAGTCGACATCCAGGCATTATGTCGACACCAACAGAAGAAGCTGTGTCGACACCCAGACTTGTGTCAACACTTGTGAAGAGTTGTGTTGACACCTAAAGAAGAAGCTGAGTCGACACTCAGACTTGAGTCGATACTTGAGCCAGGAGTTATGTCGACACTGAAAGCAGAAGCTGTGTCGACACCCAGGAGTTATGTCGACACGGAAAGCAGAAGTTGTGTCGACACCCAGGAGTTATGTCGACACTGAAAGCAGAAGCTGTGTCGACACCCAGGAGTTATGTCGACAATGGTAGCAGAATTATGTCGACACAGAGGGCTTGTGTAGACACATTTAACAGATGTTGTGTCGAGTACCAGAAGAATGACTATGTCGACACATGGAGTGTTGTGTCGACATTATCAAGACTTGTGTCAACACTTAGTCCATTTGTGTCGACACATGTGAAGCAGTTTGTTGAGTGGTTCATGCTGAGTTGGAAAGTCTTTGAAGAATCAGCTGTCATAACCAACCGGTCTGACACCTTTGTCAGAACTGTCAGAAGACTGTTACAAACCGGATCAGCCGGTAATCAAGAGGAAACTCTATATAAAGGACTGGTTCGATACAACAGGAGGAGACAATAGCAAAAAAGGAGAACACGCAACACTAAGAAGTGAATCCTTCAGAGAGAGTTTTCTACAACAAGAAAAGGGGAAACCCTTACGAAGGCAGATTCAAATCAGTCTGCAAGGAAGATTCAGATATCATTCTGAATTCAAGGAGGAAGCTATCTGAAGATCAACTTCTACAACAAGTGAAGATCAACCTTATTTGGTTCTATCAAGAAGCTTTGAAATGGCTAAGTCGGGTTGAATCTGAAGATCAGTATATTCAAGAACTGATCAAGAAGCTCACACCAGTGAAGAAATTCATCTGGTGAAATTTCTGTATCTCTTAATCAAACAATTTCTGGTAGGATCTGTTGTAAGATCTGAGTTGTAAGCCTGTAATTATAAAGGCTGAGGTAGGGATTTTGCCTGAGTTGTAGGAGTGGGGTTTCACTCTGAGTTGTAAGCCTAGTGACATAGGCTGAGGTAGGGTTGAGGCCTGAGGTAGGGTTCTTGGGGAAGAATCTGAGGTAGGACGTGTATAAGTCTGAGTTGTAGGAACTATTCTTGGTTCTGAGCTGTAAGATCTGCGGATCTGAGAATAAAGAAGGAAGTTAGGCCGAATCTAGTACACTACTAGAAAGGCGAAGGGGGAAAGTGGATGTACCCATATCTTGGGGAACCACTATAAATCTGCTGTATGCTCTGCTGTGATCATTATTCTGTGGTTTACATTGTTTCTCTGCTGAGATAAATTTTGTTATTTGCCTAAAATTTTGAAGGAAAAATTAGAACCTATTCACCCCCCCCCCCCTCTAGGTGTCTAGAAATCAAGTCTTTTAAGTGGTATCAGAGGGAGGTTACTCAAAGATTGACCTAACAGTCTGAGTGGATCTCCAAGGCAATTAACAGATTTCAAGAATGGGCTCAATAGAGAATCAGAAGGAATTTGGATCTATGAAACTACCTATCTGCAGGAAAGAATGCTTTGGCATATGGAAAGAAAGGGTCAGGTTATTTATGGAAGCATCTGATCCAAGAATCTACATCACAGTACAAGAGGGTCCCTTCATTCCAATGAAGGTATCAGTTCTGGATGCAAATGTTAAAACCCCTAAGAGCTATTCTGAAATGACTATGGATGAGATCATTCTTGCAACATTAGATAAATGAGCACAAAACATTATAGTAAGTGTTATAGATAAGGCCACATTTCATAATCTGGTGCACTGTAAAACCTCCAAGGAAATGTGGGACACCCTGATTGTCTACATGGAGGGAACAGAAGAAGTCAGAGAGGACAGGAAATCTATGCTGAATCAAGAATATGAGAGCTTTAGACAAGTCCAGACTAACAGCATAGCTTAAAATTACAAGAAGTTCTTCAGGATTGTCAATGAGCTGATGACCTATGGAAGAGTCTTCAGCATATATGAACTGAATGATAAGTTTCTCAGGTCACTAATAAAGGACTGGGACACAAAGATATGTGTCATCAGAGAAGTGGTCAAGCTTGCTGATACACCTCCACCCACATTATTTGGAAAGCTGCTATCATATGAAATGCAGCTCACTGCCAGAAAAGAGGAGGAGAAAAGCAGTAGGCCTGAATACAAAGAAAGGTTTGTAGCCTTCAGGGCTGAAGGCACAAGAAAGGGTTGGAAAAAGTCATCTTCTCCACCCAGAAGGAGTGCTGAGGCTGAAGAAGAAAATCTTGACAATAGCACATCAGATAGCCACACCTCTGATGAGGACTTTGCTGCCTTTACAAGGCAATTCCAAAGGTTCATAAAAAAGAAGAAATGGAGAACCAAACCATCAACATCCTTTTCCAAGGATGAGTATTACAAAAAAAGAAGACTCCCAAGGAGGTCAGGTATGCCTCAAAACCTAGTAAACAAACTAATACTAAGATTGTTTGTTATTGTTGCAACAGGCCTGGACATGTCATAGCTGACTGTCCAGACAAGAGGACTAAATCTAAAGATAAGAAGGAGCATCAAGTGAAAGGCAAGAAGGAGAAATCCCTTGTTTCTTAGAAGCAGAAGAGTTGGACATACTCTTCATCTTCAGGATCAGGAGATGAAGATAATGCAGAAGCATATGTTGGGATAATCTCAATAGAAGAGGATTCTAGGGAACTAGAATTCCTACAAATGCTGGACTCCATAAATGGAGCAGAAGACTATTGCTGTAGAGGGCTGATGGCTCTATCAGAAAATGATCAGTGCCAGGATCAGCCTGGTCCTAGTAAGGTATACAGTTCTCCCTCAGCTTCAGATTACTGCACTGCATCAGAATCAGAAACTTCTGCATCAAGAGATGTCGATGGTTCTGAATCAGAAGGGGATGTGCATCAACTCATTAATTAGTATGGTGGGTTGTTACAAGCTCTGAAGAGGAGCAAGTTTCTTGTCAAGAAGCAGGCCAAGGAGATTAAGTCTCTAAAGAAGGGTGCATCAGATTCAGCCGTGTTGATAGATTCAAAACTGAAGGAGATTACCAAACTGAAAAATATTACTGTTATTCAGATGGGCACAATCTCTTTCAAGGAAAATCACATCAAGAAACTTGAGGCAAAACTTCAGCAAGAAAGAGAGTTAGTGGCAAAATTCTCTAAGCCAAAATCAGTCTTTCCCTTAATAGATAATTTCATTTCTCATAAAGGAAAGACTGTTCTAGGTTTCAAGGGCAGAACTAGGGCCACCAATTTTCATAGAAAAGGTAAGGCCCCAGTATAGCCACTAGCTTCAAAGCCCCCTATTTTCTTTAGGAAAGTGATGCAACCAACAAACCGGTATGATCATGATAGTACTCATGGTCACTGTGAGTATGAAGATCTCATGGGCAAGGGTGCAAATGCCAATAGATCACACTATTGGCAAGCCCATCAGGTTCAAGAGGAAGTCTTGGGGTTTACTTCTCCAGCACCTACACCCAACAGAACTGCTGACAACAAAGCAGTAAAGTTTGTACCTAAGAGAAGGTATAATAGGTTTGAGTGTTGGTGCTGTGGCAAGGTGGGCCATTTTGCCAGAGATTATTGGTTTAACACAAATGTTAAAACCAAGAGTAGTCTACCTGTCAGAACAGCTGGAGGATTTAAAGCTAACAATGACCTAGGACCCAATAACAATTTTGGTTCTAAGGGTAAGTGATTCTGTATTTGATGCAGGTGAATCCAAGTGACCATACCCCTATATGGTACTTGGATAGTGGATGTTCCAGACACATGACTGGAATAAGGAGAATGTTGAGGGACTATGTACCCATAGATAATGGACCCAAAGTAATCTTTGGTGGATCAGAAAAAAGAATCATCAAAAGATTTGGTAACATTTTTAGTGATTCAATTACTATCACTAAAGTGGCTTATGTGAAGGGTCTAAAACATAACCTGATCAGCATAAGTCAACTTAGTGATCTAGGTTATGACATCTCCTTCCTTAAAGGAGAGTGCCAAATAAGAAGGTCAAGTGATCAAGAGATCATTTTGACTGGCACTAGGAAAGGGAATGTATATTGTCTTAACCTAGATTGTGAGTTTGACAACTCACCCATTTGTCTAGTTGTAGGAGAAAAAGCTTCATTATGTGTCAAATGGCACAAGAGGCTTGCCCATCTGAACTATAAGTCAATAGGACAGCTGTTTAGCATGGGGTTAGTGAGGAATGGTCCTCAAGTCAAGTGCATTAAAGAGGGTGTGTGTTCAGCTTGCCAAAAGGGCAAACAGACTAAGTCCTCTTTCCATGCACTTGATATCAAAGATTCAATGAGATGTTTATATCTCTTGCATATGGATTTGTTTGGTCCTATGTCAGTTCATAGTCTTGGTAGGAAAGTATACACACTAGTTATTATGGATGACTATTCTAGATACACATGGGTTTTCTTCTTGAGGCAGAAATTTGAAACCCCAACTATTTTCTAGACTTTTGTTAGACAAATTCAGAATGAACATAACAGTTCAGTGGTCAAAATCAGAAGTGACCATGGAACTGAATTTCAGTCTGAATGTATGACAAAGTTCTGTGATGAACTTGGGATTCATCAGGAATTCTCCTCACCTAGAACACCTCAGCAAAATGGAGTTGCTGAAAGAAAGAATATGACTCTAATTGAGGAAAGTAGAACACTACTTAGTGACACTACTCTCCCTGAGTACTTCTGGGCAGAGGCAGTAAATACTGCATGTCATGTTCTCAATAGAGCCTCCATCAATAAGAAACATAAGATGACGCCCTATCAGATTTTGAAAGGCAGAAAACCAAACATTTCCTACTTTAGAATCTTTGGTAGCAAGTGTTATGTTTTAGTTAATGGTAAGCACTACCAAACAAAGTTTGCTACCAAATCCCTAGAAGGGATATTTGTTGGGTACAGCAATAATAGTAGGGCATATAGAATCTACAATTTAACTACCCAAGTTATATAGGAATCTGTCCATGTTGTATTTGATGAATCTAAGTTGATTAATAGTGAATTGTCTAGTTCTTCAGTTAGTTCTACAGGTCTAACAGACAGGCTGGACAGGCTGACCATCAATGAAGAGGTACCTGCTAGGCTGGATTAGGAAAAAGATGTTTGTTGTCCAAGGGGAGAACAAGACTCACTGAATGAAGAAGACAATGAGGAGCATTAGGTTGAAGAAAATGAAGAAGACCATGAGGTTGACAGATTTCCTCCAGCAAGAAGACACTTGAAGGATCATCCAGCACACCAATTTATTGGTGATGCAAGTCAAGGTGTTCTAACAAGAAGCAAAAGTATGAACTCAGTCCTATGTTCTAGCTTCTTGTCACAAATAGAACCCAGAAAGTTTGAAGAAGCCATGCTAGACACAAACTGGATTGATGTTATGCAAGAAGAGCTGACTCAATTCAAAAGATGTAATGTATGGGAACTGGTTCCTAAACAAAAGGACCACAACATCATAGGAACCAAGTGGATCTACAGAAACAAACTTAATAAGAATGGCACTATAATCAAGAAAAAGTCTAGATTGGTAGCAAAAGACTACAGGCAAGAGGAAGGGATTGACTTTGATCAAACTTTTTCCCCAGTGGAAAGGTTGGAGGCTATAAGATTGTTCTTGGCATATGCTGCCTATCAAGGGTTTAAGGTATATCAAATGGATGTAAAGTCAGTATTCATGAATGGTGACTTAAAAGAGGAAGTCTATGTTGAACAACCCTCAGGTTTTGTAGACTCTCATTATCCTGATTATGTATATAGGCTTAGGAAAGCTCTATATGGTTTAAAACAAGCCCCAAGGGCTTGGTATGAAACCTTGTCTGCTTTTCTCATTGAGAATAAGTTCTCTAGAGGAAAGATAGACAAAACTCTATTCTTTAGGGAATCTAAAGGCAAGATAATCCTAGTCCAGATATATGTTGATGACATTATATTTGGTTCAACTGAAAACAATCCTTGTAGGAAGTTTGCCAAACTTATGCAAGGGAAGTTTGAGATGAGTAGTATGGGTGAGCTGAAGTTCTTTTTGGGACTTCAAGTCAGACATAATGATGATGGATTGTCCATATCTCAGTCTAAGTTCACCAAGGAGTTGATTAAGAAATATGGTATGGACTCAGCCTCCACCATGACAACTCCTATGGGAACAAGTATGCCTATAGGCAAAGATGAGGCAAGGAAACTTGTTAATGAGTCTTTGTATAGAGGGATAATTGGCTCCCTACTTTATTTGACTGCTAGTAGACCTGACATCGTGTATGTAACATGTGTCTGTGCTAGGTACCAAGCTTGCCCAAAGGAATCTCATTATACTGCAGTTAAAAGAATTTTGAGATATCTTAAGGGCACACCTAAAATCTAGGACTTTGGTGCCCAAAGAATAGAGATTTCTTACTAACAGGTTTCTTAGATACAGACTTTACAGGATGCAAAGAAGACAGGAAGAGTACAATAGGAACCTGTCAATTCCTAGGAGGAAGGCTGGTGTCATGGTGCAGCAAGAAGCAAACAAGTGTAGCTATATCAACAGCTGAGTCTGAGTATGTAGTTGTAGGTAGTTGTTGTGCACAGTTGTTGTGGATAAAGCACCAACTAGAAGATTATGACATCAAGGTAAGTAGAATTCCACTGTTTTGTGATTCTACCAGTGTTATTTCTATTGCTAAGAATCCTGTCTCACACAGTAGAACCAAGCATATAGAAATTAAGTTTCATTTCATCAAAGAACATGTTGAGAAGGAAGATATTAGTCTAGAGTTTGTGAACACAAATAATCAAATAGCTGATATATTTACAAAACCTCTGGATGAAATTAAATTCAATTATTTTAAAATTGAATTAGGTATGTTGAACATAGAATAGGTTAGCACAAGCTTCCCTAAGAAGAATATGTAAGTACAAAATTTCTCAGGAAATATGTCTAAGTACAAAGTTTGTGTCGACACAAGCACAATTGTGTCGACACACTCAGTATGTTGTGTTGACAAAGAATAAGGATATGTCGACACCGAAACAGTATCTATGTCGACAGAAGAATAGGTGTCGACACAACCTTGTCGAGACCTTATATCTAGAGGATTTTTCGTGTCGACACACAAAAGTTGGTGTTGACACAACTATGTCAAGACATGACCATCCCATGTCGACTCTGACACATGTATGTCGACATCTAGACATGTCGACTAAAACTAAGTTTTATCGAGACCTAGGTCATATCTGTTGACACATGTAAAATTTGGTCGACTATGGCTCGTCTTTTGACCTACCCTTTACGCTAACACTATAAATAGGTCAAGCCAAAATCTGGTCAACTATGCTTTTAGAAATCTAGGATCTGCACCTTGTGTCGACAAAGACCTTCTCTTTTTTTCTCTTCCATCTCTCTTGACAATGGCGCCTCACCAAGATGATAAGGTGAATAAAGGATATGAGCTGGTTCGTGGAGGATTCACGACAACTTCACAAGAAATCCAGGGTGTCATTACCCTAATTTCTGATAATGGATTAGAATTCTTGGTCTCAGAACCAACAAAAATTTGGAAAAAGGAAGTCATGGAATTCTATTCATCTGCTACAGTAGACCCAGAAGGGAAGAAGATCAAAGCCACAGTTCAGGATTCACGAGTTAGACTAACGCTAAAGACTATCAGGAAATCACTCCAACTTCCCATGATTAAGGATGATGAAGAAATTATTCCATCCAGGACTAAAGAAGCACTAAGTTGGTGCGGGCTAAATCCTAATATCAAGTTTAGATCATCTATTGCCCGGAAAGGGATGAATTCCCAAGGAAAGTTTCTGTCTGAGGTAGTTGGCAAGGTAATTCTTTGTAAGACTGGTGGACATGAAAGAATTTCAGTCCACATGTTTAATTTAATGACAAGGATTATTTTCACCATAAAAACAGACTGGGCATCAATAGTTTTTGATAGGATTCAAGAAGGAATAAAGAAACCAAATCTGGGAAGGATTTTGAGTTTATGTCTATCTGCTATAATATCAGATGTTTTGAACCAACTTCCAGGAACCAAAATCAACCACATGAGGAGGATGGATGTGAGAATTCTATCTAGATGGGATAGAGTTTTGACAAAGGAAGTATCTACTCTACAAAAAGCTGTTAAGAAAGATAAACAGCAGAAAAAGGTTTTTCCACAAGAAGAATCCTCCAGTGATTCTGAAGAAGAAGTGGTCTTCAGTTCAGATGAAGACAGGCCACAAAAAGAAGCACAGGATCAAGTGGAGAGCAGTATGCTTTTAGAGCAACAGGTAGTCTCCACTCCAGGGGGAGAAAAACCTGAACCAGCAGTACAAGACATTGTACAAGTTGAGCTGTCTGCCTAAGGGGGAGGTATTACTGAAGCTACTCCAGAAAGTGAGCATGTTGCTGATACTATTATGGAAATAGTGTCAGAAATCAATAATGAAGAACTGCTAAATGCTGAGGAAGAAGCACAAGATGAGCAGATACAAGATACTGCACAAAATATTCAGGTAAGTATCTCCTTTATAGAGAATGACCTGGACAAAGATCTGGATGTCCAGGGAGAACCATCTATTTTCCAAACAAATTTTGTTACTCATGTTCAGCTGCAGCAAGAGGTAACTATGGAAGAGCTATTCCCTGAACACTCAATAGCAGGGACTGAGGGGGAGCAACAAATCATAGAAAAAGAACTTCCAGAAACTGAGGGGGAGATGTCTCAGCATGCCCCAACTGATAAGGAACCAGTAAATATACAAAGTTCCTCAGAATCTTCTGATGATGAATAATCCTCAATGGCTAAGAAAAGGAAGTTCGCTGCCTTAAGAAAACGGAGCTCAGGCTATAAAAAGGCCTTACAAACAGTCACACCACCAGCTACTCCAAGCATGGATTTCAGTTCCTTATTGGTCCAATTGCAAGTGAAATTAGATGAGCAAAGGCAGTCTTTGGAAAGGTATGTGGATGAAACACATAAAGATTTGCAATTCAATCTGACTCAAGATATCAAATCAATCAGATTTGAAGTAAATCAAAATAAAAAATAAATGACAGATTGCTTCCACAAGGGAGGAAATGTTGTGGTATACTTGGCAAAGCAACAACAAGAACTCACCACTAAAGTGGAAGACATTGCAGTTAAGCAAGGATATGTTCTTGAGAATCAAATCCGGATGAATGATAATCTCAAAGAATCACACTTTGCCATTCTAACACAGATTGATAATCTAACCACTGCTCTCAAAGTTGAAGTGTCCAAGCAGATCAAAGAAGATCTAGCTGCTGTACAGGACATATTTACAAAATCTCACAAGAATATTTCTGATTTCTTGCAGAAGTTCAGGAATTATTACAAAGAAGGCACAGATTATCTTGTTAACCAAGTTAGATTTCAGAAGGATGATCTGAGAGATCATATTGAGAGAGAAGTCATAAAGGGGGAGAGGGTGTTAGTTAAAGCTAGCTCAGATCATGATAAATGGATATCAAATAGCATCAAAGCAACTCTTGGATATCCCCCTTGTGTGATGATGACAATGTTGCTGAGTCTGGAGTGCAACCTGCCTATATTGAAGGAGATCAACCTGAAGTTACTCAGGTCATTTACCCTCCAGCTGATTTTGACATGGTTCACCAAGAAGTTCAGTCAATGTACAGCCATCCACAGGAGGCTAAAAATATTATCATTGAAAAAGTGGAAATGTCAGAAGCTGCCAAGGAAGCTCAGAAGGAAGCACAACTGTCCAAGAAAAAGTTTAGAGAATAGGCTGAGTTGAAGCCTGATTTTGAGCAATGGAGCCCTACTTCCAGGAACATTATATTGACTGCTTGGAAAGCTGTGAAGGACAAGACCCATGAAAGGGGTAAATGGTATACTGAGTAAGAGTGGAACAAGTATCAAGCCAGATAGGAAGCCATTCTTCAATATAGAAGAAAAGCAAAAGCTGGGAAGTTACCTGCTAATGCTCTGGAGCCTAGCAAGTACTTCCCAAAGCCTTTTCATTATTTTGAAAGGCAAAGGATAAGGGCTAAAGAACAGAAAAAGAAAGATCTGAAAGGAAATAAACCTGCTGATGATGATGAACCTACTGTGCAGGCTCAGATCAGATCAGGAAAAGGCATTGTGATAAAGGGGCCTAATCAATTATAGGATAGTTAGGTTTATGTATAGAACAATGTAACCTTTTGGCTTTTATTGTAAAAGAAAACTGTATAAACTTAGAATTTCTCTGTGATTAAATGAAATCGGTTTTCAATATTCATTCCAGTTGTTTACAATGTTTATATGTTACCTTGCAGTGAAATGTATGTACATCTATTTCTTTTTATGTGTTTTATTATGAGTGATGTATATCTTTAACTAAAGGTTATGACTTCTTCAAATAGCGGGAGATTATTGGGTACACTGTTAATATGTACCAGATTTGGAGAAGCCTCATCTTAATCAATGATATACATCAATTTGTATTTGATGTATGTTTGAGTTTCATTGTGCAGGTTTAAGAATTGGAAGAAAATTTTCTAAGTACAAGTGTCGACACTTGTGAAGAATTATGTCGACACTTGTGAAGAATTATGTCGACACCTAAAGAAGAAGTTAAGTCGACATCCAGACATTGTGTCGACACCAACAAAAGAAGTTGTGTCTACACCCAGACTTGTGTCGACACTTGTGAAGAGTTGTGTCGAAACCTAAAGAAGAAGCTGAGTCGACACTCAGACTTGAGTCGACACCTGAGCCAGGAGTTATGTCGACACTGAAAGCAGAATCTGTGTCGACACCCAGGAGTTATGTCGATACTGAAAGCAGAATCTGTGTGTGACACCCAGGAGTTATGTCGACACTGAAAGCAGAAGCTGTGTCGACACCCAAGAGTTATGTCGACAATGGAAGCAGAATTATGTCGACACAGAGGGCTTGTGTCGATACATTTAACAGGTGCTGTGTCGAGTACCAGAAGAATGACTATGTCGACACATGAAGTGTTGTGTCGACATCATCAAGACTTGTGTCGACACTTAGTCCATTTGTGTCGACACATATGAAGCATTTTTCTGAGTGGTTCATGCTGAGTTGGAAAGTCTTTGAAGAATCAGCTGTCATAACCAACCGGTCTGACACCTTTGTCAGAACTGTCAGAAGACTGTTACAAACCGGATCAGTCGGTAATCAGGAGGAAAATCTATATAAAGGACTGGTTCGATACAACAGGAGGAGACAATAGCAAAAAAGGAGAACACGCAACACTAAGAAGTGAATCCTTCAGAGAGAGTTTTCTACAACAAGAAAAGGGGAAACCCTTACGAAGGCAGATTCAGATCAGTCTGCAAGGAAGATTCAGATCTCATTCTGAATTCAAGGAGGAAGCTATCTGAAGATCAACTTCTACAACAAGTGAAGATCAACCTTATTTTGTTCTATCAAGAAGCTTTGAAACGGCTAAGTCGGGTTGAATCTGAAGATCAGTGTATTTAAGAACTGATCAAGAAGCTCACACCAGTGAAGAAATTCATCTGGTGAAATTTCTGTATCTCTTAATCAAATAATTTCTAGTAGGATCTGTTGTAAGATCTGAGTTGTAATCCTGTAATTATAAAAGCTGAGGTAGGGCTTTTGCCTGAGTTATAGGAGTGGGGTTTCACTCTGAGTTGTAAGCCTAGTGACATAGGCTGAGGTAGGGCTGAGGCCTGATGTAGGGTTCTTGGGGAAGAATCTGAGGTAGGACTTGTATAAGTCTGAGTTGTGGGAACCATTCTTGGTTCTGAGCTGTAAGATCTGCGGATCTGAGAAGAAAGAAGTAAGTTAGGCCGAATCTAGTACACTGCTAGATAGGCGAAGGGGGAAAGTGGATGTACCCATACCTTGGGGAACCACTATAAATCTAGTGTATGTTGTGCAGTGATCAATATTCTGTGTTTTACATTGTTTCTCTGCTGAGATAAATTTTGTTATTTGCCTAAAATTTTGAAGGAAAAATTAGAACCTATTCACCCCCCCCCCCCTCTAGGTGTCTAGAAATCAAGTCTTTCAGACTGCTTACCTGCAGGAGTTCACTTTCCATTTGAAGCACAAACCCAGTGTCACGAATTGAGTAGCCGACGCACTTAGTCGCACCCATTTTCTAGTTACACTGCAACCTTCCATTACTGACTTAGACTCACAATGCGACTTATATGCCACTGATCCTACTACACAGTACATAGTGAGTAAGGGATATCAATTTAGGGGCACCCGCCTTTGCATCTGCGAAGGACCACTTTGAGCGACACTACTTAGGGAGCTCCACTCATCTGGGTTAGGAGGACACATAGGCCATTCCAAATTATTAGACCTCCCTAGTACTCACAATTACTGGCCAAATATAAAGTGTGATGTCACCTAATTTATTCGGCACTGGACCACATGTCAGCTGTTTAAGGGGCTCACTCAAAACACTAGATTATACGGCCTCTTACCAATGCCCGAGCGGCCGTGGGACAACATCTCGATGGGCTTCGTAGTATGACTTCCTCGCACTCAAAGGAAGGTAGATTCTATCTTTGTGGTGGTCGATCGATTTTCTAAGATGACACATTTTATTCCGTGTAGGAAAGTCTCTAGTGTCGTGCACGTCGCGGAGATATTTTTTCGAGACGTAGTGTGTTGGATCCCTAGTTTGGATTTGGGACAGGTTCACTATTAGGTTATTGACCCACCATGTATAGCCTAGGGTCAATTTGTTAGTTTTAAGGTCTACGTCAGTCTGACTAGGTTAGACATCTTTGATCCAGCCCTCAGAAGTATTCAGAGATTCAGACTTAAAAGGAATATAGTTTTAATGAGTTCAGAAAATCAGTTCGAAGTTCTTTGAACTCAGCTCAATGATCGTCGATCACAGATCAACAAACTCAGAGTGTCAACTCTGAGCTGAGCTCGACGAAATACGAGCTCAGGTCAACGATCGTCCTTCTTCTACTCAGATTCTCTGGTCGACGAACTTGGAACTCAGCATTGACAGATATCTTCCAGATCAATTATCTCTGAGCTCAGCTCGACGAAGTAGATTTCTCATCTCGATGAATTTGGAGTTTAGTTCGATGAAATCGGTCTTGAGTTCGATTAATTTCCTTCAGTATCAGTTTGACGTATTCTCTCTCATTTTGACTTCAATTTGTATTGTTCTAAGGCAGTAATTCTCTGATAATTAATGCTCATATTCTCAAGAATATAATCGCCTCTTGGCAGCATTAATTATGGTTTTCACAGAGTTAATTACTTGACTTATTTACTGGAACAGTAGAGGAAACTCATTAAAAGCCAAAATCCAGCCGTTCAACTCTCAGAATCTCAGCAGTAAATTCAGGATATTATTCAAATTTCAAAAGGCTGAAATCACTCAGGATATAAAAGCAATTTTCTCTCTTCAATAGAACAACAACAAAAACCATTGATACACTTTTCAGAGAAAAGCATTGCTATCATTCTTACAGGAAATTGAAGAAGAACATCAACACACAGATCATTAGTCTTCTTCAGATTCTGCTTCAGGATTTTTCTAGAGACAACAGTCAACATCTGTCTGAAAGTTCCTGAAGATCAGCAAGCCAACATCAAGGCCTACACCCTGTGCAAAGCTCTCATCTTCCTGAACCTTTCTTCATCTTAGGGGGAGCTTTGACAACATCATCCACTAAGTCTTCTCAATTGTTTGAGAAAGAGAAGACAACATCATTTTTTCCTACTGTAAAAAGGGTTTTTAAATCCCTTCAAAAGTTATCATCTAGTTGTCAAGTCTCTTTATCAAAAAACTTGGATTGGTTTTTGGGCACCTGATCAAAAGCTCAAAGGGTTGTGAGATCTCCATTGAAATAGATCTTATGGTGATAGGGAACCTGAGCAAAAACCTGTGGTGTCCAGGTACTTGAGCAAAAAGCTGTGGTGACAGGGCACCTGAGCAAAACCTGCGGTGGTAGGGCACCTGAACAAAAACCTGTTAGTGGATTACTACCAGGGTGGTAGAAGAGTGGATATACCTAGTTTTGGGGAACCACTATAAAATCTTTGTGTCATCTGGAATGCTCCATTCTTTTATTTGTTGTGTTGTGATTGTCTTTGTTTTTATTCTCTCTATATACATATAGATATCACTTATTTTAATTCCGCTATAAAAACTAATCAAAGTTTTTAAAATACTCTATTCACCCCCACCCCATCTAGAGTTAAGACAGATCTATCCCTCACTTTCAATTGGTATTAGAGGGCAAGGTTGTTTGGTTTCATAGGCTAACACCTAAACCAAAAGTTTCTTTGATAGATCTTATTTTTTATAGTGTCTGTTTTATATCATGGCATAAAATAAGGAATACTTAAGCACCAGACCTCCAGTGTGAAACTTAAATAAGTTTGCTCTCTAGAAGGCAAGGATCAAATTATATATGAATTCAATTGATGAAGACATCTATAATTCAATTTTGATAGGTCCCCCTACTCCTTCTGCAACAATATCAATAAGTACCTCAGCAGTTCCACCACCTGAGTGGACAGAGGCTCAGAAGAAATTAAAGATGGCTGATGCAAATGCCATGAACATCCTAGCTCAGACTATGTCTGATGATATCTTCTAGAAAGTTGTTGAATGCTTTTCAGCCAAAGAGATCTGGGATTCCCTAAATGCAATGGTTGCTGGCTCTGCTGATGAAAGAAAAGATAGAAGATCTCATCTCATTTCCCAATATGAGAACTTCAAGAAAGAAGAGTCAGAGTAAGTTGTTGATATGTACAATAAACTCAGCTTGATCATTAATGAGCTGAAGAACCTGTACAAGAACATATCACTGACTGAGATCAATGATAAGATCTTAATGTGCTTCCCTAGTACATGGGACTCCAGGATCTAGCCAATCAAGGAGGCTAGAAGCCTGAATGAAATATCCACTGAGTCTCTACTAAACAATCTCAAATCTTATGAGCAGCTTATAAAGACAAGAGAAGCAGCTGACCAGAAGACCTCCTCATCAGGAAGGAAAGAGCAAAACATTGCTTTCAAGGCATCTGAAGAATCAGAAGCTCCATCAGCAAATGAAGAACTCCTAAGCTTGTTGGCCAAAAGATTTTACAAGATGGCCAGAAAAGATTTCAGAAGGAAGTCATCCAGATAAGATGACAGGCCAAGATATGACAAAACTCCTACCAAGGAGATTGTCTGCTTTGGTTGCAAAAAATCTGGACACATTCTTCCTAAGTGTCCAGAGAATCAGAAGAAGGAGAAAAGAAGAGACAATGACTCTAGTAAGCAGTTCAACAAGCCCTCCTCAAGCAAGCATGAGAGGAAGGAGAAAGGCTTTATTGCAGAAACTTGGAGTGAGATAGAAGAAGAATCTTCATCTTCCAGCTCCAGTGAAGATGAAGAGGAAGCTAAAGCAAAAGAAGTTTGCTTGATGGCTATCAATGCATCAGGCAACCTTTCAGAAGCTGAAAATTCAGAAAATGAAGATTCTGAATCAAAAGAGGATCAGGTAATATCCTCATTTGATTTTAATTCAGACCATTTTAAAACTAAATTTAAATTATTATGTAATGATCTAATCAAATCTGAGAAGGAAATCAAACTTCTCAGAGATACGCTAACTGAACATGATAATCTATTATCTGAAAACATTAAGTTAAAAGATGAACTATTTATAGCTTCAGAACAAATTACTTCTTTAAAAAATAAATTGAATGAGGCAACGCAATTTAAAGAATCCCTAAATGGGAGAAGCATCAAATTGATGGACATCACAAGCACTGTAAATGTCAGACTTAATGACAAGCTGGGCTTAGGTGCTTCATCAAGCCAACCTCATCTAATTCAGAAAAACATTCTCTCAACCTCCATTAAATTCATATCAGAAAAGGGCAAAGAAAAGGAGATGAGAATAACAAACCAACTAAATTTAATCAGAAACCCAAGAAAAAGAGAAAGAACAAGAAAAACCTTAATCATAACAATGTTCAACAGATTTCATCGAACTCAGATCGACGAAATGTATACAGTTCATCAAACTCAAGTCGACGAACTCTGAACACAGATTTATATTATAATTATTCTTCGAACAACGATCAACAAAACCAATATGGTTCATCGAGCCGAGATCGACAATATTGGGGCACAAAGAATGAATACTTCCATTCTCTGAGCGGAGTTTGACGAACTAATCCCTATTTGTCGAACTCAGATTGACAACCTTATCAAAATTCGTCGATCCCAGTTCAGCTTAACAGAAAACTTAATTATCCCAGAACATTTAATCAACCAAAAGAATTTGCTATCCCATTTACCCAATGGATAATTCCACCTAGGAAATTTCACCCTCTAGGATATAAGAACCAACCTGAATGCTCTTACATTTCTAGTTTTAAGTTTGAAAAGAGTTAAGGACCCAAGGTTACCTGGGTCAAGAACACCTAATTTTTCATTTTACAGGTGAAGGACTATCCTACCACACAAGAACAGTGGTACCTGGATAGTGGATGCTCAAATAACATGATAGGAAGTAAGGACAACTTAACAAACTACAAGTCCAAGCTTGGTCCAAAGGTGATATTTGGTGACTCCAACTGCGGCCAAACTGAAGGCTATGGGATTGTCAAGGTTGGAGCTGTCACTTTCAGGAAAGTAGCATATGTGAGTGGTCTAAAATATAATCTGATATCAATAAGCCAATTATGTGATGAAGGTTGTCAGGTATTCTTTAACCATTCTTCTTGCATTATTTCTTCAATAGATAATAAAACTGTCTTAACTGGCCTTAGGCAAGGAAACATTTATGTAGTAAACTTCAAATCTGCTAGGTCAGAAATTTGCCTATTTAATTAAATCAGTGACAATAATGAATTATGGCATAAAAGATTAGGGCATGTAAATCTCAAAAATATTGCTAAACTCTCCATGGACAACCCTGTTAGAGGATTGCCTTCTTGCCCCTACAAGAAGGAAATCCTCTGCAGGGCTTATCAATTAGGCAAGCAAACCAAAAATAATTTTTAATCTATTAATAAGAGTGATTCACCCAGGATTCTGTACCTGCTATACATGGATGTATTTGGACCCATTGCTGTACAAAGTTTGGGAGGGAAATCTTATACCGTAGTTATTATAGATGACTTCTCTAGATTCACTTGGGTGTTCTTCTTGAGAAATAAGTCAGATAACTTTAAATTTCTTAAAGATTTTCTTAAGAACATAAAGATTGAGTATTCTACTCCAGTTCATTGATCAGAAGTGATCATGGTACTAAGTTTGAATCTCTTCCTATGCAAGCATTCTGTGAAATGGAAGGTATCAGGCATTGTTTCTCTGCTCCTAGAACTTCTCAACAAAATGGTGTAGCAGAAAGGAAAAACATAACCCTTATTGAAACTGCAGGAACACTGCTTGTAGATGCTTACTTGTCCCTATCCTTTTGGGCAGAGGCTGTAAGAACAGCAAACTATGTCCTGAATAGGAGTTTAATACATAAACTTAAGGGAAAGACTCTCTATGAATTACTCAAAGGGAAGCAACCTAAAATAGATTACTTTAGAATTTTTGGTTGTAGATGTTATATTCATAATAATAACAAGAAGCATCTTAGAAAGTTTGAAGTCAAAGCTGAAGTGGGAATCTTTCTTGGATATTCCCAAGTCAGCAGTGCCTATAGAGTTTTTAATAAATCAACCTTAAAAATGGAAGAATCTGTACATATAACATTTGATGAAGCTAACACGTTTTATAAGGAGAAGGATTCTTCTACCAAAGATTTATTGCAGGTAACGCAGCTGTGTGAGAAATTGGATGATTTAAACCTCACCAATGAGGCTATATCACATCCTTCTCAACATATTGAAGAAGACAGTGAAGAAGAATTCAGTGAAATAACTGCTGAACCACCAACAGCAAACACAATTCCATAAGAAGAATTAATTCTCAATGTCGTTGCCGAACCAACTCCTCAAACTGATCTTATCATACTTAGAGATCACCATGTATCTCAAGTGATTGGAGACATATTAGTTGGTGTGAAAATAAGGCATCAACTCAACCAAAACTTGATTCATGCTTGCTTCATATCTCAACTTGTGCCCCAATCCATAAAAGATGCAGAGCAAGATCTCCACTGGATTATTGCAATGCAAGAGGAGCTCAATCTGTTTGAGAGATATAGCATTTGGGATTTAGTTCCTAGACCCAAAGACTACACAGTCATTGGAACTAAATGGGTATTTAGAAACAAACTGGATGCACAAGGAGCTATCATAAGGAACAAAGCAAGATTGGTAGATCAAGGTTATTCTCAGGAGGAAGGAATTGACTATGATCAAACCTTTGCCCATGTTGCAAGGTTGGAAGCTATCAGAATTTTTCTTGCCTATGCAGCCTACAAAAAGTTCAAGGTCTACCAAATGGATGTCAAGAGTGCTTTCTTGAATGGTGAACTCAAAGAGAAAGTATATGTGGAACAACCACCAGGTTTTATCTCTCTAACTCATCTCTCTTTTGTTTTCAAATTGCATAAAGCTCTCTATGGTTCAAAGCAAGCTCCATGAGCTTGATATGAGACCCTAGCTAGCTTTCTTTCAGAGGATAAGTTCACTAGGGACATTGTAGATAGAACTTTGTTCATTAAGCATCATAAATATAACATATTGTTAGTACAAATATATGTAGATAACATCATTTTTAGCTCTACTGATTCCAAACTATGCAAAAGGTTTTCTGACCTGATGCATTCCAAGTTTGAAATGAGTAGCATAGGTGAGCTTTCTTACTTCCTTGGTATCCAAGTGAAGCAATCCCCTAATAACATTTTCATATTCCAATCAAAATATGCTAAGGAGATAGTTAAAAGATTTGGGATGACCGATGCCTCAGCCAAGAAAACAACCATGGCTTCCAATGTTGTGATTGATTCTGATGAACATGGCAAGCCAGTTGATCAGAAAACATATAGGGTTATTGTTGGGTCCTTATTATATCTCACAGCTAGTAGGCCAGATATAATGTTTGTTATATATCTTTGTGCTAGGTTCCAGGTGAACCCTAAACAATCTCACTATATTTTACTTAAAAGAATTTTGAGATATATAAAGGGTTGCTCAAATCTAGGACTCTTTTATCCAACTGAGTCAGAATTTGAATTAACTGGATTTTCAGATGCTGACTTTGTTGGATGTAGAGTTGATAGGAAAAGCACATCAGGAACATGCCAGTTCCTTGGTGATAGGCTTGTGTCCTTGTTTTGTAAGAAACAAACATCTGTGTCTATTTGAACTGCGGAAGCTGAATACATTGCAGCTGATAGTTGTTGTTCACAAATATTGTGGATTCAAAATCAACTCCTGGATTATGGTTACAATCTAAATAATTCAACTATATTTTGTGATAGTACCAGTGCAATTTCCATTGCACAAAATCCAGTGCATCATAGTAGAACCAAGCATATAGAAATTAGACATCATTTCATTAGAGATTGTGTGGACAAAAAGAAAATTAATCTTGTCTTTATCTCTACTAATTTCCAAAGAGCAGTCATCTTCACTAAACTTTTAGATGAGAAGAAACTGAAAGTCCACCTAGTGTCAGCTATGTGCACCTATGGGGGGGGAATAGGTGACGAGTAGCGCTTTTGCGGAATTTACGAACGTACCTGCACAATAAAAATAAAAAGCACAGCACACAGAATACACAGGCAATTTATAGTGGTTCCCCGACTTGGGTACATCCACTTTCCCCCTTCGACCTATCTCCCCAACAAGGGACGACTCGGTCACTTCTCTAACGGGATTGAAATCCAATCCCTGCACTAACGGAAGGAACCCTTCCACACGTGAGAGTCAACACTCTCACACAACGGGTTGCACCCAACCCTTACAACACGGAATAAAAGTTCCTTTACAACAAAATTAAATATAGAATGTACACGTGATACAAACTTCTTTTGGAGACTACGGTGTTCCTCTTCGTTCGACGACGTGTTCTTGAAGTCGATGAAGAGTCTACAACCTTGGTCTCTCTTGGAGAGGATCTCTCCGGAACCGGCGGCGGCACACGAGCGGCGGCTAGCTTCGGGATCGGTGGCTACGATGATGAGCGGCTGCTGAACTTGGAGATCCAAACTTCATAGCGAAGCAAACTAGGTCTACCAACGGTCACTCTAGGATCGGTCGTCTCGATCGATTCGGACGGGGGCATTTTTCCCGGTCACCAAATCGAGAGACAAGAGATCTCTGGATAGACACGTGAGACTCAAGCTTTGCTAAGCTTCTGTCGCCGGAGATCACGAAGGAATCTCGATTGTTGACAGCGACCAACTAGCCCGAGCACGACGGCGGCGGCGGAGAGGAATCGCGATATTAGGGTTTCGTCGCGGCTCGGTTTCGTTCTTTTTTTTCGTCATTTTACTGGTCAAAATACTGGAATATATATACTGTAGATAACTCCAATATGACCGTTTGTGGGACCCACACTAGAAATCCCTAAGTCCGGTTCAAACTAGTCCAGAGGCAGAATCCGGTCCAGCAGCATCCTGAGAAAACGCTAAGTGAAAATCGGCGAGAATCGCAGGCGATTCTCGACGAATCGGCGAGAATCACCAAGTGATTCTCGACGATTCGTCGAGAATCGTTAGTGATTCTCGCCGAATCACTTATTGATTCTCAACGAATTTCACTTAGTATACATGAGCTGCTTGGCCACTGGTTCGGCGAGAATCACTAGTGATTCTCGCCGAATCTTACTTGGCACCGTTTTGAGGTAGCCAGAAGGAGTCGGCGAGAATCACTAATGATTCTCGTCGAATCGGCGAGAATCACTAGTGATTCTCGTCGAATCGGCGAGAAACACTTGGTGATTCTCGTCGAATTTTCCTTGGATGAATTTTCGTCTTCCACCCTGGAGCTGCTCCTTGACCCATCCATGCTCCTTGTCTTCTCTTGCATATGAACGGCCCTGTACTTGAAAGTAAGTGCACTCCAATAGAGAGAGTACACGTAGGCCAACACACTGATCTGCTCAACGAGGGATTACGTCTTGCAGACCCGTGTATATTGACCTACTGCACCCTGACATTGGTGTGCACTTAGCGTGGAGGAGCTGCAAGTACAACTTAAGATGTTTCATCAAATACATTGTGAATTCATCTTAGCTTGACAGGTGGCTTCCTCAAATCTAGGTAATCGTGGACACAATACCCAACAATTTCCCCCTATTTGATGAAGCCAAAACCCTACTAGCTAAGATGAATAACACATATCAAATAATAAACATAGCATTCAGAAATTAAACATGCAGCACAAGAGAATATATGCAATCAGATCAGGACTTGAGTCATTCACAAATTCAAATATATATACCAATATAAATATATACACATATAATCCAGAATTGTTTCTATGGCAACAATAATCATTAAATGTTCTTAAGACAAAGTGACAAGCTATAAGTTTTTGACTATTTTTCCTTAGCTAAGTCACCCTTAGGATTTTGAGCCAAGTACTTCTTGCTTTGCCTCTCCATGTATTCTTTGGGCTTTGGGTAATACCTAGGAGGAGCAACTTTATCTGCATCCTTGTTGTTTCTGAAAAAGATGTTGCGTTTCGCTTCAAACGTTTTGTGCGTTTCCCACTCATACTGGCTATATACGTCGTTTCGATTGATCTCTCCTCTTTCTTGCAGCCAGAAGGTGTCTAAGATGATATTCCTTGAAACTGGACTCCACCTTTCGTTTCGTACATCCTCCTCATTCATTCGAGTTCTCTTTGCAGCCTGTGTCTCCTTGGAGGTCCCTTCGTGAACTTTTCTCTTTCCCCTGGCTTTTGCTAAGGCCTCTTGGTCAAACATGCTCCTCAGTTTAGCTTTGGAGAGAGCCCTAGCATCAGCGTCAGTTGTGGGAATATCTGCAGCACTTGCACTTACATCCTCAGCAACACTTACTTCCTCAGCGGCCTTAGATGTCTCAGGGACATGAATACCGGCAGGATTGTCAGGCAGAACGATGCCTAACGTACCTAGCGCCTGTTGGAGCATCCACCAGCAGCTCTCATAGACATATTTGCTTGATTGGGCGAAGTGTGTGCTCATGCTTTCTTGAAGCTCAGCCAACTTAGCTATATACTCTTTCTCCCCCTTTTTGGCTTCGACAGCGATGCAGTTTGCATATGAGTGCAGGGAGTCATCAATATGCTTGGTGGTCTTGGAGAAATCAGAGACTAAGGTTTGCTGATTGGCGTTAAGAGTTACCATATTACCGTCAAACTTCTGAATGTTGTTGGCTACAACATGTGCATTCTGATTGACGACGGCAAGAGTATCAGTATTCTTTTTCAAGCCGGCCATTAAGAGTGTGATAGCTTCGCCGGCCGCGGTATACTTCTCTTCAAATTTCTTCTCCATCACGTCCAGCTTATGGTTGATTTCCACCATATTCTTGAGCATCAGATTTTCCGAAGTCTTAATCCTGTTCAGCAGTTTATTCTGGGCTTCATCAAATGAGACTTTAAGTTCATTCACAATGCCCTGAATGATATTGACAGTGTGAGTGGCTAGCTCATCTCGTAACGGAATAGCCGGAGGCACTTGTGAGCCTTGCATTTCAGCAGACGCATCTGTAGAGCTGGATACAATCACAGTCTCTAATGGAGGAATGCTGGCTGCCTCTGTAGATTTATCTAACTCCCCCTCCACTGGTGCAGACTTGTCATATGGAGGTTCAACAGGATCCGGAGTCTCAAGTACTTCATGTCCCTCATTCTCATCGTCCTCTCCGTCCTCATCCAAGAAATCATCTATATCAGCAGCTTCTTCCAATTCTTGGTCACCAGTCTCCAGCACAGTGTCACTTACTTCTTGAGTGTCGGCCACAGCATCCCTGGCCACCTGGGCGATTTCAGATATTACATCCGTATGAGGGGGTAGAGTCTCCCCCTCGATTCCTGCAGTCACGGTATCAGGAATTTCACCGGGGGTGACTGCTGGAGAAACTTCCTGTTGCTCGTCCACAGCAGGCTGCCCGATACGCCGCTCCCATCGATCAAACACACTTGCATCCATCTTCTTCAAATAGTGGAGAGGGACGCCTTTGCTCATGTCAAACTTGTCTCCGTTCAGCTGGTTTAGATATAAGCTTATGATGCGGCCAAAACTTGGAGTGCCCAAGGTGTCCTTGATCTTTTGGAACAGCAACTCCCCCCAGTTGAACCTCTTGCGGCAGACAATAGCTATGAGGATCTTGAACATATCTCCTGAGATATGGTCATGCGAGCCCAGCTTGCAGATGAGCACTTTTCCAATAACGTCAGATAGGAGCTTCCCTTCTTCATTCATCTCCTTTCTCTTTATTGATCGAGTTCCTCGTGGAAGACCGCAGAACAAGAGAGTTCTGGTCTTGTCCTCATCCTTCAGATAGTCCTCCTGCTCCGAACTAGAAAGCTGCAGGTAGCGAGTCAGCTTGCTGGCAGACATCTTTACTTTTGCCCCAGCCACCTTGCTCTTTATTATGGAGTCTCCATCTCGGAGTCTTGCGGTAGCGAAGAACTCCAGCACCTCTTTGTCCAGGATTTTGCAAGGGTGCTCCAAGACGAAGGTTAGCCCAGCCTCCTCCAGCATTAGAATAATGTTGCGGAATTCGTCCGAGGCGTGAGAAAACCCAGTTCGAACCAGCTCGCAGCCAGATACCAACCCTGCAGTTGTCCTTGGAGCCATCGTAGATCTAGAGAGAGAAGCCCTACGCTAAGCATTAATGAACATTCAAAAAGAAAGCGCCACTAGTGAGAGCGTCCAAGAACGGGTGATAAAGAGGTTACCTAAGGACTTATATGGAAGTGAGTGGAGGAGCTTCGGGAAGACCTTCGGTGGATGGAGGAGTTTCCTGTGGGGTTCGGCCCTGCTAGAACGTTGCGAGAACCTTCTTGATTTGACGATGGACCTTGCGAGAACCTTGCGGTCACAGGGACACTTCGCGATTCGACGAGAGCTTACGGGAAGAAGATGGACACCCAGCAGTTGTCCTTAGAGCAGGATGAATGGCGATTCGGCGAGTCGGAGGGAGAGCTCCTGCGGGTTTCGGCGAATCGGCGGAAGAACGCTTTCGGGAAATCTGCTGCGACGTAAGGCTGGATTCGTGAATAAGGCGAATCGGCGGAAGAATTCTTTCGGAGGGATTTGTCTAATTCGTCGGGATTCGGGGTGAATGCGAAGGGTCGGCGGGATTCAGGAGATTTGGTTAATTCGGTTTCTGATACTATTTGTCTAATTCGAAATTGAGAGGTCTCTTGACTAGAAATTTTCACGTTGAGAAGCTTGCAATATTTTTGAAATTTTCCGATGTCAAGTCAATATAAAAATGATAAATACATGTATATTTTAAAGTCAATCTATTTGGATTTGAACGAGACTTTTCCAAAGACTTCTTGATGTCAATTGTGAGTTGTCGAGATTCACGATGACATAACTTCGTTAACCCTTTATTGATGTGTAATGGTTTGCATGCATCGAGTTAACCTATCCTTAGAGGTGCACACATACATGTATAAGCATAAGTATAAATATACACATGGATAGATATATATATATATATATATATATATATATATATATATTTTAAATGAGGATGCAGTATGACGCAAGTCCTTGAACTGATCAAAATTACCTGGGATTTTGAAAGTCATCGTCTTAGTCCCACCGGTAGAACACATTAGAGGCTCAAAGTAAGTATGCTCAAATAGACATCACATCTGTTATTGCAGACGCTTGTTCCAACTTAGCCTTGAGCCACCTACTGTCTAGTTCTCATCATATTCACGGGGACCTAGACTACCCTGCAAGAAAGAATTACTTTACCTTAGGAACCCAAATCATATTGGGTCCTAGGTTCCTGTTAGCATGAGCACGCCACTGCCTTCCTTCAGAAAACCTGTCTGGAAGACTATCTCTGTCCCGAGAATGTGGATAAGCCCTTGCCGTGGGCACATAGGGGTTGTGCCAACAATCGATGGCAAAGTGTCCCACTTTGCCACAGCACCAACATGGGTGAATGTTGTATCGCCGTTTTCGACCTGATCTCGTGACTGATGTAGTCAAGGTCCTAGGTCTAAACGGGATAGGGCATGAACTTGTCACAAAAATTCCTCTTCCATCGTGACACGTAGAAGGGTGGAAAGAATGCATGTTGTGAGCGTTATGAGGCTGGGAAGGTGGTGTCATTCTTTCAGGCATCTCCCTTACAGGGGCCCCATGGAACTTGACATCATGACTTCTATCCTCTCTATCCCGTGTCCTCGAGTGGTGAGAAGTCTTCTGTGAGCTGGGACATGTAGATCCACACTGTGTTGAGACAGTGGCAGTGAATACGAAGGGCTCAGAATGAGCCTTAGGTATTCTCTCGTGGGTGGCCATGTCGGCCCTTGCACTCCGGGCGTCTCCACATGGGGACAGATCATCCTTACAGTGACCACGACTATTCCTGTGGTCATACCTGAAGGCAAGATGAGTTGCCTTCCTGCCTGGAGTGGGGGGTCGGAATACCGTTTCCCCATTTCTCCACGAATTGACAATCCGGGAGATCCACCCGTTTTCTTGCTTTCTCTTAATGGCATCAACCTTGGAGAAGTTTGATACTATTCTTTTCTCATTCTCCAGACTACTCTCTAGAGCTGAGATCTTAGAGTCCTTGGCCTTGTTGGACGCCAATTGGAGAACCAACAAGATCTTCAGTCGAGCAATCTCTCGAGCTTGCTCCTCAGCAAGTAGGTTGCTTTCCTGAAGGGCTCTCTTCAAGGAATCAGAATTTTCTGGAGGAGAGCAGTTTCTGTCTTCAGAAAGGTCAAAAGATATGGGGCAGGATGAAGATGTTACCTGCTTATCTGTGTTATTGTCATTAGAACCAGTGACCATTATTTCATCCTCGTCCGAGCTGCTTTCCTCACTGGTCTCGTCAGTCTCTGATACGGACACTGGAGCTCTGATGTTGTCCGAGTGATGCTTGCCTTCATCTTCAGAGGTGAGGACCCCCACATAGGCTTCCTCATCTGGTTGACAACATATTCCAGCTTTCTCTGACTCCCCCATCAGCTCTGAGATCGTCATCCACAGAGATTTAGCCGTCCTACATTTTTCCAATCTAGAGCGAGAGGCTCCAGACCAGATATCCATAATGATTTGACGAATCCTCTCATCCAAGTGAAATAGTGATAGTTCCGTCTCTGACATCTCAGCAATGCCCATGGGCACTTGGATCCCAGAGTCGGAGGTCTTTATGGGAATAAACGGACCCTCTTCCAGGATGAAGGATGCTCGAGGATCGATAGCATCAAGGTGAAATGACACCCTCATTCTCCAGATGGGATAATAATCCTTTGTGCATGCGGGGAGTTTGAGTGGCGGTATTTCATAATCCAGATCCATGCTTCTGACACTGGTGGCAGGATTCTACTCAAGGTGTTAACCTTTTTGATGAGTAACCTCGCTCTGATACCACTTGAAAGTCCACCTAGTGTCAGCTATGTGCACCTATGGGGGGGGGGGGGGAATAGGTGACGAGTAGCGCTTTTGCGGAATTTACGAACGTACCTGCACAATAAAAATAAAAAGCACAGCACACAGAATACACAGGCAATTTATAGTGGTTCCCCGACTTGGGTACATCCACTTTCCCCCTTCGACCTATCTCCCCAACAAGGGACGACTCGGTCACTTCTCCAACGGGATTGAAATCCAATCCCTGCACTAACGGAAGGAACCCTTCCACACGTGAGAGTCAACACTCCCACACACGGGTTGCACCCAACCCTTATAACACGGAACAAAAGTTCCTTTACAACAAAATTAAATATAGAATGTACACGTGATACAAACTTCTTTTGGAGACTACGGTGTTCCTCTTCGTTCGACGACGTGTTCTTGAAGTCGATGAAGAGTCTACAACCTTGGTCTCTCTTGGAGAGGATCTCCCCGGAATCGGTGGCGGCACACGAGCGGCGGCTAGCTTCGGGATCGGCGGCTACGATGATGAGCGGCTGCTGAACTTGGAGATCCAAACTTCGTAGCGAAGCAAACTAGGTCTACCAACGGTCACTCTAGGATCGGTCGTCTCGATCGATTCGGACGGGGGCGTTTTTCCCGGTCACCAAATCGAGAGACAAGAGATCTTTGGATAGACACGTGAGACTCAAGCTTTGCTAAGCTTCTGTCGCCGGAGATCACGAAGGAATCTCGATTGTTGACGGCGACCAACTAGCCCGAGCACGACGGCGGCGGCGGAGAGGAATCGCGATATTAGGGTTTCGTCGCGGCTCGGTTTCGTTCTTTTTTTTTCGTCATTTTACTGGTCAAAATACTGGAATATATATACTGTAGATAACTCCAATATGACCGTTTGTGGGACCCACACTAGAAATCCCTAAGTCCGGTTCAAACTAGTCTAGAGGCAGAATCCGGTCCAGCAGCATCCTGAGAAAACGCTAAGTGAAAATCGGCGAGAATCGCAGGCGATTCTCGACGAATCGGCGAGAATCACCAAGTGATTCTCGACGATTCGTCGAGAATCGTTAGTGATTCTCGCCGAATCACTTATTGATTCTCAACGAATTTCACTTAGTATACATGAGCTGCTTGGTCACTGGTTCGGCGAGAATCACTAGTGATTCTCGCCGAATCTTACTTGGCACCGTTTTGAGGTAGCCAGAAGGAGTCGGCGAGAATCACTAATGATTCTCGTCGATTCGGCGAGAATCACTAGTGATTCTCGTCGAATCGGCGAGAAACACTTGGTGATTCTCGTCGAATTTTCATTGGACGAATTTTCGTCTTCCACCCTGGAGCTGCTCCTTGACCCATCCATGCTCCTTGTCTTCTCTTGCATATGAATGGCCCTGTACTTGAAAGTAAGTGCACTCCAATAGAGAGAGTACACGTAGGCCAACACACTGATCTGCTCAACGAGGGATTACGTCTTGCAGACCCGTGTATATTGACCTACTGCACCCTGACATTGGTGTGCACTTAGCGTGGAGGAGCTGCAAGTACAACTTAAGATGTTTCATCAAATACATTGTGAATTCATCTTAGCTTGACAGGTGGCTTCCTCAAATCTAGGTAATCGTGGACACAATACCCAACAGAAACATCTATTCTTTCTGACACAGCTGGGTATGATCAATGGAGAAAGTTAATTTAATATCTGTCTGAGGTCAAAGAATTGGCCACAGTTCGTCGAACGGAGATCGATGATTTGAGAACTATTCTTGAGAAATTTCATCGACCTGAGATCGACAAACTCTCTGCGTGAAGTTATTTTCGTCAAGCGGAGATCGACGATCTTGCTTCAGAAAAGTTTTTGTCGACCTGAGAACGACGAAAATTTTTCCCCTCTTCCAACTGAGATCAGTGATATCATTTCTTCATGAAATTTTTTGTCAACCTGAGAACGAAGATTTTTTTTCTTTTTCGCAGGACAGAGTTTGCTGCTTCATATTCCGAAAACCCCATAACTATGTTTTCTTCGAGCTCTATCTTGCGCTTTATAGTTCTCTTGCACTTGATCTCTCTCTCTCATTTTTGCAGGAAAATAATGGCGATTTCGGCGATTTCTCTCTCCAGCATGAAATATGATACTGGATTCGACCCTAGTCAGACTGACCTAAACCTTAGATCTAACAAATTGACCGTAGGCTATACTTTTGAGGGCTGGATCAAAGATGTCTAACCTAGTCAGACTGACCTAGACCTTAGAACTAGCAAATTGACCCTAGGTTATATATGATTGACCCTAGGCTATCATGTTTTTGCAGTAAAACATGATTTCGCGGCTCTTGAACTAAACCCACGGACGGTCTCACGAAGGCCCCAGAAAACCTTGCAACGCCTTCGCTGTGAGTTCTTTGGGCGTGGTCTTCGACCCTCGGTCCACCAATTCGCCGCAGGCTGAATCATATGCCAACAACATAAGTCCAAACAACTCTTTTTGGTCGGCCTACTCCAACCCTTACCTGATGTAGCCTAAGTGATCCGTTTGAGCGGATCCGAAGTGTAGTGCATGAGCGAATTTTTTTTTTTTTAAAGAATGTTGGATTTAAAAAAATCATTGTTCGTTATTTGAGAGAACCCTTAAATGTTGGGTGGCAATCGCACAATAAAATCTTTCAAGCACAAGCCGAAATCCGCATACAACAATTTATGAAATAACGGTAACAAGGTAACGTGAACGTTCAAGGCAAGCCCAATCAATTAATTTTAGAGCGCATAAGTGTTATCCTAATGAAAAAGAGTGGGTCTTGAGGATTTTACCAAGGAGATACGCAAAGCTACAATGGAATTGATCCTCCAGGCCATAGACTCGCGAGAATGGAAGTACCCCTCTGTCGAACTGGATTGGGCCCCTCTGGACGCCGGGCGAGGAGGCTAAAGCAGGCGATGACCCCAAATAGATGGAAGTCACCAGTGGGATGTGATAGACAGCGGGGAAGGAATCGGGCCGCAGTTCGGCGAGGGCTCCAGACACTAGAAAAGGGACTTGAAGTCAACGGTGTCCGGTCGAACTGTGCTCACTGGCTGCGTTTTATGAGAATGGAGGAGGAGAAATCAGGTCGCAGTTCGGCGAAGGCTCATAGACACTGGTTAAGAAAGTCGATGGTGTCCAGTGCGAGGGGCGCTCGTCGGCTGTGTTTGACGGGAACGGCGGAGGAGCTAGGCGTCTTTACTGCAGGGACGATGTTGTGGGATTGCGCCGAAGGAAGAGAGAATGATTCGAATCGTTCTCTCAGATTTCCGAGCTGTCTTTTTCTCTCTGTTCACGCCAATTATTAAAGACTCAATTGATTGATGATTTTTTTTCTTATGGAATGATTTTGTCTTGCCATTTGAGAATATTTCAAGAACATGTTGATTGATGAAGGAATAAAACGTTGCCTTTTAATTTTATGCACCTAAATTAAGTTAATTGGGTTGTCTTTTATGTGCTAGCTACCTAAAGTATCAGACCGTTTATTTCATTTAGGATTCCACCGAATGGTCAAATCGGTGAGCCAAACTTAAATAGAAATAACACGAATATAAAATGAAACAATAAGAAAAGAAATAATGAGAGTAACAAACATCAAGATGTGGATACATCAATTATCCCGGGGTTTAATTGAGCTCGACCCTGACGAGAACTTACAGAGACTGGCAACGGAAAGATCTGGACACTGTTTGGGAAACCGGTGCCGTTTTAAAAGGGAGATGTTTGAAAGGATAAATCTAAATTGTATTTTCAAAACTGGGGTTGTGTTTGAGTAACCACCGGTCCGGTGCCGGTGAGAGTAAAAATTATAATTATATTATTTTATTACTTTAAATATAATTATATAATTATATTAAATAAATAACAGCTCTTCGTGGTAAAGCTCGCATGCCATTAAAAATTATATAACTTTACATATTATATTATTTTATTAAATGCAGAACACCTTTCTCTGACATAAGTAAATAAAAATTATATTATTTTTATTATTTCTGACTTCTTCGTCCTCACCATTGACGCTGAAGTACCAAGCTCGCTCGCCTCCTCTACGGTAGAGCTCGACCACGCCTAGGAGGAGGGACGCCGTTCGAACGGGCGTCTGGGATCAGCATCGACGACAACAGCTGGATCTTTAGAGTCTGGTTTTTTCTTATGGCTTACAAGAAGACGACCAGTGCAACCAAAAAAATAGAAACGGATGTTTTAGAAAGTCGGCTGGAGGGTGGGGGAGCCAGTCCAAAAACAGTCGTTTAGTACCTTTTTAATCTGGTCGATTTAAATTGAAGCTTACCAAACAACTCTCCACCAGTTCAGTCTCAACGCACTGGAGCTAAACGGAATGTAAAACAGAGCCTTGGACGTTGCCTCTGCAACTCAGCGGTAGTAATCTAGGAACTGTCGGAGAGGTCTCGTCCTTGCCAGGAAACCAAGTAATGTTGATATGTCCCGTGGCGAGTACGAAACTCCCAAATGTCGAGAACCAGATCGATCTCTTCTGTAGCGGGTATCGGCGTTGGTGCTAGATCAGGCGGAATGCATGGTGCTGCTGATGGTGACATCGGGCTATAAACCGGCGGCTCTCCATAAAATGGTGTGAGACCGAACACTGAAGATCGGGGAAGTACCGAACTCAACGGACAGATCAAGCAGATAGGCATTCTCTCTAATGCGCCTCTGAACCTGAAATGGGCCAAACTTCCTTTGTTGTAGCTTATAATATGTCCCTGGTGTAAATCTTTGCTTCCTAAAATAAGCATATACCTAATCCCCTTCTTAAAAATAAAATTCTCGGCGATGACGATCGGCCATGGCTTTATAAGTTTTAGAAATTGCTCGCAATTTATTATTAATAATTTTATGCATTTCTTTCAAAGAATCAATATGGGTTTTCTCATCTAAGGAAATACGTTCATGATACGGGAGAGAGTGGCGGTCAAGCTAGTGAGGGATGGGATAACCATACACAATTTCGAAAGGAGATTTGTCAGTGGAGCAATTTTTAAAATTATTGTATGCAAATTCGGCTTATGGAAGTGCGAGATCCCATTATGTCGGACTTTCCCCAGTTAAACATCTAAGAAAGTTTCCCCAACTCCGTTTAACGGCCTTCGTCTGTCCATCGATCTAAGGATGATACACGCTACTAAAATCAAGCTTAGTACCCAGTCGGATCTAGATCATCTTCCAAAAATAATTCATAGATTGAGTATCCCTATCAGACGTAATAGACTTGGGAATGCCATGTAAACCTGTTGGAACACCCTATTACTAATTTGGGTCAGGATCACTATGTCTCTAGGAATCTGTGTTTGACCTTCTGTATAGCTTAATATGTCAATTAGAATTGAGTCTAAGGGATCAGGAGTCTAGGTTTGGAAGCTGCCCTGAAGACCAAAGTTTTTCTGGAGACTAAGTCAAATCGTCGAGCTCAGCACGACGTTTCGTCGAACTCCGGTCGACGATCGTCTAGCTCAACTTCGACAGATCGTCGAGCTCCATTCGACGATCGCTGAGCTCAAACCTCATAAAATCGTCGAGCTCCACTCGACGATCGCTGAGCTCAACTTCTCAATATCGTCGAACTCCATTCGACGATCGCTGAACTCAGGTCGACGATTTTGACTTTGCACTGGATCCTCATCTCTGAGCTCAGTTCGACGATCTTTGAGCTCAGATCGACGATTTCTTTGCTGCCTGCATTTTCCAGTTCGCTGAGCTCAGCTCGACGATAGCAGAGCTCAGTTCGACGATTTCAGTTATCCTTCAGAATTCAAATTTAAATCAGATAGAAGTTATTCTGCATTTAATTCAGAAGATCTGTCAGCCGTTTTCATTTACTTCTAGAGCAAGTTTCAAGGGATTTTTCAAGGAACAATTCAGTGGACTTTCCTTCAGAACAAATTATGCAATTAAGGCTGTAATCAATACAGACCAACGGCTATCTTTGACAGAGTAATATCCTATTCAGACACAGAGAATAGATAAGAACAAAAAAGAGAGATTGACAAGAATAGGACACAACTCAGAATACAGAGACTCTTTCAAAATATTCTGTCAACAAGAATTCAGAAGGACACTCATCAGAGAGATCAAGCTTTCAAAAATCTTCAGATCTCTTCAGCTCTTAAAGTGTTCAAGGCCAACATCATTTCAAGACTCCAGACACTCATCATTTCAGCTTGCTGAAATCATCTCTTGCTGGAGTTCTATCTTTGAAGGACTATCACCCTCAGCAAAGCTCATCTTCCTGAAGATCAAGGACTCAGGGGGAGCTTTGAAATCAATCCACTTAGTCTTCTCAGTTGATTGAGAAAGAGAAGACTGCCATCACTCTCTCACCCCCACTCTGTAAAGGGTTTTTCAAACTCCCTTCAAAAGTTTGAATCTGGTTTTTGAGCACCTTGTCAAAAGCTCATTGGTGGCAAGACACCTGATCAAAAAATCTGTTTTGGTTTTTGAGCACCTTATCAAAAGCTCATTGGTGCCCAGGACACCTGATCAACTCATCCTACAGTGGATTCCTACCTAGGGTGGTAGAAGAGTGGATGTACCCAAGTTTGGGGAACCACTATAACTCCTTGTGTCATCTGGTTCTGAATGTTTTCTTTTTGTTTCTGGCCTAGATTTTCTTGTGCTTAGTTTCTGCATAGCTTGGTTTTGTGATTAATTTTATTTCTGCTTCCCTGCTTACACTCATTACAACAATTGTTGTAAAGCTTTGCAAAAGTTTTTCTTTGTGTTTTAAAAAGCACCATATACTCTATTCACCCCCCTCTAGAGTATATCTGATCTAGTTTCCCCTTTCAATTGGTATCAAAGCCAGGTTGGTTAAACATATCATACCTGACTGGTTGTACAGGCTAACACCTGAACCCCAAGATCCCAAACTAGATCCTTCTGTTATATTTTATTATTAGATTTCGTTTGCACAAATCATGGCCCAAAACAAAGATTATGCTAGCACCAGACCTCCAGTGTGCAATCTGTCAAAGTTTGCACTTTGGAAAGCAAGGATTAGACTCTACATGAATTCTATTGACGAAGATATTTTTAATTCTGTTTTGACAGTGTGTCCAAGACCTCCAGAGGGCACAAGCACAAATGCTGTTCCACCTCCATCAGGAACAGATGCTGACATCAAAAAGTGGAAAGTAGCTGATGCCAAGGCAATGAACATTCTAGCTCAGACAATGTCAGATGACATTTTTCAAAAGGTAGCTGAATGTAATTCAGCCAAGGAGATTTGGGACAAGCTCTCAGAAATAGTTTCAGGCTCAGCTGATGAGAGAAAGGACAGAAGATCCCATCTCATCTCCCAATATGAGAACTTCAAGAAGGGAGAAACTGAGTCAGTGGGAGACATGTACAACAGACTGAGTCTAATTGTCAGTGAACTGAGGACATTAGACAAAGAGATCTCACTGACAGAACTTAATGACAAGATCCTAATGTGCTTCCCCAGCACTTGGGATTCAAGAATCTGGCCAATTAAAGATGCCAGAAGTCTGAATGAGATCACCACTGAAGCCTTGTTGGGTAAGCTCAAATCTTATGAGCTACTCATCAAGAACAGAGAAGAAGAACAGAAGGCTGCTTCACCAACCACAAGAAAGGAGAAGACTATAGCATTCAAGGCAACTGAGGATCTGCCTGAAGAAAAAGGAACAGCCAATGATGAACTTCTCAGCTTGTTGGCCAAAAGATTCTATAAGATGGCCAGAAAGGACTTCAGAAGAAGATCATACAAGGAGCAGGACAAGCCAAGGTATGACAAGTCCATTGGCAATAACAAAGACATTATTTGCTTTGGTTGCAGGAAACCAGGGCACATAGTTCCTGACTGTCCAGAGAACAAGAACAAGGACAGAATGGACAGAAAAGAAAGAAGAAAGGAGAAGGACTCCAAAAGGAATGGAAATAGCAAACCTTCCTCCAGCAAAAATAAGCACACAAGGAAAGGATTTGTTGCTGAATCCTGGAGTGAGACTGAAGAGGAGTCAGAAGCCTCTTCCAGCTCCAGTGATGATGAGGATGATGCAGAGGAAAAGGAGTTCTGCATGATGGCAATCAATGCCTCACAACACAACTCAGAGGAAGAGGAGTCAGAGTCAGACTCAGAGACTCAACCTGAAGAAGATCAGGTAATCAGCTCTTTTGATTTTACTTCAGAAGATTTTAAATTTGATTTAAAGCACTATGTTTAGACCTGCTAAAGTCTGAGAAAGAGATCATCTCTCTCAGAAATCAATTATCTGAACAAAATGTTTTAAAATCAGAAAACCTCAAACTCTCTCAGGAGTTGGAGAACTATAGGGAACAGATAGCTTCACTGAAGAGTGAGCTCTCTGAGGCCAAGAAGCTTGAAGAATCTCTCAATGGGAGAAGCATCAAGCTGATGGACATCACAAGCACAGTGAACTCAAGATTCAACAGTACACTGGGCTTGGGTGCCTCATCCAGCCAACCTATTGTTCTAACAACTCCTATCAAGTTCATTTCTGACAAGGGAAAGGGAGTTGTAGAGGTTGCCAGGAAAAATTCTGATCTGCCTCAGAAAACTAAAGTCCAGCACAAATCGTCGAACGGAGATCGACGATCGCCGAATGAAGATCGACGATCGCCGAACGCAGCTCGACGATCTCAGGAAAAATCATCGAACGCTGATCGACGATCTCAGCCAAGATCGTCGAACGCTGGTCGACGATCCCATATACCTGACCTCAGCCATAGTCGACCGTCGAACGGAGCTCGACGATCTGACCCACGATCGTCGAACGCAGCTCCAAGATCGTCGAACAGAGGTCAGAGCTCTGGAAATTTTTTCAAGGGCAAGTCAAAATTGAATCCTAAGGGTTCTTCATCCCAAACCTTCAACCCTTATACTGAATGGATTATACCTCCAAGGAGATATCATCCTGAAGGATATAAGAGTCAGCCAGGGATATCTTTCATCTCTGAATTTAAAGGTTATCAACCTAGGCCCAAGGTAAACTGGGTCAAAAACAAGTGAATTGTTTTATGTGCAGGTGAAGACCTATCCAACATCTAACCAGCAATGGTATTTGGATAGTGGGTGCTCTAAGCACATGACAGGGAACAAGGACAACCTAAATTCCTTTAGAGCCAAGCTTGGACCCAAAGTTATCTTTGGTGACTCCAACTTTGGACAAACTAAAGGATATGGAGCAGTCCAGATTGGTTCTGTAACCTTCAAGAAGGTAGCATATGTGGAAGGACTGAAGCACAACCTAATCAGCATCAGTCAGCTATGTGATGAAGGCTACCAGGTGACCTTCAGCAAAACCTTATGCAAAATCAAGTCAGAGGACAACACAACTGTGTTGACAGGTAAAAGGAAAGGTAACATCTACCTAGTAGATTTTCTTTCAACTACTATAGATATCTGTTTATTCAATTCAGTGTGTAGACCAAATGTTTTATGGCATAAGAGACTAGGACACCTAAACCTTAGAACTATTGCTAGGCTCTCCAAGGACAACCTTGTTAGAGGACTACCTTCTGGCCCCTACAAGAAGGAAGGACTATGCAAGGCTTGTCAATTAGGCAAGCAAACTAAAAACAGTTTTAAGTCACTTAATAAGAGTGATTCACCTAGGATATTGTATCTGTTACACATGGATCTATTTGGACCCATCACAGTACAAAGCCTAGGAGGGAAATCCTACACTTTAGTGATTGTAGATGACTTCTCTAGATTCACTTGGGTGTTCTTTCTAAGGAAGAAGTCTGATAACTTTAAGTGTCTGACAGAGTTTCTCAAATGTATAAAGATTGAGTTCAATACTCACATTGCCCTGATCAGAAGTGATCATGGGACAGAGTTTGATTCTCTTCTTATGCAAGAGTTCTGTCAGAGTGAAGGGATCAGGCATACTTTCTCAGCTCCTAGAACTCCTCAACAAAATGGGGTAGCTGAAAGGAAAAATAGAACCCTTATTGAATCTGCCACTACATTGTTGTCAGATGCTCATCTACCTCTATCCTTCTGGGCAGAGGCAGTGAACACCTCCAACTATGTGCTGAACAGAAGTCTGATACATAAACTGAAGGGAAAGACTCCCTATGAATTACTCAAAGGGAAGAAACCTAAAGTTGACTATTTCAGAATTTTTGGTTGCATTTGCTACATTCACAATAATGATAAGAAATACTTAGCAAAATTTCAAGCCAAAGCTGATGAAGGAGTGTTTCTGGGATACTCCATGATCAGCAAGGCCTATAGGGTCTATAATAAATCATCATTGAAAATTGAGGAATCTGTTCATGTTTCTTTGATGAAACTAACATGTCTTTCAAGGAGAAGATTTCTTCTACCATAGAACCTTTGCAGGAACACTCTCTAGTTGAAGATATGAACAAGTTGCAGGATGCTCAAGAGAATGAAAGCAGTGAAGATGAAGGGAATGCTCAACACATTGAAGCTCAATATGAAGAGCCAGTTGTTGTACCATAAGAGGAAACAACAACACAGGTTGGTGAACAATCAACACCCCCTGTTGATTTAGTAACATCAAGAGACCATCCAATTTCCCAAATAATTGGAGAACTCTCAGCTGGGGTGCAAACCAGAAATCAGGTCAACCAAAACCTGTTGCACACCTGCTTCCTTTCTCAAATTGAACCTCAGTCCATTCAAGATGCAGAGCAAGATCCACACTGGATCATTGCCATGCAAGAGGAGTTGCATCAATTTGAGAGGAACAAAGTATGGGAACTAGTGCCAAAGCCTAAGAATCATTCCATTGTTGGAACAAAATGGGTATTCAGAAATAAACTGGATGATCAAGGAGTAATAATAAGGAACAAGGCAAGGCTAGTTGCCCAAGGATATTCTCAAGAAGAAGGAATTGACTACGACCAGACCTTTGCACCTGTTGCAAGATTAGAAGCCATCAGGATATTTTTAGCTTATGCAGCTCACAAAGGCTTCAAGGTTTATCAGATGGATGTCAAGAGTGTCTTCTTAAATGGAGACATCAAAGAGGAAGTCTATGTCAGACAACCTCCAGGTTTTATCTCTCCAACTCATCCTGATTATGTTTTTAGATTACATAAAGCATTATATGGTCTCAAGCAAGCTCCTAGAGCATGGTATGAGACCCTAGCATGCTTTCTCTTGGAAAATGGTTTTATAAGGGATAGAGTAGACCAAACTCTTTTTATTAGAACCCATAAGTCTCATACCCTACTAGTACAAATTTATGTAGACGATATCATTTTTGGTTCTACTGACTCAAAATTGTGCAGAAGGTTTTCTAACCTAATGCATTCTAAATTTGAGATGAGTAGCATGGGTGAGCTATCCTTCTTCCTAGGATTGCAAGTCAAACAACATGCTGAAGGCATCTTTATTTCTCAAACCAAATATGCTAATGAGCTGGTTAAGAAATTTGGCATGTCTGAGGCATCTTGTATGAAAACACCCATGCCTACCAATGTTGTATTAGATGCTGATGAACATGGGAAACCTGTTGATCAGACAACATATAGAGCAATGATTGGCTCTTTACTGTATCTTACAGCTAGTAGACCAGATATAATGTTTGCTACATGTATATGTGCTAGGTTCCAAGTTAGCCCTAGAGAGTCACACCTAACATTAGTAAAGAGGATTCTCAGGTATGTTAAAAGTTGTCCAAATCTAGGTCTCTGGTATCCAAAAGATTCAGTATTTGAGTTAACTGGATTCTCTGATGCTGATTATGCTGGATGCAGAATTGACAGGAAAAGCACCAGTGGAACTTGTCAGTTCCTTGGTGATAGACTTGTCTCTTGGTTTTGCAAGAAACAAACATCTGTGTCAACTTCAACTGCTGAAGCTGAATATATGGCTGCAGGTAGTTGTTGTTCACAAATACTGTGGATTCAAAATCAACTCCTAGACTATGGTTACAACTTAGAGAAGTCAAAAATCTTTTGTGACAATACAAGTGCTATTTCCATAGCTCAAAATCCAGTCCTCCATAGTAGGACAAAACACATAGAGATTAGGCATCACTTCTTAAGGGACAATGTTGAAAAGAATAAAATTGAACTGCAATATATCCCAACTGATTTACAAAGGGGAGATATTTTCACCAAGCCTTTAGATGAAAAGAAACACACTTTCTTCCTAAATCAGTTAGGAATGTTAGATGGAGGAAGTCTTAAATAATATCCAAGATTTTGAAAGCTAAAAATTGACCAAGACTAGGCAAAAATTCTGATTTTCCTTAGTGTCTAGAATTTTCTGATCTCTGAACTGCGCTCGACGATTTTCCCAAAGATCGTCGAACGGAGTTCGACGATTTCCAGAATCGTCGAACTGAGTTCAGCGCCCCTCAGATAGTATGAACTATATCTTCTGGTCAACGATCGTCGAACGGCGCTCGACGATTTTGTTCACTAAACGATCGTCGAACGGAGCTCGACGCCTTTCCAGATCGTCGAACGGAGATCGACGATGTTGGAGTCTCTTCAAGATTCCTTTAGAAGCCGCGATCGTCGAACTGAGTTCAACGATCTTTCCAATTCTGCATCGAACCCTAATATAAAACTCATTTTTCGCCGTCGTTCTCTCTTGCGCTTTCAATTTCTCTGCAAAAAATTTTCTTCCCTCCAAACAGTTCTACGCTTGTTCGGTTTGTTTGTTAAGTTTTTGCAGGTACCATGGCCGTCTCAGTCGCTGTCCTCGCCGCAATGAAATTTGATGCAGGATTTGACATTGATCTGGACTCCTTCAACACCACTGATCAAGTCTTCCAGGACATCCTGAATTTATTCAAAGATCAGCATTTATCTGCCCTCATGACCACAAGAATCAAACTTGCCTCAGATGAAATAAAGGAATGGGTATATACTGCACACAACCTTGACAACAACACCATTGTTGGATCTATTGCTGGCACCCAGGTACCTCTGACCCCAACAGTCTTAACAGAAGTTTTTGGTTTAAGAAATGGTGAAGACTCTGCTGAACTTTCTGGAGAAGAATTTTCTGATATACTTGCCAGGATGGGTCATCCTGAGGGAAACCCTAGCAAGTTGTTTAAGAGGAACCTGTCAGTTGAATACAGGTTCCTGGCAGATGTTGTAGGCAAGGTCCTGTTGGCAAAACATTCTGCACATGACACCATCTCCAGACATCAGCTCTGCCTCATGGGAGCTCTGGTAGATAGGAAAAGCTTGAACTGGGGAGAGGTCTTCTTTGACCTGATAAAGAAAAAGATTAACAAAACCTTTGTGAATTTTGGAAGAATTCTGGGAGTTTTCCTTCAGGCAAGGTGCCCTGCTCTGTTGGTCTTCTCTGGAGTGCACATCAATGCCTCCAAGAGACTCACCTGTGCCCTATTTGGGAAATGGGACAGGTAGATTAGCAAGCCCAGCAGGCCCTCTTCAACTGCCCCTTCAGGCACCAGGACTCAAAGAGTCACTCCCCCCCAGGTCACTGCTCCTGCAGAAGACCTGCCTGCTGCTAGTGCTACTTCTCCTCCTCCTCCAAGTCCAACCCTACCTATTCCATCCACCACTCCAGCTCCATCCACAATTACAATCTCCAGCCCATCTCCAACCTCAATTCCATCTCCAGCAACCATTTCATCTCCACCTGTAGACCACTTCCACCCATTATTCTCATATCCACCACCAGATGTCACCTCATCTCCATCCATACCATCCTTCACACTTCTGGATGAATCCTACATGGATGATTCCCCCTCCTCTCCTCCAGAATTACCATCCTCTTCAACATCTTTCCAAGACCTTCTCCACCACATCATTGACCAACCCACTTTAACTCCCTCCCTATCCATCCCATTGTCCTCCATCTCCACAATCCCCTCTCCTGAGCCATTCATTCCACCATTCAGCCCTCCTCCTCCAGCTTCTTCAGCCATCCCTGTACCCTCTACCTCTGCTCCTCTTCTTGAGCAAGTAGATCTTTCAGCCCTTGCTGACAAGCTGTATGAGCTCATTGCCCCCAGGCTCTCCCTCCTCTTGGAGACCTCTTTGGCTCCTCTACACTTGTCAGTGGCAGCCCTCTCTGCCAGGCTTTCTTCTCTCCTTCCTCAAGCAGCCCCACCAGCAGTTTGCCTTGATACAGAGGTATCTGCATCCAGGCAGGGGGAGATGCCCTATGAAGCCAGCCTTCATGCTGCTGCTGCTGCTGCTCCTGTGTCTGCTGCCTCTTCTGCTCCAGTTGTTGCTGCTACTCCAGTCTTAGCAATAGACCTAAGGTCTTTGCTATCTGCATTTGATACTGCATATTACAGCTACCTTCCAGAAGCTATTGCTGTCCAGCCCTCAGAAGATCTGTCTAAGGCAATGGTGCCCTTCTCTGGCTGTGACCCCAACATTCTTTCATCCTTTGTACTCTCAGTGATGACTGCTGCTGCTGCTGATAAAGAAAAGGCTGAATCTGCTTCTGAAATTGTTCTTGCTGCTGCTGAAGAAAATGTTCCAACTGCTGCTGAAAATCAAATTGTTTCTGATGAGCCCATTTCCCAGGATTCTCTGATGACAGAGGCTGCTGTTTTTGAGCCTGCTGTAGTTGTTGTTGTTGTTTCTGAACCTGCTGCTGCCATAATTCCTAAAATAACCAGTGTTGCTTCTACTGCTGCTCCAGTATCTGTTGTTATATCTACTGTTGTATCTGTTTCTATTGCTCCTCCTTCTGCCCCATCTGCTGCTGTTCAACTAAAAGAAGGTTTGATGAAAAGGATTAATGCTTTATATGATGCTCAAAGCTCTGAATCTGATGACTACAACACTGCTTCTGATGATTCTTCTGCCACCATTGCAAGGAAAAGAAAGGCAAGAAGTAAGGCAATGAAGAGGGTTCCACCTGCCAAAGTTAGAGATGATAATGATGTTCCTTATTATATTCTGCACAACTGCCCAATTACTGAGCATTGGATGAGGTTCTCTAAGAATCACCTAAAGGCTATGAAGAAGAAAAGGAAGTATGAGAAAGGTTCCACCCAGTCCAAGCACCCTCATCCTCCTCCACCACCTCCACCTGATGCAGGTGCAGGTGGCAGCTCTGCAAGATCAGGCCCAGCTAGAAGCCAGGCTCCCTACCAACCCCATGCTAGAACATATCAAAGGGAAAGCCAGTCTAGGGGCTCTTACTCTAGAAGGGGAGGATATAGGGGAAATCAAAGAGAGACTCAAGTATATTCTAAAGGGCATTCCAGGCAGCACCCTTATTCCAGGGGAGGACATGTTCCTTCTGATACATCTTCTGGTCCATTCCCCTACAAGCTCAAAGAAACTGTGACTGCCAGGACTCCTCAAGATACTTCTTCCAACAGGTATGAGCCACCTGTTCCATTTGAGGACCCTGAGAAGAATCCTGTTGCTTGGACTGCTAGAATGAAAGAGTTGGCTGCATTAGATCAAATAAAGAAAGCCAGAGAGCAAGGCCTAGACACCTCTAATATATCTACAATGTCAGAACAAAGACAGAAAGAACTAGAAAGATATGCCTCCAGTAAATTTTTTGATGCAGACAGGTACATGGAGTTGCATCCTGCTGCTGTGGTTCCCAGGGCTACTAAGCAAATTTATTTGGGTGCAGCAGATGACATCAGATCCAAACAAGAAGCTTTAAATCCTAACAGAGAAATCAAAATGGTAAAAGGCAAAGAGAAAGAGTAACTCTGTAAGGTGACAATTCTTGGTTTTTCTGATTGCTTTCTGGATATCATATTTATATATCTCTGTGATGGTTCTGTAATGTCTAGCTGCTGTTATTTTTATGTTTTTTTGACTGTATGATGTTATTTGATTTTTCCAAAGTCTGTAAATAGTTTCCTAACCCAAATAGGGGGAGATTGTTGGAACACCCTATTACTAATTTGGGTCAGGATCACTATGTCTCTAGGAATCTGTGTTTGACCTTCTGTATAGCTTAATAGGTCAATTAGAATTGAGTCTAAGGGATCAGGAGTCTAGGTTTGGAAGCTGCCCTGAAGACCAAAGTTTTTCTGGAGACTAAGTCAAATCGTCGAGCTCAGCACGACGTTTCGTCGAACTCCGGTCGACGATCGTCTAGCTCAACTTCGACAGATCGTCGAGCTCCATTCGACGATCGCTGAGCTCAAACCTCATAAAATCGTCGAGCTCCACTCGACGATCGCTGAGCTCAACTTCTCAATATCGTTGAACTCCATTCGACGATCGCTGAACTCAGGTCGACGATTTTGACTCTGCACTGGATCCTCATCTCTGAGCTCAGTTCGACGATCTTTGAGCTCAGATCGACGATTTCTTTGCTGCCTGCATTTTCCAGTTCGCTGAGCTCAGCTCGACGATAGCAGAGCTCAATTCGACGATTTCAGTTATCCTTCAGAATTCAAATTTAAATCAGATAGAAGTTATTCTGCATTTAATTCAGAAGATCTGCCAGCCGTTTTCATTTACTTCTAGAGCAAGTTTCAAGGGATTTTTCAAGGAACAATTCAGTGGACTTTCCTTCAGAACAAATTATGCAATTAAGGCTGTAATCAATACAGACCAACGGCTATCTTTGACAGAGTAATATCCTATTCAGACACAGAGAATAGATAAGAACAAAAAAAGAGATATTGACAAGAATAGGACACAACTCAGAATACAGAGACTCTTTCAAAATATTCTGTCAACAAGAATTCAGAAGGACACTTATCAGAGAGATCAAGCTTTCAAAAATCTTCAGATCTCTTCAGCTCTTAAAGTGTTCAAGGCCAACATCATTTCAAGACTCCAGACACTCATCATTTCAGCTTGCTGAAATCATCTCTTGCTGGAGTTCTATCTTTGAAGGCCTATCACCCTCAGCAAAGCTCATCTTCCTGAAGATCAAGGACTCAGGGGGAGCTTTGAAATCAATCCACTTAGTCTTCTCAGTTGATTGAGAAAGAGAAGACTGTCATCACTCTCTCACCCCCACTCTGTAAAGGGTTTTTCAAACTCCCTTCAAAAGTTTGAATCTGGTTTTTGAGCACCTTGTCAAAAGCTCATTGGTGGCAAGACACCTGATCAAAAAATCTGTTTTGGTTTTTGAGCACCTTATCAAAAGCTCATTGGTGCCCAGGACACCTGATCAACTCATCCTGCAGTGGATTCCTACCTAGGGTGGTAGAAGAGTGGATGTACCCAAGTTTGGGGAACCACTATAACTCCTTGTGTCATCTGGTTCTGCATGTTTTCTTTTTGTTTCTAGCCTAGATTTTCTTGTACTTAGTTTCTGCATAGCTTGGTTTTGTGATTAATTTTATTTCTGCTTCCCTGCTTACACTCATTACAACAATTATTGTAAAGCTTTGCAAAAGTTTTTCTTTGTGTTTTAAAAAGCACCATATACTCTATTCACCCCCCTCTAGAGTATATCTGATCTAGTTTCCCCTTTCAAAACCTACTATGAAAGTGTGGGATAGATCTGTCTTAACTCTAGTGGGGGGGTGAATAGAGTATTTTAAAAACTTTGATTAGTTTTTATAGCAGAATTAAAATAAGTGATATCTATATGTATAGAGAGAATAAAAACAAAGACAATCACAGCACAACAAATAAAAGAATAGAGCATTACAGACGACACAAAGATTTTATAGTGGTTCCCCAAAACTGGGTACATCCACTATTCTACCACCCTGGTAGAAATCCACTAACAGGTTTTTGTTCAGGTGCCCTGTCACCACAGTTTTTTGCTCAGGTGTCCGGTCACCACAAATTTTTGCTCAGGTGCCCTGTCACCACAGGTTTTTGCTCAGGTGCCCTGTCACTACAAGATCTATTTCAAGGGAGATCTCACAACCCTTTGAGCTTTTGATCAGGTGCCCAAAAACCAATCCAAGTCTTTTGATAAGAAGACTTGACAAACAGATGATAACTTTTGAAGGGAGTTAAAAATCCTTTTTACAGTAGTAAAAGAAAATGATGTTGTCTTCTTTTTCTCAAACAACTGTTAGACTTAGTGGATGATGTTGTCAAAGCTCCCCCTGAGATGAAGAAAGGTTCATGAAGATGAGAGCTTTGCACTGGGTGTAGGCCTTGAATTTGGCTTGCTGATCTTCAGGAACTTCAGACAGATGTTGACTGTTGTCTCTAGAAAAATCCTGAAGTAGAATCTGAAGAAGACTAATGATCTGTGTGTTGATGTTCTTCTTCAATTTCCTGTAAAATGATAGCAATGCTTTTCTCTAAAAAGTGTATCAATGGTTGTTGTTGTTGTTCTATTAAAGATAGAAAAATTGCTTTTATATCCTGAGAAATTTTGGTCTTTTGAAATTTGAATAATATTCTAAATTTACTACTGATATTCTGAGAGTTGAACGGCTAGATTTTGGCTTTTAATGAGTTTCCTCAACTGTTCTAGTAAATAAGTCAAGTAATTAACTCTGTGAAAATCATAATTAATGATGCCAAGAAACGGTTATATTCTTGAGAATATGAGCATTAATTATCAAAAAATTATTGTCTTAGAACAACTCAAATTGAAGTCAAAATGAGAGAGAATACGTCAAACTGATACTGAAGGAAATTAATTGAACTCAGGACAGATTTCGTCGAACTGAACTCCAAGTTCGTCGATCTGAGAAATCTCCTTCGTCGAGCTGAGCTCAGAGATAATTTATCTAAAAGATACTGTCAATGCTGAGTTTCAAGTTCGTCGACCAGAGAATCTGAGCAGAAGAAGGAAGATCGTTGACCTGAGCTCATATTTCGTCGAGCTCAGCTCAGAGTTGACACTCTGAGTTTGTCGATCTGCGATCGACGATCATTGAGCTGAGTTCAAAGAACTTCGAACTGATTTTCTGAACTCTTTAAAACTGCATTTCTTCTAAGTCTGAATCTCTGAATACTTCTGAGTGCTGGATCAAAGATATCTAACTTAGTCAGACTGACCTAGACCTTAGAACTGACAAATTGACCCTAGGCTATACATGATTCCGCGGATATGATATGACAACAAATTGACCCTAGTTGATGTTGAATCAAGTATCATATTTCATGCTGGAGAGAGAAATCGCTGGAATCGTCATTGTTTTCCTACAAAAACGAGAGAGAGAGAGAGATCAAGTGCAAGAGAACTAGAAAGCGCGGGATAGAGCTCGAAGAGAACCTAGTTATGGGGTTTTCGGAATATTAAGCGGCAAACTCTATCCTGCGAAAAAGAAAAAAAATCTTCGTTCTCAGATCGACGAAAAATTTCATGAAGAAATGATATCGTCGATCCTAGTTGGAAGAGGGGAAAAATTTCCGTCATTCTCAGGTCGACGAAAATTTTTCTGAAGCAAGATCGTCGATCTCCGCTCGACGAAAATAACTTCACGCAGAGAGTTCGTCGATCTCAGGTTGACGAAATTTCTCAAGAACAGTTCTCAGATTGTCGATCTCCGTTCGACGAACTGTGACCAATTCTTCGACCTCAGACAGAAATTAAATTAACTTTCTCCATTGATCATACCCAGTTGTTTCAGAAAGAACAGATGTTTCTTCTCATCTAAAGGTTTAGTGAAGATGTCTGCTCTTTGGAAATCGGTAGAGATAAAGACAAGATTAATTTTCTTTTTGTCCACACAATCTCTAATGAAATGATGTCTAATTTATATATGTTTGATTCTACTATGATGCACTGGATTTTGTGCAATGGAAATTGCACTAGTACTATCACAAAATATAGTTGAATTATTTAGATTGTAACCATAATCCATGAGTTGATTTTGAATCCACAATATTTGTGAACAACAACTACCAGCTTTAATGTATTCAGCTTCTGTAGTTGAAGTAGACACAGATGTTTGTTTCTTACAAAACCAGGACACAAGCCTATCACCAAGGAACTGACATGTTTCTGATGTGCTTTTCCTGTCAACTTTACATCCAGCAAAGTCAGTATCTGAGAATCCAGTTAATTCAAATTCAGACTTAGTTGGATAAAAGAGTCCTAGATTTGGGCAACCATTTATATATCTCAAAATCCTTTTAAGTAAAATATAGTGAGATTCTTTAGGGTTCACCTGGAACTTAGCACAAAGATATGTAGCAAACATTATATCTGGCCTACTAGCTGTGAGATATAATAAGGAGCCAATAATAGCCCTATATGTTTTTTGATCAACTGGTTTGCCATGTTCATCAGAATCAATCACAACATTGGAAGCCATGTGTGTTTTCTTGGCTGAGGCATCAGTCATCCCAAATCTTTTAACTAGCTCCTTAGCATGTTTTGATTGGGATATGAAAATGCTATCAGGGGATTGCTTCACTTGGAGATCAAGGAAGTAAAAAATCTCACTCATGCTACTCATTTCAAACTTGGAATGCATCAGGTCAGAAAACCTTTTGCATAGTTTGGAATCAGAAGAGCCAAAAATGATGTCATCTACATATATTTGTACTAACAATATATTATTTTTATGATGTCTAATGAACAAAGTTCTATCTACAATGTCCCTAGTGAACTTATGCTCTAAAAGAAAGCTATCTATGGTCTCATGTTAAGCTCTTGGAGCTCGCTTTAAACCATAGAGAGCTTTATGCAATTTGAAAACAAAACTAGGGATCCAACAATCTCCCTTTATTTGGGTGAGGTCACTAAACAAAATAGAAAAGTATACAAACACAAAGCAATATAAATATCTGACAGAATTTAAACTATTCAGCAGATATGATATTCTTAAGTTCATTACACATATAAATCACACAAAAAATAGCAAATCAATCAAAACAAATGCTTAAGATCTATCAGAGGGAGGAGCACAAGATGACTTAGCAAAAGCAATAGCCCTGTTTGGATTTTTTGCTTCCGTTTGAGACATCTTCAGGTCTTGAACCCTAAGAAGTGTTATAGATGCAGCTCTAGGCACTATAGCTTCTGGATGGATCTGCATGTATTCATTAGGGTCAAATAGATTTTTATTTACCTGAAATTGATCAAATTCCTTCTGTCTATAGGTAGACATTGTAGTGAATTTTGATGGATCTGCTCCTTCTGCTCTGGCTCTATTAATTTGAGATAACCAAATCAGCTCTTGGAATCTTGTCATACTGAAATTAGGATCTAATTCAGGTTCATAGGTTGGAGAGAGAGGTCTCTCTAGATTAGATTTAAGAGCATCCTGAGAAGACTTTTGAGGATTTTTGAAAAGAATGGATTGTTGTTGAAAGTTGGATTGAGGGAAAGACTACTGAGGTTGGCCTGAATAATAAGACCTTAGAGGTCTGCATTGACTATACTTCCCAGCTGGTCTGAAAGACTGATGGGAGGCTAGCCTTGGAGACTGAGAACTACTTGAGGTTGGCTTTTGAGTCTTAACAACATTTCCTGATGCACCTGCAGCAGGAGGAGGATGAGGTCTTCTCCTGGTCTGCTTAGGTGGGGAATTATATCTTTTCCTTTTCTTTCTTTCCTTGAGCTCATTCTTAAAGAATCTCATCCAGTGAATCTTGTAAAGCTTATGCAGATAGTCACAAGCGGAAGTAGATATTTCGAGATGGCGAGCATATGATAGTGCACATTCGAGTGGAGATGCTCCCCAAGGGGCTTGCTGAAAATTGAGTGATAAGCGAGTGAACCCTTATATGATCATGAGGACAATGACAAATATTTATGAGGTTGACATCACAAAGAGTATGGTTTTCTGCTCCGTATTCAATGTTGAAGATTTGATTTCTTTGTTTGAGCCTCACGAGTATATAGATCCCGCACCTTGAGGAGCCTTTATCTTCTTATACTTTACTTTCTTAGAGCTTGAATCATCAGAATCCTCATCATCATCAGATGATTCAGGAGGATTATCATACAGTTCATCCAATTACTTTAGCCATTCAGCTGAGATTCTTGGAACCTGGGGCTGTTTTTGAACTGCTGGCACTGCTTGAGTTTCTGAAACAGTTTGATCCTGAAAAGGCTCATGTTCTTCTTCCATATCAGCAAACATAATCTCATCCATGTTTGGCATTGGGGATTCACACCGTCCATAAGTTGGTGGAGAGAATGCCTGAGGCTCTGAAACAAGAACTGTCTCACAAGAATCTACAATAACTAGGCTTTCTGTAATCTCTGGAATAATAAAACTTGCCCTTAGTTGATTCACAACTGTAGTACTTATTGGAACAGTATAACACACTATGGCCTTGGAGTGATGAACATCAAAACTTGGTAAAAAATTTCTGTAAACTGAATTAAAAGAATTAAGTAAAGAAATTAAATCCACTGTGGGATTGATGTTGCAATCACCAATAGTGATAATCTCTGAAATTGCTTCTATACAAACTAAATCTGCTGCTGCTGGAGAAACTGTTGCTGCTGCTGTTGGAGCTGGAGCTGGAGCTTCTTCATGTAACATCTCCCCCTGCCTGGATTCAGAGGTTACTGAACTCGGGCCCTAGAAAGAAGAAGGTATAGAGGAAGAGGAAGCAAGAAGAGCAGCAAGAGAGTTTATGGAGGCAGTTAGAGGAGCAATTTCCTCTGCTATGAGATTCCTGATAGTTGGAGAGATAAGCTCCAAGATAGTGGAAATGGGGGGAAAATCCAGTTGCATAAACTCAGGTGGTGTCTGAGTAGATACAGATGGATGGATGGAGGAAGAGGGAGGAATGGAATCTGACATGACTTCATCCTGAGATGGAAATTGTTGATGTTGAGGAGATGGTGATGGAGATGGTAAAAGATCAAAAGTTGGAAATGACAGAGAAGATTGTAGTGGTATGTCATCAAGGTGAGGTGGTATAGGAGATTGAGGAGGTGGGGATGGAGAATCCTCTGGTATGTGGATTGAAGATTGAGGAAGTGGAGAATAAGGTTGTGATGGTGAGGCAGTAGGAGTTTGAGAGGAAGTGGATGGTTGTTGGAGGGGATTTGATGAAGGAACTGTGGATTGTGGTGGAAACAGAGGAGGAGCAAGAGCTTCTTCTTCAGGTGAGGGAGTGACTGTTACTGTCCTGGTGTTCTCTAAAGCTCTTGAAGAGGAGGAAGCCCTGGATGGCTTAGAGATGGTCCTCTCCCGTCTACCAAATAAGGCAGAAGTTACCCTCTTGGAGGAATTGATGAACATGGTCTGGGAGACCAAAAGTTCAGGAGCCTTGGCCTGGAGGAAAATTCCTAAAATCCTCCCAAAACATATTTCTTTCTTTGAGTTTTTCTTCTTGATTAATTAAAACAGCAACAAACCCCAATTTACTAATTTCTTATTAACCAGGGCACACATCACCAAGAATTGGTGCCTGGTAATATAATCATGGGCTTTGTGCTTTCCTAGCAACACTTTCCCTACTACATCAGGCAGAAACTTATATTCTACAAACAAGTTTTTCTTTAACAATTTATTAGGGTTTCACTCTGGGTGACCCATCTTAATCAACATAAAATCATACTCAGAACTGTCTAATTCTATATCTTCTTCTCCATTAACCAAACCAAAAATCTCATTTAAAATGGCAGGTGTTAGAGTAACCTGATGGCTTGCGATGGTAACAATCATTGTTTCTGCATCAGGGGAAGTTGAAGTGTAGACCCATTCTCTTATCTCGGTCGCTGGCAGTTTGATCCTGGTGGTCATAAGTTTCCTCAGTTGCTGTTATTCAAACAGTTGCAGTGGTGTAATAAAGGTAGAGACGAACTTTGTAGAGGATAAGACCGGAGGAGATGGGCCAAGCTGGTATCTTGACCTCGTCCATGATGCACTAAAGTAGTTCTGCTAAGCTCCATGAGGATTGAATTTTGCGGCGGACATCCTCGAGGAAGATGGAGCACGGTTGAGAAACAACGAAGAGAGATGTCATGGAATGTTCGGTATGAGGTGGCAGGATATGGCATCGACCGCGCGATTTAGGGAGCCAGCCTTATGTTCCACCCAGAAGTCAAAGCAAAGAAGCTTGGAGACCCATCGTTGTTGAGGGATGGTTGTGGGGTGTTGCTCGAGCAGATATTTGAGGCAAAAATGATCCATCTGAATGACAAAGGAGCAGCCCCATATATAAGGCCGCCAATGTTGAACGGCCTTGGCGAGGCCGATAAGCTTTTGTTCGTATGTTGACAAATTTTGGTGGTGTCGAAGCGTGGGCCGGCTAAAATATGCGAGGTTATGTCCATTTTTTTCAAAAATGTTCCGGATCCGAGTGCAAAAGCGTCGCATTCAATGAGAAACTCTTTGGTGAAGTCCCTTAACTGAAGCACCGAGGAGTTTTGGAGCTCTCGTTGGTGGTCGTGGAAGGCGGTGGTTTCCGTGTTGGTCCACACAAAGCTATTTTTGCGGAGCAGGTTGGTGAGGGGCTTGGAGATGGTGATATATCTGCAGATGAAGTGCCAGTAATAGCCTGTGAGACCCAAGAATGTGCGCAAGTCCCGGATCGTGCGCTGTATTGGCCATGAAGCAATTCCATCTGGCTTGTCGGTAACTGTCGTAACCACGAGGGATTGGACCACGTGGCCGAGATAGGCCACATTTTGTTTGCTGAAATCACAATTGGAGTTCTTGAGGTGGATGCGATGTTGGTGTAGCAGCTCAAAGACCACGCGGAGATGGCGCAAATGGGTGTCCCAAGAGGTGTTATAAATCAAAATATTGTAAAAATAACTAGCACAAATTTACAGAGTAGTGGTTGGAACACTTCGTTCATCAAAGCTAGGAAGGCGGAGGGGGTGTTGGTGAGCCCGAATTGTAGCACCAAAAACTCGAAGTGGTCGTGATGCGTGCGAAAAGCCGTCTTTTCCACGTCTTGCGGGTGCATCCGCACCCTATGATAACCAGAGTAGAGGTCGAATTTGGAAAGTACATGGCACCATGCAGTTCATCGAGTAGCTCTTCGAACACCGAAATAGGAAATTTTTCCTTCACGATTTATTGATTTAAGGTACGATAGTTGATGCAGAAGCTCCATGAGCCGTCTTTCTTATTACAAAGCATAGTTGTCAGGATCGCGATCCGGATCATAATATCTTACGATCCTACGATCCAGATTTTGTAAATCGATCCTGATTTTGTAAAGAGATCCTCGATCTGACCATACTATCTAATCTGATCCTACCTCAAAATCATCTCATCTAGGATCTGGATCCTGACAACCTTATTACAAAGAGAGCCAGAAAGGAGAATGGGGAGATGCTGCGCTGGATAAGGCCTTGTTGTAGCATGAGGGAGCATTGGAGCTCGATCTCGAGGGGGTGTCCCAAAGCATCTGGCTTGTTGGGATTCGCCGTAACCCTGAAGGATTGGACCACACGGCCGAGGTAGGCCACACTTTGATTGCCAGAATCACATTTGGAGTTCTTGAGGTGGAGGCGATGTTGGCATAGCAGCTCGAACACCGTGTAGAGATGGTGCAAGTGGGCGTCCCAAGAGGTGTTGTAAATCAATTTATCGTAAAAAAAACTAGCACGAACTTAAGGAATAGTGGTTGGAACACTTCATTTATTAAACTTGGAAGGTGGAGGTGGCGTTGGTGAGCCCGAATGGTTGCACCAAAAACTTGAAGTAGCCGTGTTGCATGCAAAAATCGTATTTTCCACAATTTGTCGGTGCATCCGCACCTGATGATAACCTGAGTAGAGGTCCAATTTGGAGAAGTACATGACACCATGGAGTTCATCGAGTAGTTCTTCGAACATCGGAATAGGAAATTTATCATTCACGGTTTGTTGATTTAAGGCGCGGTAGTCAACGTAGAAGCGCTATGAGCCGTCTTTCTTATATGCAAGGAGAGCCAGAGAGGAGAATGGGGAGATGTTGTACTGGATAAGACCTCGTTGTAGCATGGGGGAGCATTGGCCCCGATCTCATTATTTTGTAGAAAGGGATAGCCGCAATGGCGAACCACGACCGAGGGGGGAGGAAGTAGATATGATCTGGATGCAGGCTAGTCCCACCGACACGACTTAGATGAATGGAAAACTCAAAACTCACTCTCTCACACAACTAAGGCTTCGGCTCTATTTGGTTTAGCGTTTCGCTGCTCCTTTTCGGGCAAACGCCACTGGAAGGCGGGTAAACAAATGAACATCCGGTGGCGTTTGCTCCGTTTCCACCCGTCCGCTTTGAGAAACACCCCAAAAAGCTCTGTTTGGAGCAGTCACCTCCCCCCTCCATTTTGACCACTCTGTTTCCACCCGCCGGATCGACCCGCCACCGCCGAACCAAATGAAGGTTTCGTTTGGTTCGGCGGTGGCGGGTCGATCCGGCGGGTGGAAATAGAGTGTTCGAAACAGATGTGGGAGGTGGCTGCTCCAAATGGAGCTTTGGGGGGCATTTCTCAAAGCGGGTGTGTGGAAACGGAGCAAACGCTGCCGAAGGTTCATTTGTTTACCCGCCTTCCGGCGAAGTTTGCCCGAAATGGAGCAGCGAAACGCTAAACCAAATAGAGCCTAAGATGTATCCACACCAAATTGTGTTATTATGAATCACACGCTAACTCTAAGGATCGTCAACCCTCTATAGATTAAATAAGGGCTATATGCCAATATTTTCTCAGGCGAAATGGACCTACACGATTCGAATGGTTATGTTGTACCAAAAGAGATCCACCAAAAATAAATCGATGCACAAGGTGGTTGATCTCTCCCAACAAAAGAAAAGGGACGGAAAATCAAATCCTTAGAACGTCAAATAAATCAAGAGTTTCAACAACACATAATCCAGAGAAAAACCATTATGCAATCTAGGCTTCGAAAATAACACCATTGTTTCCTTCACAAGAAATAATAGGAATGAATCACATATGAGAGGAGGAAGGAAACTCGTTACCCACGCTCGAGGAGGTTGTCACGAGGCGAATCGCTCTACTACGACTCCACTAGAGGCACACCGAGCGGTTAAGTTTCTCCAACGCTTCAACAATGTCGCCTTACGGAGCTCCCAGTGGCAGTGCGGCACACGACACCAAGAGGGTCGGCCGGAGTTTTGAGCCGAACGACAGCGGTTACTGGATCGGACGGGCAGCGGAAGAACAAGCAAGAGACCCCCCCGCTTCGCACACGGGTAGGGGTGGAGTCACACCACTGAGGGGAGGTCGCCGGAGTCACACCGACGGGGTCAGGGAGCTACTCCTGGACGGGCGGCGCGGCAGCAAGGTCACTGAGGCCGAACCCTAGGGGGTAGAAAACAATAACACTGGTTTTCTCTTTTTTTGTCTAAATCTTTGTATCCTTTCATTACCAAGAGACCCATATAAATGGTCTTACAATAAGAATAGAATTAATCTTAACCTAATCTATTCTTTACATACAACAAATTAAACTACCAATAAACTTATACTAAACAGTAAACTAAAAGATAAGTTTAAAATAGGACTTAAACACTAAATGTTGAGCCCAAGAGTTATGCGCTTGCACGCAGTCGTGCACGGAGGTTGTAGCGGTGAACATCTTTGTTCTCTTAATTATTGTGACGATGCGGCTGCGAGTGGAGGTTGTAGCAGCGGATATCTTCATTCCTTGGCGGGACGATGCCATCAATCCTTGCCCGATCAAAAGCACTCATCACTGGTGAGTGGTCACGTCGATAGTGTTGGAGGAGTACAGCATCCAAGAGCTCCAAATCAACCTCGGGAAGCCAAGAATAATCTGAAGCGGTGCGGTCACGCCAACGAACAAGATAGCGGTGGAGACCACTCCCTGTGGAGGTAACAACTTCATCATCTAAAATACTATCAGGCACAAAGGAGGTTTTGGGAACCTTGGAAAAGTGTTAACAAAATCAACATCCAGCTTACCTTCGGTAGAAACCGCAGTAGAGAGCGATCCGGGAATAATCTCACCCCCAACACAGGAGTAGAAGTGGAAGCAGACTTGAATGAAGGGGAAGATATTTCAAGTGGCGGAGAAACATATGACATTAAATCCAAAATGTTGAAAATAGGGGATATACCCCAATCAGTGGGTAAATCCAGAAGATAAGCATTGTCTTCTAATTTCTTTGCCATTCGAAAAGGACCGGCTCTCCGATTAGCTAATTTTTTTTATGGAGCCCGAAGGCAACCGTTCAGGGATGAGATGAACCAAAAATAAGTCATCAATGTTGAATTGAGTTGCTCTCCGATGCAAATTTGCGTTTGTTTGATAAGACGCGTATTGAGTGGCCAACGTCTCTTGAATGTGTTTGTGTAAGTCGCGAACATGTTGAGCGAACTCCTGTGCAAATTGACTTGACTTATATGATGGTGGTAAGGGAATCAAGTCAAGTGGCACGAGAGCTTTATAACCATGCACGATTTCGTTGGGGGACAAAATAGTAGTTCTATTTTTGGAGTTGTTATAAGCTAGTTGGGCGTGGGGGAGAAGTAAATCCCAAGTGCCCTTGTGGTCACCCATAAGTCATCTCAATAAGTTTCCCAAACTTTTGTTTACCACTTCCGTTTGGCCATCCGTTTACGGATGATAAGCTGAAGAAAACAAAAGCTTGGTGCCCATTAACTTCCATAAAGTTTTCCAAAAATAACTAGTAAATTTAACGTCTCTATCTGTAACTATAGTTTTAGGAACACCACGATGTCCGACAAACTCTTTAAAATACAACTTAGCGATATGAGATGCATCACTAGTTTTATCGCGCGGGATAAAATAGGCCATTTTTGAAAAGTGATCTACCACCACCGGGATGGAATCATTACGTCGAAAAGTGATCAGCAGTCCCAAGATAAAATCCATACTAACATCCTCCCACGGGATGGACGGAATTGGGAGAGAGGTGTGTATAGACCCGCATTAGTCTTATTCCCCTTGTCCAATTGGCAAACGCGATAGCTAATAACGATTTTACTAACCAATGACTTGAGACCGGGCCAATAAAATTTGTCCTTGACCAGTGAGATAGTTTTGTCATGACCGAAGTGACCTCCAAGGCCACCACCATGCAACTCCCACACAATAAGGTAGCGCAAAGAAGAGCGTGGGATGCACAACTTTGCATGCTTAAACAGATAACCGTCCCTAATATAATATGCTGAAATAGTGGTTGGTGAATCGTTTTGAGCGGATAAATAAATATCTTTAAAATCAGGACATTGAACATACTCATCCTTGATCCTCTCTGTTGGAACCCCAGTCATGATTTGGGCAAGGATCACTATTAAGTTTGCGTAGACTGACCCAAAATGTATAGTCAGGGTCATAAGTTTATTTATTTTGTCTAGGCCAAGAGTCAACATCACATGGATCAGCCTACAACATCCTGTCAGAGACTCAGCAGAATTGTGTCGACACTTTGAAGAATTGTGTCGACACTAGTAGCAGAATTGTGTCGACACACACAGAGGCTGTGTCGACACCCAGAAGATTTGTGTCGACACCACAGAACATCTGTCGCCACAGTTCAAAGAAGCAAAATTCTCAGGTCGATGATTGTCATGCTCAGCTCGACGATCTCAGAGTTAATCTCTGTACTGAGCTCGACGAACACAATGTTCAGGTCGACGAATTATAAAAGGAGCTGAGCTCGACGAAATCCAGATGAGCTCGACGAATTCAAAGCTCTGGTCAACGAAAGCAGATCTTAAACAAGATATTCAGCTCGACGAATCTAGCTGAGTTCGACGAATGTCGAACTCAGGTCGACGATCGATGAACTCGACGAAAGTTCAGGTCGACGATTTCTGTGCAATCGGTAACAATTGGCAGAATTTATTGAGGATTAATTACAGTCAACATTCCCAGTGAAAATAGCCGTTCAAACGGACAGTTACAGAAGAATTAAGTGAGGATCAATTTCCAAAGAATCTTCACTCTCGGGAATGTTTCTTCGATCATCAAGTCTACGGAATTCAAATACAGGGAAGAAGATAGAACAAAAATATACACTACACAGAGAACCGAACATATATACAGAGAGAGGAGATGAATCACAATATAGAATAGAATAGAACACACAGTCAGACGATAAAGAAAAATAGTCTGCATCATACATTCTCCGGGCCCTCTCTCTCTGGATCTGGACACAAAGTAGAAACCAGAGGAAAGAAGCAAATCAGCTATAAGAAGAAGAAGAACAATCAAACAATATCAAGAGTCTTCTTCTTCCTTATCTCTGCAGGACAACAAATAACATATTAGTCAGAAGCTCCTGAAGATTCCTCTGGTCAAGGCTCAAAGTCTGAAGGCCTATCACCCTGTACAAAGCTTCCAAGCCTGAACCCCTTTCAATCTCAGGGGGAGCTTTGACAATATCTTTGAATCCACATAGTCTTCTCAATTGAATATTGAGAAAGAGAAGACTTCCATCACTCTCTTCCCCCCTCCTGTATAAAGGGTTGTCATCTCCCTTCAAAAGTGATTCATGGTTGCAAGTCTTCGGATCAAAAGACTTGAGTTGGTTTTTGGGGACCTGATCAAAACCCATTGGTGTCAGGCATCTGATCAAAAACCTGAGTGGATTCCTACCAGGGTGGTAGAAGAGTGGATGTACCCAGGTTGGGGAACCACTATAATATTCCTGTGTCGTTTGGTTGCCCCTTTCTTTTTGTTCTTGTTGTATGGCTGTGATTAGGTTTATTATTTTCTGTTTTCCAGTTTCCTAATTACTACACCTTTTCAGTTTACAACAAAAGCTGTAACAGCACCTTTATAGGGACCTAATAAATTTTAAATATACTCTATTCACCCCCCCCCCCCCCTCTAGAGTATTGTAGACCTAACCCTCACATTCAATTGGTATCAGAGCATGTTCCTTTGGTTGGACAAGTTAACCCTTGAACCAAAGATCCTTTGTTAGATCTACACTTTTATTTTATTTATTTCCCTTTAGATCTTATACACAGCATTAGCACAGAACATGGACTATGCAAGCACCAGACCTCCAGTGTGCAACCTAAATAGGTTTTCCATCTGGAAGGCAAGAATTAGATTGTATATGAACTCTATTGATGAAGATATATACAATTCTATTTTGACAGGTCCCCCTCAAGCTTCAACATCTTCAAATACAAATGTTGTCCCATCATCTCAATGGACAGATGCCCAGAAAAAGCTAAAGCTTGTTGATGCCAAAGCCATGAACATATTGGCTCAGACTATGTCAGATGACATCTTTCAAAAGGTGGCTGAGTGCACCTCTGCAAAAGCAATCTGGGACTCACTAAACCACATGGTTGTTGGCTCAACAGATGAGAGGAAAGATAGAATATCAAATCATATCACTCAATATGAAAACTTCAGAAAGCATGAAGAAGAAACAGTTGAAGTGATGTACAATAGGCTTAGCTCCATCATCAGTGAGCTGAGAACCTTGGATAAAGAAATCACATTGACTGAAGTAAATGACAAGATCCTAATGTGCTTACCAAGCTCATGGGATACCAGGATTTGGCCAATCAAAGAGGCCAGAAACTTGAATGAGATTTCAACTGAATCTCTCCTGGGAAAGCTCAAATCTTATGAGCAGCTAATCAAGAACAGAGAAGTAGTAGAGCAAAGAACTCCTCCTCCAGCAAGAAGAGAACACAACATTGCTTTCAAGGCTGCTGCGAAGACAGTGGCTGCATCAACAAATGAAGAACTGATGAGCCTGTTTGCTAAAAGATTTTATAATATGGCAAAGAAGGACTTCAGAAGGGAGTCATCCAGAAATGACAGCAAGCCAAGATATGACCAAACCCATAGTAGTGAGAAGGAATCAAGAAGCAAGCATTACTGAAAGCCCTCTTCCAGCAAGCACAAAAAGAAGGACAAAGGATTTGTGGCTGAAACATGGAGTAACACAGAAGATGAATCCACATCTTCCAGCTCTAGTGAAGAAGAAGAGGAGGCTAAGGCAAAGGAATTTTGTCTGATGACAATCAATGCATCTTGCAGCAGCCATGATAGAGAATCTGAATATGATGGAGAATCAGATTTTGATGAAGAATCAGCAGATCAAGTAATCTCTAACCTTGATTTTTCTTCAGAAAAATTTAAAACTGATTGCAGGTTATTATGTAACAATTTTCAGAAAATCTTAGTTCAAAATAATTCGTCGACCGGAGATCGACGAAATAAATACTATTCGTCGACCGGAGATCGACGAAATAAATACTATTCGTCGACCTCAGATCGACGAACTCTGAACAAAGATTTTGACTTGAACTATTCAGGAATCTGTGCTCGACGAAATGAATATAATTTGTCGAATAGAGATCGACGAAAATGGACCACAGAAAGCAACCATTATCATTCTGTGAAGAGAGATCGAATATCTCATCCAACATCGTCGAACTCAGTTCGACGATCCAACCAGAACTCATCGATCCCAGATTCTATTAACAGAAATTTTTGTTCTTTTAAAATTTACCATCAAAGTTAGCATTTCAATAATCCTTTCACTGAGTGGATAATACCTCCTAGGAAATATCATCCACTTGGATACAAGGATCAACTTAAATGCTCTTTTATTTCTAATTATTATCAAAAAGAACCAGGACCCAAGGTAATCTAGGTCCAGAACTCCTAATATCTCCTTGCAGGAAAGAGATACATTTTCAGCCAATATAGAGGACAATTCAATGGCTGAAGAGAGAGGCTGTTAAAGTTATGATCCTAATCAGATTTGGGCGAGGCAAAGTAATTTCATGGAAATTCAAGCAGGAACACTATCTGCTCAAATATCTACCCTCTGCTCCCCCATCTTCATTTAGGGGCCTGGCTCCAGTGCTTACTGCAACCAGGCAGGGGGAGATGCTTGTAAATGAAGCTGCAGAACTTTCAATAGTAACAGCAATTCCAGTAATAGCAGCCGCAGCAACAACAGATTATAATGATACAGATTTGGGGAAGGATCAACAACAGCTGTAACAGCAGCAACATCAACAGCAGAAGTACATGATCCAGATTTAATTGTATTTTATTGCCTTGTATTTTACTCGTATTTATGTACATAGTGTCCTCACCCAAATAGGGGGAGATTGTTGGAACCCCAGTCATGATTTGGGCAAGGATCACTATTAGGTTTGCGTAGACTGACCCAAAATATATAGTCAGGGTCATAGGTTTATTTCTTTTGTCTAGGCCAAGAGTCAACATCACATGGATCGGCCTACAACAGCCTGTCAGAGACTCAGCAGAATTGTGTCGACACTTTGAAGAATTGTGTCGACACTAGTAGCAGAATTGTGTCGACACACAGAGAGGCTGTGTCGACACCCAGAAGATTTGTGTCGACACCACAGAACATCTGTCGCTACAGTTCATAGAAGCAAAATGCTCAGGTCGATGATTGTCATGCTCAGCTCGATGATCTCAGAGTTAATCTCTGTACTGAGCTCGACAAACTCAATGTTCAGGTCGACAAATTATGTAAGGAGCTGAGCTCGACGAAATCCAGATGAGCTCGACGAATTCAAAGCTCTGGTCAACGAAAGCAGATCTTAAACAAGATATTCAGCTCGACGAATCTAGCTGAGTTCGACGAATGTCGAACTCAGGTCGACGATCGATGAACTCGACGAAAGTTCACATCGACGATTTCTGTGCAATCGGTAACAGTTGGCAGAATTTATTGAGGATTAATTACAGTCAACATTCCCAGTGAAAATAGCCGTTCAAACGGATAGTTACAGAAGAATTAAGTGAGGATCAGTTTCCAAAGCATCTTCACTCTCGGGAATGTTTCTTCGATCATCAAGTCTACGGAATTCAAATACAGGGAAGAAGATAGAACAAAAATATACAGTACACAAAGAACCGAACATATATACAGAGAGAGGAGATGAATCATAATATAGAATAGAATAGAACACACAGTCAGACGATAAAAGAAAAATAGTCTGCATCATACATTCTCTTGGCCCTCTCTCTCAGGATCTGGACACAAAGTAGAAACCAGAGGAAAGAAGCAAATCAGCTATAAGAAGAAGAAGAACAATCAAACAATATCAAGAGTCTTCTTCTTCCTTATCTCTGCAGGACAACTTCAAGGATAACAAATAACATATTAGTCAGAAGCTCCTGAAGATTCCTCTGGTCAAGGATCAAAGTCTGAAGGCCTATCACCCTGTGCAAAGCTTCCAAGCCTGAACCCCTTTCAATCTCAGGGGGAGCTTTGACAATATCTTTGAATCCACATAGTCTTCTCAGTTGTATATTGAGAAAGAGAAGACTTCCATCACTCTCTTCCCCCCCTCCTGTATAAAGGGTTGTCATCTCCCTTCAAAAGTGATTCTTGGTTGCAAGTCTCCTGATCAAAAGACTTGAGTTGGTTTTTGGGGACCTGATCAAAACCCATTGGTGTCAGGCACCTGATCAAAAACCTGAGTGGATTCCTATCAGGGTGGTAGAAGAGTGGATGTACCCAGGTAGGGGAACCACTATAATATTCTTGTGTCGTTTGGTTGCCCCTTTTCTTTTTATTCTTGCTGTATGGCTGTGATTAGGTTTACTATTTTCTGTTTCCAGTTTCCTAATTACTGCACCTTTTTAGTTTACAGCAAAAGCTGTAACAGCACCTTTATAGGGACCTAACAAATTTTAAATATACTCTATTCACCCCCCCCCCCCTCTCTAGAGTATTGTAGACCTAACCCTCACATTCACTCTCAAACCCAATAACCTTCACTTGTAACGTAGACAATAGTAAGGATACACGGCTAAGGGCGTTAGCTACGCAGTTTAGGGCCCTCTTAAGATGTTTAATGAGAAAAGTATATTCTTGTAGATAGGAAATCCATTTAGCATGACGTGGACTAATTTTACTTTGTGAGTTAACAAATCTTAAGGCGTCATGGTCTTAAAGGAGAATAAACTCCTTTGTAAGGAGATAGTGCCGCCAATGTTGGAGGCATCGAATTACTGCGTAAAATTCTCTATCATAATTTGAATAGTTTAATTTAGGGCCAGCAAGCTTCTCACTAAAATACCCAACCGGGTAGCCCTCTTGACTCAACACACCACCAATGCCTACCCCAAGAGCGTCACAGGACAACTCAAAAACCTTGCCAAAATCAGGCAATCGTAAAACAGGTGCTTCCGACATTCGGGTCTTGATAGTTTGAAATGCCTTAGTGGCTGAAGCAGTCCATTTAAAATCGCCCTTCTTTAAACACTCTGGGATTGGCGACATAATACTACTAAAGTCACGAATGAAGCGACGGTAAAAAGTGGCAAGACCATGAAAACTTCTCACTTCTCGTAGGGTGGTGAGTTCGGGCCAAACTTTAATGGCTTGAACCTTCTCTGGATCAACAAGAATACCCTCTAAACTCACTATATACCCAAGAAACTCTATGGAACTTGCTAAAAACATACATTTTTTATGTTAACAAATAATTTTTCATCCTTAACGTCGTAAGCAGTAGTCTTAAGTGAGATTCATGATCATGCGGAGAAGTGTTAAAAACCAAGATGTCATCAAAATAGACCACAATAAATTTGCCCATGATTGTAGCACATGAGTCATCGTCCTTAGGAAAGTGTTTGGAGCATTAGATAGTCCAAACGGCATTACTAGCCATTCATACAGCCCATCTTTGGATTTAAAAGCCGTCTTCCATTCATCCCCCTCTCTAATTCTGATTTGGTGATAGTCACTCCTAAGATCTAGCTTGGAGAAAATGGTGGCCCCCACTAACATGTCAAGTAAGTCATCCAAACGAGGGATGGTAAACCTATATTTAACGGTGATCTCGTTTATTGCTCTACTATCTACGCACATCCTCCACGTTTCGTCCTTCTTTTGGGCTAACCGGTCGGGAACGACACACGGGCTCTTGCTAAACCGAATGAATCCCTTAGATAATAAGTCTAAAATTTGTGTTTGTAATTCCTGATGTGCGGATAGGTTCAACCTATAGTGAGTAAAATTGGGCAAAGAGGAACCCGGGATGAAATCTCTCGCATGTTGTATACCGCGCATGGGAGGTAACATGGAAGGTAATTAATCTGGATAGACATCTTTGAATTCTTCTAAAAGTTTCCTCAACGCTACGGGTAACTCGTCAAAAGTAGAGACTTCATCCTTAGTTTGCAAACAAACCAACGCATATAATATTCCACTCATAAAGGAATCTCTAACAAACTCTTTCTTGCCGATCAAACTCAATGTCTTCTTCTCTACCGGGATAACCGTATCTTTGGAAGGAACAGCGGGATACTTAGGTGGGGTGGGCTTAAGAGTGATCTTTTTCCCATTAAATTTAAATTCATAGATGTTGGCACGTCCATAGTGCGTAACATCGTGATTGAAAAGCCATGGACGACCCAAAAACACGTGGAAAGCATCCATTGGGATAACGTCACACCAAACTTGTTCTGAATAAGCCTTGATGGTAAGAGGAACTAGGCAACGCTTAGTGATCGGAAGGGAGGTTTTGTTAACCCACGCGATGTGATAGGGATGTGGGTGCGGTTCGGCGGATAACGACATACGTGTAATCGCCTTCTCCGAAATGACATTCATACAACTATTGTTGTCTATAATCAACTTGCACAGTTTCTCACCGCTCTTAAAAATCAACGAGAAGATGTTGGTGCAGTGCCAATCATCCGTGACACGTAGGGTAGACAAGATACAGCGCATCACCATCAGGTTATTGTCCTCTTCCATATCACTAGGGAATCTGTCGGGCTCTGACTCATCCGTAGCCACGTAGATAAATTTTGGTGCTTCACTAGTAGTCTCGACTACGGCCAAGGGCTTTGTCTTAGTTGGCATTCTACGGTGTAATGACTGGTTACCCCGCAAGCATAACAAGTGGAATTATTCTTACTAATCTTGCCTATGGGAATGCGCTCCCCTAGGGGTTTCTTAGCGTCCCTAGCCATAATAACGATGTTATAAGAATCCTTAGTCTTAAATTTTTCCTTTTCCTTAGAGGTAGAGGCGGAAGAGATAAATGTAGCTTTACCTTTATAGGAATTGTGCTTAGGTTTGGACTTAGCGGCTAAATGTTTTTCAATATCTAGGGCGACGTTGAAGGTGGTTCTCAAATCAGTGTGACTGTAGCTTAATAGCTTCTTTTGGATATCGTAACTAACGCCCTTACGGAACCTAGATAGTGTAACTTCTGGCATCTCTTGGACCTGACATCAGACCATCTTATCCTTAACATCTCCCATATAGTCGGCTACGGACCTATCGCCTTGCCGAATGTGGCTAACTCATCGAACATTTGGGTGCGATGATAGGCGGAAACGTATTGATCCTTTAGGAGATTTTTCATAACATGCCAACCGACAGGGGGAACACCATTCTCAGCTCTGAAACGTTGCTCCTTATTTAAACAAAATACTTTGGCTTGTCCCGTTAATTTCATCCTAGCCACTTGAACTTTCTGTGGGTCCACTAGGCAATGTCATTCAAAATAGCACTCCATATCCATAATCCAATTCAGAAAAATGTGCGGCTCGCCTAAACCGTCGAAGATGGGGGCATTTATTTTAATGGTGTGGGTAAGGTCGACATCTCACTCAGGGCGACGATATTGTGGACGAGCACGTGCAGACAAATCATCGTGGTCGTCGTCCTCATGGTGGAGGTGACGGTTGGGTTTTCTATTACCTCTGGGTGGTGAGGGGGTTCGGTTGGCCAAAAGTTAGGTCATCATTCCCCAGAGTTCCCCCAGTTGTTTATTCATCTCAAAGCGAAGTTCATCAACCGGAGTTGGGTTTTGAATTAGGTGTCGTTCCTCGGCCATACTCGACGATGATGTGTGATACTCGTGACCGGAGTTGGGGTGGTACTCGTGACCGGATCTAGTGGGCATACGATGGGTGAGAAATAATTTTTTTGTAGGAAAGTAAATTTTTGATGCACAAGTGAAACCTAGCGTGAAATGGTGCGGACCGGGGCCAAGTTAATAATTTGGCCAACCTCCCTCTGATACCAAAAAATGATGCAGGCTAGTCCCACCGACACGACTTAGATGAATGAAAAACTCAAAACTCACTCTCTCACGCAACTAAGAAGTATCCCCACTGAAATGCATTATTATAAATCGCACGCTAACGCGAAGGATCGCCAACCCTCTAGAGACTAAATAAGGGCTATATGCCAATATTTATTCAGGAGAAATGGACCTACACGATCCGAACGTTTGTGTTGATCTCTCCTAACAAAGGAAAAGCGACGGAAAATCAAATCCTTAGAACGCCAAATAAATCAAGAGTTTCAACAACACATAATCCAGAGAAAAACCACGATACAATCTAGGCTTCAAAAATAACGCCATCGTTTCCTTCACAAGAAATAATAGGAATGAATCACACATGAGAGGAGGAAGGAAACTCATTACCCACGCTCGAGGAGGTTGTCACGAGGTGAATCGCTCTACTACGACACCACCGGAGGCACACCAAGCGGTTGAGTTTCTCCAACGCTTCAACAATGTCGCCTTACGGAGCTCCCAATGGCGGCGCAACACACGACACCAAGAGGGTCGGCCGGAGTTTTGAGCCGAATGGCAGCGGTTACTGGATCAAACGAGCGGCAGAAGAACAAGCAAGAGATGCCCCCGCTTCGCACGCGGGGAGGGGTGGAGTCACACCACCGAGGGGAGGTCGTCGGAGTCAAACCGACGGGGTCCGGAAGCTACTCCTGGACAGGCGGTGCGGGAGCAAGATAGCCGAGGCCGAACCGTAGGGGGGAGAAAACAACAGCATGGGTTTTCTCTTTTTTTGTCTAAATCTTCGTATCCTTTCATTACCAAGAGACCCATATAAATGGTCTTACAATATGAATAGAATTAAGCTTAATCTAATCTATTCTTAACATACAGCAAATTAAACTACCAATAAACTTATACTAAACAGAAAACTAAAAGATAAGTTTAAAATAGGACTTAAACACTAAATGCTGAGCCCAAGAGTTATGTGGTTGCACACGGTCGTGCACGGAGGTCGTAGCGGCGAACATCTTTGTTCTCTTGATTGTTGTGACGATGCGGCCGCGAGCGGAGGTTGTAGTGGCGGATATCTTCATTCTTTGGTGGGACGGCGTAACCAGATCTTGATGGTGGGTCGGTGGAAGGGAGTCTGGAATAGTGAAGATATCCGGGAACTCTTGTAGGAGGAGCTCGAGGTCAGGCTTATTAGAGTAGTTTGTGGGAAGAGTGGGTCCTTGGAGGGCGAAGGTCGAATGAAGAGTTTGCGCAATTTGTCTCGACCATTTGATCAAGTTGTTTTTGTGGTGCCAACGCATGGTGAGCGCGTCAATATCCCAAGTTATGGGTCTCAGAGTGTGGTGCCATTGAACACCCAATACCACTTCGAAGCCTTGAAGATCGATCATCAAAAGATCAATTTGAAATTGATGGGAGCCCATCGTTAGGGTCATCTCGTGACATATGCCCAAGCTGTAACACCCCCTATCCGTCGCATAGCATATAGCAGTAGGTCCGGCCGGGGCCCGACGCCATATGCCACAGACAGACCGGGTGGTTACTTATGGAAACCATCCAACCAATCTCAACGTCCTACACAGAGCATTCTAGCGGAAGCAGTTTGTATAAGTTGTAAACAAGAACCCAGCAACAAGCATGAATGTCCACTAACAAGATCGTAGGAATGTTATTACAAAAATACCCAAATATTCGGCCTTAAGGCCTTACAGAATGTTTCTCTTGACTAATACATGATTTACAAACCTCGGCACGCAGGCCGGTCATACATGAGTAAAACAGAAAACATTTCCACTTGGGCCTTCGAGGGCCAGCTTCGCAAAAAGGGCTTTAGCCCGCTATTGACCGCTTGGTCCAGTTGCACCTGCAAGCAACAAACCACCGCACGGTGGCAAACAAAGCAACGGTCAGCAATGCTGACCAAATTATAACGATCCCGCCCCCAACTCGGGGCGGCGATGCTCCTTCCCTGCATTTCATTAGCACAAGCGAGCAATGCATATAACCATAGCCATTTCAACACAGACGTTGGCTCGTACGGCCACACGTCCCGTGCACTCAGGGCACATTCTCGGTGAACCGGTCGATGTTACGTCAATTAAAGCCATTAACATTCCGGACTCACCACCGCCACTTAGACGGCCATTTCTATGAGCAATTCGTCTTCATGGTATTGGTCACGTCAATTTAAGCCATTGACCACCGAAGACCCCCATCTATGCCAATGGCGAGTGCCATGTAACTTTAGGTCTCTCTAACCCGAACGACATAAAGCGGGTACGGCTCCATCTAACCCGTGCTCACATCGCAACGACAATTTAAGCCATATGCGCGGGTCAAACTTTCACCGAGTCCCATTCTAACACAAGTCACATAACCCCGTTATGTTCATGTTGGCTCTCAGGCCACCAAGTTGGCAAGACCTCGTGTCCGCCCAGTTTTCCGGGTGCACCTTTGGGTTAGTCCCCAAGGCTCCCTGCTGCAATCTACCGCGTAGAAAACCCGAAAAACACCCAATAGCACGGAGTCTTCTCCGGCCTTATGCAATGCAACATCACCGATCCGGACTAACATGTCCGGGTAGGCTTCAACCAAAATGCCTATGTCCGTTCTCGCATACGGACGCTAAACAACGGGGACTTTACATATCTACCCGAAGGAACGCCTCCAACTCTTCGCAAACTCGCGAGAGAGGGCTTCCTATGCTAAGAAAGAGAGCTATCATGCTCACAAGTGAGGATCGTTACCCTTGCGTTCCTCTTTGGCGCCATCGAAATGTAATCGGATAGAAATCACCGCACTTGCGTTGCCTCCGTGGATCCGGAGTCGGCTTGCGATTCGGAGCTCCGAAGCTCCTCCAATGGCGGATCTAGCTCCTCTTCCTCTTGCCTTAGCTCTTCTTTCTCCAAGGGTTTGGAGAGATAAAAAGGTAAGAAAAATGGATTTTTCTAAGTCAACTCCCGGGTATATCCTCCCAGGAACAACCCCCAGCCATTGGATCTTCAATCAAGGAAACGAACGGCTTTGATTCGGGGCTGAAATGCCCAATCTGGGCCGCACACGGCCTGGACACACGCCCGTGTCCAGGGCCGTGTGCCGCATTCGCCGTCAAAATCGAATCTTCTGAACACGCACACGGGTATCGAACACGCCCGTGTTCGAGCTGACACGCCCGTGTTCCAGCTGACACGGCCGTGTAGCCGGCCGTGTACCCCATTATTTTCTCCCGTTTTCAACCCGAGCACTGCACGGGTTCTAGGACACGCCCGTGTCCTTGCCCGTGTCATATTGACACGCCTGGGCCCCAGGCCGTGTACACGGGACATTTCGTCGAGGGGAGAACGATGACCGGATGACACGGCCTTGGACACGCCCGTGTCCTAGGCCGTGTGCCTTGTCTCGACGATCGTCGAGTGAATCTCGACGATTTCACCTTGACGATCGTCGACACGGGTCGACACGCCCTGCGACACGCCCGTGTCGCAGGCCGTGTGCCCATACTCGACGAATCGTCGAGAATAACTCGACGATTTCACGGCTAAGTGTCGACACGGGTCGACACGCCCTGCGACACGCCCGTGTCGCAGGCCGTGTGCCCATTCTCGACGAATCGTCGAGAATAACTCGACGACTTCGCGGCTAAGTGTCGACACATGCTCGACACGCCCTGGGACACGCCCGTGTCCCAGGCCGTGTGCCTTCAGCCAGAAACCAAAACTGGCCCAAAACGTCCCCCTTTGCTCCTTTGAGTTTCGGGGCGTTACAACTCTCCCCCTCTTAAAAGAATTTCGCCCACGAAATTACATAAAGGAAAGATATACAAAAACAACATTTGTACCTGAGCGGAACAACCCGGATACTCGTCAAGCATAGTCTGCTCTCGCTCCCAAGAGAGCTCCTCACGACCGCAATTGTCCCACCGGACTTTGACCATCCTGATCTCTTTATTGCGTAGCCGCTTGACCTCCGAGTCCTCAATCCGCACGGGCTTGACCTTTGTCGTTAGCCCACTATCCACCGGCACTTGATCGACCGCGATCACTTGCGTAGGCTCTTGCACCGCCTTCCGAAGCACCGAAATGTGGAACACATCGTGTAAACCACTTAGCTCCACTGAAAGCTTCAACCTATAGGCCGCTTCTCCAACTCGCTCCAGAACCTCGAACGGTCCAAGGTACCTCGGGCTTAGCTTTTTCAACCGTCGCACCCGCGAGACACCCTTGAACGGCTTGATCTTTAGGTACACATAATCACCCACAGCGAACTCCACGTTCCTGTGCTTGACATTATAGTACTTTGCTTGCCGGTCCTGAGCGATGAGCAACCTCTCCCGAATGGTTCTCACCAAAGAAGTAGCATCCTCCACTTCCGATCGCTTATACAACTTCGACTCGCCCGTTTCTAACCAAGACAACGGCGTGCGACATCTTCTACCATATAGGGCCTCGAAAGGCGCCATCTGAATACTTGCTTGGTAGCTGTTGTTGTATGCGAACTCCACCAAATAAAGGTGGTCCTCCCATTGCTTTCCAAAGTCCAAGACACACATGCGAAGCATGTATTCCATGGTTCTATTGACTCTCTCGGTCTGCCCATCCGTTTGCGGATGGAAGGCTGTGCTAAACTTCAGCTTTGTTCCCAACATTTGCTGCACCAGCCTCCAATCATTGGACGTGAACCACCCATCTCGGTCACTCACGATGCTGCGGGGCACACCATGAAGCCGTACTATATTATCCACATAAAGCTTTGCCAGCTTCTCCACCGGATCATCCTTCCTATGCGGAATAAAATGCGACACCTTCGTTAATCGATCGACCACCACCCAAATGGCGTCGTTTCCCTTTTGCGACCTTGGCAAACCATGCACAAAGTCCATAGAGATGTCGTCGAATTTCCACTCCGGAATAGGCAAGGACTTAAGAAATCCTCCCGGCTTTTGGCACTCCGCCTTTACCAAGGCGCAGGTTTGGCACTTCGCTACGTATAGCGCCACATCCTTTTTCAAACCCGGCCACCAAAACAGTTTCTTTATATCGCGGTACATATTCGTGCTCCCCGGGTGAATCGAGTACTTGGTATGGTGTGCCTCGTACAACAACTCCACCCGTAAATTGCCGACACTTGGGACGCACAGACGACCGTCTTTCCACAGCAATCCGTCCTCCACGACGAATTGGGAATTTGACCCATCCAGAGCCTCTATCATGGACTGCTTCATATGAGCATCCATATCCAAAGCCTGCCGAATCCGATCAGCCAGGTCATATTGCACTTCAGTCCAATTCAGCACTGCTTCAGCACTTGCTTGCTTATCCACACAAACAATCTCCAACGCCTCCAACTCCCGCACCAACCGCTCATCATGCACCGATAGCCAATTGGCTTGAGCTGGGGCTCGGCGACTCAACGCGTCCGCAACCGCATTCCCTTTGCCAGGCACGTAGTGGATCTTGAATGTATAGTCCCCCAGGAACTCCATCCATCTACGCTGCCGCATATTCAGATCTTTCTGATCAATCAGGTACTTGAGACTCTTGTGATCGGTGTAGATATCAATCTTCACACCGTACAAATAGTGTCTCCACAGCTTCAAGGCAAAAATCACGGCCGCTAACTCCAAGTCATGGACCGGATAATTCCTCTCGTGCACTTTTAGCTGTCTCGAGCCATAAGCTATCACGCTTCCGTGCTGCAGTAGCACGCAACCCAAACCGCTGCCCGAAGCATCACTATATATCTCATAGCCTTCGGTTCCAACCGGCGAACTCAGCACAGGCGCCGTGGTCAACCGACACTTCAATTCCTCAAAAGCTCGCGCGCACTCCGGCGTCCAAACGAACTTATGCTCCTTCCTCGTCAAAGTAGTGAGAGGTAGCGCTATCCGCGAGAAGTTCTCTACGAAGCGCCTATAATAACCGGCAAGCCCCAAAAAGCTCCGGACTTCTGCTACCGTAGCAAGCTCAGGCCACTCCCGTATCGCAACAATCTTCGCCGGATCCACAGCAATACCCACTCCACTCACTATATGCCCGAGGAACGCCACTGAGGATAGCCAAAACTCGCACTTCGAGAACTTGGCATACAACTGGTTTCTCCTTAGCGTCTCCAACACCAAATGAAGATGCTTGAAGTGATCTTCCTCACTTTGCGAGTACACCAAAATATCGTCGATGAAGACGATCACGAAATGGTCCAAGTACTCCCTGAACGTCCTGTTCATCAAATCCATGAATATTGACGGCGCATTAGTCAGCCCAAACGGCATGACCGTAAACTCATAATGCCCGTATCTCGTACTAAACGCTGTCTTCGGGATATCACTCTCCCTTATCCGCAGCTGATAGTACCCAGACTTGAGATCTAACTTCGAGTACACCGTCGATCCGACTAACTGATCAAAGAGATCATCAATCCTAGGGATCGGGTACTTATTCTTCTCAGTCAGCTTGTTTAGCTCCCGATAATCAATACATAATCTCAAGCTTCCGTCCTTCTTCTTAACAAAGAGGACCGGTGCGCTCCAAGGCGAAGAACTCGGGCGCACAAACCCCTGCTCCAACAACTCTTGTAGTTGAACTTTCAGCTCCGCCATTTCCTTAGGCGCTAGCCGATACGGAGATCGTGACACAGGCGTTGCAGCTGGCACTAGCTCGATCGTGAAATCTATCTCCCGTTGAGGCGGGGCTCCAGGAAGATCTGCGGGGAACACATCCGGGTATTCTGATACCACTGAAATACAATCCAAAGCGGGCTTCGGCTTTGCAACCTCCACAAGTGTAAAGAACAGTTCTGCTCCGGCACGAACCGCCTTCACCACCTGAAGAGCAGACATCAACGTCTTGCTCGACCCCTTTAAGCCCGTAAAAGTCGTCTCACGACTTGCTCCCAGCTTGACTTCCTTGCTACCGCAATCTATATGGGTCTGCTGCTCCGAGAGCCAGTCCATGCCAAATATGACGTCGAACTCCACTAACGGAAGTAAAGACGCCCGCAGGTCGAACTCCTGCTCCCCAATACGAATCTTAACATCGCAGATCCTAACCGCTCGCATCGAACACCCATTGGGCAACAACACATCCAACTTATTCTTCGCCATCGAAGAAGGGACTCCAATGCGTGATATAAATCCTTCGGACAAGAAGGAGTGTGAAGCTCCCGTATCGAAGAGTGCTCGTGCCGGATTTTCACAAATCAATACGAATCCTAAACAAGCAGTGGTAAGGTAACATGTGCATAACAAGCATATAAAGGAATTGACTTGCTATAAATTAAACCGTACCTGTCACCACGTCAGCTTGTTTAATGGCCTCCTGTTGGCCAAGATTGTAGACCCTTGGTTGGGCCGGAGCATAGTGGGATGCGGTCGACTCCACCGCCTTACCCTTCTCTTCATAAGTAGCTCCTGGCCTCCTCTCGGACTTAGGACGTCCGCTCCAACAATCACGGGCAAAGTGCCCCGTCTTGCCACAAGTAAAGCACGCACCCGGGGTCCGACCCGTAGTCGCCCCAGAAGCGCCAGAAGGAGCTGGACCCGAAGTCCTATGCTTCTTGAAAGTCCTCCGATAGCCTGACTTTGAAGTAGTCGGCACTCTGAACTCAGATTTCTTTTCACTCAAGCTTTTCTTCGCTTGTACACTCTTCATGTCCTTCTCCAAGGACCGGGCAGTATTGACCAAGGTTAAGAAACCCTTGCGTCATCGGCCCCGACAGTAACAATCTCAGCTCATCCCTCAAGCCTTCATAAAAACGATTAGTCTTGCGCTCCTCATCCATGATGGTGGAGCTCGCATAACGACTCAACCGCGTAAACTCGTGGAGATATTCATCCACGCTCCTCTCACCCTTCACCAACTTCAGGAACTCATTCTCCATTGAGATCCTCTGAGTAGAAGGGAGGTATCTTGCTAAGAACAATCCCGAGAACTCTTCCATCGGAACGTCTATCAGTTGTCTACCTCGCAGATGATGCAGCTCCAAACCTTCCCACCACATCCTCGCTTCTCCATCCAGCAGGAATGTAGCGATGGTGGTCATCTGCCACTCCTCCGTCTCCGTCGCTGTCATGACTCTCTTCACCCTAGAGAGCCAGTCTTCAGCCTGAGATGGGGTTCCCAACCCCGAGAATAACGGAGGGTTAAAGCTCATTACATGCTTCAACTGCCTCTCAGTCGCCCTCCTTGGCACTATTGGTTCCACAACCACTTGCTCCACCCTCCTTGGCTCCGCCTCTTGCAGAGGTACTTGCTCCATCACAGGAGCGGGCTGCTGCGCTTGCCTCCCAGGCTGCGCATTGATCACGGCCAACACCGCTTCAGCAACCAATCTTATATTTTCAGCCGACAAAGGTGTTGCGGGAGCAACTTCCGGTGCACTACTTGCCTCAGAAACTCGGCGTTCTGACGGCCCAACACCACTTCGGGTCACCTATAGTGGTACAAAACACCGTTAAGCGACTAAATAAATTGCAAACAGCAATTATAGGAACACGCAGGTTCCTCAAACACGAGTATTTTCATTCCTAAGTGGACATTCATGGGTTCTTTTTACTGTTATAATGATGACGCACACAATGTGCTCACCACCCCTTAAAAAGAATTCGCCCACGAATTCAATTCAAGCCCAACCAAAACTAGTAGTCTGATACCAAATTGTAACACCCCCTATCCGTCGCATAGCATATAGCAGTAGGTCCGGCCGGGGCCCGATGCCATATGACACAGACAGACCGGGTGGTTACTTATGGAAACCATCCAACCAATCTCAACGTCCTACACAGAGCATTCTAGCGGAAGCAGTTTGTATAAGTTGTAAACAAGAACCCAGCAACAAGCATGAATATCCACTAACAAGATCGTAGGAATGTTATTACAAAAATACCCAAATATTCGGCCTTAAGGCCTTACAGAATGTTTCTCTTGACTAATACATGATTTACAAACCTCGGCACGCAGGCCAGTCATACATGAGTAAAACAGAAAACATTTCCACTTGGGCCTTTGAGGGCCAGCTTCGCAAAAAGGGCTTTAGCCCGCTATTGACCGCTTGGTCCAGCTGCACCGGCAAGCAACAAACCACCGCACGGTGGCAAACAAAGCAACGGTCAGCAATGCTGACCAAATTATAACGATCCCGCCCCCAACTCGGGGCGGCGATGCTCCTTCCCTGCATTTCATTAGCACAAGCGAGCAATGCATATAACCATAGCCATTTCAACACAGACGTTGGCTCGTACGGCCACACGTCCCGTGCACTCAGGGCACATTCTCGGTGAACCGGTCGATGTTACGTCAATTAAAGCCATTAACATTCTGGACTCACCACCGCCACTTAGACGGCCATTTCTATGAGCAATTCGTCTTCATGGTATTGGTCACGTCAATTTAAGCCATTGACCACCGAAGACCCCCATCTATGCCAACGGCGAGTGCCATGTAACTTTAGGTCTCTCTAACCCGAACGACATAAAGCGGGTACGGCTCCATCTAACCCGTGCTCACATCGCAACGACAATTTAAGCCATATGCGCGGGTCAAACTTTCACCGAGTCCCATTCTAACACAAGTCACATAACCCCGTTATGTTCAAGTTGGCTCTCAGGCCACCAAGTTGGCAAGACCTCGTGTCCGCCCAGTTTTCCGGGTGCACCTTTGGGTTAGTCCCCAAGGCTCCCTGCTGCAATCTACCGCGTAGAAAACCCGAAAAACACCCAATAGCACGGAGTCTTCTCCGGCCTTATGCAATGCAACATCACCGATCCGGACTAACATGTCCGGGTAGGCTTCAACCAAAATGCCTATGTCCGTTCTCGCATACGGACGCTAAACAACGGGGACTTTACATATCTACCCGAAGGAACGCCTCCAACTCTTCGCAAACTCGCGAGAGAGGGCTTCCTATGCTAAGAAAGAGAGCTATCATGCTCACAAGTGAGGATCGTTACCCTTGCGTTCCTCTTTGGCGCCATCGAAATATAATCGGATAGAAATCACCGCACTTGCGTTGCCTCCGTGGATCCGGAGTCGGCTTGCGATTCGGAGCTCCGAAGCTCCTCCAATGGCGGATCTAGCTCCTCTTCCTCTTGCCTTAGCTCTTCTTTCTCCAAGGGTTTGGAGAGATAAAAAGGTAAGAAAAATGGATTTTTCTAAGTCAACTCCCGGGTATATCCTCCCAGGAACAACCCCCAGCCATTGGATCTTCAATCAAGGAAACGAACGGCTTTGATTCGGGGCTGAAATGCCCAATCTGGGCCGCACACGGCCTGGCACACGCCCGTGTCCAGGGCCGTGTGCCGCATTCGCCGTCAAAATCGAATCTTCTGAACACGCACACGGGTATCGAACACGCCCGTGTTCGAGCTGACACGCCCGTGTTCCAGCTGACACGGCCGTGTAGCCGGCCGTGTACCCCATTATTTTCTCCCGTTTTCAACCCGAGCACTGCACGGGTTCTAGGACACGCCCGTGTCCTTGCCCGTGTCATATTGACACGCCTGGGCCCCCAGGCCGTGTACACGGGACATTTCGTCGAGGGGAGAACGACGACCGGATGACACGGCCTTGGACACGCCCGTGTCCTAGGCCGTGTGCCTTGTCTCGACGATCGTCGAGTGAATCTCGACGATTTCACCTTGACGATCGTCGACACGGGTCGACACGCCCGTGTCGCAGGCCGTGTGCCCATACTCGACGAATCGTCGAGAATAACTCGACGATTTCACGGCTAAGTGTCGACACGGGTCGACACACCCTGCGACACGCCCGTGTCGCAGGCCGTGTGCCCATTCTCGACGAATCGTCGAGAATAACTCGACGACTTCGCGGCTAAGTGTCGACACACGCTCGACACGCCCTGGGACACGCCCGTGTCCCAGGCCGTGTGCCTTCAGCCAGAAACCAAAACTGGCCCAAAACGTCCCCCTTTGCTCCTTTGAGTTTCGGGGCGTTACACAAGCATTGCATGTTTTGACCATTTGCCACTGCGACTTGAAGGTGGGAGCGCAAGGTGATGTGGAGATGTAGTTGCTCGGCAGTGCGGCGATTTATGGAGTTGTGCATGCTCCTGGAATCAATGAGAGTTATGAAGGTGTCGTCCTCCACAAAAACTTGCATTTGGATAGAATGGCCTTGGAGCTTATGGGCGGCGAAGATAGCATGGAACGAGATCTCTGGAGGTTCTATATCTTCCGTTACATCACCATCAGAGGGGTCGTCCACCACGACCCAAAAGAAGCGCTTGCAATGATGGCAAGAACCAAAGAGTTCGACGCAGTTGAAGCAACCCTTTCGCACTGCGGTTGGACATTTCTGACACCGAGAGATGGCAAAGATACGGTGAACGTCTGTCTATATAATACTTGGATGGGAGCAGGCTCGACTCACTTTTCTTCAGGGGAAGAACGGTTGGTTTGGTTCCCCGGTCGGTAATGTTGAATTCTCGACGACCCAACAGTTGACGGTCTAGAAGAAGTCGGCGCTCACAGGCCCAGGCTAGATTCATTGTCGTTGTGAGGTCCGGTGGGGCTTGGAATTCGACGTCAAGGTGGAGACGCTCGTGTAGGCTGGTCGTAAAGAAAGGAACCTGCTACACCAGGCGAACGGTGGACGAGTGTGCCAAGAGAATTTGGAAGTGCTCGAGGCAATCGTCGAGGGGTCTATTTGTCTTAGTGCAAAGAGGTCCCCTAGGGAGTTTCCCTGTAGTGGTGGGCTGAAGCGGAGAGTACACGCCGTGGCAAAGTCATCCCAGAGTAGGTTGGTGCATTCATTACACACTTGCATGAACCACATTTGGGCTACTCGTGAGGTGAAACGAGGCGAGGTCGAGTTGATCTTTAGGCGGGGTGCGTTGGGTGGAGAAGTAGAGCTCGCACCAGGGGAGCCATGGAAGTGGATTCTCGCGGCCTTCGTAAATGGGGAAGTCCATCTTTGGGTAACATAGGGGAGGGCCGTCAGAGGATGGAGTCAAATTTCCTTCCAGAGTTGGACCCATAGGAGTATGGAGTGGTGGTTGTGGTCTATCTAGTGGAACGCGTGAACCAGATGGTCTAGTGTCATGAACATGCGCCCTTAGGCTGGTGAGTTCGGCGCCTTGGAGGTCCAAAGATGCCTACATGCGCGCAATCGCGTCTAGGATGGGTTGTAGCTGGTTGTCAGCCATGGACAAGGGTATAGGAAGAAGACCTGCAGCAGGGGAGGGAGGAGGTTCCTTTGATACCACATTGATACGAGCCCGTAGGTTTGAGCGCGTAATGGGTCGATGGAGGACTACGTCCTGCGAGCGATTGCGACGTCACTTGTTGGATCCCATCATGTAGAAGACGATAGAAGAGAGTTATGGAGAGAGAAAGAGAGAGATCCTTTTAACATTTTTACTTCTTACCCCCAAAAGTGAGATCACAAGAGTTCTTAAATAAAGGGGCCTCCCACCTAGGCCTTAGACAAGTGGAGAAAAGTAAAGCTAGAGTCATCATTAAAGTTAGAGTCATAATGCTAAGACAAGATATAAAGTATACTCCTTGGATGACATGATTCCCGTCATGTCGCCATGACCACCATCATTGTTGAGTTCTTCGTGCGCGTTGTTGTTGTGGCACTGATACGTCCTGCCTCATTGCGAGTCGATGGCGGTGCAGTTGCGTGAACCACATTTGGGCTGCCCATGAGGTGAAACGAGGCGTGGCCGAGTTGATCTTCTGGCATAGTGCATTGGGTGGAGAAGTAGGGCTCGCACCGGGTGAGCCATGGATGTGGGTCCTCGCGGCCTTCATAAACTGGGAAGTCCATCTTCGGGTAATGTGAGGGAGGGCCGTCGGAGGATGGAGTCAAATTTCCTTCCAGATTTGGACTCATAGGAGTGTGGAGTGGTGGTGGTGGTCCGTCTGGTAGAACGTGTGAACCGGATGGTCTAGTGTCATGCACTGCGCCCTTAGGCTGGCGAGTTCGGATCCTTGGAGGTCCAAAGACGCATGCATGCACACAATCGCGTCAAGGATGGCTTGGAGGATGGGTAGTAGCTGGTTGTCGGCCATGGACAAGGGTAGAGGAAGAAGACCGGCGACAGGGGAGGGAGGAGGTTCCTCTGATACCACGTTGATACGAGCTCGTGAGTTTGAGCGTGTAATGGGTTGATGGAGGACTACGTCCTGTGAGGGATTGCGACGTCACTTGTTGGATCTCTTAATGCGGAAGAGGAGAGAAGAGAGATAGGGAGAGAGAAAGAGAGAGAGATCCTTTTAGACTTTTTACTTCTTACCCCCAAAAGTGTGATCACAAGAGTTCTTAAATAAAGGGGCCTCCCACCTAGGCCTTAGACTAATGGGGAAAAGTAAAGCTAGAGTCATCATTAAAGCTAGAGTCATCATGCTAAGACAAGATATAAAGTCTAGTCCTTGGATGACACGATCCCGTCATGTCGCCATGACCACTATCATAGTTGAGTTCTTCGTGCACGTTGTTGTTGCAACACTGATACGCCCTGCCCCATTGCGAGTCGATGGAGGTGCGGTTGGTAACAGAAAGCTATCGTAGAAAGTGTTCGCAGGAGAAAGCCATTGCGGAAGAAAATCATCGCAAGTGGAAGAAAGCCCGTTGTTCGTGGATTGTCCGTGACACGCGACACAATTCACCCTTGTAACATTTTTATTATATAGCATCGATGATATTTTGTTACATTAATAAATTGATATCGTCATGCCATTCATGCCCTCCATGACTCCTAGCTACTCAAAATTGTTGGACCGTTTATTCATGATCTCACCGAGTGGTCAATTTGGTCATCTAGAAATAAAATTATAACTGATGCCTGGAAACAGAAAGATAACTGATACATGATGGTATCATGCATTCTCAAATGCGACGAAGCAGGCATCACAATCAGGCTGAATGATAATTGATAAAATTTGATTCTTCCAGAATACTTATGCAGCATACTTCTGGGTTTCTTCCTTTTGCAATAAGCTTCACCTCTACGTGATATTGTTCCTATAGACTTGAGATCCACATCATTATACTTCCAAGCAGAAGTGCCAAAAATCTTTTGCAATCTTGCTTGTTTCAGAGCCTATAAAATTGACATGATTTGTCATAAATCCCTCATTATAATTCACTGGTTGTGAATGCTCTAAGATTATCTAATACTTCCTTTTGTGCCATTCGATGCAATGTTATCATTTTGTTCTAGTTGCATGCAGTCACATTTTCTCTCCTAAATGGAAATGATGGATGAATAATTATAATTTATTTACTTTTTTCAATCTATTTGATTCATTTTCTTCTTGAATGACCCTTCTTCGGGATTTTCTCATTAGTTTGATAGAGTTGGATACTTTACGTGCTAAGAATATTGGGCATAAGGATTTAATTAAAAAGTTTGATATCAATGTGTTTAGTGCTCTTGGTACGGATAATTATCTTCTTGCGCTTGTTTCAATTTTGTACCTCAATTTTGTGTTCCTCTCTGCTAAAATGAAATCCTACAAAGTAGAAAAAAAGCAGAAACAAATACGATGATCCCAACCATGGGTCAAGGTTGGCCAGTGAGACGATGGACGATACGCTTCATGTCGAGAGGGAAACATCTCAGATCTAAAAAATTCAGATCTCGATGGACATGATTTGCGTGTTTTTTTTTAAAAACTAGTCTGTGTGCATTATGTTAACCTTTTTGTAAGTTGAACTATTTCAAATACTTTTTGTGGAAGAGGGAATTTTTGTTGAAACTAGTTTCCTTCTTTTTAGTTGTACCTTAATGAGAAAGTATTTTAGTATAGATATTATGTTTCTTGACATAATTGAAAAGATGAAAACTTAGTATATTTTTGTGAATAGGCTATCACAAAAGTGCATTCTTATTTGTTTTGCCATGAATGTTAACTGTGAATTAATCATTATTTTGCATTGGAGTATTGCTAAATTAATTTAGATCAAAAAATTTATCAAACCTAGAGCCTAAATATGATGGTTAACTTTAAAGCAAGGGGTGTGATGGGTTTACAAATTGTTAGAAACCATACTTGATTTTATTCTTTCGGTGATCTTGAAATGATAAACACTTATCTTAAGGAATAAGAAAAGCTGTTACAAATGTGGACCGACGAGATTGCGGAATTCTCAAGGGTAAGCCTTTAATTCAATATAATATAAGATGTTTTACACTATGGACTAACGAGATTACGGAATTCTCAAGGGTAGGTACTGCATGGTTGGTTCGCTATTTTCAAGATCAAGACTCTCTTTCTTTTTCATAATCGCTCATCTAGTTGTCCTTGTATATGGTGTTTACAGGTAGGAGGGGTGTTTAAGAATCAAATCATATCAAAATATCTTCAATCGATTTCAAATTTGTCATAAAATGCAGAGATTCAGATTCGTTCAAATATTTGAATTCAGATTCAGAATCAGATTCATCCTGAAATCCAAGATTCGAACTTGGATTTGAATTTTTATTCGATCTTGGATTCGAATTCAAAATAACTTCAAATGAAGGACTAAATCTATTTTTGATTGGATGACCATGATCATCTTTGTGTATAATATAGATATTGTTATTACTAGCTAACTATTCACTAATCTTGCGAATATAGATGATATTATTCTGATTCAGATTCGAATTCGGAAAAAAAAAATTTAAACCAAATCATCACGAATCGATTCTCGAATTATTCACAAACTATTTGGTTTGCGAAAAACCATGTCTACAATGTCATTCTTAGGAAATACATCAAATATGAAAAAACATAAAGTGAATCACAAAATGGGCCTAGGAGCTGCACACGCCTAGCTCGCCATCTGTCTCGAGCTCCGTCTTATTCTTCTCGTGGAATGAGTTAAATATCAACGCGTTAGGCGTATCAATATCCACCAGTGGAAGAACGACCTTGTCCTCATGGACAAAATCCAAGAACTGATTCTGTGGTTCAGAGGAGAGGGCCTGGGTGGCTCCATTGGTGTGGAGTCCCTGTCACTGTATACGCAGTTTTTCGGTTGGAAAATCGTTAATGAGGGTCATCTTCTTTGACAACTTATACTTTGAGGTGTATACAAGTTTTAGATTTGTAACCAATTCGTTTGGAACCTCATGGTCTACGGGCTGGTCCTCCCCTTATGGGCTTCAACTAAGAGACATGGAAGATGAGATGGATTATGCTATTCACAGGATGCTTCAGCAACCAGTCCCATGCTCTCAAATGACCCTTAGTATATTTATTGTTGAGCTTGAGTTGTGCGCAGGTTGCCACTAAATCCTGCAATGAATGTTATTAAGCCATATCCAATGTAATTTCTCCTTGTAAGAGTCCATGGTAAACCTCCTTCTACCAAAGCCGTTGAATGTGTGTAAGAGAGTAGTCGAGGAGGATCACGACCGAATATCAACTTGAAATGAGTAGTCTTTATCTCAATATGACACAATATATTGTAACAATATTCTGTCCACGACAACCAACCAGCCCACGCCTTGGGCTTCTCTCTTGAAAAACACCATATGTTCATCTCCAGTGTGATTTACCAATTCAATTTGTCTGTCTATTTTGGGTGATAAGGAGATGACATGACAATGTTGTACCTTATACCATTAGGCCCAAACAACTCTTGCTAAAATGACATGTATCTCTGTCAAAGATGATGGATTATGGTAGGCCATGATAGAGGAAGATTTGATCAAAAAATACATGAGTTTTGCTTAATGTAGTATATGGGTGAGCCAATAAATGAAATGGGCAAACTTGGATAGTCTGTCATGAGAATGACAATTTTTTTTTACGGGATTTGGTTAACCCTTAGATGAAATCCATAGATATGTCGAATCAAATCTATGTAGAACCTAGTAGGGGTTGTAGTAGCTCGGCGGAATGTAGGCGCTCGACTTTGTTCTGCTGACATATGTGACATCTTGCAATGAAATCATGTACTGATCTCCACATGCGCTTAAAATTACCCCCTCCACAAACATCTGAAGTGTCTTTTGCATTCCTTCACCTGTATGTGACTAGACAACCTTCAAGATTGCACCAACTAAGGGTGATTTTGTCTCCAGGTATGTGCCATTTTTGTAAAAGATAAACCCCTCTTCTACTGCCTAGTGCTCAAAAATTCCTTCTTGATACTGTTCTGAAGACTGCTAAGAGTGGGAGACTGCAATCTTGGTGTGTTTGCTCTCAAATAGTTTTTTTGTGTGTTGGGGGGGATATAACACAAGTGTTTGTTGTCCTCTTCTCTCCTTGACAAATCATATCCTAGTAGCTTCCTTCTAGTGTGGTGTGGTGGAGTGACAAGCTTCAACTCTAATAAATATTTCAACCTAAAGTTATTTATATGTATCTTTAGTCATCATTCTCACAAATAATGGCACCGTTGTTGAATTGCTTCAGTCAGTTCTATTAACTCTTGCCCGTAGACGAGCTATTTGTGATGATATAATGCTAATTGTCGGCTCAAATATGCAATGCGGTGTATTTCATGTTGTAAAACTGATCCAATCCCAATATCATTGCATCACAATCCACTTGGAACACTTCGATGAATTCTGGGAGCTCCAATACTGATGAGACTGATAATTCCTTTTGTAGTTCTTAATAAGCTGTCTGTGGTTTGTTCACATACATGATTATCTTTTAAGTAACAATGTCAGTGGTGTGGCAAGTTTGCTATGTCTGTGGTTTGTTCACATACATGATTATCTTTTGAGTAAGAATGCCAGTGGTGTGGCAAGTTTTCTATAGTGTTAGATAAATCGACAATAGTACCCAATTAGCCATAGCAATATGTGAAAAACTCGTAGCGTTTATGATTTGGGTAAATCTGTGATCACTTGCTCTTCCATTAATCAACGGACACACCTACTTCATGAACAATATGACCAAGGTAGTGCATGCAATTAGTGCCAAACACACATTTCTCCTGTTTCAATACAATCATTGTTACTATATCAAAGTCAAGAAAATTGAGACATGTTGAAGCTGCTTCACGCACAACTTGTAGACAAGCACATCTGCGAAGAAAATTAAAATGTTCTCATAAAGGTAATGACCAAATAACTCATTCTTGATGGCCTAAATGGCTAAGGAGGTATTGGTCATCCTGAATGGTATGACTAAGAACTCGAAGTGCCCATGATTGCTCTGAATGTTGTCTTTGCTACATCTTTTGGCTCCATTTGGACTTTTTCGTAGCCCGACCTGAGATCCAGTTTTTAGAACAATTTTGCCTCGTGTCCCTTTACTTTGTTGTCATTTAATATGCAAAAGTCCACACAAACCTCCATGTTTCATCATTTCTTCCCACTAACAATATTGGTGATGAAAATTTCAGCTGATTAGGATGAATGATATTTTGCTGAAGCATTAGTTCATATTGATACTCAATCTCATCTTTTTACTGGAAATGATAGCGATGTGGTCACACCACTATCATTGTGACACCCGAGAGTATACAAATGTGATGATTATGTGTCTTAACATGTGGTAGCACCTATGACTTTTTGAACACCTCAAACTCATGTAGCAAAAGAACCAAATAAGTTGGAACTTGCACCTATTGGGAGTCTTTAAACATTATGCCATGCACCCCTCATTTGTAATTCCCCTCTATTTAACTATGTTCTTTTCTAGTTGGAATGCAATTGTCTGCGAAGAAAATTAAAACGTCAGGAAAATTGAGACATGTTGAAGCTGCTTCACGCACAACTTGTAGACAAGCACATCTGCGAAGAAAATTAAAACGTTCTCATAAAGGTAATGACCAAATAACTCATTCTTGATGGACTAAATGGCTAAGGAGGTATTGGTCATCTTGAAGGGTATGACTAAGAACTCGAAGTGCTCATGATTGCCCTGAATGTTGTCTTTGCTACATCTTTTTGCTCCATTTGGACTTTTTGGTAGCCCGACCTGAGATCCAGTTTTTAGAACAATTTTGCCTCGTATCCCTTTACTTTGTTGTCATTTAATATGCAAAAGTCCACACAAACCTCCATGTTTCATCATTTCTTCCCACTAACAATATTGGTGATGAAAATTTCAGCTGATTAGGATGAATGATATTTTGCTGAAGCATTAGTTCATATTGATACTCAATCTCATCTTTTTACTGGAAATGATAGCGATGTGGTCACACCACTATCATTGTGATGCCCGAGAGTATACAAATGTTATGATTCTGTGTCTTAACATGTGGTAGCACCTATGAGTTTTTGAACACCTCAAACTCATGTAGCAAAAGAACCAAATAAGTTGGAACTTGCACCTATTGGGAGTCTTTAAACATTATGCCATGCACCCCTCATTTGTAATTCCCCTCTATTTAACTATGTTCTTTTCTAGTTGGAATGCAATTGTCTGGCTCCTTTAAGTTCCAAATTATGTCTCCTAGCATACTCAACCACTTTACCCCCAATACTACATCGAACCCTTTCAATGGAATCACATATAAGTCCCACCGAGATGAAATATGTGTCAACCTGGAGTTGAATTCCCATACAAATTCTAGGGATCTGTACTTTTTCTCTATTGGCCACAACCACTTGCATGCCTCAACGATGAATGGTAGACAATACCAAGAGGCTCACGTTGTCTCTATCATGATATTGTTGGTGCTACCAGTATCCTCCATTATTGTAATTGGCTGACTCCCCACCTTGGCCTCGAGTTGCATAGTGTAAGGGGTGTGCAGTTCTGTGATAACATTAAAATGCTTTCATGGGCTTCACCTTCAAGTTGCCCAATTCCTCTTTTCCTTTTTCATCATGCAGCTTCAGCCATAAGAGTTTCTTACATATGTGGTCAAATTTGTATAGGTCTGCACGGGCAACATTCGACAAGTAATCCTCCCATTTTGTGAAGGAATGGGCTCTGCGGGGGCGACATCCTGTTCGTCGACGCCTATCCAAGGTTGTCAAGCATCGCAGTGCCCTAGGGCAGCACCTAGGGGCTGGCGAGGATTGCTATGACCCAATAAACATGTCCACATATTGATTGGAGACTGTTGGGCATGATTGAATCACGTGACGTGCATCGGGTTGACACCCATCCTAGCCCCGCATGTCTCACTAATGTATGTGATTGAACTCTAGGGTTCCGATCTCTTGAGAGGATGGGCTCAATGTTATGTGTCCATTGATCCTCGCACGAATTTGAAAAATCAATGTTGGGATCACCATGGAGTCCTCGAGGAATTTGCGAAGCATCTTTCATGTGCCCTGTAACATCCCGACTTTTATTGGGCGACCAGAGCCCTAGTGGGCCCAATAAAAGTGGCCCGAACCCTACACATGACCCGGTGGGAGATAACCCTAGGCAGGAAATAGAGCTAGAGAACTCCGAATTGAGTTCTGTCGATTCCTGTGACCTCATATAACCTAGACTGGTGCATCGAAACTCGTCGCGTCACAATCCGATATCTAACAATAGATTTAGACACTTTGACCGTTTTAGCGCGCTGCAACGCGCAAATTTTGGAATTTCGTCAAACGGACTCTGATTCAACCCTAGTCAGTGGCGTTAGACTCGCGTGGTCAATACGAAGTCAACGAAAGTCTTCCCAGCTAATTTCGACGACAATTGGTCAACTCGTGGTCAAATCAAGCATAGTCGTGCACCGAAAAGCGTGCGCACACCAATTGTGACACGACACCCGACCGTTGACCCGACCCCGATAACTTGGACCCACTTTGACTTTGACTAGCAAGGGAGACCCACCCAAGGGTTGACTTGGTCAAACCCCCCTAAAAACCCAGTTTTTGGAATTCTTTCCAAATGGGGGGCCCACTTCTCTTCATGACCACTTAAGGTCTTTCCCCTCACCCACTTTGCCCCCCCCCCCCAACCAGCAAACAAAACATCCCACTACAAGTGGAGGCCCACCACTATTCCTCTCTCTCTCTTTCCCACCCTAAAGCCCAAGCCCAAAGGGCTTAACCCCTTTTCCCCCATGTGGGGGAAATCTCCCTGACCTCCAGCTGTCTTTGGACAGCTGGAGGGTGGGATTAATCCCTCCCTAAGGAGGGATTAATCCCACACCAAGTAGAGAAGGGGAGACCCCTCCCCACTATCATATATGTTGGGTACATTGGTTAAATGTACCTGATTTGAAGAAGCCTCACCCAACTCAATGATATACATCATAATGTATTTGATGTATGTTGAGTTTACTTGTGCAGGTTAAGTAATTACTGGACTGAAGCAAAAAGTTTCTAAGTCCATGTGTCGACACCCAGAGGGAAAGTGTCGACACTTAAGAAGACTTGTGTCGACACCCAGACAAGAGGTGTCGACACTTGGAGTCATTGTGTCGACACCTGGGATTCAGAGTCGACACCAGACAGAAAGTGTCGATACTTGGAGCTGTGTCGACACTCAGTGAAGAAAAGTGCAGACAGAAAGTGTCGACACAAGGAGCTGTGTCGACACCCAGTGAAGCTGTGTCTACACCAGAAAGTGTCGACACTTGGAGCTGTGTCGACACTCAGCAAAAGTCTGCAGAGACTAAGTATAAGTGTCGACACTCAGAACAATGTGTCGACACTCAACAGAAGAGTCAGCGCTTGAAGTAAGTGTCGACACCAAGAACAAAGTGTCGACACTCAACAGAAGAGTCAACACATGAAGTAAGTGTCGACACCTAGAACAATGTGTCGACACTCAGTTGAAGACTCTACACTTGAAAAAAATGTCGACACATGGAGTTGTGTCGACACTTAACAAAGAACAGAAAGATCAACAAATTATTCTAAGTACAAGTGTCGACACTAAGGGAATGTGTCGACACTCAGCTGAAGTCTCGACAGAAGAATCAAGTGTCGACACAAGGAGCTGTGTCGACACTCAGCAAGTATCAACATAGAAGACTATGTGTCGACTCCAAGAAGCAGTGTCGACACTTAACAGATTCAACACAAGAAGTTGTGTCAACACAAAGGTGATGTGTCGACACTTAGAAGAATTCAGCAAAAGATAGAAGATCAAGTACTTGTGTCGACACTCAATTTCAGTGTCGACACATGCAGAAGAATCTGTGTCGAGACATAGTATCTACAACATAAGGAGTTGTGTCGACACCTTGTAGACTTGTGTCGACACTTACACAACTGGTGTCGACACTTGGTCTATAAGTGTCGACACTTAAAGACAGAAAGTCTCGACACTTTCTGACAGTTAGAGATTTTCAAGAATTGACTGGATGACTTGACAGCTGCCGTTCCAGCCGGTCTACGGCACCTGTCAAAGATGTCAGAAGACAGTTATGAACCGGACCAGCCAGTTACCATGGAGAAGGCCTATAAATAGGCTCATACAGTTTACAGAAACGGTTGTTGTTGTTGATCAGATTGTTGTTCAACAAGTTATTAAAGTGGTACACATAGTATCAAATCAAGAAGATCTAGCTGTCCAAGTGCAGATCTAAGAAGTTGGAGAGAGAGGGTTCCATCCAAGAAATCAGCCATTGGAAGTAGGCTGAGAAGAAGGATTCAGTTTTGTTCTGGATCTTAAGAAGCAGAGATCAATGATCAACTGCAGGAGGATTCATTCTTATTCAGTTCTACTTTCAAGAAGCTTTGAAGAAAGCTAAGTCAGATTGAATCCAGCTGAGTTCTTCCAAGAACTCATCAAGAAACTCTCAACTCCCCTCTCTTGTTTCTGAGTTGTTGAGTTATTATTTCTATAAACATTTTTAACTTGTAGGATCCTTTGGATCTGAGTGAATTGTAAGCCTGTAATTATAAAGGCTGAGGGTAGGGCTTGAGAGCCTGAGTATAGGAGATTGTAATCTCTGAGTGTAGGCCTTGTTGGCTGAGTGTAGGCCTTGTTGGCTGAGTGTAGGCCTTGATTGGCTGAGTGTAGGCCTTTGTGGCTGAGTGTAGGCTTTGGGATAAAGCTGAGTTGTAGGGCTTTGGGCATGAGGTGTAGGAACCAATTTGGGTTCTGAGACAGTGGTGAAGTTTGGCTGAATCTAGTACACTGCTAGATAGGCGAAGGGGGAAAGTGGATGTACCCATATCTTGGGGAACCACTATAAAACACTGTGTCTGTTGTGCTGTGATTGTGATTTGTTGTGTATGCTTTGTGATTGCTGTGAAAAAGTAGAGTAGATTCTGAGATATAACTGTTTGCTGTCATTAAAGTTTCAAAAAGGATTAGGTCACCTATTCACCCCCCCCCCCTCCTATAGGTGTTTAGGTACTATATCTTTCAAGTGGTATCAGAGGGAGGTTCCTCAAAAAGGACTAACAGTCTGAGGAGATCCTGATTGGCAGATTCAGTGTAAGTCAAAATACAGATTCAAGAAAATCAAGAACCATGGGTTCCTCTGAAAATCACAAGGAATTGGGTTCCATGAAATTGCCCATATACAGGAAAGAGATCTTTGGGATCTGGAAGGAAAGGGTAAGGCTGTTTATGGAAGCCTCTGACCCTAGGATCTACATCACAGTCAAAGAGGGGTCATATGTGCCCATGAAGATATCTGTTTTAGATGCAAATCAGAGAACCCCAAAGGATTTCTCTGAAATGACTAAGGATGAGATTGTCCTAGCCACCATGGACAAGAGGGCACAAAACATTATAGTGAGTGTCATAGATGATGCAACATTTCAGAATCGTATACACTGTAAGACAGCCAAAGAGATGTGAGACACTCTTATAGTGTATATGGAGGGATCTGAAGAAGTTAGACAAGATAGAAAATCCTTGCTAAATCAGGAGTATGAAAGTTTTAGACAAGGAAAGGGTGATAGCATAACTGAGTGCTATAAGAAGTTCTACAGAATAGTGAATGAACTCATGTCTTATGGAAGAGAGTTCAGTAACTATGAACTAAATGACAAGTTCCTAAGGTCCCTAACCAAAGATTGGGACACCAAGATCTGTGCCATAAGAGAAATGGCTAAGTTGGGAGAAATTCCTCCACCTACACTGTTTGGCAAATTGTTGTCATATGAGATGCAGTTGACAGTGAGAAAAGAGGAGGAGAAATCAACAAGAACTGAGCACAAGGAAAGAACAGTAGCCTTTAACATAGAAGCCTCCAGAAAGTGCAGGAATAAGTCACCAACTCCACCTCCAAAGGTAGTTGATTCAGAGACAGATGAGTCAGTCAGCACAAAGTCTGAAAGCAGTGAAAGTCATGAAGACTTTGCTGCCTTCACTAGACACTTTCAGAAATTCTTGAAGAAGAAACAGTGGAGGACAAGGCCCTCTACTTCAAAAGGAAAAGAAGATTTTTATCAGGATAAAAAGACTTCAAAGAAGGACAGGAAGAGGACAAAATCTAGCAAGGCAACTGGTTCTAAGATAGTGTGTTATTGCTGCAATAGACAAGGCCATGTTATTGCAGACTGTCCTGAAAAGAGGAAAGAATCTAGTGACAGGAAAAAGACTTATTTCAAAGGCAAAAAAGAAAAGTCTTTTGTTGCCAAGAAGGAGAAGACTCTATCAGATATCTCTTCTTCAGAAACTGAGTCTGATGCTGAGGCCTACATAGGGCTGTTTGCTGAAGAAGAAGAAGAAGAATTCATGCATATTATGGAGTCTATTTATGAACAAGAAGACTGTCAATGCCAAGGGCTAATGGCTTTGACTGAGAGTGACAAAATCCTGGAGCAGCCAGGACCCAGTAAGGTACAAAGTTCAACTTTAAATTCAGTTTCTTGTGCCAGTACAGAATCAGATTCATCTTCATCAAGTGATGGAAGTGTATCTGAGTCTGAGGATGATATTCATCAGCTTATAGATGAATATAAAGTGCTGTTGCAAGCTTACAAGAAAAGCAAGTCCCTAGCCAAAAGTCAGGCAAAGGAAATTGCTGATCTTAAAGCTGCTGCAACAGATTCTGAGAAGCTATTTGATCAAAAGCTTAATGAGATAGCCAGGCTGAAACACATTATAGTGATTCAGATGGGGACTATCACCTTTAAGAATGATCAAATCAAGAGTCTGGAGATCAATCTTCAGAAAGAGAGAGAGCTTGTTGCTAGGTTTTCTAAACCTAAATCAGTGCTACCTTTAATTGATGAATTTGTTCATCATAAAGGCAAGGCTGGACTGGGCTTTATTAAACCTGCAAGGACTGAGCAGTCCAAGTCTAAGTCCAAGGGCAAAGCCCCAAAATTCAACAAGTCTGCTGTAGATAAAACAGCAAAGGCAGTACCTAAGCAAAGGTACAATAAGTTTGAATGTTGGTGTTGTGGCAAGGTTGGCCACTTTGCAGTGGACTGTTGGCACAATGCTAGTGCCAGAGTGAGTACCAAACTACCTGTTGGAAAGCCAGTAGGTAGCTTTGTCAGATTGCAAACTAACAAGTACCAAGGACCCAAGAATTCTTTGGGTTCTAAGGTTCATTAATCTGTTTTGCAGGTGAGTCCAAGTGGCCATACCCCAACATGGTACTTGGACAGTGGATGTTCCAGACATATGACTGGAACAAGAGGATTACTAAAGGACTACATTCCAATAAAAGATGGTCCAAAAGTCACCTTTGGTGGTTCTGAAAAAAGAATCATCAAAGGATTTGGTAACATTTCTAGCAACTTGGTTACCATTACTCAAGTGGCTTATGTTAAAGGGTTGAAACACAACCTAATAAGTATAAGTCAATTAAGTGATGTAGGGTATGACATCTCATTTGTTAAAAATGGTTGTCATATCAAGAGATCAACTGATCAAGAGATCATTTTGACTTGGTATAGGAAAAGGAATGTCTACTGCCTAGACATTATGATTGAGAACAATGGTTCTCCAGTGTGTCTTGTACCTGATAAGACAGTCTCTCATTGTGTCAAATGGCACAAGAGGCTTGCCCATCTTAACTACAAGACTATTAGCAAACTCTTTAGCAAAGAGTTAGTGAGGAATGATCCTCAAGTTAAGTGTGTTAAAGATGGTATTTGCTCAGCTTGTCAAAAGGGCAAGCAGACTAAATCCACCTTTAGAAGCATAGAAAACAAAGATGCTGTGAGGTGTTTATACCTCTTGCATATGGATCTCTTTGGTCCAATGCCAGTTCACAGCTTATGTAGGAAGGTCTATACCCTTGTAGTTGTAGATGACTACTCAAGGTTTTCCTGGGTGTTCTTCTTAAGACAGAAATCTGAAACACCTAGTGTCTTCTATAGTTTTGTCAAGCAAATTCAGAATGAACTAAATAGTACAGTGGTCAAAATTAGAAGTGACCATGGTACTGAATTTCAGTCTGATAGCATGACAAAACTATGTGAAGAATTTGGGATATTTCAAGAATTCTCTTCACCTAGAACACCTCAGCAAAATGGCATTGCTGAGAGGAAGAATAGGACCTTGATAGAGGCTGGTAGGACTCTATTAAGTGATACATCACTGCCAGAGTATTTCTGGGCTGAAGCAGTTAACACTGCATGCCATGTTATAAATAGGGCTACCATCACTAAAAGGTTCAACAAGACCCCCTATGAAGTTGTGAAAGGCAGGAAACCAAACCTATCCTACTTCAGGATCTTTGGTTGTAAATGCTTCATACTTAACAATAGAAAGTCTTACTTAACTAAGTTTGCTGCCAAGTCCCAAGAGGGAATTTTTGTTGGGTACAACAATAATAGTAAGGTTTATAGAGTCTACAACTTGACTACACAAGTTGTAGAAGAATCTGTGCATGTAGTTTTTGATGAGACTAAACTTATTAATAATGAGTTGTCTAGTAGTGTATGCAGCCCCACAGGTTTAACAAAGAAGATGGACAAACTTACTATAGAAGAAGTACTTGCTGCAAGACAGCAAGTAGAAGACAGTAGCTGTTGTCCAGGGGGAGAACTACATGTGTCAACTGTTGATGAAGTTCAAGGAATACAGCATGATGGAGATGCTGAAGAGGTTCAACCAGAAGTAAGGATGCCTCCAGCCAACAGGCATTTAAGAGATCATCCAATAGAGCAGATTATTGGAGATCCAAGACAAGGAGTACAAACCAGGAGCAGGAACCTAAATGCAGCAATCTACTCCAGTTTTCTATCTCAAGTTGAACCTAAAAAGTTTGAAGAAGCAATACAAGATCCACAATGGACTGAAGCAATGCAAGAAGAGCTTAATCAGTTCAAGAGGTGCAAGGTTTGGGAACTTGTTCCTAAACCTAAAGACCATAATATAATAGGAACCAAGTGGATCTACAGGAATAAGATGGATGAACAAGGGGTCATCATTAAGAATAAGGCAAGATTGGTTGCTAAAGGATATATGCAAGAAGAAGGTATTGACTTTGATCAAACTTTTGCTCCAGTAGCCAGACTGGAAGCCATAAGGATGTTCTTGGCCTATGCAACCTATCAAGGATTCAAGGTTTACCAAATGGATGTCAAGTCAGCATTCCTAAATGGTAATCTTAAGGAAGAAGTCTATGTGAAACAGCCTTCAGGTTTTGTTGATCCAACTCTACCTCATCATGTCTATAGACTTAGGAAAGTTTTATATGAGTTAAAGCAAGCCCCTAGGGCTTGGTATGAAACCCTATCTAGTTTCCTCATTGAGAACAAATTCTCAAGGGGGAAAATAGATAAGACTTTATTCCTTAGGGAATCTAGAGTCAAAGTCATACTAGTCCAAATATATGTAGATGACATTATATTTGGGTCTACTGAAAGCAGCCTTTGCAAAAAGTTTGCAAAACTTATGCAAGGTCAATTTGAGATGAGTAGTATGGGAGAGCTGAAGTTTTTCTTGGGTCTCCAAGTTAAACAGACTGAGAGTGGTTTATCCATATGTCAGTCCAAGTTCACCCTAGAACTCATAAGGAATTATGGTATGGATTCATCCAGCACCATGAAGACTCCTATGGGGTCAAGTATGTCTCTTAGCAAGGATGATGCAGGGAAACCTGTAGATGAAACCTTGTATAGAGGGATAGTTGGCTCCCTATTATACTTGACTGCTAGTAAACTAGATATCATGTATGCTACATGTGTCTGTGCAAGGTATCAAGCCTGCCCTAAAGAGTCTCATTTGACAGCAGTCAAAAGAATATTGAGATATCTAAAGGGCACTCCCTATCTAGGCCTCTGGTACCCTAGGAATGGAGATTTTGATCTAACAGGTTATTCAGATGCAGACTTTGCAGGATGCAAAGAAGATAGAAAAAGCACTACTGGAACCTGTCAATTCCTAGGTGGGAGACTAATTTCATGGAGTAGCAAGAAGCAAACCAGTGTGGCTATCTCCACTGCAGAGTCAGAGTATGTGGCTGCGGGAAGTTGCTGTGCTCAACTTCTATGGATACAACATCAGCTAGAGGACTATGGATTTCAGGTAAGTAGAACTCCACTTTTCTGTGATTCTACAAGTGCTATTTCAATAGTTAATAACCCTGTATCCCATAGTAGAACAAAACATATTGAAATTAAATATCATTTTCTTAGGGAGCATGTAAAAAGAAAAGATATTTTATTAGAATATGTTAAAACTGATAATCAAGTAGCTGATATGTTTACTAAGCCCCTAGAAGAAGCTAAGTTCAATAGATTCAAAATTGAACTAGGAATGATAAACTTAGAATAAGTTTACAGAATTGAAATTGGCTAAGTTAAAAGGTGTCGACACATAGACAAGTCTATGTCGACATAGAATAGTGGTGTCGACACTTCAAAAAAAAGGTGTCGACACATCTAGGATGTTGGTGTCGACACTTCAGAATGTTAGTGTCGACACATGTCAAGTAGGTGTCGACACATCCAATGTGGTGTCGACACTTAAGTTTTACTCAGAATTTTCTAAGTAAAGTCTCGACAATGTGTCGAGTTATGTTGTGTCGACACATAACCAAGTGTTGACACATAAAATATGTTGACTAAACTTGTGTCGACACATATATGTCGAGACATTATAAGTTAGTGTCTACACTTATTGCCAGTGTCGACACATTTTAAGTTAGCTGTCCCGCCTGTTCATCTTCAAAATCAGAAAGGTATAAATAGGGTTTTGTCTTAGTTTGTCGACACGCTTTCAAAGTTTCGAGACTCAAACTTCTGTGTCGACACTTCTCTTTTCTCAAGACAAATTCTACAAACCCTAATGGTGCCTAAGCTTGAGGAGAACGTCAACGAAGGATATGAGCTGGTGCGCGGCGCTTTTGAAGATGCAGATCAAGAAATCAAGTCTGTCGTAACCCTAGTCGTTGATTCCGGGTTAAAATATTTAGTTTCAGAACCGACTAAGATATGGAAGAAAGTGGTTCTTGAATTCCTAAATGGAGCTGAAGTAGATGAATCTGGATACAGAATCAAATCCAGAGTTCATGGAACAAAAGTTAAGATTTCACCAAAGAGCTTGAGAAAGATTCTACAGCTTCCAAGAACTCAAGATGAAGAAGAAGTTACTGCATCCACGACCAGGGAAGCTCTAACCTGGTGTGGACTAGACTCTAAGGTGAAGATAGGTTCTGTTTTCAACAGAAAGGGCATGAACATCCAAGGCAAATTCATGTCTGAGATAGTTGGCAAGGTGATCTTAAGCAAGCCAGGAGGGCATGACAGAGTGTCTGCCTCCATGTTCAATATAATGACCAGGATAATCTTCACTCTAAAAACTGATTGGTCAGTTATAGTATTTGAGAAAATTAAAGAAAGCTTGAAGAAGCCCAACCTGGGCAGAATTATAAGTTTATACTTTGCTGGTGCCATACCAGAGGTAATGCAACAAGCTGCAGGGAGCAAGATAAATCATATGAGGAAGATGGATCTGAGGATCTTTTCAAGATGGGACAGGGTGTTGACTAAAGAGATGACAACCCCTGAGAAAGTAGTTCCTGAGAAAGAAAATCCACCTAAGAAAAAAAGGAAGACTGCTCCAGTGGCACAAGAGTCCACTAGCAGCTCTGAAAGTGAAGAACAGGTTGTTTTCACTCCAGATGACCAAGAGGAAGAGCCTGCAGTAAAGACTCCTGCTCCTCAAGAGGTTGCTGAGATCCAGGGGGAGCTACCTCAAGCTAGCCCCATCCACAAGGATCAAAGCCAGGGGGAGCCTCCAGTTGTAGAAGAACCCTCTACACTGGAAAGTGAACAAGCCGCCACCATCATACTAGAGGTACTCACTGACCTAAATACTTTAGAATTTCTTATAGAAGATGCTGATTTGTCTGATGTTCATCAGCAAACTCAGCTGGATAGTCAAGAACCAGATGCTATTAAAGAAAACACATCTGCTGTACTAGAAGTGATTCCTGATCCAGTGGTTGAAGAGCAAAGAATGTCTCCAGCTCCTTCACCACAAGAGTACACAATGGAGGATCTATTTTTAAATCTAGACCAACATGACTTTGACATGGACAAGGCTACTGCTGATGAAGAGGATACTGTTGTTGAGGGGGAGCAAGTGCAGATTCAGGAAGAGCCTATAAGACAAGAAACTGAGAAGGCACAAGATGTGCAAACTGAAAGGCCTCCAAGCCCTAAGGAGAGGGTGGATATAGCCAGCACCTCTGCCTCAGAAGATGAGGAAGATGAAAGAGCAAAGAAAAAGAAACTCTATGTATTCAAAAGAAAAAGCAAAAGTTATAAAAAGACTTTACAATCTATTGCCCCACAGCCTATAGTTCAGCAAGCTCCAACTGTTGATTATAGTGCTTTAATGGTTGCACTGCAGATCAAACTGGATGAACAAAGAAAAGCAATAGAGACTTATGTGGATGAAGGACAGAAATCTTTACAGTTTGATCTAGCCCAGGACATCAAGTCTATAAGGTTTGAAATGAACCTTAACAAGAAGGAGATGACTGAATGTTTTCACAAAGGTGGAAATGCAGTGGTGTACTTGGCAACACACCAGGAGAAGATCAAAGCCCAAGTGGATGACATAGCATTGAAGCAAGGATATGTTCTTGAAAATCAACTAAGGATGAATGACAACTTGACTGCTTCTCATAATGCTATTGTCACTGAGTTAAAGAACAAGGCTGCTGAACCTTCTACTTCCAATACTACTATTAAAGCTGAATTTGACAAAGCCTTTCAAGAAGAAATCTCTGCTGTTAAGACTGCTATCCAAGCCTCCCAGAAGGTCATATCTGAACAACTTCAAAAGCTCAAACCTTACTTTAAAGATGGAATCAGATACTTGGATAGTCAAATCAGATTTCAAAAGGATGATGTCAGAGATCATATGGCTAGAGAAGTCATAAAAGGGGAGAGAGTTTTAGTCAAAGCTAGCTCTGATCATGCCAAATGGATATCTAATTCCATCAGAGCTACACTGCGCTATCCTCCACTTTGTGATGATGACAATATTGTTGAATCTGGAATTCAACCTGCATATCTTGGAGGTGAGCAACCAGAGGTAGCTCAAGTGATCTATCCTCCACCAGATTTTGAAATGGTGCAAGCTGATATTCATCACATGTATAGCCCAACTGAAGGGAAGTCTAATGTTATTCTGGAGAAAGTGGTTTAGCCTATTACTGAAGCCATGCAAGAGGCATTGCAGAAAGAGGAAGAGACAAGACTGTCTAAGAAGAGGTTTAGGGAACAAGCAGAACAAAGGCCAGACTTTGAACAGTGGAACCCTACCTCTAGGAACATTATATTAACTGCCTGGAAAGCTGCCAAGGATAACACTCATGACAGGAACAAGTGGTTCTCTGAAGCTGAATGGAGGAAACATGAATCAAGATAAGAGGCCATTGTTCAATACAGAAGGAAGGCAAAGATGGAAAAGCTACCTCCTACAGCCCAGGAGTGTAACGACCCGAATCGCTCTAGGCCCCTAGTGTGTGAGTTTTTGAGTCAGGAGGGTTGACTCAAGTCCTGAGAAGTGCAGGGAGTTGGGCTGCACTTGTGGAGAAGTGGAGAAATCAGTGTAGAGAGAAGTGACACGGGTAGTGACACGGCCGTGTCCCTACCCGTGTGCATCGAGTTGAGCTCGACGAGCCGTGTAGAAATCGTCGAGAGTCGTCGAGAATCGTCGAGTGGGGAACACGGGTAGTGACACGGCCGTGTCCCTACCCGTGTGCATCGAGTTGAGCTCGACGAGCCGTGTCGAAATCGTCGAGAGTCGTCGAGAATCGTCGAGTGGGGAATACGGGTAGTGACACGGCCGTGTCCCTACCCGTGTGCGCCGAGTTGGGCTCGACGAGAAGTAGCGAGATGTAACTGAAGATGCACACGGCCAATGACACGGCCAGGCACACGGCCGTGTCATGTGAACACGGGTTGGGACACGGCCGTGTCCCTACCCGTGTCAAACAGTGAACCGACATGGAAACCGCCACGGCCGTTTCGCGGAAGCAGGACACGGGTACGGACACGGCCGTGTCCCTACCCGTGTCACATTTTGCTTATAAGGGGCAGAGAAACCCTAGCCGTTTTTTTCACCCTCATTTCCTTCCCCTATTTCCTGTGAGAGTTCCTGGTGAGAGGAAAACCGCTGGAGCAAGTTCTACCGGAGGAGATCCGCCATCGCCGCGAAAGAGAAGATGCCGCCAAGGAGAACTACGCGATCCATGGCCGGAAATGGTGGTACCGCTGGAGCCAACGTGAGTTTCCTATCCCCTCCCTTGGTGCTAGATCTATAGTTATGCCTTAGGAGAGACATCGACTCAAGAGAGTCTTGATGGTGAGGAGAAGATTTCTAGGTTAGGCCATGCTAGGATTTGAATCCTAGATTTTAGATCTCTTCAACCCTTCCCCTTTTCTTCAATATGACGATGGCTGGATGGCCTCGTGAGGAGTTTATGGCCTTTGAGGTTGAATAAGGGAGGAGAATATTTCTGGAAAATTTAGGAACGATCGCCTTGACGAGGAAGACGAACCGATGCCGTTCATTTTCTTTAAGATGCGCGCAGAATCTGTATTCTGCGCGCAGCGATCTTCTAGTCCCTTTTTATGTAGGATAATGGCAGATCTGGGCTTTCGACTAAACACGAAAGTTGTAGCCCTTGGAAATACCTTTCCAACGAGTGGTTGCACGACCTCAGGTGATGTCTGTGGCCCCGGGAAAACCAAATCGAGTTTGCTGTCCGGCAATTCCTGTACACAGAAATTGTGTTCTGTGCGCAGTGAACTTTGAAGCCGATTTCGAGTAAGTTATTGTCAGATCTGGGTTGTGACCTGAATATGAAAGTTGTAGATCATGAAAAGATCTTTCCAACGAGGGGTTACACGACTTCACCGGATTCCTGTAGCCTCGGGAATCTTCGGTCGAAATTGCTGTCCAGATTAGTGATACACTTAGAATTCTGGTTTTATATAAAGTGCAACAAGAGTCGGTGGAATTCTGTCAAGATTAAATAATTGATGCTAATCACCGAAGAACTTTGAATGATGGTGTTTATTATTTAGAATGCATACAACTGATTTATTATTGCAAGTTATCTTGAGGTTTGGAAGGTTTCCTTTATGTTTAATCGAATCGAATTGATAAGATGTTGTTAAACTATAACATATGCGCATCATATAAGTCTTATGTAGAGTTCATATGGAATGACATATAGAAGATTAAACTATGGCCAGGTGTGTGTTGATTAGTGGATTGAATTTGGTAGTCCAATACTTAGAGAGTCATCTTCCTATGGGTAGTATTGTGTAAGTTTGTGAGTGCGGTGTTGACCGCCACTTGTTTTGGTTGTGTTGAGATAAGGTGTGGATGGATGGTTGGGCTGTGTCCTCGTGCTTGCTTCCGAGGCCCCTTCCATGTGATGTTGGTGTGAGATTGCATGTGGTGTGAGTCGACACGCGGTGTCGTAATCCCGGGTTAAGGATAGTGTGGCAGGTCTACGGGCTCGCCAGTCGTCACACCGACGGGAGTTGGCAGTTAGACTTGGTCGGTTTGGGCTGTGTCCTCGGTGTTCACTTCCCGAGGCCCCTCCGACCATGTGGACGGTTGGGCTGTGTCCTCGTGCTTTCTTCCGAGGCCCCTTCCGGGTCACACAAGGCCAGTTCGGACTGTGTTCTTGGTGCACATCTACCCAAGACCCCGCTGGGCCATAGTACGCATGGGCTCCGCTGTTGTGTTCTTAGCGTTGAGGCGTACGGAGGCCTAGGTGAAGTAGTGTGATACCCGCCTAGTAGTAGAAGTGCCCGTTCTACTGTCACCGCCTGGCCACGGCGGCTGATGCCTGAGAGGTTAGCTACCTGCTCGAAAAGTGGGAACTATAGTCTGTGTGAACATAGCAATTGCATGGGTGTGCATGGGTGAGTCATTGCATAGCATTCATAGCATTTCATATCATTGCACAACAAGATCCTCATCGTATAAGTTTGTATGGGCACTCTTATACGATGAGTTACTTTTATGTAACCCGATCCTTAACTTATAAGTTTGTATGGGCATCCTTATAAGTTAAGTTACTTTCCTGTTGTAGCTCTTATACTTGCTAGTCTAGTTGTAGCTCTTATATAAATGCTGATTATGATACTGTTTCTCTTACACTACTGCCACCTGTTTGCACTTCCTTTACTTGCTTACTTGTTACATATACTATACTCTTGTTCCTTTTCTCCGCCCGGTGCCGAGGAGTCGCCGGGGGAGCGGATGTGAAACCACTTAGTCGTTTCGACTAACGGTTGCTACGTCTTCCTTTTTAGGAGGTCACGCCGCAGGTAGAGCAGCCGCAGACTACGCCGCAGGACAGCCAGGCCAGGACGACAGGGCCTGACGTGACGGTGCCGTCGATACCGTCTGTTACTGATGTTAGTGTTTTGCTTACTCTGATGTAGCCCGTTTGGGCAAAGATTAGCTGTACTCTGATATATTGTAGAAGCATGTTTTAGCTTCTCTTTATTGATGTATTTGGACTTTATATAACTTAGTGTGGATTTGACTTCTCATGTTTATTTATTTGGTTGGGTTGGCATGATTTATTGATATTGTTGTAGCCGGCGGGATAGGCGTCTTGTGGTACAGGTTAGCCCGTGTGCTAATGCTACCGCAAGGCGGCTGTTCCGGGCATAAGACTCCCTCTTCGTGCCGTGTTTTGGGATCCGGGAGGAGGGGTCTTACAAATGGTATCAGTTTGCCACGATCCTCAACTACGAAGTCATTCAACAATGGTGCCACCCCCGTTTGGTTAGTCAGTTTGGGGACAAACTGACTTAGCGGAAGCAGTGGTGTGCCCATATGTAATTCACATTAAGTTTGTCCAACTTTGACCTTAAGTTTAGCCAACCTGACCACAAATTTGTCGTGTACGTGTAGGTTCCGCTGCATGTTGAGCCGATGAGGGGTACTCCTACCCCTCCCATACCCACTCAGTTCCAACAGTCTGAGTTGGGGCAAACACTCACCGCCATTCTTGATGCTTTTAAGGCACAGCAGGCTCCGGTGCAACAACAGGCCCCGAGCTCCAACTGGCTGAGCACCTTTCGGGCTCTCTCCCCTCCCGTCTACCTTGGGACGGAGTCAGCCGTACGTACAGAGGAATGGCTAGACACGATACAAGAGTTGTTGGCTGGAATCCGTTGCCCGGCCAACATGGCAGTAACATTGGCAGTGTCTGTCTTGGACTTACATGCGAAGAGGTGGTGGAAGTCCCTCATGGGCTCTACCTTCCAAGGCCGGATCTACACAGAGATAAGTTGGAGTGAATTCTCGGATGTTTTCTTGGAGCACTTTATCCCTACATCGGCCCGAGATGAGCTTGAGCAGAGGTTCCTTCTACTAAAGCAGGGATCAAAGTCGGTTACAGAATACCAGCGGGAATTCCAGCATCTCGCAAGGTTTGCGGACTCTTATGAGTTGGATGACAGAGGTTATGCCAAGCGCTTCTATAAAGGGCTGCGAGATCCCCTAAGGCAGTCCCTTTTGTTTATAGCGGATGGTAGCTTGGCGGAGATCATTGATATGGCGAAAAGATTGGAGGCGGACCACATGGGATGTAGTAAGAGGCCTGCGGAGGACGTAATGGAAGCCGGCCCAAGTAATAGAAGGAGACGGGACTTCAGAGGAGGAAGAGGTTATCAAAGAGGTGGAGGGCGTGTCCACCGAAACTATAGGGTGGAGCATCCAGTTCCGCAGCCGCCTGCGTTGCCTCCACCCCCACAGCCTCAGCGATTTCAACAACCTGAAGGGCGTCGTGGTCTGGTGTGCTTCGAATGCAACCAGCCGGGCCACATCCGGCGTTTCTGCCCGCAGCTATATGGGAACGCCCCTCTTGCTCTCCCTCCTGCTCTCCCTCCACCAGCTCCATGAGGACGGGGATATATGCGTGGTCGAGGACGAGGACCGCCAAGAGGAAACCCCGGACCGGTCCGGGATCAAGTGTACGCGCTTGATATGGCGCAGGAACGGAACCCACAAGATGTGATTGCAGGTATGATTTAATTAGTTTACATACTTGCATGGTTTAACATGAATTGCTTAGAACTTATTAGACACTAGCAATAAGTTTTGGTCATTGGCACTTAGGCACCGTGATTATTGGCGGGAAGATGGCCTATGCGCTGTTCGATACCGGTGCCTCACACTCTTTTGTGTCCGAAGATTTCATAAAAGACGTGGGGGATGTTCAGTACTTCACGGGAATAGCCCGACGTGTACGCCTTCCGGATGGCTCGGAGATGATCGCGACCGCCAAGTGCGAGTTTGAGTTATTTATTGATGGGAAGGCCTTTGATACACCGGCCACGGTTCTGAGAATGCCGGAGTTTGACATCATTTTGGGCATGGCATGGCTCGATTGGCACTTTGCAAGGATCGACTGCGCGGAGAAGCGGATCTATTTGAGACATGGAGACTCTGACGTCATCTTCCAAGGTATTGGCTTCGCTCCTCGCATGATGTTATCTTCCGTCCAGGTTGTAAAAGCTCATATGAAGGGGGACGAGGTCTTCATGATCTGGTTCGAGTTGAAGGAGGAAGCGTTGGAATTAAAGGATGTACGGGTTGTGCGGGATTTTCCCGAGGTATTTCCTGAGAAGCTACCAGGATTACCACCGCATAGAGAGGTCGATTTTCAGATTAATTTAGTACCAGGTGCCAAGCCTGTATCTAAGGCCCCGTACAGAATGGCCCCGAAAGAACTCGCAGAGTTTAGAGTTCAATTGCAAGAACTAGTAGATTCAGGGTTCGTTCGCCCCAGTTCATCACCATGGGGTGCCCCGGTGCTGTTCGTGAAGAAGAAGGATGGAACCCTGCGATTGTGCATAGATTATCGGGAACTCAATCGATTAACGGTGCGGAACACTTATCCGCTACCTCGGATCGACGAGTTGTTCGATCAATTAGTGGGAGCACACTGGTTCTCTAAACTAGACTTGCGCTCTGGATACTATCAGTTGAGGATACAAGAGGGGGATATTCAGAAAACAGCCTTCAGTTCGAGATATGGTTTGTATGAGTTCACAGTGATGCCGTTTGGGCTCACAAATGCACCTTCGGCCTTCATGAGCCTGATGAACAAGGTGTTTGAACCATATCTGGACATCTTCGTCATTGTTTTCATCGACGACATCTTGGTCTACTCAAAGACGGAGGTGGAGCATGTCGAGCACCTGACCTTAGTTTTGAAGAAATTAAAGGAGCACGCCTTGTATGCCAAGTTTAGCAAGTGTGAATTCTGGCTTAAGGAGGTTGCCTTCTTGGGGCATGTGATCAGTGGGGCAGGATTAGCTGTGGACCCAGCTAAGGTGCGGGCCGTGAAGGAGTGGTCGCCCTTGAAGTCGGCGGCCGATGTACGAAGCTTTCTTGGACTTGCTGGCTACTACCGCAAGTTCGTGAAAGGATTCTCCAAGATTGCCCTTCCTCTTACCTCCTTGACGAAGAAGGGTGTGCCATTTGAGTGGACACCTAAATGTGAAGCAGCATTTCAAGAGTTGAAGGATAGGCTTACCTCCGCCCCCATCCTTGCACTTCCGTCTGGGAAGGAAGGATTTCAGGTTTACACAGACGCATCATATCAAGGGATGGGAGCGGTGCTGATGCAGCACGGGCATGTGATCGCTTATGCTTCAAGGCAGTTAAAGAAACATGAAATCAATTACCCGGTTCATGATTTGGAGTTAGGAGCAGTGGTGTTCGCTTTGAAGGTCTGGAGGCATTATTTATATGGCGTCCACTGCGAGATCTTTTCCGATCACAAAAACTTGAAGTATGTTCACACTCAGAAGGAGTTGAACCTGAGACAACGGCGGTGGTTGGAATTTCTATGCGAATATGAGTTCACCATGAACTACCACCCCGGGAAAGCGAACTCGGTAGCCGATGCCTTGAGTAGAAAAGTGCCAGGCTCTAGCCCAGAGTCTCGGCTGATGAGTATGGAGTTGGCTCGGATGATCGAGAAGATGGAAATTACTCTAGTATTCAAGGATCCTTCGGCGGAATATGCGGAGTATTTGGCCAACATGAGCATAGTTTGTGATATCCGAGACCGGATACGGGTGGAGCAAGGAATGGATGCGTCCTTGGCCCCGGCAATCAAGGCAATTGAAGATAGGACCACCGATGAGTACACACTCAAAGACGGCCTCGTTTATTTTCGTGGCCGACTTTATATTCCCAAGGGCGGCAAAATTCGGGAGGATATATTGAGAGAGGCACATTCCTCTCAATATTCAGTGCACCCGGGTATTGCTAAGATGTATGCCGGACTGCGGAAGACCATGTGTTGGCCGGGAATGAAGAAGGATGTTCGCTACTATGTTACACATTGCGAAGCTTGCCAAAGAGTGAAGGCTGAATGCAGGAGTCCCGGTGGTTTGTTGCAGTCGCTGCCCATCCCCGAATGGAAGTTCGAGGATATCTCCATGGACTTTGTTCATGGGTTACCTCGTTCCCGCTCCGGGAATGATTCGGTGTGGGTTATTGTGGATCGACTAACAAAGGTGGCCCGGTTCATTCCAATGAAGAAGGAAGCACACGTGGATGTTTTGGTACGCCTTTTTGTGGAGCAATTTGTACGGTATCATGGCGTGCCCAAGACGATTGTTTCGGATAGGGATGGTCGGTTTACATCAAATGAGTGGAAGGCGGTGCAGGCGTATTTGGGATCACGCCTAACCTTTAGTACCGCTTTTCATCCTCAGACTGACGGACAATCAGAACGCTGGAGGATTTGTTGAGGCTATGTGTGTTGGACAGAGGAGAGCCATGGGAAAGACTCTTGCCCCTGGTGGAATTCTCCTACAACAATAGTCATCAAGCAAGCATCGGTATGGCGCCCCATGAAGCCCTTTATGGAAGAAGGTGCAGGACTCCCTTGTCTTGGGTGCAAGATGAAGATCCGAAGGCATTGGGAAACGAATACATAGATGATACTGATGCGGCGGTCAGATTGATACGGGATCGCATGTTGGAGGCTCAAAGTCGACAGACGAAATATTATAATAAAAAGCACCGGATGGTGGAGTTCCAGGTGGGCGAAAAAGTGTTCCTTAAGATTCGGCCGATGCATGGAGTGTCGCGGGTGCGTGGAGTGAAAAAGCTCAGCCCAAGGTATGTTGGGCCTTATACTATACTAGAAAGGATCGGCCCGTTGGCCTATCGGTTGGAGTTACCACCAGAACTAGAAAATCTCCACGACGTGTTCCATGTGTCGTCGCTTCGAAAAGCATTGTTGCGGCCCGACCAGTATATTCCCACTACTGATGGTGCGGTGGTGTCAGATAGGTCTGTGCGACTAGAGCCGGTACGGATTGTTGACAGCGAGACAAGGACTTTGCGCCGCAAAAGTGTTCCCTTAGTAAAGGTGCTATGGTTGAATCATGGGAAGGAGGAGTACACTTGGGAGCCAATGGATTTGATGCAGCAACGCTACCCGGAGCTGTTTGCCCAAGGTAACCTTATTTAAAAACATGTGATAAACTTCCTGTTAAGTTTTCTCCACACAGCTTAAGCCTGATTTCGGGGACGAAATCTTTTATTTTGTTTATAGGATTTGTAACGACCCGAATCGCTCTAGGCCCCTAGTGTGTGAGTTTTTGAGTCAGGAGGGTTGACTCAAGTCCTGAGAAGTGCAGGGAGTTGGGCTGCACTTGTGGAGAAGTGGAGAAATCAGTGTAGAGAGAAGTGACACGGGTAGTGACACGGCCGTGTCCCTACCCGTGTGCATCGAGTTGAGCTCGACGAGCCGTGTCGAAATCGTCGAGAGTCGTCGAGAATCGTCGAGTGGGGAACACGGGTAGTGACACGGCCGTGTCCCTACCCGTGTGCATCGAGTTGAGCTCGACGAGCCGTGTCGAAATCGTCGAGAGTCGTCGAGAATCGTCGAGTGGGGAACACGGGTAGTGACACGGCCGTGTCCCTACCCGTGTGCGCCGAGTTGGGCTCGACGAGAAGTAGCGAGATGTAACTGAAGATGCACACGGCCAATGACACGGCCAGGCACACGGCCGTGTCATGTGAACACGGGTTGGGACACGGCCGTGTCCCTGCCCGTGTCAAACAGTGAACCGACATGGAAACCGCCACGGCCGTTTCGCGGAAGCAGGACACGGGTACGGACACGGCCGTGTCCCTACCCGTGTCACATTTTGCTTATAAGGGGCAGAGAAACCCTAGCAGTTTTTTTCACCCTCATTTCCTTCCCCTATTTCCTGTGAGAGTTCCTGGTGAGAGGAAAACCGCTTGAGCAAGTTCTACCGGAGGAGATCCGCCATCGCCGCGAAAGAGAAGATGCCGCCAAGGAGAACTACGCGATCCATGGCCGGAAATGGTGGTACCGCTGGAGCCAACGTGAGTTTCCTACCCCCTCCCTTGGTGCTAGATCTATAGTTATGCCTTAGGAGAGACATCGACTCAAGAGAGTCTTGATGGTGAGGAGAAGATTTCTAGGTTAGGCCATGCTAGGATTTGAATTCTAGATTTTAGATCTCTTCAACCCTTCCCCTTTTCTTCAATATGACGATGGGTGGATGGCCTCGTGAGGAGTTTATGGCCTTTTAGGTTGAATAAGGGAGGAGAATATTTCTGGAAAATTTAGGAACGATCGCCTTGACGAGGAAGACGAACCGATGCCGTTCATTTTCTTTAAGATGCGCGCAGAATCTGTATTCTGCGCGCAGCGATCTTCTAGGCCCTTTTTATGTAGGATAATGGCAGATCTGGGCTTTCGACTAAACACGAAAGTTGTAGCCCTTGGAAATACCTTTCCAACGAGTGTTTGCACGACCTCAGGTGATGTCTGTGGCCCCGGGAAAACCAAATCGAGTTTGCTGTCCGGCAATTCCTGTACACAGAAATTGTGTTCTGTGCGCAGTGATATTTGAAGCCGATTTCGAGTAAGTTATTGTCAGATCTGGGTTGTGACCTGAATATGAAAGTTGTAGATCATGAAAAGATCTTTCCAACGAGGGGTTACACGACTTCACCGGATTCCTGTAGCCTCAGGAATCTTCGGTCGAAATTGCTGTCCAGATTAGTGATACACTTAGAATTCTGGTTTTATATAAAGTGCAACAAGAGTCGGTGGAATTCTGTCAAGATTAAATAATTGATGCTAATCACCGAAGAACTTTGAATGATGCTGTTTATTATTTAGAATGCATACAACTGATTTATTATTGCAAGTTATCTTGAGGTTTGGAAGGTTTCCTTTATGTTTAATCGAATCGAATTGATAAGATGTTGTTAAACTATAACATATGCGCATCATATAAGTCTTATGTAGAGTTCATATGGAATGACATATAGAAGATTAAACTATGGCCAGGTGTGTGTTGATTAGTGGATTGAATTTGGTAGTCCAATACTTAGAGAGTCATCTTCCTATGGGTAGTATTGTGTAAGTTTGTGAGTGCGGTGTTGACCGCCACTTGTTTTGGTTGTGTTGAGATGAGGTGTGGATGGATGGTTGGGCTGTGTCCTCGTGCTTGCTTCCGAGGCCCCTTCCATGTGATGTTGGTGTGAGATTGCATGTGGTGTGAGTCGACACGCGGTGTCGTAATCCCGGGTTAAGGATAGTGTGGCAGGTCTACGGGCTCGCCAGTCGTCACACCGACGGGAGTTGGCAGTTAGACTTGGTCGGTTTGGGCTGTGTCCTCGGTGTTCACTTCCCGAGGCCCCTCCGACCATGTGGACGGTTGGGCTGTGTCCTCGTGCTTTCTTCCGAGGCCCCTTCCGGGTCACACAAGGCCAGTTCGGGCTGTGTTCTTGGTGCACATCTACCCAAGACCCCGCTGGGCCATAGTACGCATGGGCTCCGCTGTTGTGTTCTTAGCGTTGAGGCGTACGGAGGCCTAGGTGAAGTAGTGTGATACCCGCCTAGTAGTAGAAGTGCCCGTTCTACTGTCACCGCCTGGCCACGGCGGCTGATGCCTGAGAGGTTAGCTACCTGCTCGAAAAGTGGGAACTATAGTCTGTGTGAACATAGCAATTGCATGGGTGTGCATGGGTGAGTCATTGCATAGCATTCATAGCATTTCATATCATTGCACAACAAGATCCTCATCGTATAAGTTTGTATGGGCACTCTTATACGATGAGTTACTTTTATGTAACCCGATCCTTAACTTATAAGTTTGTATGGGCATCCTTATAAGTTAAGTTACTTTCCTGTTGTAGCTCTTATACTTGCTAGTCTAGTTGTAGCTCTTATATAAATGCTGATTATGATACTGTTTCTCTTACACTACTGCCACCTGTTTGCACTTCCTTTACTTGCTTACTTGTTACATATACTATACTCTTGTTCCTTTTCTCCGCCCGGTGCCGAGGAGTCGCCGGGGGAGCGGATGTGAAACCACTTAGTCGTTTCGACTAACGGTTGCTACGTCTTCCTTTTTAGGAGGTCACGCCGCAGGTAGAGCAGCCGCAGACTACGCCGCAGGACAGCCAGGCCAGGACGACAGGGCCTGACGTGACGGTGCCGTCGATACCGTCTGTTACTGATGTTAGTGTTTTGCTTACTCTGATGTAGCCCGTTTGGGCAAAGATTAGCTGTACTCTGATATATTGTAGAAGCATGTTTTAGCTTCTCTTTATTGATGTATTTGGACTTTATATAACTTAGTGTGGATTTGACTTCTCATGTTTATTTATTTGGTTGGGTTGGCATGATTTATTGATATTGTTGTAGCCGGCGGGATAGGCGTCTTGTGGTACAGGTTAGCCCGTGTGCTAATGCTACCGCAAGGCGGCTGTTCCGGGCATAAGACTCCCTCTTCGTGCCGTGTTTTGGGATCCGGGAGGAGGGGTCTTACAAGGAGCCTAGCAAGTACTTTCCTAAGTCATACCACTATTTTGAGAGGCAGAAGATCAAAGCTGAAGAGCTTAAAAAGAAAGATCTGAAAGGCAAGAAGCCTGCTGATGCTGAAACTGCTGATTCTCCTGTCCAAGCTAAAGTCCAAGCTGGCAAAGGAATAGTTATCAAGGAACCTGAACAAAAATAGATTTAGAATTTTCTTGAAGTCTATTTTGTAATCTTTTGGATGTAAAATATTTTTGTGAACTACTGAAAATGTATAAGACAGTTATTAGAACAATATATGATTAATATATTTCATGTTTGTTCTGTGAATATGTCTATTTCTTATTTGCTCTGTGTTGATGTATGTGTATACATGTGTGAATTATACATGTTTATGTTTACCCTGCTAAATATAATCCTGCTTTACATCATTTTGTAATTTTAATTATGAATGGTGTATATCATTGACTAAGGGTTATGACTTCTCCAAATAGGGGGACATTGTTGGGTACATTGGTTAAATGTACCTGATTTGAAGAAGCCTCACCCAACTCAATGATATACATCATAATGTATTTGATGTATGTTGAGTTTACTTGTGCAGGTTAAGTAATTACTGGACTGAGCAAAAAGTTTCTAAGTCCATGTGTCGACACCCAGAGGGAAAGTGTCGACACTTAAGAAGACTTGTGTCGACACCCAGACAAGCAGTGTCGACACTTGGAGTCATTGTGTCGACACCTGGGATGCAGAGTCGACACTAGACAGAAAGTGTCGACACTTGGAGCTGTGTCGACACTCAGTGAAGAAAAGTGTAGACAGAAAGTATCGACACAAGGAGCTGTGTCGACACCCAGTGAAGCTGTGTCTACACCAGAAAGTGTCGACACTTGGAGCTGTGTCGACACTCAGCAAAAGTCTGCAGAGACTAAGTTAAAGTGTCGACACTCAGAACAATGTGTCGACACTCAACAGAAGAGTCAGCACTTGAAGTAAGTGTCGACACCAAGAACAAAGTGTCGACACTCAACAGAAGAGTCAACACATGAAGTAAGTGTCGACACCTAGAACAATGTGTCGACACTCAGCTGAAGACTCTACACTTGAATAAAGTGTTGACACATGGAGCTGTGTCGACACTTAGCAAAGAACAGAAAGATCAACAAATTATTCTAAGTATAAGTGTCGACACTAAGGGAATGTGTCGACACTCAGCTGAAGTCTCGACAGAAGAATCAAGTGTCGACACAAGGAGCTGTGTCGACACTCAGCAAGTATCAACATAGAAGACTATGTGTCGACTCCAAGAAGCAGTGTCGACACTTAACAGATTCAACACAAGAAGTTGTGTCGACACAAAGGTGATGTGTCGACACTTAGAAGAATTCAGCAAAAGATAGAAGATCAAGTACTTGTGTCGACACTCAATTTCAGTGTCGACACATGCAGAAGAATCTGTGTCGAGACATAGTATCTACAACACAAGGAGTTGTGTCGACACCTTGTAGACTTGTGTCGACACTTACACAACTGGTGTCGACACTTGGTCTATAAGTGTCGACACTTAAAGACAAAAAGTCTCGACACTTTCAGACAGTTAGAGATTTTCAAGAATTGACTGGATGACTTGACAGCTGCCGTTCCAGCCGGTCTACAGCACCTGTCAAAGATGTCAGAAGACAGTTATGAACCGGACCAGCCGGTTACCATGGAGAAGGCCTATAAATAGGCTCATACAGTTTACAGAAACGGTTGTTTTTGTTGATCAGATTGTTGTTCAACAAGTTATTGAAGTGGTACACATAGTATCAAATCAAGAAGATCTAGCTGTCCAAGTGCAGATCTAAGAAGTTGGAGAGAGAGGGCTCCATCCAAGAAATCAGCCATTGGAACTAGGCTGAGAAGAAGGATTCAGTTTTGTTCTGGATCTTAAGAAGCAGAGATCAAGGATCAACTGCAGGAGGATTCATTCTTATTCAGTTCTACTTTCAAGAAGCTTTGAAGAAAGCTAAGTCAGATTGAATCCAGCTGAGTTCTTCCAAGAACTTATCAAGAAACTCTCAACTCCCCTCTCTTGTTTCTGAGTTGTTGAGTTATTATTTCTATAAACATTTTTAACTTGTAGGATCCTTTGGATCTGAGTGAATTGTAAGTCTGTAATTATAAAGGCTGAGGGTAGGGCTTGAGAGCCTGAGTGTAGGAGATTGTAATCTCTGAGTGTAGGCCTTGTTGGCTGAGTGTAGGCCTTGTTGGCTGAGTATAGGCCTTGATTGGCTGAGTGTAGGCCTTTGTGGCTGAGTGTAGGCTTTGGGATAAAGCTGAGTTGTAGGGCTTTGGGCCTGAGGTGTAGGAACCAATTTGGGTTCTGAGACAGTGATGAAGTTTGGCCGAATCTAGTACACTGCTAGATAGGCGAAGGGGGAAAGTGGATGTACCCATATCTTGGAGAACCACTATAAAATACTGTGTCTGCTGTGTTGTGATTGTGATTTGTTGTGTATGCTTTGTGATTGCTGTGAAAAAGTAGAGTAGATTCTGAGATATAACTGTTTGCTGCCATTAAAGTTTCAAAAAGGATTAGGTCACCTATTCACCCCCCCCCCCCCCCCTCTAGGTGTTTAGGTACTATATCTTTCACTATAAAAGGCACCCCTCCTCCTCTTCCCCCTCAAGCTCTTTGAGCAACCCCCTCCCCCCCCCCCCCCCCCCCCCCCCCCCCCGTGGCCAACCCCCTGTCGGATCCCAGACGGCCAGAAAAGGCAAGCCAAGGGGCCTCCCCCTCCACCACCGCCACCTTTAGCATGGCCGACCGGGCCGGCCCCTCCCGAGCGCACCAAACTCAGGTGGAGACTTTCTCCCTTCCCCTTCCCTATTCTAGACGTCATGCATGCACCTCGCAGCAGCCGGAGCGCCGCCGGCGCCACCCGAACCATGCTCTAGGGTGGGTGGTGCCCAAGGAGGAAAGCCCCTCCCCCAGTGCCGGTGGTTGGGGGAGTGCTAGACCACTGGGGGAGGCTACCCCCAGCGGCGGAGAGCGGCGGTGCCTCCGAAAAACGGGGGTCCGGCGGCACCCGCAAAACAGAGCAATGCTCTGTTTAGAGCTGGCGGTGGCAGCCGGCAGCGAAAGGCCACCGAGCCACCGCCGGCGAGAAGTTTGACCCCCGGCACACCGGCCTGGGGTGGAGCGGTGGGTGGCCAACCACCCGAGGAGCAGGGGTGGCGCGGTGGCACCGGGAGCAGATCCCCCGCCACCCTAGGCTCTCAGGTTAGGTTTTTCGGCGGCGCCAGGGCACCGGACCACCGCCTAGAGGGTCGCCGACCCCTGACGAGTCGATCGGGGCCTGCGACGGTGGCTGACAGAGGCTGGTCGTTGGTGGTGGAGGCTGCCAGCCACCACACTACAAGGAAGCACAGCGGTCGTCCGATCTCAAGATGAGATCGGACGGCCCTGATTTCTTTAATCCCCGCACCCCGCCTCCTCTTATGTGCCCCCCATAGTGGATCCGTGATCGATCCGCTGTGGGGAAGCGCTGGCCTAATGCGCTGTGCGGCTCGATCTCAGCCACAGGATCCTTGTGATCTGCTAAATGCATACCATTTTATTACCAGAAATTTGTAGAAATTTCTGGGCCAAACCTAGGCCCCTAGAGGAAAAGTGACCAACATGAAAATTGTTCCCCATGATGAGGGATTCCTCCAAAAAAATTTTGAGAATTTTTTGGAGTTGAATTAGTATTTTTAAAAAGCCAAAATAAAATTTTTTTGGCCAAATTAAAAGCACAAAATACTTTGAAAAATTATAAAAACATTACTAGACTCATTTTAGGCTCTCCTAAGGGTTGTATCAAAATTTGGGATCATGGGGATAGGTTTTGATATTTTTTCCTAAAATTTGGAAGCCTAGGGTCGCGCTCGGAACGTATTCCGCTCATTTTCCCTCGAAGGTGAAAAATGGAGTGCGCGACCACCCCTTTATAATCAAATAAATAATTCAAATTATTTTATCGATCAGAGCAGCCGAGTCAAGTGACTAAGCTCCGGGAATTCCGAAATTTCGTAAAACTGTCGAGCACCTCGACTCTCGGGTGAATTGGGTACGCTCGGAAGGTGAGAGTACGAGTGATGAGTTAGGAGTTGTTCTCCATGATAATAAGAATGTAACTCCTAACAAGCCCTTGATCCAATTAAGCCGTAATAAATATGGCGCAACCAAATTAATTGGATCCTAATAATTGATGTAACCCAATGAAATCTCTTTTAAATCTGAGATGAAACTGAAGCCTTCTGGATGGAGTGATTGGACTACTAACTATTTTATTCGTGTTTTCTCCAGTCTCGTACTGGTCAAGCTTATTTTAGTGCTTTCAATTCAGTACTACTCTAGTCTCGTACTGTCAAGTTTATTTTAGTACTTTCAATTCAGTACTACTCCAGTCTTATACTGGTCAAGTTTATTTCAATACTTCCAATTCAGTACTACTCTAGTCTCGCACTGGTCAAGCTTATTTCAGCACTTTCAATTCAGTACTACTCCAGTCTCGTACTGGTCAAGCTTATTTTAGTACTTTCAATTCAGTACTACTCCAGTCTCATACTGGTCAAGCTTATTTCAATACTTTCAATTCAGTACTACTCCAATCTCGCACTGGTCAAGCTTATTTCAGCACTTTCAATTCTGTACTACTCCAGTCTCGTACTGGTCAAGCTTATTTCAGTACTTTCTATTCAGTACTACTCCAGTCTCGTACTGGTCAAGCTTATCTCAGTACTTTCTATTCAGTACTACTCTAGTCCCGTAATGGTCACATTTCATTCCAGCACTTTAAATAAGCAGCATAATCACCGCACTTGTCCTCATTGCAATTTACTATTATAATCTCGGATCCTGCTCTGACGAGCAATTGTTGTTAAAGTTGAGCCTTAGTTGGGGATAACTGGAGTTGAAGTAGTCTTCTAGGTCAAGCCCCAAATAATGCGCTCTCACGCTCCTTGACGAAAGTAGAGTTGAGCGCCGCTGCCCGAAGTTTAAGCCTAGTAGGGCAGGCCGACGTAAACCCGGTGTGTATTATGATTGACATTTATTTGATTGTTGTAAATTGCTTGCGGTAAAATAGTGGCGGGCCAGTCTCTCCCGCAGACCGTTCGTACCGGTGCGGGAAGGTCGACAACTCAAGGCGACAGGGAGATGGGTACCACGGGTGACCGGTCGTTATATTCCCCGTTGGGTTTTCCTCCGCTGGTCGGCCAAAATGATTCGTCGGATGTCGCTCACATCCAAGAGTACACAAGGTTGTACGTTAGGACATGGAGTTGTGCGGTACGACCACCCCTAGAAGTGGCAGGACTGGCCACTGTCACTGACGGCCACATCGGTGAGGCCCGTGGGGCTTGCTACCCTGCTGGAAACTGAAGCGGTCCAAACTATGTCGACATAGGGTTTGTGTGTGCGGCTATGAATGTCTGCGGTGTGCGCGCGGCTGTGAATGCCTGCGATAGAATTCAGGATGTGAAAACCTGATGTGCTGATGAGCTAGTGGAGACTTGTTATAACTGATTTATATTGCTGCTGCTTTTTCTAGTTATACTATCCTGCACTCTTTTATAGTTGCTCCTAGCTATACATATATGAAATGTTGTGTTAACTCTCTCTTGCTTCGGCTATTTACTTTTGTTGGGTGGGTGTGTGCTCGTCCACAGGATATGGATCCGGGGAGGAGATTTGTTTTCACTTAGTTATGTGACTAACGGTTATCTAAATAACCATTCACAGGAAATGGAGCACTGTAGTGACCCGCTGCCGCAGGAGATTATGTCGGCGGCTAGGACTACTCGAGCAGTTGCACCCCCGCCGTCCTCGGAGTTTAGAGACGTGAGTACCGCCGAGCAGCATAGGGAGTGAGAGTGTGAGGGTTATATGTAGTACATGTATAGCCCACGGGCTTATTTAAACTCATAGGCTTCGGCCCTAGAACATCTGTATTATTATATGATGTGTTATATATATCTGCAGTGGTTTCCTGTTAATTCTTCCGCTATACTCTGATGGGTTGTGAATGTTGTGATTCGAGCTGAGCAAGGCAGCCATCTAGTGCTTAGATAGGATGGATCATTTCCCCTAAGGAGCACTGGGTGGACATCTTGGGTCAGTAGTACCCCTCCGTCCCGACCCGGGCAAAAGGTTGGGGGGGGGGGGACCTACATGCCCATTGCTCGGTATTATCTTTCTCCCTACCTGTGGGTGACTCTGATTCTAATTTGTTATGTGTCGTAGAAATAGATCGAGTCATTGGTCGTGTTTGAGAAGAATTGAAATCAGGGTAGTCAAACTTCTTCCCGTTGTTGCCTTGTACCCCAATATTGTCTTTGTAGTTGTGATCTAGTGAAGAATTAAAGAAAGAGGTCTTCTCCTTCGAGGAATCTCAGCCCAGGTCTCTTTCATTTCCTTCTATTTATAAATTTTCTCACATCCTTTATAAGCATAAAATATTAAAGGATGAGTACCTAATACAAATTATCAAAATTTAGAAGCAATAATTAATTCAAAAAGAAAAAACGGAAAAACTTAAAAATTTAAAGATTTGTTGGTGCACTCGTCATGTTGGTTGCCATTGCCACGGTTGTACGTGTGCCGCAAAGTGCTTCCTTGACATCTCATTTTAATATTTCATACCTCTTTGATTGTGTTATCTTTGGAAACGTTTGGTCGAGCACTTCAGCACCGGCATGGCCGGGGCGGAAGGCGCTAAAATCAGCGTCTGTGGTTTGGCGAAGTTCCCCCATTCAGCCACACCATTTCTGTTAGAGCTGGGGGGACTCCAGCTGGGCTTTCCCTCCCACCTTCATCACTGGCCACTTTTTCAAATGGAACCTTACTAACATGAAAGCTGCAGTTTGTACTTGTTTTTGACGTGAGAGATATGTTTTATCTGAGAACATAGAGCCATGCATTTTGTTTAACATAGTACTCTTCGCAAGTTATAATCTTCCTTCTCTTTCTATTTACACACTACCAATTTCCTTGTCTTTTTATGATACTCTTTGCACGTGATATAAAATTGCATGTACTGTTCATTTTGCAGCTTTTGTTTTGTTGGAATATTTTAAGGATCGCATAAGAAATACACTTGATGATCATTCACACAATTTATTGGGATCTGTAAGTGGTTGTGGATTGCTTGATCTTAATTGTGATGGAAATCTTGAAGCTGTGCCACCTGTTGGAAACGTGTACAGGCACCTGCTACCTCCAAAATTTCCGAAAAAATACTTCTAAGTAGTCGGCGAGACCAAACTTGGCGAGACCGCCACGTCGCGCGGCTACAACCCCAGCGAGACCGCTACAAACCGCGCGGGCTCTTCTTGCGAGATGGCCGCGTGCGAGATCAACACCAAACCTAGAGCCGCGAGACCGCCCTCTTAGGCGAGTAGGTCTCTTGCGAGATCACCAACCCGGCAAGCCGCGCTCCTCCCGCGAGTACAAGCCGCGAGCACCTCCTCGCGGCGAGATCACCCAACCAGCGAGAACACAAGCCGCGCGGCTAGAACCTCAAATCGCCGGGACCAAAACCAACTCGGCGAGATCAAATGCGAGATCTCCCTAACCGGCGAGTACACCAACTCGCCCGGCTAGCCTCTCTACCCACTCGGCAAGACTCCTGCGCTGCAGCGCTTCACTTTCTCTCTCTAAGGCAAGAAACGGATTTTGTAGCTTCTCTCTCTATTTCATCAACAAAAAAAGAATACAAAGGGGGTCTTTATATAGGCAAAGCAAAGACAAGAAAAAATCTCTCTCCTAATAAATACAACCTCTCATCTACCCATTTAATACATTCTCTCTCTCCCATACATTAAAAGTAATCATAAATAAAATGCTAATTCCAACACTTGTGGGGTCCGGTCACCTTAATAACTCCAGCAAACTCCCCCTCAAACTTGGCAGACCATGCCAAGTTTGCTCTTTAGCTTCAGAAGCGTTTCTACTTTCAACGTCTTAGTGAAGATGTCCGCAACCTGCTCTCCGGTTGGGCAATACACCACCTCCACTGTCTTCTGCTCCACTTGTTCACGGAGGAAATGATACCTCGTCTCGATGTGCTTGCTCCTCTCATGCAGCACCGGGTTCTTCGCGAGCTGGATGGCCGACATGTTGTCAACGTACAAAGTCATCGGGCCATCCCGCGGATGATGCAACTCTCCCAGAAGGTTCCGTAGCCAGATGGCTTGGCAGGCGCATGCCGCCGCCGCTATGTACTCCGCCTCGCAAGATAATAAGGCTATAGTAGCCTGCTTCTTAGAACTCCATGAGATCGCCGCGGTTCTCATGTTGAACGCATACCCGGAAGTGCTCTTCCGGTCGTTCACATCTCCTCCATAGTCGCTATCCGAGTAACCGACTAGCTTCAACTCTTCTCCAGATGATTACTTCAGGCCATGGTCCCGAGTCGCGTTCACATACCTCAGGATCCTCTTTGCTGCTGTGAAGTGGTCCTGCTTGGGTTCCTCCATGTGCCTGCTTACTACCCCGACCGCATACATGATGTCCGGCCTAGTGAAAGTCAAGTACCTTAGACTTCCGACCAGGCTCTTGAACATAGTCGGGTCCACTCCTTCCTCTTCGGAATCCTTCCTCAGCTTCATTCCAGGGTCTGCAGGAGTGGAGATAGCCTTGCTACCCTCCATCCTGAACCTTTTCAGAATCTCCTCGGCATACTTCTTTTGGGAGATGAATATCCCATCTTCTCTCTGCTGCACCTCAACTCCAAGGAAATAGCTCAGCTCTCCCAAGTCCGTCATCTCGAACTCCTTCTTCATCATCCTTTTGAATTCTTCAAACATCGCAGGGTTGCACCCGGTAAATATCATGTCATCCACGTATAGACATAGGATCATGATGTCCCTGTTCTTCTCCACCTTCATATAGAGAGCATACTCATATGGGCACTTGATATACCCATGCTCCTGAAGGAATTTGTCTATCCTCCCATTCCAAGCTCGAGCTCCCTACTTCAGTCCGTACAATGCCTTGTCTAGCTTGCAGACCTTCCTCTCCTTGCCTTTCTCCACGTACCCTGGAGGCTGCTCGATGTACACATCCTCCTCCAGGTACCCATTCAGATACGCCGCCACAGCATCCATTTGCATGATATTCCACCCTTAGTGTGCCGCCAGTGCAATGATCAGCCTTATAGTATCGATCCACGCCACTGGAGCGTAGACTTCATCATAGTCCACCCCTTGGACTTGCCTATACCATTTCACCACCAGCCTTGCCTTGTGTTTCTCCACAGCTCCATCTTTGTTTTTCTTCACCTTGTAAACCCACTTCACCCCGAGGGGTTTGTGGCCAGCTGGAGGGTCTACAAGCCTCCAGGTGTCATTCTTCTTGATGGATGTCATCTCATCATCCATCGCCTTCCTCCACGACTTCTCCTGGACAGCTTCCTCATAAGAGTGTGGCTCAACATCTGCAAGTAAACAGTATAAAGAAAAATTGTTATGGGTTGCAGTCGTTTCTTCATAGATCTTGAAAGTGAGGTGATAGATCTGATATGCTTAAGAGTTTTTAGAAAATAAACTGCAAAATAAAATTCACAGCACATAAGGAAGAAAACAGAGCAAGCAAATCAGACGACACAAGGAAATTTATAGTGGTTCCCCAAATCTGGGTAATCCACTCTTCTACCACCCTGGTAGGAATCCACTTCAGGAAGGAGTTGATCAGGTGTCCTGTCACCACAAGATCTGCTTCAGGTAGATCTAGAAACCCTTCAGGCTTTTGATCAGGTGCCTAAAAACCAATAGGTTTTTGATCAGGTGCCCTATCACCAAGGAGTTCACTTTTGAAGGGAGTAATAACCCTGTACAGAGGTGGGGATGAGAGAGAGATGAAACTCTTCTTTTCTCAAACACAATGAGAAGACAATGTGGATTGTTGATGTTGTCAAAGCTCCCCCTGAGATGTAGAATAGTTCAGGAGTTAAAGCTTTGCTTCAGGGTGTAGGCCTTCAACTAGATGAAAATCTCCAGCAAGCTCTGTAGACAAATCTGAATATGTTGTCTCTTGAAAGCCTGGATCAGAAAGAAGAAGATGAAGTTGATTTCCTCTGTTTGAAAACTTGTTGCAGAGTTCTTCTTTTGTAGAGAGAAAAAGTCTTCCTGCTTTTTCTCTCTCTATCTCTTGTTGTTATTTCTGAGCCTCTCTGCTATATATCTTTTCTATCTATTTATCGCTATCTTCTGTATAAAATATATATATGTATCCACTGGGCTGAGGAAAATCATTTGAATTCTTGTCTGATGCGGCAGAGACATTTTCAAGAAAGGAAACTGTCTTTGAAAGGTAACTGACAATAAACCTCTGAATTGATTCATATTTAATGCAGCCTCCCAACGGCTATATTCATAAGAATATTTAGCATTAAATATATTAGCTGTAAATTCCTTTACTTAAGCCTTGAATAACTCTAGCCAGCTGTCTCCAATAACTGCACAGGAAATCACCAAAATTTAATCTAAAAAGCTTCTCCAATCTGCGTTCGACTATAGTTGAACTTTGTTCGACTATTGTTGAACTCCGTTCGACTATAGTTGACCTGCATATGAGTTATCTGTTCTCTTAGAGCTGAACACAGAAATAGTTGAACTCCGTTCGACTATAGTTGAACTCCGTTCGACTATTTCTGGACTGCAATAGTTGAACTCTGTTCGACTATTTCTGGACTGCAATAGTTGAACTCCGTTCGACTATTTCTGGACTGCAATAGTTGAACTCCGTTCGACTATTTCTGGACTGCAATAGTTGAAATCCGTTCGACTATTTCTGGACTGCAATAGTTGAACTCCGTTCGACTATTTCTGGAGCTAAAATTTCTGAACTTCAAAACTGATTTTCTCTGGAATTCTTCTGCACTTCTTCTGGGATTCTTTCTGAGGAATACTTGGAAAGCCCTATGACCCTTAGACTATACATTTTGGGTCAAACTAATCATCCTAATAGTGATCCTAACCCAAATCAGAACCTAAGGTTCCAACAATCTCCCCCTATTTGGGTGAGGATACTATTTACATAAAAACAAAATACAAAGCAAAAAAGATCTGCCTGAATTATAATGTAATAGCAGATGTACATGGGTGCTTTGTTAAAAACGGATTCAAAATAAAAGAAATACAAATAGAAACTAAGGGGCAGCTGCATAGAATCTAATAAAGTGATGGCTGCACTTTTGTTCATTTTCATTCTGAGATTCTGATAATCTCCCCCTATAGTTGTAGCCTTCTGAACAATTTTCCTGAAAGGAGATGTTAGGAATTCTGGACCCAGATTTGCCTTGGGTCTTATTTTTCTTTCACAATAATAATTTGAAGTAAAGTAATATCCAGGGAAATCTTTATAGCCAAGTGGATGAAGTTTCCTAGAAGGGATGAACCACTGGGTATAAGGATTTTTAAATTTTTGATTATAAAATGATTTAAAATCTTTGCTATGAAAATCTTTAACTGATTTTAATGAGGCTATATGATTTAAAGTAATTTCTAAATCTTCATTGAATTTTATGTTTTCAGAAGAAAGTTTATTTACTTTCTCTTTAAGAAGTTTTATTTCCTTCTTAGATTGAATCAGATCTTTACATAATAATTTAAAATCTGTTTTAAGTTCTTCTGATGAAAAGTCAAGGGTAGAGATAACCTGATCTTCATCATCATCTGATTCAGATTCTTTGTCTTCATCATACCTTTTGCAAGATGCATCTATTGCCATTAGACAAAATTCTCTTGCTCTTGCTTCTTCTTCATCCTCAGTTGTGTAAGATGAAGCTTCAGAGTTACTCCAGGAATCAGCATTTGATGTTCTTTCTTTTGCTGATCCAGCAGCCATTATTGTGAGAGAGTCCCAAATTTCCTTTGCAGATGAACATTCAGCAATCTCTTGAAAAATGTCATCAGACATTGATTCTGCAAGAATGTTCATTGCTTGTGCATCAGCCATCTTAAGCTGTTTTTGAGCTTCTGTAGCTGCAGATGGTGTAAAGGGACCTGACAAAATAGAATTATAAATGGCTTCATCAATAGAGTTCATAAAAAGCCTAATCCTTGCCTTCCATAGTGCAAGCTTGTCCAGATTGCACTTAGGAGGTCCAGTGCTTGACCATTCTTCATTTTGTGCCATGAAAAACTCTTAAGAACAATAAGATCTATCAAGGATCTTTTGATTCAGGTATTAGCCTGTACAACCACCAAGGTGTGGTATGTTTAACCAACCTGGCTCTGATACCAATTGAAAGTGAGGTGATAGATCTGATATGCTTAAGAGTTTTTAGAAAATAAACTGCAAAATAAAATTCACAGCACATAAGGAAGAAAACAGAGCAAGCAAACCAGACGACACAAGGAAATTTATAGTGGTTCCCCAAATCTGGGTAATCCACTTTTCTACCACCCTGGTAGGAATCCACTTCAGGAAGGAGTTGATCAGGTGTCCTGTCACCACAAGATCTGCTTCAGGTAGATCTAGAAACCCTTCAGGCTTTTGATCAGGTGCCTAAAAACCAATAGGTTTTTGATCAGGTGCCCTATCACCAAGGAGTTCACTTTTGAAGGGAGTAATAACCCTGTACAGAGGTGGGGATGAGAGAGTAATGAAAGTCTTCTTTTCTCAAACACAATGAGAAGACAATGTGGATTGTTGATGTTGTCAAAGCTCCCCCTGAGATGTAGAATAGTTCAGTAGTGGAAGCTTTGCTTCAGGGTGTAGGCCTTCAACTAGATGAAAATCTCCAGCAAGCTCTGTAGACAAATCTGAATATGTTGTCTCTTGAAAGCCTGGATCAGAAAGAAGAAGATGAAGTTGATTTCCTCTGTTTGAAAACTTGTTGCAGAGTTCTTCTTTTGTAGAAAGAAAAAGTCTTCCTGCTTTTTCTCTCTCTATCTCTTGTTGTTATTTCTGAGCCTCTCTGCTATATATCTTTTCTATCTATCTATCACTATCTTCTGTATAAAATATATATATGTATCCACTGGGCTGAGGAAAGTCATTTCAATTCTTGTCTGATGCGGCAGAGACATTTTCAAGAAAGGAAACTGTCTTGGAAAGGTAACTGACAATAAACCTCTGAATTGATTCATATTTAATGCAGCCTCCCAACGGCTATATTCATAAGAATATTTAGCATTAAATATATTAACTGTAAATTCCTTTACTTAAGCCTTGAATAACTCCAGCCAGCTGTCTCCAATAACTGCACAGGAAATCACCAAAATTTAATCTAAAAAGCTTCTCCAATCTGCGTTCGACTATAGTTGAACTCTGTTCGACTATCGTTGAACTCCGTTCGACTATAGTTGACCTGCATCTGAGTTATCTGTTCTCTTAGAGCTGAACACAGAAATAGTTGAACTCCGTTCGACTATAGTTGAACTCCGTTCGACTATTTCTGGACTGCAATAGTTGAACTCCGTTCGACTATTTCTGGACTGCAATAGTTGAACTCCGTTCAACTATTTCTGGACTGCAATAGTTGAACTCCGTTCGACTATTTCTGGACTGCAATAGTTGAACTCCGTTCGACTATTTCTGGAGCTAAAATTTCTGAACTTCAAAACTGGTTTTCTCTAGAATTCTTCTGCACTTCTTCTGGGATTCTTTCTGAGGAATACTTGGAAAGCCCTATGACCCTTAGACTATACATTTTGGGTCAAACTAATCATCTTAATAGTGATCCTAACCCAAATCAGAACCTAAGATTCCAACAATCTTCCCCTATTTGGGTGAGGATACTATTTACATAAAAACAAAATACAAAGCAAAAAGATCTGCCTGAATTATAATGTAATAGCAGATGTACATGGGTGCTTTGTTAAAAAGGGATTCAAAATAAAAGAAATACAAACAGAAACTAAGGGGCAGCTGCATAGAATCTAATAAAGTGACAACTGCACTTTTGTTCATTTTCATTCTAAGATTCTGATAATCTCCCCCTATAGTTGTAGCCTTCTGAACAATTTTCCTGAAAGGAGATGTTAGGAATTCTGGACCCAGATTTGCCTTGGGTCTTATTTTTCTTTCACAATAATAATTTGAAATAAAGTAATATCCAGGGAAATCTTTATAGCAAAGTGGATGAAGTTTCCTAGAAGGGATGAACCACTGGGTATAAGGATTTTTAAATTTTTGATTATGAAATGATTTAAAATCTTTGCTATGAAAATTTTTAACTGATTTTAATGAGGCTATATGATTTAAAGTAATTTCTAAATCTTCATTGAATTTTATGTTTTCAGAAGAAAGTTTATTTACTTTCTCTCTAAGAAGTTTTATTTCCTTCTTAGATTGAATCAGATCTTTACATAATAATTTAAAATCTGTTTTAAGTTCTTCTGATGAAAAGTCAAGGGTAGAGATAACCTGATCTTCATCATCATCTGATTCAGATTCTTTGTCTTCATCATACCTTTTGCAAGATGCATCTATTGCCATTAGACAAAATTCTCTTGCTCTTGCTTCTTCTTCATCCTTAGTTGTGCAAGATGAAGCTTCAGAGTTACTCCAGGAATCAGCATTTGATGTTCTTTCTTTTGTTGATCCAGCAGCCATTACTGTGAGAGAGTCCCAAATTTCCTTTGCAGATGAACATTCAGCAATCTCTTGAAAAATGTCATCAGACATTGATTCTGCAAGAATGTTCATTGCTTGTACATCAGCCATCTTAAGCTGTTTTTGAGCTTCTGTAGCTGCAGATGGTGTAAAGGGACCTGACAAAATAGAATTATAAATGACTTCATCAATAGAGTTCATAAAAAGCCTAATCCTTGCCTTTCATAGTGCAAGCTTGTCCAGATTGCACTTAGGAGGTCCAGTGCTTGACCATTCTTCATTTTGTGCCATGAAAAACTCTTAAGAACAATAAGATCTATCAAGGATCTTTTGATTCAGGTGTTAGCATGTACAACCACCAAGGTGTGGTATGTTTAACCAACCTGGCTCTGATACCAATTGAAAGTGAGGTGATAGATCTGATATGCTTAAGAGTTTTTAGAAAATAAACTGCAAAATAAAATTCACAGCACATAAGGAAGAAAACAGAGCAAGCAAACTAGATGACACAAGGAAATTTATAGTGGTTCCCCAAATCTGGGTAATCCACTCTTCTACCACCCTGGTAGGAATCCACTTCAGGAAGGAGTTGATCAGGCGTCTTGTCACCACAAGATCTGCTTCAGGTAGATCTAGAAACCCTTCAGGCTTTTGATCAGGTGCCTAAAAACCAATAGGTTTTTGATCAGGTGCCCTATCACCAAGGAGTTCACTTTTGAAGGGAGTAATAACCCTGTACAGAGGTGGGGATGAGAGAGTGATGAAAGTCTTCTTTTCTCAAACACAATGAGAAGACAATGTGGATTGTTGATGTTGTCAAAGCTCCCCCTGAGATGTAGAATAGTTCAGGAGTGGAAGCTTTGCTTCAGGGTGTAGGCCTTCAACTAGATGAAAATCTCCAGCAAGCTCTGTAGACAAATCTGAATATGTTATCTCTTGAAAGCCTGGATCAGAAAGAAGAAGATGAAGTTGATTTCCTCTGTTTGAAAACTTGTTGTAGAGTTCTTCTTTTATAGAGAGAAAAAGTCTTCCTGTTTTTTCTCTATCTCTTGTTGTTATTTCTGAGCCTCTCTGCTATATATCTTTTCTATCTATCTATCACTATCTTCTGTATAAAATATATATATGTATCCACTGGGCTGAGGAAAGTCATTTGAATTCTTGTCTGATGCGGCAGAGACATTTTCAAGAAAGGAAACTGTCTTGAAAAGGTAACTGACAATAAACCTCTGAATTGATTCATATTTAATGCAGCCTCCCAACGGCTATATTCATAAGAATATTTAGCATTAAATATATTAGCTGTAAATTCCTTTACTTAAGTCTTGAATAACTCTAGCCAGCTGTCTCCAATAACTGCACAGGAAATCACCAAAATTTAATCTAAAAAGCTTCTCCAATCTGCGTTCGACTATAGTTGAACTCTGTTCGACTATCGTTGAACTCCATTCGACTATAGTTGACCTGCATCTGAGTTATCTGTTCTCTTAGAGCTGAACACAGAAATAGTTGAACTCCGTTCGACTATAGTTGAACTCCGTTCGACTATTTCTGGACTGCAATAGTTGAACTCCGTTCGACTATTTCTGGACTGCAATAGTTGAACTCCGTTCGACTATTTCTGGACTGCAATAGTTGAACTCCGTTCGACTATTTCTGGACTGCAATAGTTGAACTCCGTTCGACTATTTCTGGAGCTAAAATTTCTGAACTTCAAAACTGATTTTCTCTGGAATTCTTCTGCACTTCTTCTGGGATTCTTTCTGAGGAATACTTGGAAAGCCCTATGACACTTAGACTATACATTTTGGGTCAAACTAATCATCTTAATAGTGATCCTAACCCAAATCAGAACCTAAGGTTCCAACAATCTTCCCCTATTTGGGTGAGGATACTATTTACATAAAAACAAAATACAAAGCAAAAAGATCTGCCTGAATTATAATGTAATAGCAGATGTACATGGGTGCTTTGTTAAAAAGGGATTCAAAATAAAAGAAATACAAACAGAAACTAAGGGGCAGCTGCATAGAATCTAATAAAGTGACAACTGCACTTTTGTTCATTTTCATTCTGAGATTCTGATAATCTCCCCCTATAGTTGTAGCCTTCTGAACAATTTTCCTGAAAGGAGATGTTAGGAATTCTGGACCCAGATTTGCCTTGGGTCTTATTTTTCTTTCACAATAATAATTTGAAATAAAGTAATATCCAGGGAAATCTTTATAGCAAAGTGGATGAAGTTTCCTAGAAGGGATGAAACACTGGGTATAAGGATTTTTAAATTTTTGATTATGAAATGATTTAAAATCTTTGCTATGAAAATCTTTAACTGATTTTAATGAGGCTATATGATTTAAAGTAATTTCTAAATCTTCATTGAATTTTATGTTTTCAGAAGAAAGTTTATTTACTTTCTCTCTAAGAAGTTTTATTTCCTTCTTAGATTGAATCAGATCTTTACATAATAATTTAAAATCCGTTTTAAGTTCTTCTGATGAAAAGTCAAGGGTAGAGATAACCTGATCTTCATCATCATCTGATTCAGATTCTTTGTCTTCATCATACCTTTTGCAAGATGCATCTATTGCCATTAGACAAAATTCTCTTGCTCTTGCTTCTTCTTCATCCTCAGTTGTGCAAGATGAAGCTTCAGAGTTACTCCAGGAATCAGCATTTGATGTTCTTTCTTTTGTTGATCCAGCAGCCATTACTGTGAGAGAGTCCCAAATTTCCTTTGCAGATGAACATTCAGCAATCTCTTGAAAAATGTCATCAGACATTGATTCTGCAAGAATGTTCATTGCTTGTGCATCAGCCATCTTAAGCTGTTTTTGAGCTTCTATAGCTGCAGATGGTGTAAAGGGACCTGACAAAATAGAATTATAAATGACTTCATCAATAGAGTTCATAAAAAGCCTAATCCTTGCCTTCCATAGTGCAAGCTTGTCCAGATTGCACTTAGGAGGTCCAGTGCTTGACCATTCTTCATTTTGTGCCATGAAAAACTCTTAAGAACAATAAGATCTATCAAGGATCTTTTGATTCAGGTGTTAGCATGTACAACCACCAAGGTGTGGTATGTTTAACCAACCTGGCTCTGATACCAATTGAAAGTGAGGTGATAGATCTGATATGCTTAAGAGTTTTTAGAAAATAAACTGCAAAATAAAATTCACAGCACATAAGGAAGAAAACAGAGCAAGCAAACCAGACGACACAAGGAAATTTATAGTGGTTCCCCAAATCTGGGTAATCCACTCTTCTACCACCCTGGTAGGAATCCACTTCAGGAAGGAGTTGATCAGGCGTCTTGTCACCACAAGATCTGCTTCAGGTAGATCTAGAAACCCTTCAGGCTTTTGATCAGGTGCCTAAAAACCAATAGGTTTTTGATCAGGTGCCCTATCACCAAGGAGTTCACTTTTGAAGGGAGTAATAACCCTGTACAGAGGTGGGGATGAGAGAGTGATGAAAGTCTTCTTTTCTCAAACACAATGAGAAGACAATGTGGATTGTTGATGTTGTCAAAGCTCCCCCTGAGATGTAGAATAGTTCAGGAGTGGAAGCTTTGCTTCAGGGTGTAGGCCTTCAACTAGATGAAAATCTCCAGCAAGCTCTGTAGACAAATCTGAATATGTTGTCTCTTGAAAGCCTGGATCAGAAAGAAGAAGATGAAGTTGATTTCCTCTGTTTGAAAACTTGTTGTAGAGTTCTTCTTTTGTAGAGAGAAAAAGTCTTCCTGTTTTTTCTCTATCTCTTGTTGTTATTTCTGAGCCTCTCTGCTATATATCTTTTTTATCTATCTATCACTATCTTCTGTATAAAATATATATATGTATCCACTGGGCTGAGGAAAGTCATTTGAATTCTTGTCTGATGCGGCAGAGACATTTTCAAGAAAGGAAACTGTCTTGGAAAGGTAACTGACAATAAACCTCTGAATTGATTCATATTTAATGCAGCCTCCCAACGGCTATATTCATAAGAATATTTAGCATTAAATATATTAGCTGTAAATTCCTTTACTTAAGCCTTGAATAATTCTAGCCAGCTGTCTCCAATAACTGCACAGGAAATCACCAAAATTTAATCTAAAAAGCTTCTCCAATCTGCGTTCGACTATAGTTGAACTCTGTTCGACTATCGTTGAACTCCGTTCGACTATAGTTGACCTGCATCTGAGTTATCTGTTCTCTTAGAGCTGAACACAGAAATAGTTGAACTCCGTTCGACTATAGTTGAACTCCGTTCGACTATTTCTGGACTGCAATAGTTGAACTCCGTTCGACTATTTCTGGACTGCAATAGTTGAACTTCGTTCGACTATTTCTGGACTACAATAGTTGAACTCCGTTCGACTATTTCTGGACTGCAATAGTTGAACTCCGTTCGACTATTTCTGGAGCTAAAATTTCTGAACTTCAAAACTGATTTTCTCTGGAATTCTTCTGCACTTCTTCTGGGATTCTTTCTGAGGAATACTTGGAAAGCCCTATGACCCTTAGACTATACATTTTGGGTCAAACTAATCATCTTAATAGTGATCCTAACCCAAATCAGAACCTAAGGTTCCAACAATCTTCCCCTATTTGGGTGAGGATACTATTTACATAAAAACAAAATACAAAGCAAAAAGATCTGCCTGAATTATAATATAATAGCAGATGTACATGGGTGCTTTGTTAAAAAGGGATTCAAAATAAAAGAAATACAAACAGAAACTAAGGGGCAGCTGCATAGAATCTAATAAAGTGACAACTGCACTTTTGTTCATTTTCATTCTGAGATTCTGATAATCTCCCCCTATAGTTGTAGCCTTCTGAACAATTTTCCTGAAAGGAGATGTTAGGAATTCTGGACCCAGATTTGCCTTGGGTCTTATTTTTCTTTCACAATAATAATTTGAAATAAAGTAATATCCAGGGAAATCTTTATAGCAAAGTGGATGAAGTTTCCTAGAAGGGATGAACCACTGGGTATAAGGATTTTTAAATTTTTGATTATGAAATGATTTAAAATCTTTGCTATGAAAATCTTTAACTGATTTTAATGAGGCTATATGATTTAAAGTAATTTCTAAATCTTCATTGAATTTTATATTTTCAGAAGAAAGTTTATTTACTTTCTCTCTAAGAAGTTTTATTTCCTTCTTAGATTGAATCAGATCTTTACATAATAATTTAAAATCTGTTTTAAGTTCTTCTGATGAAAAGTCAAGGGTAGAGATAACCTGATCTTCATCATCATCTGATTCAGATTCTTTGTCTTCATCATACCTTTTGCAAGATGCATCTATTACCATTAGACAAAATTCTCTTGCTCTTGCTTCTTCTTCATCCTCAGTTGTGCAAGATGAAGCTTCAGAGTTGCTTCAGGAATCAGCATTTGATGTTCTTTCTTTTGTTGATCCAGCAGTCATTACTGTGAGAGAGTCCCAAATTTCCTTTGCAGATGAACATTCAACAATCTCTTGAAAAATGTCATCAGACATTGATTCTGCAAGAATGTTCATTGCTTGTGCATCAGCCATCTTAAGCTGTTTTTGAGCTTCTGTAGCTGCAGATGGTGTAAAGGGACCTGACAAAATAGAATTATAAATGGCTTCATCAATAGAGTTCATAAAAAGCCTAATCCTTGCCTTCCATAGTGCAAGCTTGTCCAGATTGCACTTAGGAGGTCCAGTGCTTGACCATTCTTCATTTTGTGCCATGAAAAACTCTTAAGAACAATAAGATCTATCAAGGATCTTTTGATTCAGGTGTTAGCTTGTACAACCACCAAGGTGTGGTATGTTTAACTAACCTGGCTCTGATACCAATTGAAAGTGAGGTGATAGATCTGATATGCTTAAGAGTTTTTAGAAAATAAACTGCAAAATAAAATTCACAGCACATAAGGAAGAAAACAGAGCAAGCAAACCAGACGACACAAGGAAATTTATAGTGGTTCCCCAAATCTGGGTAATCCACTCTTCTACCACCCTGGTAGGAATCCACTTCAGGAAGGAGTTGATCAGGTGTCCTGTCACCACAAGATCTGCTTCAGGTAGATCTAGAAACCCTTCAGGCTTTTGATCAGGTGCCTAAAAACCAATAGGTTTTTGATCAGGTGCCCTATCACCAAGGAGTTCACTTTTGAAGGGAGTAATAACCCTGTACAGAGGTGGGGATGAGAGAGTGATGAAAGTCTTCTTTTCTCAAACACAATGAGAAGACAATGTGGATTGTTCATGTTGTCAAAGCTCCCCCTGAGATGTAGAATAGTTCAGGAGTGGAAGCTTTGCTTCAGGGTGTAGGCCTTCAACTAGATGAAAATCTCCAGCAAGCTCTGTAGACAAATCTGAATATGTTGTCTCTTGAAAGCCTGGATCAGAAAGAAGAAGATGAAGTTGATTTCCTCTGTTTGAAAACTTGTTGCAGAGTTCTTCTTTTGTAGAGAGAAAAAGTCTTCCTGTTTTTTCTCTATCTCTTGTTGTTATTTCTGAGCCTCTCTGCTATATATCTTTTCTATCTATCTATCACTATCTTCTGTATAAAATATATATATGTATCCACTGGGCTGAGGAAAGTCATTTGAATTCTTGTCTGATGCGGCAGAGACATTTTCAAGAAAGGAAACTGTCTTGGAAAGGTAACTGACAATAAACCTCTGAATTGATTCATATTTAATGCAGCCTCCCAACGGCTATATTCATAAGAATATTTAGCATTAAATATATTAGCTGTAAATTCCTTTACTTAAGCCTTGAATAACTCTAGCCAGCTGTCTCCAATAACTGCACAGGAAATCACCAAAATTTAATCTAAAAAGCTTCTCCAATCTGCGTTCGACTATAGTTGAACTCTGTTCGACTATCGTTGAACTCCGTTCGACTATAGTTGACCTGCATCTGAGTTATCTGTTCTCTTAGAGCTGAACACAGAAATAGTTGAACTCCGTTCGACTATAGTTGAACTCCGTTCGACTATTTCTGGACTGCAATAGTTGAACTCCGTTCGACTATTTCTGGACTGCAATAGTTGAACTCCGTTCGACTATTTCTGGACTGCAATAGTTGAACTCCGTTCGACTATTTCTGGAGCTAAAATTTCTGAACTTCAAAACTGATTTTCTCTGGAATTCTTCTGCACTTCTTCTGGGATTCTTTCTGAGGAATACTTGGAAAGCCCTATGACCCTTAGACTATACATTTTGGGTCAAACTAATCATCCTAATAGTGATCCTAACTCAAATCAGAACCTAAGGTTCCAACAATCTTCCCCTATTTGGGTGAGGATACTATTTACATAAAAACAAAATACAAAGCAAAAAGATCTGCCTGAATTATAATGTAATAGCAGATGTACATGGGTGCTTTGTTAAAAAGGGATTCAAAATAAAAGAAATACAAACAGAAACTAAGGGGCAGCTGCATAGAATCTAATAAAGTGACAGCTGCACTTTTGTTCATTTTCATTCTGAGATTCTGATAATCTCCCCCAATAGTTGTAGCCTTCTGAACAATTTTCCTGAAAGGAGATGTTAGGAATTCTGGACCCAGATTTGCCTTGGGTCTTATTTTTCTTTCACAATAATAATTTGAAGTAAAGTAATATCCAGGGAAATCTTTATAGCCAAGTGGATGAAGTTTCCTAGAAGGGATGAACCACTGGGTATAAGGATTTTTAAATTTTTGATTATGAAATGATTTAAAATCTTTGCTATGAAAATCTTTAACTGATTTTAATGAGGCTGTATGATTTAAAGTAATTTCTAAATCTTCATTGAATTTTATGTTTTCAGAAGAAAGTTTATTTACTTTCTCTCTAAGAAGTTTTATTTCCTTCTTAGATTGAATCAGATCTTTACATAATAATTTAAAATCTGTTTTAAGTTCTTCTGATGAAAAGTCAAGGGTAGAGATAACCTGATCTTCATCATCATCTGATTCAGATTCTTTGTCTTCATCATACCTTTTGCAAGATGCATCTATTGCCATTAGACAAAATTCTCTTGCTCTTACTTCTTCTTCATCCTCAGTTGTGCAAGATGAAGCTTCAGAGTTACTCCAGGAATCAGCATTTGATGTTCTTTCTTTTGCTGATCCAGCAGCCATTACTGTGAGAGAGTCCCAAATTTCCTTTGCAGATGAACATTCAGCAATCTCTTGAAAAATGTCATCAGACATTGATTCTGCAAGAATGTTCATTGCTTGTGCATCAGCCATCTTAAGCTGTTTTTGAGCTTCTGTAGCTGCAGATGGTGTAAAGGGACCTGACAAAATAGAATTATAAATGGCTTCATCAATAGAGTTCATAAAAAGCCTAATCCTTGCCTTCCATAGTGCAAGCTTGTCCAGATTGCACTTAGGAGGTCCAGTGCTTGACCATTCTTCATTTTGTGCCTGTACAAGGATCTTTTGATTCAGGTGTTAGCCTGTACAACCACCAAGGTGTGGTATGTTTAACCAACCTGGCTCTGATACCAATTGAAAGTGAGGTGATAGATCTGATATGCTTAAGAGTTTTTAGAAAATAAACTGCAAAATAAAATTCACAGCACATAAGGAAGAAAACAGAGCAAGCAAACCAGACGACACAAGGAAATTTATAGTGGTTCCCCAAATCTGGGTAATCCACTCTTCTACCACCCTGGTAGGAATCCACTTCAGGAAGGAGTTGATCAGGTGTCCTGTCACCACAAGATCTGCTTCAGGTAGATCTAGAAACCCTTCAGGCTTTTGATCAGGTGCCTAAAAACCAATAGGTTTTTGATCAGGTGCCCTATCACCAAGGAGTTCACTTTTGAAGGGAGTAATAACCCTGTACAGAGGTGGGGATGAGAGAGTGATGAAAGTCTTCTTTTCTCAAACACAATGAGAAGACAATGTGGATTGTTGATGTTGTCAAAGCTCCCCCTGAGATGTAGAATAGTTCAGGAGTGGAAGCTTTGCTTCAGGGTGTAGGCCTTCAACTAGATGAAAATCTCCAGCAAGCTCTGTAGACAAATCTGAATATGTTGTCTCTTGAAAGCCTGGATCAGAAAGAAGAAGATGAAGTTGATTTCCTCTGTTTGAAAACTTGTTGCAGAGTTCTTCTTTTGTAGAGAGAAAAAGTCTTCCTGCTTTTTCTCTCTCTATCTCTTGTTGTTATTTCTGAGCCTCTCTGCTATATATCTTTTCTATCTATCTATCACTATCTTCTGTATAAAATATATATATGTATCCACTGGGCTGAGGAAAGTCATTTCAATTCTTGTCTGATGCGGCAGAGACATTTTCAAGAAAGGAAACTGTCTTGGAAAGGTAACTGACAATAAACCTCTGAATTGATTCATATTTAATGCAGCCTCCCAACGGCTATATTCATAAGAATATTTAGCATTAAATATATTAGCTGTAAATTCCTTTACTTAAGCCTTGAATAACTCTAGCCAGCTGTCTCCAATAACTGCATAGGAAATCACCAAAATTTAATCTAAAAAGCTTCTCCAATCTGCGTTCGACTATAGTTGAACTCTGTTCGACTATCGTTGAACTCCGTTCGACTATAGTTGACCTGCATCTGAGTTATCTGTTCTCTTAGAGCTGAACACAGAAATAGTTGAACTCCGTTCGACTATAGTTGAACTCCGTTCGACTATTTCTGGACTGCAATAGTTGAACTCCGTTCGACTATTTCTGGACTGCAATAGTTGAACTCCGTTCGACTATTTCTGGACTGCAATAGTTGAACTCCGTTCGACTATTTCTGGACTGCAATAGTTGAACTCCGTTCGACTATTTCTGGAGCTAAAATTTCTGAACTTCAAAAATGATTTTCTCTGGAATTCTTCTGCACTTCTTCTGGGATTCTTTCTGAGGAATACTTGGAAAGCCCTATGACCCTTAGACTATACATTTTGGGTCAAACTAATCATCCTAATAGTGATCCTAACCCAAATTAGAACCTAAGGTTCCAACAGATCTCCTTTAACCTCCTTGTCCGAGGGTGAGGACGATCATCCTTGGTTCCACTGGTGCTTGCTCCACCAGATCTTCCTCCGCTTGTACTTGTTTCACTTGAGTAAGGGGTGAGAGCTCCCCCTGAATCTCTGCTCGGTGGTGATGGTGGCTCGACTCCACCCATCTCGGCTTCAGCCTCTTCGCCACCGTCCTCCTCATCATCTTCGTAGAACATCCCCTTGATGCCTCTCGTTGCATCATCCCAGCTCCAGCTGCTTCCTTCTTCAAACACCACATCCCTTGAGATGATGGCCTTCTCCGTCACCGGGTTATACAACTTGTAAGCCTTGCTCTCAGGAGCGTAGCCTACAAAGATACAATTCTCGCTCTGATCATCCAGCTTCTTCCTCCTCTGGTCCGAGACGTGGGCATAAGCCACACACCCGAAAACCCTTAGATGCTTCACACTGGGCTTCCACCCACTCCAAGCTTCAAATGGAGTCTTGAACTTTACACTCTTTGTTGGACAACGGTTCAGCACATACACTGTCACCTGCACTGCTTCCGCCCAGAACTTCTTCGGCAACCCCTTGCCCTTCACCATACTCCTCGTCATGTTCATGATGGTAAGTTTCTTCCTTTCTGCCACGCTATTCTGCTGAGGCGAGTATGCCACCGTCAGCTGATGAGAGATCCCCCATTGCTTACAGTACTCGTCAAATAGCCTAGAGGTGTACTCCCCACCCCTATCCGTTCTGAGCACCTTCAGCGGTTGACTACTCTCCTTCTCAGCCATCGCCTGGAACTCCTTGAACTTGTCAAGTGCATCAGCCTTCTCCCTTAGGAAATAAACCCAACACTTCCTGCTGAAGTCGTCAGTGAAGGTAATGTAGTACTTGCTTCCACCTATTGAAGTAGTCTCAAACGGACCGGCGATGTCCGAGTGAACTAACTCCAACGGCCTTGTTGCTCTCCGGGACTTGCCACTCTCAAAAGTTTCTCTCCTCTGCTTCCCTTTCGTGCATGCCTCACAGACCCTCAGAGGAGGTGTGATCATCGGCAGCCCATCCACCATCTTGGAACCTGATAGTAGCTTCAGGCCTGTGAACCCCAGATGTCCCATCCGGTGGTGCCACAGCCAAGCTTCCTCTTCTTCTCCTATTTTCGCAAGACATGCCGTCTCCTTGGCATCCATACTTAGAGGAAAGAGGCGGTTCGTCGCCATCTTCACTCTCACCACCTCTCTTCCTTGATCATCCTTCATAGCTAAGGTATTATCCCTCAACAGAACCCGATAACCCTTCTCCACTAGCTGCCCAAGACTTAGGATGTTACTCCTCAAGCTCGGCACATAGAATACATCGTTGATATGCACCTCCTTCCCATTCATTGTGACCGCTATCACTCCTCTTCCTTCCACAGATATCTTTGAGGCGTCGCCAAAACTGACTTCACCACCATTTCCCTCAAGACTGGTGAACAGCTCCTTATTTCCACACATGTGGTTACTTGCGCCAGTATCCAATTACCACACCCCGTTCCTTCCTCCTGCAGTACCTTGGATGGTAAGGAACATCATCGGGTCGCCACCCGTGTTACTTGCCTCAGCATAGTGGTTGGCTTCTCCTCCCTTCCTTGGAGCCCAACAATCGTAGCTCATATGCCTGAACTTGTTACAGTTGTAACATTGAGTTTGGGACATAGCTCCTCTTCCTCTTCATTGACCTCTTCCCTGGTCCCTTCCTTGTCCTCTGCCTTGGCCTCTTCCTCTTCCTCCTCCATCATGTCTCCAACCGTGAGGTTGCTCTGCCTCCTTCTGGTTATACTGGTTTCTTCCGAAGTCTCTTCCACCTCTTCCTCCTCTACCTCTTCCTTGGTAGCCTCGACCATGCTGGCCTCCTCTTCCTGAGCTCTCCCCAAAGTTTAGCTGGGTCTGGAGTGCTTTCCCCAAGCCAATCGACTCCTCATCATCCTGCAGCATACGATACTCATGGGCTTGCAGCGAGCCAACAAGCTCATCTACCGCCATCTCGGCAAGATCCTTCGACTCCTCAATGGCCACTACCACGTGTCTGAATTTCTTGGACATAGATCGCAAGAGCTTCTCCATGAAGCTTACATCATCTGTCACCTCTCCATTCCTCTTCATCTCATTCGTGAGCGTTCGCAGATGGGTCACGTAGTCACCAACCTTCTCTGAACCCTGCATCTTCATCACTTCATACTGAGCTCAAAGGGACTGGAGCTTCACCTTCTTTGCTTTATCGACTCCCTGCATGGAGCGTTGCAAAATCTCCCATGCCTCCTTTGATGTCTCCGCATCGGAGATCTTCTCGAAGGTCGCCTCATCCACACCTTGGTAAAGTAAGAAGAGAGCCTTCTTATCCCTCTTCTTAGACTCTCTCAAAGCCGTCCTCTGAGCGTTAGTCAATGCCGCTTCTGCTTCGGCAGTAAGCCCCTCAACGTCGTCCTCTACTACCTCCCACAACTCCTTGGAGGCGAGCAACACCTTCATCTGAATGCTCCAATTTCCATAATTGGTCTTCGTCAATTTTGGGACTTGCCCCGGCATGGCACTTCCCATTTCCATCTCAACTCTTCACTGAACACTTCCAAGTCAACTCCCAGGGGATCGAACCTCGCTCTGATACCACTTGTTGGAAACGTGTACAGGCACCTGCTACCTCCAAAATTTCCGAAAAAATACTTCTAAGTAGTCGGCGAGACCAAACTTGGCGAGACTGCCAAGTCGCGCGGCTACAACCCCGGCGAGACCGCTACAAACCGCGCGGGCTCTTTTTGTGAGATGGACGCGTGCGAGATCAACACCAAACCTAGAGCCGCGAGACCGTCCTCTTAGGCGAGTAGGTCTCTTGCGAGATCACCAACCCGGCAAGCTGCGCTCCTCCCGCGAGTACAAGCCAAGAGCACCTCCTCGCGGCGAGATCACCCAACCAGCGAGAACACAAGCCGCGCGGCTAGAACCGCAAACTGCCGGGACCAAAACCAACTCGGCGAGATCAAATGCGAGATCTCCCTAACCGGCGAGTACACCAACTCGCCAGGCTAGCCTCTCTACCCGCTCAGCAAGACTCCTGCGCTGCAGTGCTTCACTTTCTCTCTCTAAGGCAAGAAACGGATTTTGGAGCTTCTCTCTCTATTTCATCAACAAAAAAAGAATACAAATGGGGTCGACTAGGTGTAACTTGTGCTTACTTCTCCTAAGTTGGAATGCTAGGCCGGGCACTCGGAGCAAAGAACCTCACTCACAAATGAAACTAGAAGCAAACCACGCGAGTTGTAACAAGGTCTTGTCACAAATTCAGAAGATCAAAGAGAGCTTCCTCTCCCTAACCAATGCTGAGCAGGGCACATTGAATGACACTTAGGATCACCAGAATGCTAACCCAGAAACTACGGTGGATAGAGTCATGGAGCTCTAACCAACCAGAAACAACCAAAGGAGAGAGGAATCAAAAGTCCCGCCTAAGGTGCTCTTGGGTGTCTATTTATAGTTTTCTGAAAGTAGTATGTGGATAGCGAAATCCCACCTTTTGAAATTACTACTTGCAACCCAAATTGGTCAGCCAACAACAGAATCTCGCTGTTTGGAATGGCTAATTGCACGTCAAAATGGAATTTCTTGGAAAAATGAGCCTCACCCCTTGAGACAAGTCCAAACTACTCGAGGGCCGCTCGTCTGGGGGTGACGAGTGTCGACTGAGGTTAGGGACTCGCCACCTGCACCGAACTGGGGTGGGTGCCAGCAATATACGGTGTGCTTGCCCATAGTTGGTGAGGGCACTATCCCGTGATGCACTCACCCCTCCTCCCTGATAACTTGATGAGTTTACTAAAAAAATACGAGGTTATACACAATCCTTATTTTTTGCTAGTTTGCCTCAATCTCAAAAAGACTGTCCAACCCCAAACATTTGGCAAGTACCTTAGAGGGAATCTTTTAATGGGACCCACCAGGGGTTATATATATCAACGTGGAGGGGGAGGCAACTCCAAGAACCACCTCCCACTTCCCCTCCATGCTTCTCTTTGGTCTTGCGCTTCCTTGTCGTCATGCCGCCCTCTAAAGATATCCTAGCTCGCTTCGCCACCCTTAAAGAAAAGAACAAGGTGGTCTCATTCGGACTTATGGCCATTGTCACTAAGCACTACTTGTGCACTATTTCTAGGCGTGTGGAAAAAAGGACCGCCAAGAAGATTAGGTGTGAGTCCCTGGGAGAGGTGACGACCCCACACGAGCTACAATTCAGGTTCAGCTTGGGTCTCGGGATATGTAATGCCCCAAATTTCCTAAAAAATAACAAAAAAGATGGTCACTAGAGGTTACCGCCAGGCGGTAGAGCTAGCGTTGACGGTATCCAGCTGATTTAAAATACCAGCATCTCTGGAAGGTACCACTCGACGGTAGTGTGATACCGCACGATGGTAGTCAATAAATTAATTCAACTATTGTCTATGGCACTTAACGCACAACATATAGGTACCGCTGGGGGTAGTGTGCCACGTGCCGAATAAGGTCGAGGCAGTATTTAAGCAGCAGAACGATGCTGAGTGGGCCAAACAGCCACCGCCTAAGCTACTGCGCGGCGGTAGCGAGTTACCGCACAACGGTAGCTTTATGTTAAAGGCTTGAGATGAGAAATATTTCTCATTTTCTTTCTCTCTCTCTCTCTCTTGCTATTTCTTGGATCTTGAGATAAAAGAAGGATAGGAGAACAAGGGCAAAGTTGATCCAGTCCTGAAGGGGAGCTGTGAAGACGTTCTTGTGGTCGGATTTGCGAGCCGAAGCCAGATCCACATAGTGGAAGTAGGTCTGTGTAGGAAAACAAAAAACCGCACCAAACCGACAAACCGCTGATAACTTCCCCAAAAGAAGTTATCTGATGATACAAATTTAGTGTTTATTTCTTGCAATATTAGTAAACCCTGATTATTTAGAGCTCAAGTTTTTTTTATTTTCTAGGATTTGTTATTTTTAATTAGCAATTTTAATTTTATTTATTTCTAATCTATTTTAGAATTTTCAAAGTAGGTTTATCCATTTAAATTATTTGTGTGTAGTTGATTCCGGCAAAGATTAATATCCATTTGGTGAATTCTCTCGCTCAAAATCATGTATTCATATTTATATTCTCGATCTCATTATTGTGGAGCATTTAATCATGATAGTGAAGATTGTTATATAAAAGACTATAGTTATAGGACATACGACACACCCTATGGAGTACCAACATCTGATGATACTTCATACAGTGCTCCTAATTTTTATAATTATGCTCCCCCACAACATGCAACATTTCCACATTTCACCCCGACCCCTAAAAGGCCGAGAAGAAATGAGAAATAATATTTATTTTGTCATAGCTCCGATCACTCTTTGAAAGAGTGTGTTGCATTTCAAAGGCAAAGAGAGGAGAATGACAAACCTAAAATTCAAATCCTCCCATCGTCTTCTTATTATGACATTCCTTATGATTCTAATGATATATACGCATTGCCTCCTTGTCTACGAGGGATTATTGGAGATATAACCATCATGTTTGTTGATGATATATACAATGACGTCGCAGAGCTGTCTCTCCCTACACATTCATCGCCAATTTTGGATTCACCCATAGAGGAACCAACCCACATATTCTCTGATAATTCTATCACCGTGGTTCCTCCACCTTCTTTGAATGAATTTTCTACACCTATTTTTATCGATCATGTCGAAGATATTGCGCTTGGGAATAATCCTGAACCTGAGGATGTGCCAAAGTGTGTTGAAGATATTATCCTCTCCGATGGAGGGAAGGAATCTTTGGAGCATGATGATGCGCCAAGGTGGGATGAAGAGGATATCCTTTCTGCTAAACAAGTATACACTTCTTCATTGGATGAGGAGGAACTCACCACCGAGGCCATTGAGTTTTTGGGTCCCCCTTGATATGATACTTACGATACCGACAATGATCAATCTTTGGAACCTGCTAGGAGTGAAACCAGGATCACTCCTATAATTACAAATTATTTATGTGTTTCTTCTATTTTGTTTCCTGACCATCATTCTTTGCTTGATCATGTACATGAGAATTCAGTAGTGACAAATATTTTGGAAGTTGAATCTGCTCATTCCACTACTGATCCACCTCTATTTTCTTTTCACGGTGATATTAAAGCATCCCTGCAAGAATTTGAATTTATTGACCCGTATTTGAGTAATGTTGAAAATCAATTATGGCAGAGGAAGTACATTGCTGTGACGAATTTCTTTTTTTATTCCACCACATTGTCACCACTCGTGCTTCCCTTGAAGGATTGGCTGCAGGGAGGCAAGAGATATTCTTATGCTAATATGATGTTGGAAGAGAAGAAAAAGTCAAAAAAGAAAGAGATTTGGGGACGGAGGATTGACCCTCCTTTTTACCTATATTGTTGGGTCTTCGGACCTTTCACCTTTATCTCTAGCTATTATTTTAAAGTAGCCTATAACTCATCTTATTGTAGTAATAAAGTAGTAATTATGAGTTTTAGTTATTTGTTTATTTAGTACCTATGTTTTAGAAAAATACTGATATTAGGAGTTAACACATCGTATCGTAGAATATATATATATATATATATATATATATATATATATATATATATATATATATATATATATATATATATATAAATATTCGTTTGTTTTTTTAGTAAATAAATGTTGGAGGGAGCGAAGCTGTATGACCATAGTTGACTATGCTCAATAATTTGTAGGAGTGAAAGTGTTGGAGGAATAAAAAAAATTCGGCCAAAATTTTGAAGGAAATGGAATTTCTTATGCAGTGGCCAGTTGTTACAACAACCCAAAAACATATGTAACAGGAATTAAATTTCTGCTTGTTATAAAGCAAATGGAAAACCGAATTTATAAAGCGAAAGCCAGTTGTTACAACAACCTAAAAACGTCTGTAATGAGAATTATATTTTTGTTGCAATTATTATAACAACCCCATTACATATGTAACATGATTTAATTCTCTGCATGCTTCTTCTAGTAATCACACGGATGGTGGTCCAGTGCCGGTTCAACTGAACCGGCGCGCGGGCTTAATTCCTGGCTGTTGTTATAACAATCCTACTACATATGTAATAGGATTTAGCTATCTGACTGTTTCTTCTAACTTAACGGTATGGGATAATTTCAACCCTAAGTCGGGTTTAATTCATTAGCAAAATTGACAATCTAACTATCATTAAACCTCATCTACTTAAATCCCGCCCCATTTATAAATAATAATAAATAAATAAAAAATCAGTTTTCATTCCCTTCTCCAACTTGAAATCCACCGGCTAGGTTTAGAGAGAAAGTGTGACGGGGGAGATCGAGGCTGCGCGAGGCGTTGGGAGCGGCGATCGGCAAGGTAGAGGGAGATGGACGGCGAGCGGTGGTAGCATCGAGCGCTAGCGAGTTGTATCAAACAAGGATAGTGAGAGCTCCTGCAATCTAGGAATTGAAAATTTCTGAAGTTATGTCGTCTAAAAGAAAAGATAAAAAATGAAGAAGAAGACGAAAACGAAGATGAAGAGGAGGACGTGCATGATTATCTCATATCCACCTTTACTTTTGCATAGTTATGTTTACATTTTGTTTTGTGCTATATTTTGTTATATTTTGCTCTGCGCTATATTTTGTTTTGTTTTGCTCTGGACTATATTGTGGTGATCTATTTTGGGGTGTGATATTTTGAATGATGCATGTTGTGCTTCACTTATATGTGTTTTGATATTTCAGGATGATTACTGCACTACTTTCATATTGTATTTTATCCGCCACTAATTGAAAAATGAGTATTATGATATGTACCTTTGTGCGTCTGTTTTAGTTTGATATTAACTGCACTTGTATAGTAATATATCACATGATTTTATCACTGTACTTTTGTTTTACTTATCAATTGAGCGGCTTAATTTGGAAAATTGTCTAGTGTTATTTGTTCATAGGTTTTACACTAATTTTAATGATGGCACTTGGTAAGGAAAGATGAATGAAACACTATGAAACTAAGGTCACTTTAAGAACAAATAGACAAAGTTGCTAGCACTCCAATTTCAGGGAAGTTATTTACAGTTCAGTTCTTTTCTTTTGTATGCCTTTATGCTTATTAGTAAAACCTGTTTCTAATATTTTCATGGTAGAAATGTATCTTTGCTAGGGACTAGCAAACGACTTAAGTGTGGAGGTGGGGGTGTTATGACCCTACCATTTGAATGAAGAATAATTCATTAAACCTTGATTTGAATGATCTTAATTTTTGTTTCATTTAATCAATAGGCTATTCTAGATATATTCAATGATAATTAATTGGTATGGCTGAACAATCCAAAGTGTTCAATTAGTGAATTTGAAATTAGTAAGATTTTTGTGATATAGCTCACTTAAACATTTTTATTTTTATGCAAAAAAAATTTTTTTACTTCTATGACAATCTTTTGATACTGATCTCCACAAATAACGGGAGGGGCGAGCAAGAACTAAGTCAACGATGTAAGCCAAGACATGAGCTTGGGTAGTTATTCCATTTTGATCTTCACTAGAATAGTTGAGCTTGAACTTTTTCATACTTATTATTTCATACTTAATTCCCTATATTTCTACTAGTCGTATCCTATTAAGTTAGTCATTTATGGGTGTTTAATTTTTATAAACAAATGATTGAACTTTATGGTGATATATGACCTAAGTATATGTCCACATACTTGGAATGATCCAAACTATGATGGTAAAAAATATATAGAGAAAGTTATGTTATAGTGATATGCGGCCTATGTATGTGAAAACGTACTTGGAATGATCCCAACTATGAGTAAAAAAAGAAAAAAAATGGTTGAAATATCATAGTGATATGTGGCCCGAGTATGTGCACTTATACTTAGAATGATCCCTACTATGAATAGAGTATGATTAAAAAAAAAATGATGTATGACCCCATAACATGGTAGATTATTAAGAATACTAACTAGAGGACGTCATACTATTACCAACGCTATCCATAAATTCCTAACCAAGCCAAAACTATCCTACTTTCATTTGAACTATTAACTCTTATAGAGGTTAAATCGTAGACTTAGCATATTCTTATCCTTTCCAATAAAATGCGGAGGTTCAATATAAAATTTTGCATGCAAGTAAACTATTTTTGAAGAAAAGCACGCACCGCACTAGGATACTTGTTTGAGCTTTATCTTCCATCTAACTAATGGATTTGTGAATGTTTGAACTCTTATTGTTTGATAGGCATATCAGTTAAGTAAAGCGAATTTCTTGAGTATATTTTGATTAAGTTGTTTTCAAGAACTAGAGATCATTTAATTTCACATCTTATTACTTCTTCAATCATTCTTATCGTTATGAAATATCTTTGCTAGGGACTAGCAAAGTCTTAAGTGTGGAGGTGTGATAACTTCCCCAAAAGAAGTTATCTATTGCTTTATTCTATTTTAATATTCATCTTATTGATAAAGAAATGAATTAAATAAGCAAAAATATAAGAAAATTCATATCTATTTTGTTTATGGTTAATATGTCTAATTTGTTCATTTTTCTTGCTAGAAATGTCAAAGTAATCGATCCGGAGAAGTTAAACTGAAATTATTTTGGACTGCGCAGGTTGTTACAATAACCAGAAAACGTTGTTGCAATAACTGCTCGATGGATTTTGAATTTAAAATTCGAATTTTACGCCAAAATGAAAATTGAAAAGAGACAACTCTTGGTAAAGGGTTGTACGTTTTTATGAGTACAATCTCATACCATATGGAAGAAAAAGAGAGAGAGATTAGAGGGAGAGTTTTGGAGAGCCATCATCTTGGAGAAGGAGAAGAACGGCTAGGGTTTGGACGCACCGGCAAGGAGAAAGAGAACTCTAAAGCGGATTACAAACACAAATTCCGGCAGCATTTTCATTTCTAAACATCATGTCTAGTAAGATCTTTCTTGTTGTGCGGTTTCTCCCTTTGAGCATGAACTAAATTTCTTGGTTTTGTACGTTGAGAGTACTTTGATTTATTATGATGCGGTGGTTATAATTTCCCTTTTTTGTTTGATTTAAAACTCATCTTTGTTGGATTTATGTTGTTATTTTGTGGAATTTTTGGATCAAGCGTTCTTCGTCTAAATTATGTAGCGAGATTCGAGAGAGGAGTTACGTTATTTTAGTGTTGAATCCTTTATTTTGCACGGCGAGATTAGAGAGAGGAGTCGTGTAAATCCTTAGCCAAAATTCTGTCTTTATACTACGCTGCAAGATTCGAGAGAGGAATGGCGTAAGTGTAGCATAAATTTCGACTTAGCATAAAGAAAGAAAGAGATTTTGTCTTGTGTTAGCAACATTGATTTGAGTGTTTTATGTTATTCTCAATCTACCTAAGTTAGAGATAACTAGGTGAATTAGGTTAAACGGATTTCTGAGATCGAGAGATGATGACTTCCGCTTTCAAATCGTTGCAGGATAGTAATTAATCAATTCATGAAGGATCACTTTTAAAATCATCGCAATAGGCAAAGGAAATCAATGTACGAAACTACTTCTCCATCTTGATAAAAGAATTTCTAAATAAGCCTTAGTAATTTAGTTTTATTATTGCTCTCTTTTAATCTTTCCACCAACAAAAATTTACTTAGTTAATCCACTTGAATTTAAGGAAAAGGTAGAACTAGTATTTGCAAACACTAGATTAGTCACTTCTCTGAGGGAACGATCTTTTCTCATTTTATATTACTTGATCTGGCACGTGCACTTGCGTTATTATATACATCTATTTCGGGTGTATCAACTGCACCGCACCACATGATTACGGTATGGTTTGATTTTGTGTGTGTCAAAACCGACCGGTGCGGTGCGGTTTATAACTCCATAAAACCGTTAAAACCGCACCGCATTGCCACTTAGGTTTTAAAATTTAAAATTTTATGTCATGTAAGGGAACTGCCTGCACCGTGTTTCACTGATTCAATGATTCATGAATGTGTTTAGTCAGGGCCAAACTTTCAATCTTTCAAACCATCTTATATAAAATATAAATATATAATATATAAAATGTAAGTATTAAAATTATATTAATATAAGTATTACAGGCTGCATAGCGCATTCCATTGGACATTCACAAATCATAATTGCTCATGACTCATGAGCCATCCGTGGTCTGACCCGTCCCTTGAACCAACAATTTCTCATGATATTAAAATTATATTAATATAAGTATTACAGGCTGCTTAGTGCCTTCTATGTTTTTCTCTAACTCTAATCCTTTGAACCATCTTCTTTAAACTTTTAAAATAGCACGCGACTCTTGAATCTTGAATCTTGAAGGAGGGCCTGTCTATTGAGATTTGAGATAGCTGAAATTGTTGAAGCTTTTGTGGTTTCAGTCAGGATGATTTTTTTTAAAATTATTCTATGATCTTAAGTCATATTGGATTTGACTTTTTGTTATGCTACCACACAATGTTAAGAAAGTATAATGAATGTCCACATAAAACAGTGCACTAATTTAATTTTATGCTCTGTTTGGGGAGACTTATTTTCATCGATCAAGCGGTTATGACCGCATGAACCAGACCTTAATTAAGGTCCTGTTCATAGGATCGTAACCGCTTGACCGGTGAAAATAAGTCCCCCCAAACTGAGACTTAGTTATACCAGATTGCCCTATACCTGTTGCTTATGTGTATAATGTTGAAACCGGAAATCGGCTTCTTGTGGAGTCCGAGCTCTTGGGAAAGGGGCGACCGTACACTTACTTTGCCTAGCAAGCTTGACTGACCGAAGACTTAAAACTTGAAACTTACTCAAGGCTCCAGCACGGAGGTCCCACCACACACCCGAAAGATCTTAGAGTGTTTCCCCTTCTTAGCTTCTGCTGAGCTAAGGACACCTCAGAAAGCGCTGTAAGACAAGAGAGTAGGAGAACTGAAAAGCTTGCCTTCTGAGATACCCCCTTGAGTCTATTTATATATTTCTAGACCTGGCTTACAAATAGCTCAACTCCGCTGTTCTGAATGGTTATATGCAGACAAAAGTGGTCTGCCAATAGCCAAACTCTGCTATTCTGGAAGGCTATTTGTAGCCCTGCTAGGGTATCCAGGTAATTTTTACCTCTGGACACCATTAGGCGAGTGGCCCATGAAGGCGCCACTCGCCTAAGGGGGCGAGTGTTGGGTAAGTCAGGAACTTGCCTCCGCGTCACCCTACTATGGGCGAATGCTCTTCTGGAAGGGTCTCACATCACTCAACGCCTAAGAGTAGAAGGCGCCGACAGGTCTTGCTTCGCTCAACGCCTAAGAGCAGAAGGTGTTGATAGGTCTCGTTTCACTCAATGCCTAAGACCAGAAGGTGCCGACAGGTCCAGCTTCACTCAACGCCTAAGAGCAGAAGGCGTCGACAGGTCCAGCTTCACTCAATGCCTAAGAGTTGAAGATGCCGACAGGTCTCGCTTCACTCAACGCCTAAGAGCAGAAGGTGCTGACAGGTCCATCTTCACTCAACGCCTAAGAGCAGAAGGCGCCGGCGGGTCCAACTTCACTCAACACCTAAGAACAGAAGGTGCCGACAGGTCTCGCTGATTGATCATGTGTTTGGTTCTATAAGAACCTCTCTAACCGCCCTTGTCTGACGAGACATTCGATTTATTCCTTGAGTTTAGAGCAACTTTCTGTGTCGTGTCCTTGTCCACGATGGAACTCGCAGTATTTTGACAGGTCGCCGGCATTTTCAGCGAGCGGACTAGGCTTACGGAGTGACTCAATGCCTTAAATAGCGAAGAGTATGTTTGCTCTAGAGGTATTGAGAGGTGTGAAGGCATGACGATTGGAATGCCCCTGGATTGGAAGGAGTCACCACGAGGTCTGCCACTCCTCTTGAGCATCTTCGGTGGCTCATGTCTCTTATGTTTCTTTTGGTTTCCTTTGGATTTATGTTGATGAACTTCGGTTGTCGAAGGCGGTTGACAGAGTATGGGGCGCTAGGACTGAGCGACCCGCTACTCGTCTTGTCTGCGCTCTTTGGTGATTATACTGTGAATTTCTTCACATGCAATCCTTTGAGATGATGTGTCGAGGCATGCTACTTCCACGCTATAAAAGGATTGATGAGTCTCTAACTCTACAGACGGAGCAGCTAGTTATGTTGAGCTGGCAGCGCTAGCGAGCTCTATAGGCGTGCGGTTCCAGTAGGCGAATTGTTTGGCCATGGCGTGATCCAAAGCTGGCGGAGGTGGGATGCCAAACACAGAAGTTGAGTGGGAGGCACGAGAGGCGTTCAACATTCTTGAGAGCATGAGCGCCTGATTTTGGCTCTCCTTTGTTTGGCATAGGCATTCCTCCCATTTTTTGTTTGGCGCAAACATGGCTTCCTCTGCGAGAAACATGTTGTCTACAGTAGAGGCGTTGGGGGCCTGGTTGTCAGGTTCTTTGTGCATTGTTTGGTCTATGATGGGGTGCATGGAGCTGTCAGAGTTGGACGATTCGTCTGTGATGGGAGCTTTAGAGCAGACATGGTCTTTAGTTATTATCTTACTCGGGATCTACGGTGGTTAATCTCCCAGTGTGGTATCGGCGTTGGGAGTGCAACGAGCTCTTGAGTTTCCCAACAAGGTTAGCACCCTTGCGCGGTGCTCCCTTATCAGGGGCTAGTATTATACCCCTGATGTTGGGGATGGAACAACGGTGGATCCTCCCTGATGCAAGACGTTGCCTGCAGGAAAGTCGGGGGGATGGATTGGTGTGCTCCTCTAGTCCCGCGTCACTGGCATCATGCACGATCTTCTTTGTCATTGTTGTTGATCGAGCATTTTTGCGCAAGGCAAGCATTGCTTCCATGGTATTATTGCAGTGTTTGGGAACACTTACCCACAGATGGCGCCAACTATTGCAGGTCACCCGGTCTTTCCCCGGTCTAGAGAAATCATACCACCTTAGCTCAAAAATTGACCGGGTGCGCAAATAGTCAAAGTAAATCACAGTAAATGACAAAAGGCTTTTTTGATGTGGAAAAACTAGAAAGGGTAAAAAACCACATGGCTGGATCTGTGTTGAACCAAAATCCTTTAGTTTTTTGGAGTTTATAGGGATTGATATATTTGATCTCGGAGGGCGATGGGATGCTTCCCCATTACAATTGCAAAGTACAAAAAATAGCAAAATAAGACCAAGTCCTCTGAGTCTCGATGGAAGTGCTCCAACCTTGAAATAGTGTTGGGTTCGCGGAACCTGTATAGGAGCATTCCGGCTAAAAATTCTCTAATTCCTCGGAGCTTTGGAGGGACTGTTCTCGTTGTAGAGGAGCCTTGATGGGAGCGCATTCGTGGAGGCATATGTTGTGACTTGACACTTAATGGAGTCATAGCGTAAGAAGAGAGCGGGGGAATTCCTAGGCGAAGGACTGACCTGAGTCCATGATCTTGCCGGAAAACCTTAGAGCTCTCTCTTGTCTCTAGAGTTGCTTGTCTTCAAATGAAGGCATGAGGGCCAATTTATAATTTTCTAGAGGGTCACGTCGGTAGTTGCGTCGGGGCGGAATTTGTATTGGCCAATGATGTCGCCCCATTTCGGTCAACTGGATCTCCAATTTTAGGGGCATGACGAAAGTGCCTCCGGGCGGTTTGGGCAGCCCGGGCAGGGTGCTCAGCGGCAACAGTGGAGGCGTTGGCGACGGTCGGAGGCAGCGGTGGCAGTCAGAGACGACGTGCGGTTGCGCGCAGCGCTTGCCCATGCACAAGCATGCGCAGCTGCGCGCGCGGGCGCGTGTAGCGCATAGGCCCGCATATGTGATGTGTGTTGAGTGTGCGCGCGTGGGCACATGTAGCGCCCGCACGCAGCAGTCGCGCTCGCACGTGCGCACAATGTTTGTGCGTGCGCGCAGCGGTTGCGCATGTGTTGCTTGTGTGTGTAGCGCCGGGTGCGTGTCATACTCGCACGCGCGGGGCACGTTCGGTGCTCGTGGGCGCATCCTTGTGCTGTTTTCTTTTTTCTTTGTCCTCTTTTCGGGCGTTTTCGGGCCTTTGGGGGAACCCCGTCAATACTGACTCAAAGCTTGCAAAATTAAGCAAGGAAAAGATGCTATTGCAGCCATTTTGGATAATAAATTTTGGACTATGTGTTTGATAATGACAAAGGTTGCAGGACCACTACTAAAATTATTGCAGATTGTTGATTCCAATGAAAAACCAGCATTTGGTTATGTTTATGACGGAATGTATCAGTCAAGAAAAGTAATTAAAGGAATATTCAAAAATATGAAGCGATTGTACAAGCATATACAACTATTACCAAATATTGATGAGATCGTCAGCTTCGTCAAAAAATTAATTCTGCAGCATATTTTTTGAACCTTGCTTTTTAATATGATCAAGCTAATTATTCTAATAAGTCTGAAGTTGTGGAAGACTTAATTGAGCTTATTGGAAATAAAGATATTTGCAATAAAACTTCAACTGCGATGAATAAAGTTAGAATATATTGTTGCGATGAATAAAGTTAGAATATATTGTGACTAACTTGAAAGTTTTGGAAAGTCACTCGCCATCAAAATGTCAAAAGAAATGCAACCAGGTAAGTAATAAACTATAAATTCAAAGTTAAGATACAAATACACGTATTTCTTTGAGTTTTATTTTTTGTTTTTCTCATTTTAAAGATGATTGGTCAAGAATGTTTGGTTCAAGTGCTTCTCAACTACAAAAAATGGTTATTCATATTCTTAGTCAGACTTCATCATCTGTTTATGAACGAAATTGAGTGTCTTTGAACAAATCCATACAAATAGAAAAAAATCATCTTGAAATAAAAGACTCAATGATTTAATTTATGTTTGTTACAATTTGAATATGACGGACATGTATGAATATTAAATATTTGCTCATCATTGGAACAAAGTCAATTTTGTTATATTTTGTAGTTTCTTATTTGATCACTTGACTCATGCAACATGACACTTTTGGTAGGATATATTTCATGAAAAAGAAATATGTTCCTCTTGACTATATTAGTATTGAGTCAATGGATTTTTGGGTGGTCGAGAAAGTGCCAACTCTAGAACATAATTATAATGACTTAGAAAATGAAATCTATGAGAAATATGTTAGACTAGTTGATGGAGGGGCTCAACCGAGTGGCCAACATCATGAACAAATAAATGGTAAATTTGTCTATATGTTAAATAAATGTGTGTCAATATTTTGTTAAACAAGTAGCACAACTGATTTACTTCAAAATTATTTTTGTAGATGAGGAGTGTGCTCAGATTGCTCTTGAAGGTTTTGGAGGGGAATTACTTAATGGCTATGATATTGATGATATAATATGGTTGAGAGGACCGAAAAACTTTATTTTACTTTTTGAAAACAATTAAGTCTAGACTCTAGAGTTTATACATGCTTTAGTGAATGTTTTGTAAGATTACTTGTTCATTTTAAGCTTTTAACTTAATGTGTAACACTTTATTTAGCATATGTTTATATTAGTTGCTTAATTTTTAAAATATTGCTATATATACTTCCTATAATATAGTTATATACTATGTATATTAATACATAATAAAATAATATTAGTTACTTTGCTCTAAACTATTCAACCTTGGTTCATCCGATCCAATGTGTTTAACCATGAACTTCTTCTAAGATAGATACTGTCTTCTGTCCGGTTTTCAAAATTTTAAGCAAGCCTAAAATTTAGCAACCCTCACCTCTCCTCACCAAATTTTTGACACTTTGCACCCTACAAAGTAGGCTCTTTGGCACATTGCACCCTAACATTTCAACTTTGGCACTTTGTACCCTTGAAATGCTTTAAGGCGGCACATTGCACCCTCACGGTATATAGTAGTTTTTTTATTTATTAAATCATGTAATTAAAATCATAGGGGTTTTTTGGTCCCTCATAATTTGAATTTATATAGGCGGCTACAAATTACTGTCTTTTGGCACTATTGGGCGGCCAAAATAGTGCATTATTTTCGAATGAAATATAGTGATACATTTAATTCGGCGCTATTAGCAGACCAACAAAAATGTATGCAAAAAAAAGATTTCAGGCCAACATAACTTCGGAATCACCTCTAATTGGCCTTTAATATTACATTGTCTTAACAACTTGTGCGATTTTTTCCCCTTTATTAAAGTGGGCAAAAATAATTTGGCGTCATTTTCGAATTAAATGGTGATTTTTTTTCAATTGTAACAGAGAAGGAGATTCTACATTATTTGCAGATCAAATAATGTGTAAATTTTTTCACTAAATATCATGAATTTTCATCACTCGCACACTCTTAGACATCAATTTCATAGTGCATCCAATGAATGAGAAGTGAATCTGATGAATTGAGTAGTTGGGATTTTTATTATCTTGTATATTAGAACCATAGAAAATAAGTGGACTTCTCATCAATCGCACCCTCTTATACATGAATTGAGTAGTGCTCATCGAGTCTCAAATTTATTTTAACGAATAACGATATTTTCATTAATGTTGAGTCGAATCGATGAATGAGAGATGATCCAACATTTTTACATGTGATATGTAGTGTAATGCTTGAGACTACTTTGTTTTGTCGTATAATTTCGAAGATAAAATTCTAAATTAATTTCACTAGTGTAACCAAAAACTATTTAGTGTGGCCACTTAATATTTGTGGAATTAGATAACTACTTAACGTTTTTAAAAAATTAAAGAAAGCAAATAAAGCTACATAGTATTTTAGACAAAGTCAGTAAAGAAATTCAGCTAATAAAACTTCTGCTCTCTTTATTCAATGTCATCCCAAACATTTTCAACACCTGCAAAATACCAATATAATATATAATTTATTTTATTATTTTAAAAACTACAAAGTAAAAATCATGAGATAACTACCGTGACTAAATGACCCACAAAATGATTCCAGTGTTCCAACAATATTCGTCCAAGCATTTGAACTACCATCATTCTTCTTCACCTACATGAAAGTGGATAATTATTTTAATGACAATCATTCAAAGAGGAATAAATTTAAAACTAATAATTTAAGAGTTACTAACTGGTGATTTAGATCGGAATCTAATAATTTAAGAGTTACTAACTGGTGATTTAGATCGGAATGTTGATGTTGTGAGCATTGTCCTTGATGATTGACAACAATTTTTTTATTATGTCCAATCATTGCACAGTTTGAGCATGTATATTTTGTACCGGTTCTTCTTAAACCATACCTCCGACTCTCCAACTCATCTGCCTCTTTTCTTCTTACTTGCAATAAGGGTCTTCCAGCCTTTTTTGGTTTACAGTGTCACGGGACAATGGGATTTAAATCAGAATGTGGCCAGTCTCTTTGCCCTTTAATGGGATTCAATAAATGTTCATAGACTCTTAAGAATATGCTTTTCTTGTACCAGCAGTCGACATAATCTTCAACCCGTCTCTTTTGTAGAACATACATGTTATAGAGTACACACAAGGTATTCTACTTAGATCCCATTTGTTGCAACTACAACTGTTGGTTGCTAAGTCCAATGTCTATTTATCACCAGCCCACCCCTTTTGCAACTACAACTGTTGTTCTCCATTTTTTTTGAATTTTAGGACAAATATCCCCAATATATTTCAACATCTTATCTCTTTATGTATGTATTCTGCTCATCATAATTACTCTTATGATCTCAAGCATTGTTATGATGGATTTACCTTTGTCCTTCAATATTACATTGTTGAAACATTCACACAAGTTGTTAAGTAACATATCACACTTAGACCATGTGCTAAAATGGGATCTTGCCCGTACCCAATTAAAAGTTTGGACATTAAATTCTCTTAACTTCTCCATTTCATAATAAAATTCTTTATGAATTTGTTTAAAATTACCATACATATGTCGTAGACAAAACCTATGTTTTGCATTTGGTAGGAGTTCTTCAACTGCTTGTCAACCTAGGTCAAATTAGCCCAAATTGAACTCACAAGTGCAAATTGACCTCAACACTATGTCTCTAACCCTAAAGAAGACTCACATGACTATAAGACCCATGGTGTGGTGAACCAATTTGACCAAATAGGCTAAAGTCAAACCTAGATCAACATAGGTCAACTGAACCATAATTGGCTCAATTAGGCATCACATAGTTAAATTGATACCACCACTATATTTCAAACCCTAATAGGAGTGCATTGGACTGAAAAACCTCATAACTTGGTCATCAAATCAGCCAAATTGACCAAAGTAAAAAAAACTTAGTCAACAAAAACCCCAAATCAACACCCTTAGCTCAATTTACCCCAATACTTGAAATTGAACTTACCCACACAATTCTAAACCATAAGGAAGGTCATTAGGTTAATAAGCACCCTTGGACCCACCCAATTTCAAGGGGTTGACTCAAGTCAACACTTTGTCAACATAATTCAATTCAAGTCAATCAAGGGTCAATTGGTGTTCAATTAATTAAATTGACCTCACTCATAACCTTTTAAACTCACTAGGGACCTAATTTACCCAAAAGGCCCATGAGTGGGTCAACCAATTCTCTCAATTTGACTAAAGTCAACCTTGGTCAAAATTGGCCTAAAACATGAAATTAAGTAAGCTAACTCAATGTCAAATGGGGGATTCTGCCCGCCAGCATAATCCCCCCATACCCTATGGAATTCAAATGGGGGACATGCATGGAGGATAAAAGTGAGATCTCCCCCAATTTGGAATAAGGACAAGAATAAATTGAGGGATGGCTGCCACTTGGTCCTCCTCTCTTCTTCCCAATCCTCTAACTGAGCTTCCTAGAGCATTTTCAGCAGAAATCCAGGGGTGGTTGACACATGGCGGCAAGGAGGAGCATCTCATGCTCATGGTGTAACACCCCCTATCCGTCCATAGCATATAGCAGTAGGTCCGGCCGGGGCCCGACGCCATATACTACAGACAGACCGTGTGGTTACTTATGGAAACCATCCAACCAATCTCAACGTCCTACACAGAGCATTCTAGCGGAAGCAGTTTATAAAAGTTGTAACAAAGAACCCAGCATTAAAGCACGAATGTCCACTAATACAAAATAGGAATGTTATACAAAATACCCAAAATAAGCCTTAAGGCTTTACAAAATGTTTCACTTTAAATTACATGTTTTACAAACCACGGCACGCAGGCCGGTCACACATGAATAAAGCAGTAAACACTTCCAATTAGGCCTTCAAGGGCCGGCTTCGCATTCGGGCTTTAGCCCGCTATTGACCGCTTGGTCCAGCTGCACCTGCAAGCAACAAACCACCGCACGGTGGCAAAACAAGGCAACGGTCAGCAATGCTGACCAAATTATAACGATCCCTCCCCCAACTCGGGGCGGCGATGCTCCTTCCCTGCATTTCATTAGCATAAGCGAGCAATAATTACATATAGCCATTTCATCACAGACGTTGGCTCGCACGGCCACACGCCCCGTGCTCTCAGGGCACATTCTTGGTGAAATGGTCGATGTCACGTCAATTAAAGTCATAGACATTTCGGACTCACCACCGCCACTAAGATGGCCAAACCTATGAGCAATTTGTCTTCCTGGCCTGGGTCACGACAATTTAAGTCATTGACCGCCGAAGACCCTAATCTATGCCAACGGCAAGTGCCACGTGACTTTAGGTCTCTTTAACCGAACGACATAGAACGGGTACGGTTCCATCTAACCCGTGCTCACATCGCAACGATAATTTAAGTCATTTGCGCGGGTCAAACTTCCACCGAGTCCCATCTATCACAATACACATAACTCGGTTATGTTCAAGTTGGCTCTCAGGCCACCAAGTTGGCAATATCTCGTATCCGCCCAGTTTTCCGGGTGCACCTTTGGGTTAGTCCCCAAGGCTCCCTGCTGCAATCTACCGCGTAGAAAACCCGAAAAACAATCCATAGCACGGAGTCTTCCCCGGCATTTATGCAATGCAACATCACCGATCCAGACCAACATGTCCGGGTAGGCTTCACACATCATGCTTATGTCCGTTCTCGCTTACGGACTCTAAACAACGGGGACTTCACATATCTACCCGAAGGAACGCCTCCAACTCTCCGCAAACTCGCGAGAGCGGGCTTCCTATGCAAAGAAAGAGAGCTACTCATGCTCAAGATGAGGATCGTTACCCTAGCGTTCCTCTTTGGCGCCATTGAAAAGTAATCGGATGAAAAGCACCGCACTAGCTTTGCCTCCGTGGATCCGGAGTCGGCTCGCGATTCGGAGCTCTAAAGCTCCTCCAATGGCCGGATCTAGCTCCTTCTTCCTTCCTTGGCTCTCTACTTTCTCTAAGGTTTTAGAAAGCTAACCACTCATGAAAAGTGAGGGTTTCTAAGTCCAATCCCGGGTATATCCCTTCAGAAACAACCCCCAACTGTTGGATCTCAAAATAAGGAAACGAACGGCTTTGATTCGGGACTGAAATGCCCAATCTGGACCGAACACGGCCTGGCACACGCCCATGTCCAGGGTCGTGTGCCTCATTCGCCGTCAAAATCGAATCACCTGGAACAACACACGGGTATTGAACATGCCCGTGTTCGAGCTGACACGCCCGTGTTCCACCTGACACGGCCGTGTACCCCCATCATTTTTCCCCGAAATCAACCCGAGCACTGCACGGGTTCTAGGACACGCCCGTGTCCTTACCCGTGTCACCTCAACACGCCTGGACCCCATGCCGTGTTCACGGTCTCGACACTCGACACTTTGTCGAGCGAAGATCGTCGACCTGATGACACGGCCTTGGACACGCCCGTGTCCTAGGCCGTGTGCCTTGTCTCGACACAATGTCGATACCAAAGTGTCAACTCCCCGGGACGAGTGTCGACACGGGTTGACACGCCCTGCGACACGCCCGTATCGCAGGCCGTGTGCCATGTCTCGACACTTCGTCGAAGCAGAGTGTCGACTTCGCAGCTAAGTGTCGACACGGGTCGACACGCCCTACGAAACACCCGTGTCGTAGTCTGTGTGCCCAGTCTCGACACAATGTCGAGACCAAAGTGTCGACACAGGCTTGACACGCCCTGGGACACGCCCGTGTCCCAGGCCGTGTGCCTGCAGCCAGAACCCAAACTGGCCCAAAACGTCCCCCTTTGCTCCTTTGAGTTTCGGGGCGTTACAACTCTCCCCCTCTTAAAAGAATTTCGTCCACGAAATTACATTAAGGAAAGACATGTACAAAACCAAAATTTGTACCTGAGCGGAACAACTCCGGATACTCGTCAAGCATAGTCTGCTCTCGCTCCCAAGAGAGCTCCTCACGACCGCAATTGTCCCACCGGACGTTGACCATCCTGATCTCTTTATTGCATAGCCGCTTGACCTCCTAGTCCTCAATCCGCACGGGCTTGACCTTTGTCGTTAGCCCACTATCCACCGGCACTTGATCAACCGCGATCACTTGCGTAGGCTCTTGCACCGCCTTCCGAAGTACCGAAATGTGGAATACATCATGTAAACCACTAAGCTCCACTGACAGCTTCAACCGATAGGCCGCTTCACCAACTCGCTCCAGAACCTCAAACGGTCCAAGGTACCTCGGGCTTAGCTTTTTCAATTGCCGCACCCGCGAGACACCCTTGAACGGCTTGATCTTTAAGTATACAAAATCGCCCACAGCGAACTCCACGTTCCTGTGCTTGGCATTATAGTACTTTGCTTGCCGGTCCTGAGCGATAAGCAACCTCTCCCGAATGGTTCTTACTAAAAAAGTAGCATCCTCCACTTCCGATCGCTTATACAACTTTGACTCACCCGTTTCTAACCAAGACAACGGCGTGCGACATTTTCTACCATATAGGGCCTCGAAGGGCGCCATTTGAATACTCGCTTGGTAGCTGTTGTTGTATGCGAACTCCACCAAATAAAGGTGGTCTTCCCATTGCTTTCCAAAATCCAAGACACACATGTGAAGCATGTCTTCCATGGTTCTATTGACCCTCTCGGTCTGCCCATCCGTTTGCGGATGGAAGGCTGTGCTGAATTTCAACTTTGTTCCCAACATTTGTTGCACTAGCCTCCAATCGTTGGACGTGAACCGCCCATCTCGGTCACTCACGATGTTGCGGGGCACACCATGAAGCCGTACTATGTTATCCACATAAAGCTTTGCCAGCTTCTCCACCGGATCATCCTTCCTATGCGGAATAAAATGCGACACTTTCGTTAATCGATCAACAACCACCCAAATGACGTCGTTCCCCTTTTGCGACCTTGGCAAACCGTGCACAAAGTCCATAGAGATGTCGTCAAATTTCCACTCCGGAATAGGCAAGGACTTAAGAAATCCTCCCGGCTTTTGGCACTCCGCCTTTACCAAGGCGCAGGTTTGGCACTTCGCTACGTATAGCGCCACATCCTTCTTCAAACCCGGCCACCAAAACAGTTTCTTCACATTACGGTACATCTTCGTGCTCCCCGGGTGAATCGAGTACTTGGTATGGTGTGCCTCGTACAACAACTCCACCCGTAAATTGCCCATACATAGGACGCACAGACAACCGTCTTTCCAAAGAAATCCGTCCTCCACGACGAATTGGGAATTTGACCCATCCAGAGCCTCTACCATGAACTGCTTCATATGAGCATCCATATCCAAAGTCTGCCGAATACGATCAGCCAGGTCATATTGGACTTCAGTCCAATTCAGAACTGCTTCAGTTCCTGATTGTCTATCCACACAAACAATCTCCAACGCCTCCAACTCTCGCACCAACCGCTCATCATGCACTGATAGCCAATTGGCTTGAGCTGGGGCTCAGCGACTCAGCGCGTCCGCAACCGCATTCCCTTTGTCAGGCACGTAGTGGATCTTGAATGTATAGTCCCCCAGGAACTCCATCCATCTACGCTGCCGCATATTCAGATCCTTCTGATCAATAAGATACTTCGGGCTCTTGTGATCGGTGTAGATATCAATCTTCACACCGTACAAATAGTGTCTCCACAGCTTCAAGGCAAAAATCACGGCCGCTAACTCCAAGTCATGGACCGGATAATTCCTCTCATGCACTTTTAGCTGTCTCGAGCCATAAGCTATTACACTTTCATGTTGCAGTAGCACGCAACCCAAACCGCTGCCCGAAGCATCACTGTAAATATCGTAGCCTTCGGTCCCACATGGCGAACTCAGCACAGGCGCCGTGGTCAACCGACACTTCAGCTCCTCAAAAGCTCGCGCGCACTCCGGCGTCCAAACGAACTTATGCTCCTTCCTCATCAAAGTAGTGAGAGGTAACACTATCCGCGAGAAGTTCTCTATGAAGCGCCTATAATAGCCGGCAAGCCCCAGAAAACTCCGGACTTCCGCTACAGTAGCAAGCTCAGGTCACTCCCGTATCGCAACAATCTTCGCCGGATCCACAGCAATACCCTCTCCACTCACTATATGCCCGAGGAACGCCACTGAGGATAGCCAAAACTCGCACTTCGAGAACTTGGCATACAACTGATTTCTCCTTAGCGTCTCCAACACCAAATGAAGATGCTTGAAGTGATCTTCCTCACTTTGCGAGTACACCAAAATATCGTCGATGAAGACGATCACGAAATGGTCCAAGTACTCCCTGAAAGTCCTGTTCATCAGATCCATGAACACTGAAGGCGCATTAGTCAGCCCAAACGGCATGACCGTAAACTAATAATGCCCGTATCTCGTACTAAATGCTGTCTTCGGGATATCACTCTCCCTTATTCGCAGCTGATAGTACCCCGCCTTAAGATCCAACTTCGAGTACACTGTCGACCCGACTAACTGATCAAAAAGATCATCAATTCGGGGGATCGGGTACTTGTTCTTCTCTGTCAGCTTGTTTAGCTCCCGATAATCAATACATAGCCTCAAGCTTCCGTCCTTCTTCTTAACAAAGAGGACCGGTGCGCTCCAAGGCGAAGAACTCGGGCGCACATACCCTTGCTCCAACAACTCTTGCAGTTGAACTTTCAGCTCCGCCATTTCCTTAGGCGCTAGCCGATACGGAGATCGTGACACAGGCTTTGCACCTGGCACTAGCTCGATCGTAAATTCTATCTCCCGTTGAGGCGGGGCTCCAGGAAGATCTGCGGGGAACACATCAGGGTATTCCGATACCACTGAAATATAATCCAACGCGGGCTTCGGCTTTGCAACCTCCACTAGTGTAAAGAACAGTTCTGCTCCGGCACGAACCGCCTTCACCACCTGAAGAGCAGACATCAACGTCTTGCTCGACCCCTTTAAGCCTGTAAAAGTCGTCTCACGACTTGCTCCCAGCTTGACTTCCTTGCTACCGCAATCTATATGGGTCTGCTGCTCCGAGAGCCAGTCCATGCCAAATATGACGTCGAACTCCACTAACGGAAGTAAAGACGCCCGCAGGTCGAACTCCTGCTCCCCAATACGAATCTTAACATCGCAGATCCTATCCGCTCGCATCGAACACCCATTGGGCAAAAACACATCCAACTTATCCTTTGCCATCGAATAAGGGACTCCGATGCGTGATATAAATCCTTCGGACAAGAAGGAGTGTGAGGCTCCCGTATCGAAGAGTGCTCGTGCCGGATTTTCACAAATCAATACAAATCCTAAACAAGCAGTGGTAAGGTAACATGTGCATAACAAGTATTTATAGAAATTGACTTGCTATATATTAAATCGTACCTGTCACCACATCAGCTTGTTTGATGGCCTCCTGTTGGCCAAGATTGTAGACCCTTGGTTGGGCCGGAGCATAATGGGATGCGGTCGACTCCACCGCCTTTCCCTTCTCTTCATAAGTAGCTCTCGGCCTTCTCTCGGACTTAGGACGTCCGCTCCAACAATCACGGGCGAAATGCCCCGTCTTTCCACATGTAAAACACGCGCCCGGGGTCCGACTCGTAGTCGTCCCAAAAGCACCAGAAGGAGCTGGACCCGAAGTCTTATGTTTCTTGAAAGACCTCCGATAGCCGGACTTTGAAGTAGTCGGCACTTTGAATTCAGATTTCTTCTCACCCAAGCTTTTCTTTGCCTGTACATTCTTCATGTCCTTCTCCAAGGACCGGGCAGTATTGACCAAGGTTAAGAAACCCTGCGTCATCGACCCCGAAAGTAGTAGTCTCAACTCATCCCTCAAGCCTTCATAGAGGCGATTAGTCTTGCGCTCCTCATCCACGATGGTGGAGCTAGCATATCGACTCAAACAGGTGAACTCATGGAGATATTCATCCACGCTCTTCTCACCCTGAACCAACTTCAAAAATTCGTTCTCCATCGAAATCCTCTGAGTAGAAGGGAGGTATCTTGCTAGGAACAATCCCGAGAACTCTTCCATCGGAACGTCTATAAGTTGTCTGCCTCTCAAATGATGCAGCTCCAATCCTTCCCACCACATCCTCGCTTCACCGTCCTGAAGGAACGTAGCTATGGTGGTCATTTGCCACTCCTCCGTCTCCGTTGTTGTCATGACTCTCTTCACCCTGGAGAGCCAGTCTTCAGCCTGAGATGGGGTTCCCAACCCCGAGAATAACGGAGGGTTAAAGCTCATTACATGCTTAAGCTGCCTCTCAGTTGCCCTCCTTGGCACCACCGGTTCCACAACCACTTGCTCCACTCTCCTCGGCTCAGCCTCTTGAAGAGGTTCTTGCTCCATCGCAGGAGCGGGCTGCTGCGTTTGCCTTGCAGGCTGCGCATTTATCACGGCCAACACCGCTTCAGCCACCAATCGTAAGTTCTCAGCCGACAGAGGTGTTGCGGGAGCAACTTCCGGTGCACTACTAGCCTCAGAAACTCGACGTTCTGACGGCCCAACACCACTTCTGGTCACCTATAGTGGTACAAAACACCGTTAAGCGACCGAATAAAATTGCAAACAGCAATTATAGGAACACGCAGGTTCCGCAAACACGAGTATTTTCATTCCTAAGTGGACATTCATGGGTTCTTTTACCATTATAACGATGACGCACACAATGTGCTCACCACCCCTTAAAAAGAATTCGCCCACGAATTCAGTTTAAGCCCGTCCAAAACCAGTGGTCTGATACCAAATTGTAACACCCCCTATCCGTCCATAGCATATAGCAGTAGGTCCGGCCGGGGCCCGACGCCATATACTACAGACAGACCGGGTCGTTACTTATGGAAACCATCCAACCAATCTCAACGTCCTACACAGAGCATTCTAGCGGAAGCAGTTTATAAAAGTTGTAACAAAGAACTCAGCATTAAAGCACGAATGTCCACTAATACAAAATAGGAATGTTATACAAAATACCCAAAATAAGCTTTAAGGCTTTACAAAATGTTTCACTTTAAATTACATGTTTTAGAAACCACGGCACGCAGGCCGGTCACACATGAATAAAGCAGTAAACACTTCCAATTAGGCCTTCAAGGGCCGGCTTCGCATTCGGGCTTTAGCCCGCTATTGACCGCTTGGTCCAGCTGCACCTGCAAGCAACAAACCACCGCACGGTGGCAAAACAAGGCAACGGTCAGCAATGCTGACCAAATTATAACGATCCCGCCCCCAACTCGGGGCGGCGATGCTCCTTCCCTGCATTTCATTAGCATAAGCGAGCAATAATTACATATAGCCATTTCATCACAGACGTTGGCTCGCACGGCCACATGCCCCGTGCTCTCAGGGCACATTCTTGGTGAACCGGTCGATGTCACGTCAATTAAAGCCATAGACATTCCGGACTCACCACCGCCACTAAGACGGCCAAACCTATGATCAATTTGTCTTCCTGGCCTGGGTCACGACAATTTAAGCCATTGACCGTCGAAGACCCTAATCTATGCCAACGGCAAGTGCCACGTGACTTTAGGTCTCTTTAACCGAACGACATAGAACGGGTACGGTTCCATCTAACCCGTGCTCACATCGCAACGACAATTTAAGCCATTTGCGCGGGTCAAACTTCCACCGAGTCCCATCTATCACAATACACATAACTCGGTTATGTTCAAGTTGGCTCTCAGGCCACCAAGTTGGCAAGATCTCGTATCCGCCCAGTTTTTCGGGTGCACCTTTGGGTTAGTCCCCAAGGCTCCCTGCTGCAATCTACCGCGTAGAAAACCCGAAAAACAATCCATAGCACGGAGTCTTCTCCAGCATTTATGCAATGCAACATCACCGATCCAGACCAACATGTCCGGGTAGGCTTCACACATCATGCCTATGTCCGTTCTCGCTTACGGACTCTAAACAACGGGGACTTCACATATCTACCCGAAGGAACGCCTCCAACTCTCCGCAAACTCGCGAGAGCGGGCTTCCTATGCAAAGAAAGAGAGCTACTCATGCTCAAGATGAGGATCGTTACCCTAGCGTTCCTCTTTGGCTCCATTGAAAAGTAATCGGATGAAAAGCACCGCACTAGCTTTGCCTCCGTGGATCCGGAGTCGGCTCGCGATTCGGAGCTCCGAAGCTCCTCCAATGGCCGGATCTAGCTCCTTCTTCCTTCCTTGGCTCTCTACTTTCTCTAAGGTTTTAGAAAGCTAACCACTCATGAAAAGTGAGGGTTTCTAAGTCCAATCCCGGGTATATCCCTTCAGGAACAACCCCCAGCCGTTGGATCTCAAAATAAGGAAACGAACGGCTTTGATTCGGGACTGAAATGCCTAATCTGGACCGAATACGGCCTGGCACACGCCCGTGTCCAGGGCCGTGTGCCTCATTTGCCATCAAAATCGAATCACCTGGAACAACACACGGGTATTGAACACGCCCGTGTTCGAGCTGACACGCCCGTATTCCACCTGACACGGTCATGTGGCCGGCCGTGTACCCCCATCATTTTTCCCCGAAATCAACCCGAGCACTGCATGGGTTCTAGGACACGCCCGTGTCCTTACCCGTGTCACCTCAACACGCCTGGACCCCAGGCCATGTTCACGGTCTCGACACTCGACACTTCATCGAGCGAAGATCGTCGACCTGATGACACGGCTTTGGACACGCCCGTGTCCTAGGCCGTGTGCCTTGTCTCGACACAATGTCGAGACCAAAGTGTCGACTCCCCGGGATGAGTGTCGACACGGGTTGACACGCCCTGCGACACGCCCGTGTCGCAGGCCGTGTGCCATGTCTCGACACTTCGTCGAAGCAGAGTGTCGACTTCGCGGCTAAGTGTCGACACGGGTCGACACGCCCTGCGACACGCCCGTGTCGCAGGCCGTGTGCCCAGTCTCGACACAATGTCGAGACCAAAGTGTCGACTTCTCATCTCAGTGTCGACATAGGCTTGACACGCCCTGGGACACGCCCGTGTCCCAGGCCGTGTGCCTGCAGCCAGAACCCAAACTGGCCCAAAACGTCCCCCATTGCTCCTTTGAGTTTCGGGGCGTTACACATGGCCAAACCACCTTTAATGCCATTTTATTATATCGCCCACCCACCTTGTTTTGATCATTCCATCACCTTCAGAGAACCCTAAGTAGTCGAGCTAGAGCTTTTGAGTGGAAAATTTGGTGTGGAATTAGTGGATTGGGCTACCTCACCGGAAACCGCCGACGCCATGGCTCACCATCATAACACCCGCCGACAAGCCCATCTACATGTCTGTTTCTCCTCCCCTCCCTCTGTGCTAGATATCTAGCTTATCTAAGAGAGAAGTCTTGCTCAATTGAGCCTGATATCATATGAGCTAAAAGAGAATTTCTCAAACTTTTCTTCTTGCTCAGGTTCGTCGGAGGAGCTGCCTCCGGCGGCCATGTCGCTGGCAATCGACGGTAACCACCTCAACAGAGGTTGTGGTGATAGTGGCCGATAGTGGTGGTGGCCTAGTGGCCGGGAAATCAAGATTCAATGTAGCCCAGGTTGGGTTGATCACAACTGTCGGCTGAAGGAAGAAGAATACTCGATCCTGTCTATCCCTATGTAACGCCCCTAGCCGATCCAACGTGACGGTGTCATGGCTCCGCTCTAGGCGACGCTATCGGGCTGCAGCCCAAGCACCCCAACCCCTCTCCCTCCACAGGCGGGTTGTTGGTGGCCACAACCTCCCTTTGATGAGCGAACTAGACAGTTAAGCTGGGCCGTACGGGGACTTCCTAGGAGGTCACCCATCCCAGTACTACTCTCGCCAAAGCACGCTTAACTATAGAGTTCCTTCACTTCTCATCACCAATTGAACTGCAGCTCAATTGGTGATGAGAGGTGAAGGAACTTAATAGTTAAGCGTGCTTGGGCGAGAGTAGTACTGGGATGGGTGACGTCCTGGGAAGTCCCCGTACGGCCCAGCTTAACTGTCGAGTTCCCTCAGTAAAGGGAGGTTGTGGCCACCAACAACCCGCCCGTGGGCTGGAGAGGGTTGGGGTGCTTGGGCTGCAGCCCAGTAACGGTCTAACGGAGGCCTAGTGGGCTGAGGCCCACGGACGGCCCAGGGGACGTTACAATAAAAAGTGCACTTTTTATTGTAACGTCCCTAGCCGATACAACGTGACAGTGTCACGGCTCCGCTCTAGGCGACGCTACCGGGCTGCAGCCTAAGCACCCCAACCCCTTTCCAGCCCACTGGAGGGTTGTTGGTGGTCACAGCCTCCCTTTGATGAGGTAAACTCGATAGTCAAGCGCGCACCACGGGGACTTCCCAAGAGGTCACCCATCTCAGTACTACTCCAGCCCGAGCACGCTTAACTATGGAGTTCTTTCAACTCTCATCACCAGTTGAGCTGCAGCTCAATTGGTGATGAGAAGTGATGGAACTCCATAGTTAAGTGTGCTTGGGCGAGAGTAGTACTGGGATGGGTGACCTCCTGGGAAGTCCCCGTACGGCCCAACTTAACTGTCGAGTTCGCTCATCAAAGGGAGGTTGTGGCCACCAACAACCCGCCCGTGGAGGGAGAGGGGTTGTGGTGCTTGGGCTGCAGGCCGGTAGCGTCGCCTAGAGCGGAACCGTGACACTGTCACGTTGTATCGACTAGGGTCGTTACAATAAAAGTGCACTTTTTATTGTAACGTCTCCTTTGCCGTCCGTGGATCAACACCACTAGGCCTCCGACGGACCGTTACCGGGCTGGAGTAGTACTGGGATGGGTGACCTCCTGGGAAGTCCCCGTGGTGCGCGCTTGACTATCGAGTTTACCTCATCAAAGGGAGGCTGTGACCACCAACAACCCGCCAGTGGGCTGGAGAGTGGTTGGGGTGCTTGGGCTGCAGCCCGGTAGCGTCGCCTAGAGCGGAGCCATGACACTGTCACGTTGTATCGGCTAGGGACGTTACACCCTATGCCAAGATTTGTGCATGATCAAATTTATATATTATATAGTTTTATGTATTTGTCACATATTATACAGTACTTAGAATAATTAATTAAAGTTACTTAGAGGCATTTTCAGGGAAAATGCTCAACATGAAATAAGTAGCCCTAGGTGTGTACTTTAATTAGAAATTTAAATCATACCATTTTGAGTCTCACAGCCCACTATATGGCTGTTTTACTGAGGTGTGTCCTTAGGAGGGACAGGCATTAAAACATGTGTACATGTCAAATAACAAATTGCATGGACCTAAGATTTTGTTCATGTTAATATATACCCTAGACACATCCTCTGCCCAAAAATAGAAATTTTTGGATAACATTTTTCTATAGTTTTGTGAAAATGTAATTTTTCATATGATAATTAAATGTGGCCAAATCAAATCCAATTGACCCAAATTTTTGGTGGCATGCTGTTTTAAGTATAGTAAGTCATTGGTAAAATTTTGAGTCAATTTAGACCTCTGCATGTTAGTCGATTCTACATGCATGACTTAGTGCATGTATAAAATTAAAAGTGTCTTAGTCAAAAAGGTGTATTTTGTGAATTTTGCACAAGGCCATGATGCATGTTAATAAAATTTTGTACATGCATCTAATATGATGAAAAGAGACATCCTTAGAAAAATTAGGATTTTTGGGGACAAAAATCCTAGGAAATTAATTATAAATCTTTTTGTAACAAAAGTGTATTAATGAAATAAATGTGACTTAATGACTTAGCAAAAATCCAAGCTTCTGTCACATGGTTAAAATTGATGTTTTAGACATCTGAAAATTTTGGTTGGAATTTTTGAAGTAATATACATGGGTAATTTCCAAAACTTTAAAGTTTCACACATTTATATTAATGAAATATTTATGGTTAATTTTATCTAGAAAATTCTGAAATTTGGCTAAGCTGTTTCTATGTTCTTTCAACTCTATGGTAATTTTCTTATAATTGTTGAATGAGTTATTTTAGTACTTATTGTGCAATGTTATATTTACCCTTTCAATCATATATGAAAGTTATGGATATAATCTTTCTGGAAAATTATGGAACTCTGTAAATCATATTATTTCATAACTTTGTACCATTGAAAATTTTATTAAAGCATTTGGAGTTCAGGATATGGCACTTTCTTTGAAAATTGATACAAGTCAAGAATTTAATGAATTTCTATTGATGGTCAAATTAATTTGTAATGTTATAAAATTCTGATAATTTCTTAAATTAGTCACGATGAACCTATGGTATGAATTTTAAATGAATTTTACAACATATAGTGAATGTTGCAACTTAGAGAACAAAACTAGTCCAATTTCATTCTAATCTGTAAATAGTGGAAAATTGATGTATTGATTAGGACAGCAAGACCACTTAGAAAATTAATGATATTTGGAACATAGCTGTAATACATCATTTTTATCAGCTCCTATAAGTTGTAGAATTTTTGGAGAACTTGTGTACTATAGTTTTGAAATTAATTTAGAAGTATGCCACACTTCTAAATAAAGGAATAAATGGGGCCTTAATCATCTTAGAAAATTATGATAATCATTCAGGATGATAGTATAATCTTGGTGCATCATTAGTGTGAGTTTGGAGGCATGTAGATAAATATATAAGATTTGCATCACACTTAGCGTATTCTAGTCTTATGGGTTGAGCATCGTTCAAGAGAATATTTGCTTAAGGGTAAACATTGAAATATGATTATAGAAGTTAATCTTGACTAAGTTAGTGGCAATAGAATAACCCTAGAATCCTGGTTGAAGTCTTAGGGCAAGTCACTGAAGGGTGACGAATGTTAGTGAACATGGACGTTAAGGAGAAGTATTAGTCTTGGAATCCGACGAAAGATTGTCACTCCCCTATTAGTATCATAAGACATTTAAGTTTAATTAAGAGTAACAATGAGAGTGGGTTATTAGTAATGGGTAGCCACTAATAAAAGTAATTATCCTAAAAATGGGGATTTGGGCTTCAGCCCATTGCATTCCCTAGTACCGATGTGAGCCCTTCACTGGGTAGCCCTTGGGAAGTTCAAGATTCACCTTAAACTTCTAAGTACAATTATAATTAGTCAAGAGTAGTCTAATTAGGAGAACAAAAGATACAGTAAACCTCATCATGTGTTATGGGATGGAATGGTACATGACGGTTAGTCCTACGAGCTGAAGGCTTGGGAGATAGTAATATCAGGACGGTTAGTCCTATAAGCTGAAGACTGAGGAGTTAGTAATGTCAGGACAGTTAGTCCTGCGAGCTGAAGGCTCAGGAGATAGTAATATCAGGGTGGGTTAGTCCTATGAGATGAAGGCTCGGGAAGTTGTAACATCACGACGAGTTAGTCCTGTGAGCTAGAGGCTCGAGAGGTTTTATATCAGGACGGCTTGGTCCTGCGTGCTGGAGGCTCGGGTTGAGATAAACTTGCATGTGTATAGAAATAAATTAATGGCGGGTCTTTGGTACTGGGCTAGTCATCACACTGATGACAGTACGTTAACTTTAGCAAAGTGTGAGGTTTTGAGGGGCCAATAGTTGTTTATGCTGCGGTTTGGAGGACAATCCCCAAAAACGCACACTCAACCATAAAAACTGGTGGGATGTCCAGCAATTAGTACGCAGGGACTTTAGAGTGCACCTGGGATGTATACAAAGGCGTAAGAAGGGTCTAGGCCTGGTAGTGTTTATACCCTCCTAGGAAGTGGAGGTGCCCGCCCCACTGTTGTCATAGCCATAACGTTGGTACTAAAGAGTTTAGCTAACTCCGAAAATGAGGAACTAAATATTTGTGATCGCAAACTCGTGTGGGTGAGTCGCACTTATATGAATAATAACATGCATAACATATCATAACATACATACTTATTATAGGTCATTTATATAACAAATCCTTATCATATAAATTAGTATGAGCTTTTTTATATGATAAGTTACAATTCCAGAAATCTTAACTTATAAGTTTGTATGAGCATGCATATAAGTTAAGATACTCTTATTATGATAGTGTAGTAGTACTTGTTTACTTTACATGCGTTGTTTTACTTACTCTACATGCTTCAACTAGTTACTGCTTCTATTGTTTACTGCTTCTACTGTTCTATTGATCCTTGCTACTTGTTAACATACTTATACTGCTAACATAAATTCATATACAATATTAGATTATACTCATGCTAGTATAGTTCCCTTATCACCTGCTTACTTGTTGATAGTGCCCTTGTTATCCTCCGCTTTCATCCTCTCGCACGGTGCCTAGGAGTCACGGGGGTGAGGAAAGGACAAATTGTCTTTGTATTTATGGCTAATGATCAGTTGTGATTGTAGGAGCTCGAGGAGCTGGAGTGCCAACACTACCAGCCAGACGAGATGGCAGGACCTGAGGAGCAGATACCGCACACTACTACTATATAAATATATGTGATGATGATGGGTGTTTTGTTTTAGCTTTCACTTAAAGATGTTGTGTGAGAGAGATTTGTATATCATTTCGGACATGTATCGGGTTGAATCCCTTACTCTCTTTTGTACTCATTGTTGGACTACTACTTCACATATATATGTTGATATGTTTTGATTTGTGGACTTGCTTATTATAGTTTACTTCTTCTCTCAAATTGGCCTAAATATTGAAATGATCGTACTAACCGACAGGATCGGCATCATGCGGTGGTGACTATCCCGTGAGTTTGTGCCACTGTAAGGTGACAGTTCTGAGCATAAGACACGAGTAACTCCCTGATAAGGGGAAGAGTCTTACATTTCATGCAAATCAAGCACAGTTAAACAACTGTAATCAAAGTAGTCAATATAGCTTATTATATTTGGCCTATATGATTTAATAGTGGAACCAATAAATGACCCTGAATAGTGCATTCTGATTGTGAACAGTGCATCTTCATAGGACATGTACAATGCTCTCTCTAGAATCTTTCTCTCGCAAAAGCCACACCATTCTATAATATTCAAAGAAAATGAAATTAATATAATCTAGCTAGTCAAAATGCCAATTGATTAGTAATGACACAAACAACATGGTAAAAAATGGCTTCTTATTGCTACTGATTTTCAAGCATAAGCAATAGAAAACCCGTAGTGCATCCTCTTCACATTCTAATCAAATGAGTGAGCAAAATACATGCCGATTTATCCACATAACCATAACATAAAGCCAAGCCAAACAAATTCCAAAATGAAAATGAAAGCATATGATTTGACAACATGCACTGGGTATCACAACACGCATTTTCACCGCATATAATAACTTATCAGAGTAAGGGAAAATGCACGTCATGATGACACGTTAGGAGGGGATAACTGCGGACGCTCAAGCAAACACCTGATTCTTTAAGTTATTTTAAGGTAACATCAGTTTAAGTGCAGTAGTTAGCCGTATCCCTCGGCTTAGTGGCCAATCTAGCCCACCAATCGAAATATAATTATACGCTACGGAAGATACTTGTTTAGATTGACTCCAACATCTTACATGAGTATAAACATCCCCAAAGGACAACTCATGCTATACAAGACCTTAAATTTATAATAGTAGTAAAGATTTCTTTTACGGTCGCTAAATATAACAAGTTAGAATTTTAAATTATGCAATGCATGAAGTAATAGTACTAGATTTTATACTTGAAAATACCTAACATGCATTTCTAGCATAAATTATCCCAGAGAGCAAGTAATTCACATCCACATATAGAAAACTAAGCAGCTAGCAAGTATCTAAAAAAATAACAATTCTGTGGGCGTCAACAAGCTGACATGAACCCACATATAGTACAGTATGTCTGAACCAGTAAAACAAAATAAATAACAATCTACCTCGCTAAGATGAGGCAACAACCACGGCCAACACTGCCGCCCTGAAACTCCAAAACCAGCTCTGATATCTGCTACTGCTCTGAACCTGAGACATTCCAAAGACAGAACCCCTCACCAAGAAGGTACAAATGGTGGCAGAAAAATAAGCCAAAATAAACAAAGGTCAAAAGGGGGTACCAACCCAAGACCAAAAGCACTGAAGTAAAGTACAAAAAAGAAAACAGGGCATCAACAGAAAAAGAACTCTTATGTGATTCGTCACGTTCAACAAGAGTACACCAGACGCACAAGGCTATAAGGCGACAGCAAGAATAAATCGTAAGGAAGAAGTACAAAACCTTTATTAGGCACCTGTGGTCGACTCTACCCAAAAACACGGGCGAGGTGGTCACTCAACTAGACACACCCTCACGAATATAATATCCGTCTAACTGCGAGGGAGTCTCATACTCTCCATCATACACCGCAGTCGCCCAAAAACCTGACAGACATCCACAAGGTACTAATAAAGGCATCAAACATTGTGGAGGTTGTTTCATCCACTAACTCCCGCAATCAAGAAAGCCCACAAAGAAACCACCACATATATCTCGAGATTTGGCACGTCAAATTCTACTTAACATTTCTAGATTCAATACATGGTTGATCAACCCTTAGGAATAATTCACAATCCTAGATAAATTCTAATACATTCAATAACGATAGATAAGGCATTTAAAGTCATCAATAAAACGCTTCAAGAACGATTAAACATAACCTGACAAGATCGAGTTCACCATGACGAAACCTTACAACATCAAGTGATCATCAAGAAGGTTAATCATAACAATAACTTGGAAGACAAAGTGCAGAAAATTTTAAAGAACATAAAAACTGAGCCCTTACCATCAAACCGGTCAAGGAGAAACGAGAGGAAACCACCACTTGCCTTGATTTTACCGGAAAAGTTCTCTAATTCACTCCACGTCGCAGATCGGGGCAAAAGAAGATGGGGGAAGTTGAAATCTAAACAAAAATGGTCGAAATAGAGGTTCGGGCTCCCCACCCTAACGAGAAAACTCAAGAAACGGGAGAAGTTTTACCACGATGGCGTAGCTCTCGACAATAGCTTTCCAGATCTATATTCGGTTGAAGATTTCGAGCACCGGAGCACCGTCGGCGGCCGCCGGAAGATTCACGAACGGGAGGGAGTCGCCGCACAGATGGCTTCGGTTCGGTATAAGGCGTGAGGAAGAAGATGAAGGAATTTTCTTTTCTAATTATCCTAAGGATAATTTTATATATATATATATACGAGCATCTTCGCACGGGCTACGACCGTGCTCGATGCTCTCGGGCGGCCTTCGGCCGCATCCAAGCGGGCAACTTGCAGACGCCTCGACACGGGCTTCACCAGTGTTCGATGCGTCTGCAAGTTGCATCCGCATCAAGGAGGGTTATGTTCGCAACATATACATATGAGTACTCAAAATGATCATAAAAAATATACATTAATATTACAATATTTTTATTGTAAAAAAATTATTATTTGACGTTAAAATATTATTTTCGCTCTCTTTCTCTTCCTATCCCTCACACTCTCCTTTCCTCTCTCTTTAATAATAATAATAATAATTATATATATATATATATATATATATATATATATATATATATATATATATATATATATATATATATATATATATATATATATATATATATAACCCCACCACCCTCTCTCCCTCTCTCTCTTACTTTCTCTCTCTCCCAACTCTCTCCTCCCATCTCATGCTCTCTCTAATGACCCAATGGCTCTTGTTTGATCTATGATGTGCCTCCAAATACCTATATTGATTTATATAATAAGATATATAAGTATTTATAAAAAGTTTAGTCTAAATTAGAATAAAAACGGGTTATTTACGAGCAGTTGCACGGAAAACGAAAATAGAGGTATAGGATTGCTTCAGATCGAAAAGTTTCCAACATGAAAGTTGTAGATATCGTTGAGACGAAAAACTTTCATGTTAACCATTTTTTCATACGATATAATTTTGACTCTCAAAAAAGCTCCTGAACACAAACTGTAACGGACTACTCGAGAACAAGTCTACAGGTACTCGAGAGGTAAGAAAAAATTCACTCGAGTAGCAGAATAGATCACTCGAGTAGCAGAATAAATCACACGAGTAGCAGAATAGGTCACTCGAGTAGCAGAATAAATCACTCGAGTAGCAGAATAAATCACTCTAGTAGCAGAATAGGTCACTCGAGTAGCAGAATTACATTACTTGAGTACTAATACTTAGTACTCGAGATCAAGGATGCAGGACACGAGTAGTACGAGCAGAACTCGAGTACTAGAAGCAACAGAACTCGAGTAGTAGGTGCAAAACACGAGTACTTAAGACAATTTCTTGCATGAACAGTAACTTTTACATATATATCCAAAAAATTAAACTTTATAAATGAATATTAAAATACATTTTTGAACAGTACTATAATATTAAAATAATCATATTTATATATTTTTTAATAAAAAAACACGAATTCAAAACGGAGGCCCGAACGCGCGCCGAATCAAACGAAATTCGCACCATAGGCGAACACTGACGCTAAGAACACAGCGCCGAAGTCAAAACCAAAATCCGACGAGCCATTCTCGAGATATAAATTTTCAAAGTTTACGACGAACATAATTCACACAAAACTTCGGAAAATCGTCGAGGCACAAATATCGCTCGGATCGCGACGAAACTTGACGAGCAAGTCCAAAATTACTTAATTTAAATTCCAAATGCAAAATTTTCTCATTACAACAAGAATTCGGCCGACTCGACCGCACGGACGCGAAAATGTCTTAACGGCAATGCACTGTCAACTCGACGTTAAAAGTAACGCCACGACGTCATAAATATGACGATACCCATTCAAATAAAATCATCGAAAAATCGAGGGCGTTACAGTCACTCCCCCAAAAAAGAAGTTTCATCCCGAAACTTAACACAACTCCAAAACCAAACCAAAACAATAAAATCAAACATGACTGAAACCATAAAGACATACCCGAAACTAAGAGAATAGGTGTGGATGAGATTCCCTCATCGCCGATTCCAATTCTCACGTCGCGCTCTCGATGTCTTGATTTCTCCAAAGAATTTTGACCATGGGGAAGGTCTTTCTTCGCAACACACGCTCTTGAGAATCCAGAATACGAACAGGTTCTTCCACATACGTAAGGTTGGGCTGAATCTAGGGCATCGAGTCGAGGACTTGACGATCATTACGAACACGCTTCCACAACTGGCTCACATGGAACACATCATGGACACCATGGAAGGTGACAGGCAACTCCAGCCTATACGCGGAAACTTCGACGAGTTCAAGAATCTGAAAAGGTCTCACGTACCGGGGGTCTAACTTGTGGTTCCTTCCAAATATTTTAACGCCAGACATCGGAGAAACCTTCCGAAAAACCAAGTCTCCAACGGCAAACTCCAGATTGACCCTTCGTTGATTAGCATACTTCTCATAGCGCTCTTGAGCCACACAGAGATTTTCTCGAATATGAGTCACAGTACAATTCATCTCCTCAAGGGCTTCTGGACCTAGTAACGGTCTTTCATCGACTTCAGCCCAAAACAAAGGAGTTCTACAACGCCTCCCATATAAGCCCTCAAACGGGGTCATCTGCAGACTCTCTTGATAACTATTATTATACGCAAACTCCATGAGTCTGATACGCTCGTCCCAAGCACCACCATGATACAAATTAAAATATAACACCTGATCATATCTTCTATGATTTGATTTACCCTTTCCGTCTGACCATTCGTCTGCGGATGATAGGCGGTGGAATACCTTAAATCGGTACCCAACCCCTCCTGTAAACTCTTCTAAAAGCGAGACGTAAATCTGGAGTCCCGATCTGACACAATGCTAACAGGCACTTCATGTAACCTGATGACCACTTCAAGATATAACTCAGCTATCTTATTCATCGAATACCCAATCTTAAAGGGAACAAAGTAAGCACACTTTGTCAATCTATCGACTATCACCCAAACAGAGTCGTGCCCACAGGGAGATTTCGGTAGACCGGTGATGAAATCCATTGTGTGCGTGAAAGCCATCACAACCGTCAGCCACCCGGCCCGACAGTCCGTGCACTCAGGGCACATTCTTGGTGTACTGGCAAACTAGTTACCCACCACCGTATCAGGGTCACAGCCCAAAGGCAACTCACTTGAGCATTTACTTCATGGCGTGCAGCCGGAGTTTTATAGTCTTAGTGAACCGGGACTGGCCCGTAGCCCCCCATTGTATCAAGGCGTGTAGACCTAAGACTCTTTCTATGCGCTCCAACAGACCGCACTTTCTGGTCTCACGTCGGACGGACATAACGCAGGTCGGATCCTCCACCCCTCATTGCTCAAATCGCCTTGCCATCACCGAGTACGGCATACTCGCGGCCAAATAAAAGCGCGGGTAGGTCTCACTGATCCTGTTCTGGCATTCAAGCCTGGGCATAACTCTTACACTCATTCATCTCACAACATTAGCGGGTCTTTTCTGGGCACACCAATACTTCCGGCTACTCTCTTCGCAGGTGGACACCGCAAATATCACAAATGTTATGGGTCTTTCCAGGCTACCATGCTAGTACTTCCTGTTACTCTTTTCACAAGTGGACTCCCTATGAACATTAAGCATTACAAAAGGGTATTTCCTGGAATTCCAATCCAGTACTTCCTACTACTTCCTTTCACAGGTCGAACCCAACAGCACAAGCAGCATACGCATTCTAAGGGTATTTCCCTGGACTACCACTCCAGTACTTCCTGTTACTTCCTTTCACAGTTCCAACTCGTCGACTCCTAAACTACGCGTTTATCACGGAGTCTTCTCTGGTTCGTATGCAACATCACCAATCCAGACCAACCTGTCCAGATGGGCTTCACACAACATGCTTATTCCTTACTTTATTTCCGGATCTATATGCCAACAAAGGGGATTCCATGAATCAACCCAAAAGACTCCCAACATCAGCCACCATTTGGTGGGGGAATCATGCATATGCCAAAAAGGAAGTCTTCACATGGCTAAGAAGAAAGGTCGTTATCCTAGAAGACTGTTTCGGTGCCATAAACTCCTAGATGGCTCGAAAGAACTGCAAAAGCTTTTCCTCCACAACGATGGCCTCGAATCTCAGCTTGACACTCTCAAGCTCCACCAGAGATCAGCCCCTCTTCTTCTTCCTCCTTCTTCCTTTCCCTTTCTTTCTCTAGAAGTTTAGAAAGATGAAGGCAAAATAAAAATGAGTCTTCCTTCTCACTTTTCGGCCTTAAGGAAACAGGGAAGGCTCTCAGCTGTTAGATCCCAGCTGAAGAAGAATGGACGGCCACGAAAACCCGTAAAATCATTTTTCGGGTCCGACACGCCCTGTGACACGCCCGTGTTACAGGCCGTGTCACACTAAGCGGTACACAAACCAACTTATCAACCGTCTTATCCCAAAACAGGTCACGCCCAGGGTACACGCCCGTGACGGCCAAGTCACGCCCGTGACATAGGGCGTGTACCTCACTCGAGTCATCTTCACGACCTACTCGAGAGGACTACTCGAGTAGTTAGCTATGACACGCCCGTGTCAGATGACCGACACGCCCGTGACAGGGGGCGTGTCACCCACTCGAGACCTACTCGAGAGGAAAGTGCCGACCACTCGACACAGCGGAACACGCCCTGTGACACGCCCGTGTCACAGGCCGTGTACCCCATGCTCGACGAACGTCGAGCGCAGTTCGTCGACCAAAGAACTCGAGTGTCGATAGGGGAGGTCACGCCCTAGGTCACGCCCGTGAAAAGGAGCGTGTTCCTCCCGAACACTTCGTCGAACGTATTTTTCGTCGAACTCGCGACGGCTCCGCACCCGAGCAGGACACGCCCTAGGATACGCCCGTGTCCCAGGCCGTGTCACCCAAAATTTGCCTGCTGAAAACTTGCGCTGTTACAACACGACTAATTCAGACCATACTTAAAAAAAACACTTGCTTACGCTGCAACTTGCTCTGGGATTTTATAATGATGATATGTCCTACTTAGGATGGCGTCCTCCCATCCTATTTACTCTTGTGCATATGACATGAATGCATGGATTCTTTATTCTTATTTAAAATCATGTGTGTACATGTGTCATCATGTAAACCTTAACTTAACACGCATGCTTATGCAATGATATGTTATGTATGCAGTGTTATGCATTCTAGAAAAGCCTTAATGCATACATGAGCGACGTACACATGAAATGTTATGCATCTCATACTACATAACATCGCATGCAACGAGAAAATAAAACGTGCTAATGGGCACCCATGTAATGATGGTTATGCATCTAATACTACATAGCCGTCACATGTTGCCTCCTATGGTGGATCCATATACAGACACATATTATGCATCGCATACTACATAATATGCCTCGTATACTTCTTATCATGCTATGAGTGTAGTGACTATGCTTCGGCTAAGACATACCGATGACACATCAGTGTGTGTATAAAATGTCACTAAACAACTAACACTAACAAGGAAAGGTTGCACGACCAATTGTCAAGCAACCTGGCACTGATACCAACTGTCACAACCCGCATTTTCATCGCATATAATAACTTATCAGAGTAAGGGAAAATGCGCGTCATGATGCCACGTCAGCAGGGTATAACTGCGGACGCTCATGCAAACACTTACTTAATCATGAAGAAAGATTCTTTAAGTTATTTTAAGGTAAAATTAGTTTAAGTGCAGTAGTTAGCCGTATCCCTCGGCTTAGTGACTCATCTGGTCCACGAATCGAAATATAATTATACGATGCGGAAGATACTTGTTTAGATTGACTTCAACATCATACATGAGTATAAATGTCCCCAAAGGACAACTCATGTTATGCAAGACTCTAAATTTATAATAGTAGTAAAGATATCTTTTACGGTCGCTAAATATAACAAGTTAGAGTTTTAAATTATGCAATGCATGAAGTAATAGTACTAGATTTTATACTTGAAATACCTAACATGCATTTCTAGCACAAATCATCCCAGAGAGCAAGTAATCCAAATCCACATATAGAAAACTAAGCAGCTAGCAAGTATCTAAAAAATAACAATTCTGTGGGCGTCAACAAGCTGACACGAACCCACATATAGTATAATATGTCTGAACCAGTAAAACAAAATAAACAACAATCTACCTCGCTAAGACGAGACAACAACCACGGCCAACACTGCCGCCCAGAAACTCCAAAACCAGCTCTACTATCTGCTACTGCTCTGAACCTGAGGCATTCCAAAGACAGAACACCTCAGCAAGAAGGTACAAATGGTGGCAGAAAAATAAGCCAAAATAAACAAAGGTCAAAAAGGGGGGTACCAACCCAAGACCAAAAGCACTGAAGTAAAGTACAAAAAAACAGGGCATCAACAGTAAAAGAACTCTTACATGATTCGTCACGTTCAACAAGAGTGCACCAGACGCAGGAAGCTATAAGGCGACATCAAGAATAAATCATAAGGAAGAAGTACAAAACCTTTATTAGGCACATGTGGTCGACTCTTGTAACACCCCCATCCGTCGTATGACATATAGTAGAAGGTACAGCTGGAATCCGACACCATATACCACAGACAGTCGGAAGGGTTACGTATGAATAACCAAACTATCCAATTAAGACTACTCGTCCTAACACAGAGCATTCTAGCGGAAGCTTTTTTAAACAGTTGAAAGAACCCAAACTTGAATCCAAAAAAAGCATGAATGTCCACAACAACTACCACTGGAATGAAATACAAATACACTGAAAGATACACAGCCTTATGGCCTTACAGGAGTTCACTTAATAATATAATGTTTTCCATACATTGCCTCGCAGGCCGGCCACACATGACAAAATAAAGTACAACTATTCGCTTTGGCCTTCTAGGGCCAGCACAGCAACATAGGCTCCAACCCGCTATTTGGTACTCGGCTCCGCAGCACCTGCAAGCAACATTCCACCGCACGGTGGAAAACAAAGCAACGGTCAGCCAAAAGCCGACCAAATTATAACGACCCCGCCCCTAACTCGGGACGGTGGTGCTCCTTCCCTGCAATTCATTAGCCCAGCTAAACAATATAGTACAAACATGCTTCGCCACAGGTGTAGGCTCGCACGACCAAACATCCCGTGCACTCAGGGCACATTATCGGTGAATCCTGACACTTCAGCGTCTTCACCACCACCCCCGGGATGGCAACAACGTGAGCATTTTAGCCTTTCTGACCACTGTCTAAGGCTCCCGACTATGCCAACGGCTAGTCCCCTTTTTGGGTCTCTCGCACCGAACCACATAGCTCAGGTCCGATTCCACTTGCCCATTGCTCACAACGCGTAGTACACCTTAAGACGTACACACGAGCCAAGAATCTCTCGGATCCTGACATTTCCAAACAATCACATAACCCAGTTATGTTCAAGGCCAGTTCCCAGACCGCCAAGTTAGCAGAACAACGATTCCGCTCAGTTTTCCGGGGCGCCTTGGAGTTAATCCCCAAGGATCCCTGCTGCAATCTACCGCGTAGAAACCCGAAAACCCAAAGCACGGAGTCTTCTCCGGCAAACCATAACAAATGCAACATCACCGATTCAGACCAACATGTCCGGGTAGGCTTCACACACAATGTCTATGTTCGTACTTCGATTCCGGACTCTATATTCAACACAAGGGGGACTATTCCCGTCAACCCCAAGGAACACCGCAAACTCGCCGCACACTCGCGGGAGCGGGTTTCCCTATGAAAAAAGAAAGAGAGCTTCACATGCTCAAGTAGAGAATCGTTATCATTGTAGTACGCTTTTGCGTCATGGAAAATTACACTGATAGAAGTCTTCGCAACGAGATTTCCTCCACGAATCCGCTCTCGGTTCACTAAACGGTGCTCCGATGCTCCGTCGGCGGCCGGAATCCTCCTCTTTCTTCCTCCTCTCTCTAACTCCTTGAAAGAGAGTGCTTAAGAGAGAAATGAGGAATTGATCCTCTATTTCTGACCTTAACAGAGCAGGAACTCATTTGGGCCGTTGAATCTTAATTAAAGAAAACGAACGGCTCAGATCTGTACAGAAATCCCCAAACCTAGGCCAAACACGGCCTCACAGACGGCCGTGTCCCAGGCCGTGTGCCTCGATCCAGGCACGATCGTCGAACGCAGAAAAACCACACGACAAAGACACGCCCGTGTCTCAACCTGACACGCTCGTGTCGGGTCCTCGACACGCCCGTGACCGGAGGCGTGTCACGTATAATCATCACGCCAACCGTCACGTCTCTCGGGAACACGGGTACTGACATGGGTAGGCACACGCCCGTGTCAGTCTGTCGTGTTTCCTACCGTGTCCTTCTCTGGATACAGCCGGCCAAAACACCAAGCAAGACACGGCCTTGGACACGCCCGTGTCATAGGCCGTGTACCCCTATACAGGCACCAAAATCTCTTTTGGACGCGACCAGCTCGATAACGATTTTCGGGGCGTTACAACTCTACCCAAAAACACGGGCGAGGTGGTCACTCAACTAGACACACCCTCACGAATATAATATTCGTTTAACTGCGAGAGAGTCTCATACTCTCCACCATACACCGCAGACGCCCAAAAACCTGGTAGACTTTCACAAGGTACTAATAAATGCATCAAACATTGTGGAGGTGGTTTCGTCCACTAACTCCCACAATCAAGAAAGCCCACAAAGAAACCATCACAAATATCTCGAGATTTGGCACATCAGATTTTACTTGACATTTCTAGATTCAAGACATGGTTAATCAACCCTTAGGAACAATTCACAATCCTAGATAAATTCTAATACGTTCAATAACGATAGATAAGACATTTAAAGCCATCAATAAAACGCTTCAAAAACGATTAAACATAACCTGACAAGATTGAGTTCACCATGACGAAGCCTTACAACATCAAATGATCATCACAAAGGTTAATCATAACAATAACTTAGAAGACAAAGTGCAAAAAATTTTAAAGAACATAAAAACTGAGTCGTTACCATCAAACCGGTCAAGGAGAAACGAGAGGAAACCACCAGTTGCCTTGGTTTTACCGGAAAAGTTCTCCAATTCACTCCACGTCGCAGATCGGGGCAAAAAAAGATGGGGGAAGTTGAAATATAGACAAAATGACCGAAATAGAGGTTAGCGCCGAAAAACCCTAACGTGAAAACTCAAGAAACGGGAGAAGTTTTACCACGATGGCGTAGCTCTCGATGAGAGCTTTCCAGATCTATATTCAGTTGAAGATTTCGAGCACCGGAGCACCGTCGGCGGCCGCCGGAAGATTCACAAACAGGAGGGAGTCGCCGCACAGATGCCTTCGGTTCTGTCTAAGACGTGAGTAAGAAGATGAAAGAATTTTCTTTTCTAATTATCTTAAGGATAAGAATATATATATATATATATATATATATTTCACTATTATAAGGGAAAAGTTGTCTTTGGTGAAACATTCAAAAATATCAATTATGCCCTCATTTTTATATTTTAATGACTTGATATATATTATAATCTATTTCAAAGAAATTAAAATACAATGTCCATTTAAGTAATTATACTATTAAAAAACTAGAAGTAATGATGAAAATCTATTTAAATTCAAAAAGTTTTTTAGTAGAACTCCTACACCTACATGGTAGGTTGTCGTTAGACATGTCAGCGGTCTATTCAAGAAAGGTTGTCATTATGCATATCAATGGTATTTTCGAGGTGATGACATTAAATAATCAACTTTATTAAAGTCAAAATTAATATTTTTAGGTCAAAACGTATATTGTTTTACAAAATAAAAACTATAATATTTATGTATATTTTTTACGATCATTTTGAGTACTCATATGTATATGTTGCGGCGAAACCCGCCTTGATGAGGCGGGCAAAACGCGTCGTCGTCGGTCGGGTACTGTCGACCATGACCATAAGCGCGAAGCCCGCCGCGAATGGGTACTGTCGCGCGGGGCATGAGGGCCGGAGGCCCGTGCCTGTCACTCGTGTGTGTGTGTATATATATATATATATATATATATATATATATATATATATATATATATATATATATATATATATAAGTATTTATAAAAAGTTTTGTCGAAATTAGAATAAAAACGGGTTATTTACGAACAGTTGCACGAAAAATGAAAATAGAGGTCTAGGATTGCTTCAAATTGAAAATTGTCCAACATGAAACGTCGAGACGAACAAATTTCATGGTAACCATTTTTCATACGCCAAAGTTTTGACCTTCAAAAAAGCTTCCGAACACAAACTGTAACGGACTACTCCAGAACAAGTCTACAGGTACTCGAGAGGTAAGAAAAAATTCACTCGAGTAGCAGAATAGATCACTTGAGTAGCAAAATAGATCACTCGAGTAGCAGAATAAATCACTCGAGCAGCAAAATAAGTCACTCGAGTAGCAGAATAAATCACTCGAGTAACAGAATAGGTCACTCGAGTAGCAGAATAAATCACTCGAGTACTAATACTTAGTACTCGAGATCAAGGATGCAGGACACGAGTAGTAGGAGCAGAACTCGAGTACTAGAAGTAACAGAACTCGAGTAGTAGGAGCAGAACGCGAGTACTTAAGACAATTTCTTGCATGAACAGTAACTTTTACATATATATCAAAAAAATTAAACTTTATAAATGAATAGTAAAATACAGAATACTATAATATTAAAATAATCATATTTATATATTTTTGAATAAGAAAACACGAGTTCAAAACGGAGGCTCGAACGCTCGCCGAATCCAACGAAATTCGCACCATAGGCGAACAATGACGCTAAGAACACACCGGCAATGTCAAAACCAAAATCCGATGAGCCATTCTCGAGATATAAATTTTCAAAGTTTACGACGAACATAAATCTCACAAAACTTCGGAAAAACGCCGAGACCCAAATATCGCTTGGATCGCGACGAAACTTGACGAGCAAGTCCATAATTACTTAACTTAAATTCCAAATCCAAAATTTTCCCATTACAACAATAATTCGGCCGACTTGACCCCACAGACGCGAAAATGTCTTAACGACAATGCACCGTCAACTCGACGTTAAAAGTAACGCCACGACGTCATAAATATGACGATACTCATTCAAATAAAATAATCGAAAAATCGGGAGCGTTATACTGGGAGAGATTGCCAGAAAGAATATTTTTACAGGGTTTGACAACATTCCACATAACTATAACTGCATCATTTATTTAGGTTTTTTGCAAAGTTTTTCTTAAAGATATTTCTATTGGAAATGCATTTATACCTTTCGAGAAGAAGTGGAAAATGCCGAGATGTAGGGCTGCGGTGAGTAGTGTCGCCGAGAAGAACTGGAAAAATGTCGAGATGTAGGGCTTCGATGAGTAGTGTTATTGAAAAAAACTGGAAAATGCCAACTAATACCTCTTCGGTGAGTAGCGTCGCCGACAAGCAGTCGTGTTCAAAAAGCCCGACTGGGCCGGGCTTGGACCGGGTTGGTCGGGCCCGGATATTTTACCAACCGGGCTCGGCCCGGGCCCAACTTGAGCCGGGTCGGGCCGGGCTCGGGCTTCTTCTCAAAGAGAGGGCCCGTAAGACGCTTCAGGCCAGCCTGGGCCGGCCCGGGCTGGCCTGATTTCCAGGCGGGATTAAAATCCCGCCTAATTGGGGGAAATCCTGCCTAAATATAGGCGAGATTAAATCCAACCCAATTGGCGGGATTTTCCGCCAGCCCGGGTGCCAGGCCCGGCCAGGCTAGCCCGGCGCCTGAGCCGGGCCGGGCACCGGGCCGGGCAACCAGCTAAAATGTTGCCCGGTAAGGCCCCCAAGCCTGGCCTTGGCCCGGGCCGGGCATAGCGGGGCTTTTCCCAGGTCGGGCCGGGGCGGGCTTTCCGGGCCCGAGTTTTTTGTATACGATTACAGACAAGAAAGAGCGCCTGAGAACAACTGCCGACCAGAACAAGCGTTGCCGAGAGGAAATACCGCGGAGATGAACGTAAACTGGGAGAGATCACCAGAAAGGATCCTAGTTGGAAGATCGCCGATCGTGTAGGTCTCGTGGTCGGCTCTCACGCAGCAAGCACACATAACCCAAAATTTGCCAGAAATGAAAAAGAATGAACTGGTTTTCTTTTTTTGATTTTAAATTTCCGTATTACCCAAACTACCCTCCCTATTCTTATTTAATTGTTTTTTAAATTCAGAAATCATTTGCAAGATGCAAAGTGCGAACATAACTGTTTTAAGGGTGCAAAATGCCAAAAATAAAAACTTGGGGTGCAAAGTGCGAAAGAGGCTACTTTGGATGGTTCAAATTGCCAACAAAAATCGTGATTGTTAACCGCAACCCGTTATTTTGCTAGTCGCACCGCAAAATCTCCCAATATTTTGCGTCTTTTCGAAATACGTCTTGTACATGCAATATCAGGAAAAGTGTTCACCACGAAAGTTGTAGATATAGACGAGATCTACAACTTTCATGTTGAACACTTTTCCTGAAATTGCATGTACAAGACGTATTTCGAAAAAACGCAAAAAATTGAAAGATTTTGAACCGACTAGCCAATTACCGGTTGCGCGGTTAACAATCTCCACAAAAATAAGACTGCAAACAATTGCGCCCGTGCCAGCAATTTCGCCGCTGTGCTTCTGCTCTCTGTGAGATATCTCCTCCCTCGCCCGCCCTAGGTTCCGCCTTTCCGCTTGGCCTCGCCACTCCACCTTCCCGCTTGGCCTCACCGCTCCTCCTCTCCACGGTAACCTCCCTCTTCTTTCACTCTCTCGACCCCCTTCTCTTTTTAAGTTTTAGTCCGCTGCCTCTGATGTTGAGAATGCATTTGTGGGCAGCTCTTTTAGTATTTCTGGAATCCTGGGATCCCGCCTGCTCTTCACGCCACCATAGATCTCCATATTCCCGCTTAGGCTCGCCGGATCCACGTTACAACCTAACATCTCCAAAATGGTAACCTACCTCTTATACTTTCTCTACCCACCTCTCTTCTTTAATTTTTGTGCGGTGGCTGTGCAACACAGGAACTCTATGGCTTTCCTCAGTTTAATTTTGTTCCACTTTTCTATTACCTCTGATGTTGAGAATGCGTTTGTGGGCAGCACTTTTAGAATTTTTGGCATCCTACGATCCCGCCTCCTCTTCAAGCCACCGAACATCTCCATCTTCCCGCTTAGGCTCGCCGGATCCACGACACAACCAAACATCTCCAAACGGTAACCTACCTCTTCTTCTACTCTCTTTACCCACCTCTCTTTTGTATGCTCAATTAGGGATGGTAGATTGCAATTATGCTTTATTTTGCTTGGGGTTAACCATAAGTTTGCTTAATTCTCTGTGGATCTTTGTGAAAAAAAGTCTGCCTTCTTTCATTTAATTCCATCTTGAATATGGTTTTGGTAGCATGACATTTTATTCATTCTGAACAATTGATTGGAGGGTAGGTTCTCAACTCATTATCATACACCGACTATCTACCAATTTTTTGTGGTATTCCATTTTGAAATATTTCTCAAATGATCCATATTCATAAGGGTGACTAAATTTTACACTGGCCATCTAGCTAATACAACCCTCACCATTTTTCATCCGGGCTTGAGAGCGGCATAGACCGGGTTGGGCAGTGAATTGTGTACGTGAGCAAAAAATGGGAGTTGCGGAGATGAGAATGCTTAGGTGGATGTGTGGACACACGAGACTGGATAGAATTAGGAATGAAAGTATCAGAGATAAGACAGGAGTATCACCAATTGCAGAGAAGATGCGAGAAGCTCGACTAAAATGGTTTGGACACGTGCAAAGAAGACAATTAGAGGCACCTTTTAGGCGTTGTGAGAGTCTAGTCACTAGGCATGTTAAACGACGGAAGGGTAGACCAATAAAGAATTGGAATGAAACTATAAGGAAAGACATGATGTACTTAGGTTTTAGTGAGATTATGACACAAGATAGGGCACAATGACGACAAAAGATCCATATTGCCGACCCCACTATAGTGGGATAAAGGCTCGAGTGTTGTTGTTGTTATTCCATTTTCAAATATTTGTCAACTTCAAAGAACTGACTTATAAACACGACTTCTTCATATTTATTTCATTATATACTCCATTAAAAATTGTCCAATTAAAAATCTATAACTGAGCAAATTTCCCAAAGGTGATCTCTCTTTCATCAAAACCGATTGCATCGTAAGTTTTTTTATTTTTATTTTAAGTTTGTTGCGGATTTAAATGCCTCCAATTCAAAGTCTTTTAGTGTTTATCTTAAGTTTATTTAATTACACTACCAAAGGAGATCTCTCTTTAACAAATTGCATTACAATTTTTCGGCTGTGAATATTTTATCCCAAGTTTGCTTCTTGTTTATTTATATTGGTAAAACATACTATTCATGTTTAACCTGATGCTATTTTTTCTTCAATCCAATGGTTAGTCACTCAATATTTGAACATAAAATATGTGAGCAATAATTTTAACTAAAAAATGTGAAATATCAATAGACTTTTAGTCGATCAATAAAAATTTCTCGAGAACAAGAGGACTCTTATTCGACTGATGGTATTTTTTAAAAACATTCAAACGACAAATGCCCCCACAATAAGTGTCGCTCCCACGACAAATATCGCCTCGACGGCAAATGTCGACCCTACGACAAAAATCACCTCTATGACGTCGATTGCATCGTAAGTTTTCTTTTTATTTATTTTAAGTTTGTTGCAGATTTCAATGCCTCCAATTCAAAGTCTTTCAGTGTTTATCTTAAGTTTATTTAATTACACTACCAAAGGAGATCTCTCTTTAACAGATTGCATTACAATTTTTCTGCTGTGAATATTTTATCCTAAGTTTGCTTCATGTTTATTTATATTGGTAAAACATACTATTCATGTTTAACCTGATACTATTTTTTTTTTCAATCCAATGGTTAGTCACTCAATATTTGAACAAAAAATATGTGAGCAATAATTTTAACTAAAAAATGTGAAATATCAATAGACTTTTAGTCGATCAATAAAAATGTCTCGAGAACAAGAGGACTCTGATTTGAATGATGATATTTTTTTTAAAAACATTCAAACGACAAATGCCCCAACAACAAATGTCGCTTCCACGACAAATATCGCCTCGACGGCAAATGTCGACCCTACGACAAAAATGACCTCTATGACGTCGATTGCATCGTAAGTTTTCTTTTTATTTATTTTAAGTTTGTTGCAGATTTCAATGCCTCCAATTCAAAGTCTTTTAGTGTTTATCTTAAGTTTATTTAATTACACTACCAAAGGAGATCTCTTTTTGACAGATTGCATTACAATTTTTCTGCTGTGAATATTTTATCCTAAGTTTGATTCATGTTTATTTATATTGGTAAAACATACTATTCATGTTTAACCTGATACTATTTTTTCTTCAATCCAACGGTTAGTCACTCAAAATTTGAACAAAAAATATGCGAGCAATAATTTTAACTAAAAATGTGAAATATCAATAGACTTTTAGTCGATCAATAAAAATGTCTCGAGAACAAGAGGACTCTGATTTGACTGATGGTATTTTTTAAAAACATTCAAATGACAAATGCCCCCACAACAAATATCGCTCCCACGACAAATATCGCCGCGACGGCAAATGTCGATCCTACGACAAAAATCACCTCTATGACGTCACCCACACGACAAATGTCGCTCTCACAAAAAATGTCGCTCCCACAACAAATATTGCCAGGCCCGACTACCCTAAAAACTAATTAACTACGCCGGTCTCCGACACTTCTTCGCGTCTCTGCGGGTCGTCGACACCTCTTCGCATCTCCGCGGGTCGCCGACACCTCTTCGCATCACTGCGGGTCGTCGACCTCCGCTTCACTCTTTCGCAGGTCGCCGACCTCCGCTTCGCTCTTTTGCGGGTTGACGACCTACACTTCGCTCTTCTGCGAGTCGCCGACCTCCACTTCGCACAACCCTCGTGTCAATCAAGAAAATGGAGCCACAAAGCTTAATCACAACATATCAATTACATATAACATGGAAGAAATCATAACACACAAGGCACTAGGCCTCCTAAGCTACTCCAAATAAAAGAACAATGCAAGACATGCTTTAATACAAAAAAATAATAGTCTACACAAGTTCAATCCCCCACCATCAACAAAATAGAGGAAAAATACTACCACATCAACCTCATGTGTGGGAGAGGAGAGAAGAGAAGAGATACAAACAGTGCTTGAGACTCTTCCGTAGAGGAGAGGTTGACTCCGGATAGCGACTCCATGAATGCCTCGCTCGTCGGCTACCGTCTGGGGTAGAGGAACCTCCCTCTGTCACAAGCTCCCAATGGACCCTTCTTCTCAAGGGGTTTGCACCGTCCACGTATTCTTCTTCCAATCCCAAGCTTGCGGCGAGTGGAAGATTCTTCCTCCTTCCTTGAGCTTTCAGATGGTGGGGAGAGCTTAGGGGATGATCCCTAGCCCTTGAAACCCTAAAAACGACAAAAAATGACTGAAAGAAAGAGAAAATCACGGATCCACTCGGGAAGAAGATGGAATGGACTATTTATAGACAGAGCAAATTTTAACCGATCGCACGAATAAGCACACGAATAGTGGTCGTGCGAGAAGGAAATGTCTGTACTCCTGCTAGAAGGAGCCTAGACTGCCTTAACTCGTGCGTTTCTCAGGTCATTTTTTCCATTTAGCCGTGCACGATCAGTGGTCATGCGCAAAGAGAGGGGCCAGTAATCGTGTGAGAAGGAAATCTGCACGAGTGGCCTCACTCTTCGCTCACCGTGATGAGCAAATGACCGCGCACGACCAGTGGTCGTGCGCAGTGGTGGCCAGTACTCGTGCGAGAACAAAAACTCACGAGTACTGGCCTCCTCCGTGAAACACAACAGAGACGCCCGAGGAACTTTCCACACACATTGGTACCTGCAGGAAAACACCCAACACACCCAAGGAACACACCCTCCAATCCACAAAATGCTAAAAAACATAAAGAGAAGATGGGAGAAGACCCCTCATAGCATGAAATGCACAAGAACGTTCTAATTAGCAAAATTACGCTCAATGAATTCACAATTCAATTCTAAATGATTTTTATATGAAAATGATAATATGATGAGCGTTACAATATGAAAACATAACTAATCTAGAGCCTAAAATACTATATAATATTCGCTCATCACTTGGCTGACTTTGAGGCCCTAGAGCTCTCAGCGAGGGAACACCTCTCGACTCCATCGCAATTATGTTCCACCGATTAGAGTTATCCCGCTCCTTGATGGGCGGGATCTCCAGCCAGCAGACCATGCAGCTCGCGGGCACGCTGCAGGATCATCAGATCATCATCATGGTGGACAGTAGCGCACGCCACAACCTCATCTTTGAGCGTTTGGTGTAGCAGTTCCGTCTTCCCTCACTTCCCTCTCTTGATGTTGCGGTCTGCCTGGGCGATGGACATCGCCGACCGACTCAGCGTCTTTTCACCGTCGTGCCTATTTCTGTGGGGCCCTGTTCTGTGATTGCGGATTTTTACGCATTCGGCCTAGGCGGTATCGACGCCATTTTAGGGGTGGCTTGGCTCCGCACGCTCGGCGATGTACGCATCAATTAGGCGGATATGACCTTGCAGTTCGTCCAGGGGGGCAGCCATGTCACCACAACCGTGACTCCCCTCTCTTCCGCTCCCCGGTCTCCCTCTGCACGATCCAGCGGACCATGGATGTCTGCCTCTCCGCGGGGCTATGGGCCCTTTCAGGCCCATTTGACGTGTTTTTGCCTTCCCAGACGGATCACAAAGAGCTTTCTACTGCTCTTGCCGACGTCATCCAACCTCCGACATGATTGCCATCAGCCCAACCCTCTCTGGTCCCGAAGAAAGACGGTAGTTGGTGCCGTACTACCCAGGCAAGCTACTTGATCGCCGCTATCACCTTCAGGGGGACTCTGGCTTGCAGGAGATCCCTATTGCTGGGTCTTACCGTCTTGTGTCTGAAGCTATGTGGTTGTCCCAAGATCACTTTTGTTGCCCCATTCAACTACTGTCTTGGGGACAAGACATTTTACAGACGGCGGTATTATTATGGTTGCGCATGCCGACGGGACACGCACATGCCGACGAGATGCCGTGGTGAGGCCGCACGCAGAGGGAGACGATGACAGGTCCGGGGCCCGTCTGTAGGAGAGACCGAAGACGCGTCGTCAACGTGATCATTTTATTTGTATTGTTATGTTATTTTCATTATTGCGCGCACATTATTTTATCCGCACTGCTTTTCGTTATCCACACTCTGCGCCTATAAGGGGCTGCGTTATACTCTTTCTGATTATGTTTTGGATGTATGAAATTTAGGGTTGCTACCTAGATTTTTCTTCTCGTTCGCTCTTCCTTCCTCTCCCTCACCTCCGCCGACCCTTCCCCTTGCCGAATTCCTTTCCGGGATCGTACCAATTTGCATATGTTGTTTATCGACCTTGAGAAAGCTCATGATAAGGTTGCAAGAGAGGTCTTATGGCGAGTCTTGGAGAAGAAATTTGTAAATGTATCCTATATTGACATAATCAAAGATATGTATACAAATTTAGTGACGAGGGTTAGGACATTTGGAGGATTAGCGCAAGAATTTCCATCACCCTTTAACGTCAAGGGTCAGCTTTAAGCCCCTATCTTTTTATCCTTATTTTAGATGAGCTCACCAGATATATCGAACAAGCAATACCTTGATGTTTATTGTTTGTATATGATATCGTTTTGGTCGATAAGACGCAAGAGGGTGTAAACGCGAAACTTGAATCTTGGTGAGACACTTTAGAAAAGAAGGGTTTTAAGTTGAGCAGGGCAAAAATGGAGATAATGGAGCTTACATTGAGCGGGCAAGAAGGATGGTTGACTCCATTATTAGGTTCGGTGATCAAGATATTTTATGCTGTGAGTGTTTTAAATATCGAAGATCGATAGTTCAAAAAGATGGAGGTGTAGATAAAGATGTGATACATAGAATCCGTGTAGGTTGGTTGAAGTGGAGAGGCGCAACAGAGATCTTATGTGATCGTAAAGTACCATTAAAACTTAAATACAAGTTTTACCGTACTGCAATTAGACCAGCGATGCTCTACCGTTCTGAGTGTTCGACAGTGAAATGTATACAAGAGAAAAAAATGGGAGTTGCAGAGATGAGAATGCATAGGTAGATGTGTGGACACGCGAGACTAGATAACATTTGGAATAAATGTATCAGGGCTAAGACAGGAGTGACACCAATTGTAGAGAAGATGCACGAAGCTCGACTAGGATTGTTTGGACACGTACAAAGAAGACAATTAGAGGCACCTGTTAGGCGTTGTGAGAGTTTAGTCACTAGACATGTTAAACAGGGGAGGGGTAAACCAAAAAAAGACTTGAAATGAAATTATAAGGAAAGACATGCTGTACTTGGGCATTAGTGAAATTATGACTAAAGATAGGGCACAATGGAGACAAATGATTCATATAACCGACCCCACTATAGGTGGATCAATGCTTGAGTGTTGTTGTGTCGGCCATTAATTTTAAATTGTGCTCATTCTTCTTTTCATTTCCTAGCCCATGGAATTTTAATTCATGCGTATTCACTACTGGTTTGGTAGCTCCTTATGTGCATGTGCCAATCCTAGGCCGATTTCACATGATGTTATTCTTGAAAATCTTGCTTGTGTATTTATACAAAGATCTCATAATTGTTATTTAAAATCACTTTCTAGAATCTAGATATCCAGGGTTACATCTGAACTCAACCATATGCGTGTCCTATTCCCATCCAATTTCAAGAATTCTGATGTGAATCACAACCATTAATTTTGATCATGCATGATCTGAGACCCTAATATTTTGTTTGTTGATGGTCCCTCTTGTGTTTTGTGAAGCCTGTTATTTATGCTTATACATAAAATATAATTTGCAATTTGTTTTGATTGATTTTAAATTTTGAAACAATGGCCATGTAATCATTTTTGGTAGTACTTAAATATATATCTTTGATTCCATTTGTCGTTTTGCTCTTTGAATCGTAGGGAGGAGAACCTTTGGAACTCAAAATTCCAATTTTCGAAAGAATGGTCTCCTTGAGCAATACTGAAGCAATCAATGAGGATAAAAGTGACAAAAACACTCCGGATAAAAACATAAAATGGCTTGCCTCCCTCAATGAGCACGAACTTGTATGTTTTATCTGCTTTTTTGACTCATCATTCTCAATCACTTGTTATTATAACTGATTAGATTTTTATCTTTCAAAAAACATCAAATGCATTTGAATATAGTGCATACCTGTTCATGCAGGGCTATTATGTTAGTTATTTGAAATTTGAAATACTGTAATATTACAATTATTTGTTTATGATTTCAAACAGAAGATAATTCATATATCTTAAAGTGTGCATATGTATATCTGAAATCATAAACAACCAAATGCACATTTCAGCTTGGCATATATTTACTATTTATTGCTGATATCAAATTTGGTTCAATCTGTAAGATTATGAGCATCCCCGCACGAGTTCCGCCTGTGCTCGATTCTCTTCGACGGGCTTCGCCCACATCCAGAAAGAATTCGCCCGCATGAAACTCATGCTTCGCCAGCGTTCGACTGGAATACCTCGCCATTCGCACCTTGAGCGCATAAGGGATTGCCATATGCGCTTCGGGGGTGCGAGCGGAGAGGCATTCTTGTCGGGCATGGGCGAAGCATGGGTTTCATGTGGGCAAAGCCCGCCTAAATGCGTGAGAAGCCATCCCAAGAGCATCGAGCATGGGCGGTGTCCATGCAGAGATGCTCGCATAATATACAAAAGCTAAGAGACATGATTATTCACAAAAAAAGATAGAGAATATCATTTAGGCTTTTTTTGGTTCAGCGGTGGCGGGTCGAAACCGGGATTTGGAACCGGAGGGGGAGAGGCGTTGCTCGAAACGGCGCCTTTTTCCGGCGGTTCCTCCTTCCTGCGGGCGCAAACAGAGCAAACGGGGACGGCGGGTCATTTGGTTACCCGCCGTCCAGCGGCGTTTGCTCCAAACGGCGCCCGAAAACCTCCGAACCAAATGCAACCTTAAAATATCATTCTATTTTATATAAATATAAACGATAAAAATTATATAAATATAAAAGATAAAAATTATATAAATATAAATGATAAAAATTAAAAGTGTAGAAAAAGAAGCAAGAAACCTTGTAGGCTGTATTTCTCCTATAAACAGTAAGTATGAATACACTTATATAGGAAGAGAGGAAGAGAGAAATCCCAAAATAAACAATGTGGGACTAAACCTAAGACAAACATGAGCTCATAAATTGGCCACAATTACAATGAGGTTTTACATAAATTTTCACTATCTTCTAACACTCCCCCGCAAGCTGGAGCATACAAATCGTAAGCACCAAGCTTGAATAGAAACTGCTGATACAATGACCGAGGTAGAGTCCTGGTAAAGATGTTAGCAACTTGCCCGGAGGCTGGGACATGTTCCAATTCAAGTTTCTTCAGTTGAACCTTCTCCCTGACAAAGTGACAATCAACCTCAATGTGTTTTGTTCGCTCATGAAAGACAAGAATCTTTACAATATGTATAGCTGCCTGACTGCCACAAAATAGAGTAGCAGGTGAGGAGAGTTTGACATCCAAATCAAAAAGGAGGCTCTCTAGCCAGGTAAGTTCAGACACGATAGCAGCCATAGCACGATACTCAGCTTCAACAGATGAGCGAGCCACAATCGATTGCTTCTTGCTGCGCCATGTGATGAGATTTCCTCCAAAGTAGGTACAGAAACCAGTGATAGATTGTTGATTGTCAAGTGAGCCCGCATAATTAGCATCAATGTACGCAACAAGGGATAAAAATGAGGATAACTTGTATACCAACCCTCGTCCCGGGGCAGCTTTCAAGTACCAGAGGATGCGTTCGACAGCCTGTAGATGCGATGTTCTTGGTGAATGCATAAAGCGACTTACCACTCCAACATCAAAAGAGATATCGGGCCCGATAACTGTTAGGTATATCAGTTTCCCCACAAGATGCCGATAATATTCATGATTTGTAAGTAGAGAATCTGATTCGGTTCCATGTGCACTCAGCTTATGGTTGACATCCATAGGTGTTTCTGCGGTTTACATCCGGAATACCCAGCATCCTGAAGCAGGTCAAGACAATATTTTCGTTGAGATAGAACCAGACAATCAGGTCTTCGAGCAACCTCAAGCCCAAGAAAATACCGAAGGTTTCCCAGATCTTTTGTTTGGAAGACAAAGTTTAAGTGTTGTTTGATCTGTTGTATCCCGGTAGAGTCATCGCCTGTTATCAAAATATCATCCACATAGACTAGGAGAATTACTGTCCCTGTTGATCGATGACGTGTAAAAAGAAAGAAGTCAGCAAAGCTTCGCTGAAAACCAATATCACGAACAACCTTGCTAAATTTTTCAAACCAATCTCGAGGGGACTGTTTGAGACCATAAATAGTTTTTCGCAGTCGGCACACCCTAGACTCCCCCGTGGTCTCAAACCCGGGAGGTTGGTTCATATAGACCTTCTCTTGAAGATCATCATTAAAAAAACATTTTTAATGTCCAGCTGATGTAGTGACCAGTGGCGGTGAACAACAAGAGAGATAATAATCCGAACAGAATTTAGCTTGGCGACAGGGGAGAAAGTCTCCTCATAGTCCAAGCCTTGTTGCTGAGTGAACCCACGAGCCACAAGACAGGCTTTAAGGCGATCGATAGTCCCATCCGAAGCATGTTTATTGGCAAAGATCCATTTACAACTAACACAGGACTGTGCAGATGGCAGAGGTACCAAATCCCAAGTATAATTAGCCCAAAGGGCTGACATCTCGGCTTCAATTGCCGCACGCCACCCAGAGTGTTGGAGAGCCTCCTGCACAGTGTTAGGCAGAGAAATAGAAGAAAGAACAAGAACAAATTTTCGCAGAGGATGAGAGAGCCGATGTAGGGAAATATAGTTGGGCATAGGATGAGTCGTTGAGGCGGGGGCAGGATCAGCTGGCCGCGAGATCGTACTGGTAGACGGTAGCAGTGGCTGAGCTCCAGAGGTCAGATTACGGGGAGTGTAGACACGAATGAGAGGGGGTTTGGTTGCTGGAGGATTGGTTGCTGGTGGTGTGGGAGCAGGTGGTTCCTCGTGGGGCGTTGGAAGAAGAGGTGGTAGAGAAATCGTGACTGGGATAGCAGGACGAGGCACAGGTTGCCCACAAGAAGGTATTGAAGTGGAGGACAAAAAGGGTTGGTCTTCTAAAAAGTAACATCAGCGGACACAACCACTTTCTGGTCGATAGGAGAGTAACACACATACCCTTTTTGAGTCCGAGAGTATCCTACGAACATACACTTGGTTGCACGGGGGGGGGGGGGGGGGGGGGGGGGGCGTAAATTTGTCCGTAGGTGGACCAAGGTTATGGACATATCAAGCACATCCGAACACCCGAGGTGGGAGAGGAAACAGAGATTGAGAAGGGAATAAGAGACTAAACTGAATGACAAAGTTGGGAACGGAGGAAGACAGACGATTGATGAGATGGCAGGCAGTCGACACTACAAAGTTCCAGTATTCGATGGGTACTTTCATCTGGAGCATTAAGGAGCGGGCAACATCAAGGAGATGTTGATTTTTACGCTCAGCAACACCATTTTGCTGAGAAGTGTAAGCACAAGATGTTTGATGTATAATGCCAAATTCAGCACAAATAGCGGCGAACGTGCGACTAGTATGTTCCCGCGCATTGTCAGTGTAGATAATTTTAAGCGGGGAAGAAAACTGAGTTCGAAGTTCAGTAACGAACGTTCGGAATATAGAAGCGAGTTTGGTACGATCCCGTAGTAAATAGAGCCATGTCACACGAGATTAATCGTCAATAAAAGTAACAAAGTAGCGATACCCAAATATATTAGGGACTTTATAGGGGTCCCAAATATCAGAATGGACAATGGATAAAGGAGTACTACTCCGATTACATACATGACTAAAAGAAACTTGATGTTGTTTGCCAAAGATATATGACTCACAAGAAAACTCAGGCAAGGAGACATCCGGAAGTGCTTGCTTTAGAATCTGGAGGGGAGCATGGCCAAGCCGACGATGCCACTCCACTGAGGATACGACAGACAGGGTAGAAGGAAGGACGTCAAGAAGATAGAGCCCATGAGACAGTCGTCCGCTACCAATAATATTCCGCGTTCGCCGATCCTGCACAACAAAAGAAGATGGTGAAAATGTCACATGACAATCAAGGTCCTGTGTAAGCCGGCTAATAGAAAGCAAGTTGAACGGGGAGCCCGAAACATGAAGGACCGAGGTTAAGGAGAAGGTGAGTGTGAGTTGGATATCAGCAGCTGCTGAGACAGGTGTGGAGTCGCCATTGACAACAATAATGAACTTGGGATGAGGAGCACCCAAGTATTTCGGCGGCTTCTGGCAAGTAATGTGGTGGGTGGCACCAGAGTCCACAATCCAGTGGGAGCTTCGAGATAGACAGGTTATACCTTCATTTGCGATGGAGGCTACGAAGCCCGAGGAGCGGGCAATTACCCCTTGGAGTTGTTGGAGCTGGCTGCGGAGAGCATCAATGTCAAACTGAGCATTTGAAGAAGTCGAAGGAGTAGACAAGGACGGAGACTCAGCCTTCGTAGAAGAAACAAGGTGGGGTGGCAGACCATGCTTACGATAGCAGGTATCCTCCAGATGATTTTCCCGACCGCAAAAATTGCATTTAAAGGGGGGTTTTCCAGTACGTCCTCGTCCCCGAGACGAATGACGACCCCCGCGGGTCGAGGTACCATGCGTGGAGGGATGTGGTGAAGGAAACTGGAGAAGGGCTGGAGAGGGAGGCAGAGGAGCCTCGGGTGGTGGAGTGACCTTCAGAAGCATGAAACAGACATCAGAGAGAGTAGTGGCAGGGGAGAGTATCTGAGCTCGAACACTGTGCAGATGCGGAGGAACCCTTGCCATCATCATGACAATCCCGACAGCTTTTTTCTGTGCCCGTTGGGCAACCAAATCATTAGTAGGAGGCTGGTGTTGTATCCATGCCTCAACAAGAGTCTTAGCCTTGGCAACAAAGGAAGTCATATCGCCAGGTATCCCAGGATCAAGGGATTGAAGATCAGTGATGATGTCGAACAAATGCTGGAGGCTGTTTTGGCCAGAATAGAAGGACTGGAGTTCCTCCCATATGGACTTAGCTGTGTCATGATACATGGTCATCCTGTATGGCTCAGTATCCATGGAGTTGAGAAGCCAGGATTGCACACGACCGTCATCACAAAGCCACTCGTCAGTTAGAACCGTAGGAGTAGCGCGGGTCAAGTGATGGAGCAGTCCTTTGGTCTGGAGCACACGACGATCTGAATGGACTCATTCAACAAAGTTCCTTTTTCCAGAGAGAGATATAGTGGTAATCCTGAGTTCGTCTCGAGGTTCTGTAGCAGAGGAAGTAGCTCGAGGTGGTAGAGAGGAAGTCCCAGCGGACTCGCCGAAGGCAGTGGTAGAGTCCATGAAGCCGCATGAAGGAGATAGTCGCAGCGAACAGAGAACAACATCAGAGGGAAAAAAAACACCGCGGTCAGAACTAGCCGCACGGTCTCGGTCAGCAGCAGAGGGTAGCCCGCAACCAGAGGAAGGCGGAGCGGAACAGAGGAGTGGTCGCGCAGTCTCAGTGATACAACACCAGCGGCAAGTGGCCGCGAGCAAAATGCGAAGCCTGCAGCGGGTTGAGAGGCCGCAACGGACAGAGAGGCCACAACAGATTGAGAGGCTGCAGCGGGTTGAGAGGCCGCAGCAGCTAAAAGAGACAACCCGCAGCCGGATGAAACCGTGCGGAGAGGAAGCGAAGTCGCACGGTCTCGGTGTCGACACACCAGCGGTAAGAGACTGCGACCAAGGTGCAGAGCCCCCAGCGGATAGAGAAGCCGCAACATCGATGAGAAGGGAGACCACAACGACTTAAGCAAGGGGAGCCGCAACGACTAAAGACAGGGAAACCACACGGTCTCGGTAAGAATACCAGCGGCACAAAAAGGTGCCGCGACCAAGATGTGGTGGGAAGGGAAGAGCCCGCAACGGGTATGGAAACAAACAACGGGTAGGGAAGAACTCTCAACGAGTAGAGAAGCAGCGGGTAGAGAAGAACTCGCAGCGAGTAGATAAGTAGCAGCTAGAAAAAGAAGCGGGTAGGGAAGCAAACAACGGGAAGAGCCCGCAAAGCAGACCACAAGAAGACGAAAGGAGACCGCCCGGTCAGGGAACAAGAGGGCCCACAAGCCGAGAGGTCTATAAAAGGGAATGGGGGGGGGGGGGAAGAGGGGGGAAGAAGAGAAGGGAAAACATGAGAGAGCAAGAGAAGTGGATAGGGGAAACAAACTGCGCGGGAAGCCGCGGTTAGAGAGTAGAAGAGGCTGCCCGGTTAAACAGAAGAACCTGACGGACAGAAACGGACAGGACGGACCGTTTCCCTCTGATACCATGTAGAAAAAGAAGCAAAGAACCTTGTAGGCTGTATTTCTCCTATAAACAGTAAGCACGAATACACTTACATAGGAAGAGAGGAAGAGAGAAATCCCAAAATAAACAATGTGAGACTAAAACTAAGACAAACATGGGCTCATAAATGGGCCACAATTACAATGGACTTTTACATAATTTTTCACTATCTTCTAACAAAAAGAAATAGGATATTTGAAAAACAGTTTTCCTGCAAATATTCTCCGCCCGCCGAACTCTACTTCAAATGCTCTCAATCTCAATCAAGCAGAGTGATTAACTCTAGCTTCTATAATATATAGAAACTTGGAGGCATGATTACCTAATTCACAAAAAAGATAAATAATTTCATTTAAAATATCATTCTACTTTATATAAATACGAGTGACAGACACGAGACTTCGCCCCTATGGCCAATCGTGACAGTACCTTGACTGCGATAGGTTCGGGGCTCCGCCCCTATCAATTATTTAATGCACTAAAATATCAGTAAAATATAGACAAAACTATTATATAAATAGAAGATTCAATCAAAAAAGAGAGTACATACATATGTTGCCTGAGATTTATGATGTTCTGAGAATTATGGATGCCTTACTGAATCCCTAGAGCCTCATTTAGAAAAACAATTGCTGCAAAATTTCAGAAGCATTATAGGTAATGTCAACATAACATATTAAAATCTACAACAATCAATGTTGAACTTTCAACGTAGATCACCAAACATATATGCTACTATCCTAATCAAGAACAGAGGTAAGCATAATATGATCAGGATCATAACAATAGTTTAGATTAAAATACCCAAACATCAAATACCCAAGCATAATACGACAGATGGAGCGGAGATCTTCGAAGGACTGCAAAAATGTCTCTTAGGGTTTCAGAATAGAAATCTCCATGAAGATGTGGCCTAAGATGCAGCAGCTCTGCCACCTCCCGCGACTTCCTGACTGGAAATCAGCCTATGTAGAACACTATAAGAGCAACTCAGTTGAAATGGTTTTAATATTCCTAATCAATATGCAACAACAACATAGAAAAATTATTAAAAACATCACTAAATGTTCCTTCTTCCTCCGAGCAATTCCAGGTTTGTACACCCACTGATTCTAACTTTCCCTCTACTTCCCATCGGTTGTCAGCCTCTCCCGTGAGGTACAAACTCGCCACGCCATTTGAGCACAGATCTGCTCACCAATCTCTTAGATCTATCAAAATCCCTCTGCGTAAGGCTACTTCTCCTTTAACATTTTATCCCAAACTCACATCGTCGTAATCTCCTCTAACATTCTCCTTCCCTTTTCGGCAGGAGGAAAGATGGAGCGATGGATTCTTCAAAACCGAAAAGAGAGCACGGGGGTTGGGGGTGGAAAAGGCAGCGATGTGTTTGGGGTTTTGGTTGGGCTCCATTTGGGAAGAAGAGGCGGGCGCACCAACCATCAGAGCATAAATTGAACAAAAAACCCTTTGTCTTGTCGAGGGTGTGCTGCTTGGGGAAATCAAAGCCGATCTTGGAACAATGGAGGCCGGCGATGGTGAAAGGTGCGTCAGCTTTTGAGGACTGCTTGGGAGAACGAGATGAGCGCCCCCGACGGCCATGAGTTTGAGCCACGTGGAGAGAGTTCATCCTCAGAATGGTAAGGAGGAAGGATATTGCAGAGAGGAGGAAGACGATCGCAGATTAGTAGTTGCTTCATGATTCTCTCTTTGAAGCGAAGGAATCAAAGAAGATGGGTGCAGAGTGCCACATCAGAAAATGAGATTTCGCGTGTGCAGGGTGACGTGAATAAAACAAAGTAATTATTTGAGCGAGAAGGTGGAAATTACATGTTAGAATTTTTTTTTCATTTTTTTTTAAATGAGCTACTTAATTTGTTGTCATTAGAATTTAAAAATGGCGAAAATTTTCTGTGTGGTACCCCCACGGGGAGGACCATGGTGGAAATAATTTTTTCACAAAATAAGTCACGAAATTTTTGATCTATGTATTTTTACACTCATTTTAAGTACCCATATGACTATTTTTGGGTGAAAATACAACCTATATTGTGTTGTCAAACTTTCTTCTTGTATGACTTTACAATCAAGCAAGATGCTTCTGGCTTCTTCGCCTCTTTGCGACACAGGAAACCCTAATTCCAAATCCAACACCGAGAAAGAACCACTCTTATCTGATATCATCTCAATCGCCTCGTCGTTAAGCAATGGGCGGTCCCCACGTGACACACTCAAACTGGGGGTGTGCGCTGACATGCTCGGCCTCATTAACATCAACCTAGGCAAATTTGCCTGGCAACCCACGACTTGCATGTCACCATCTGCCTCTGCACCTCCGTGAGGGCTAATATTCTCGGAATCAACCTCAATCTTCCCATTAATCCCAGCCTTGTCCTCAACTACTACGGTAGGAATTCTCCCTCCGGTTTCCAGTGTGCTTGACACATGTCCAAATCTACATGCGAACACATGTCTCGTCCGAGCTGCGAACCTTGGCATATGCCCTAGAATGAGTAGAAATCAGGTGGAGAGGTATCGTGAGGGGATCACAAGCGGAAGAAAGCCATCCGCTAAAAATTCCTACCCCTCCATCAAAGTCAGCAGTGCCCACGACTCTGAAAATTCTTACCTCCATCAATGTCAGCAGGGCCCACGACTCCTCCACAGCTCGCAGACAGATTCACATGTCTCGCCCGAGCTCAGAAATCAGGCAGAGAGGCATCGTGAGGGGATGACAAACTGAAGAAAGCTGTCTGAAGAAAGTGATACGTGCTCGTGAGTTTGGGCGCGTAATGGGTTGATGGAGGACTACGTCCCACGAGGGATTGCGACGTTCCTTGTTGGATTCCGTCGAGGTGGTGGCGGAAGAGAGGAAGGAGAGGGGGGGGGGGGGTTCGGCCGACGCTAGCACATGCAGAAGAAGAGAGAAAAGAGATAGGGAGAGAAAGAGAGAAAGAGAGAGAGAGATCCTTTTAGCATTTTTACTTCTTACCCAAAAGATCGATCACAATAGTTCTTAAATGTAGGGGCCGCCCACCGAGGCCTTTGACAAGTGGGGAGAAGTAAAGCAAGAGTCATCATTAAAGCTAAAGTCATCATGCCCCCCATTTGTGCTTAAGACACATGGGATAATACAAGATATAAAGTCTACTCCTTGGATGACGTTATCCCCGTCATGTCGCCGTGACCCCCATCATAGTTGAGTTCTTCGTGCATGTGGTTGTTGCGGCGCTGATTCGTCCTGCCCCAGTGGTAGTCAATGGCGGCGCGGTTGATAACATCATTTGCCCCTTCGAGTGGCAACTTGTCCTCAAGCGAAGTAGGGAGGGGGATGATAGGGCTTGATGGGGGATCACAATAAAGGGATTTAGGCGCAAGACGCCGTGGATGTTGAGTTTGAAAGCGACGTCGCCGATGTGTCGAAGAATCTGAAAGGTGCTCTGAAAATGGGGAACCAATTTGGCGGAGGGCGTCGGGGGGTGGATAGACACTTTGCGGTAGGGCTGATTTTTAAGCCAAACCCAATCCCCAATGCTGAAGCTGAGGTCGCGGTGCCCACAGTTGCAGCGAGTCTCCATGCGATGTTGGTTCATGGAGGAGGCGCGCGAGAGAGCAAGGAGTTGGTCCCGATCCAGAAGCTCTTGGTGGAGGGCGGGCGGATAGAGAGGCCAACCCTTGGTCATAAGCGAGAAGGTGCGAGGGATCACGACCGTAGATGAGGCAAAACAGAGTCGTTTGTAGCGTCGTATGGTACGAGGTGTTGTATAAGTATTCAATCCATGGGAGCAACGTAGCCCAACTCTTCGGGCGATCGCCGACAAAACATCAGAGGTACATTTTGACTGTACAGCTGACCACCTCAGTTTTCCCTTCTGATTGGGGATGATAAGCCAAACCGCCAAAGAGAATGCTAGTTTAGTACCACCTAAGCTTAAGAGTTTTGTCCAAAAGCGTCTTGTAAAGACTTTGTCGTGGTCGGAGACGATCGATTCTGGGAGGCCATGTAGACGGAAGTTCTCCGAAAAGAATGTCCGAGCAACATGTTCGGCGACCAAGGGGCGGCTAAGGGCGAAAAAGTGCGCGCCTTTGGAGTAGAGATCAACGTCGACCATTAGGACGGATTTGTCGTGGGAAGTAGGGAGGCCCTCCACGAAATCCATCAAAACATCCGCCCAAATCTAAGTGGGGATTGGTAATGATGTACCACATCCTGATGTTCGTTATTCTCGTTATTTCTTTTCTTGTTGTTTCATTTTGTATTTGTGTTATTTCTATTTGAATTTAACTCACCGATTTGACCGTTTGATGGGACCCTAAATAAAATAAACGGCTCGGTAATTTAGGTAGCTGGATGTAAAAGACAACCCAACCCAATTAACTTCATTTAGGCGCATAAAATTAAAAGGCAACATTTTATTCCTTTGTCAATCAACATGTTAATGAAAATATTCTCAAATGACAAGACAATCATTCCATATGAAAAAATTATCATCAATCAATTGAGCCTTTAATAAGAGGCGTGAACAGGGAGAAAAAGATAGTCCAGAAATATAAGAGAACGATTCGAGTCATTCTCTCTTCCTCCGGCGCAATCCCGCACCACCGCCCCTATCGTAAAGACGCCCAGCTCCTCCGCCGTTCCTGTCAAACACAGCCAACGAGCACCCCTCGACTGAACAACGCCGACTTCAAGCCCTTTCCTGGTGTCTAGGAGCCTTCGCCGAACTGTGGCCTGATTTCTCCTCTGCCATTCTCGTCAAACGCAGCCAGCGAGCATCGTTCGGCTGGACACCGTCGACTTTGTGCCCCTTTTCCGGTGTCTGGAGCCTTCGCCGAACTGCGGCCCGATTCCTTCCTCGCCGTCTATCGTATCCCGCCGGTGACTTCCGTTTGTTTGGGATCGTCGCCTGCTTCAGCCTCCTCTCCCAACGTCCAGAGGGGCCCGATCCAGTTCTACAGAGGCGTACTTCCCTTCCCGCGAGTCTACGGCTTGGAGGATCAATTCCGCTGCAGCTTTGCATATCTCCTTGGTAAAATCCTCAAGACCTGTTTTTTTTCATTAGTATAACACTTATGCGCTCTAAAATTAATTGATTGGGCTTGACTCGAACGTTCGCGTTGCCTTGTTACCGTTATTTCATAAATTATTGTATGCGGATTTCGGCTTGTGCTTGCAAGATTTTATTGTGTGGTTGCCACCAAACATTTAAGGGTTCTCTCAAATAACGAACAACGATTTATTTAAATCCAATGGCCTTTTTTTAAAGAAATTTTTTTTGCTCGCGTGCTAAACTTCGTATTCGCTCTAACAGATCTCTTAGGTCACATCAGTTTGGTATCAGAGCGTTCGATTCACTCCTATCGTGAATCGTTCTATCCGGAATTTTAAATAAATTTTTCTCATTTAGCAAAAAAATCATCATTTTTATTTGAGTTTTAAAAATTTAAAAATATTTTATTTTCCTCCAACTCGGGATCTCTCTTTTATATTAAGAAAAATTATAAATTATTAAATTTTTTTTACAAGCAAAAATGTTCTCGAAATTTTTTAAAATCAAATTGTTTTCAATGGATAAATGAGTAGATCATTTAGAGACGAGTGTCGGGGATTTGATCCAGGAAATGAGCGATTTAATGAAAATGATCGAAACTCTCACCGCCAAGGTGGGTAGTGTCGCACATGCCATGAATGAGTTGCGCACTTCGGTTAATAATATCGATGCAACCATGTACAAAAACCGAGCACCTGCCCCAGTGGTCGAAATCGACTCCCTAGACCTCTAGAACTCACACACCCCGATCCAAAAACACATAACGAACCACATCACCAACCCTGTTGGGATATGGGAATCAAGTTGAATGTAGGTGACTTCGAAGGGCGATTAGAACCCAAGGGCTGTTTAGAGTGATGTGAAAGGATGGATCGTTTCCTGGCTTGGAAGCAATTGCCCCAAGCTAGGTAAGTTGAATACACTACTCTTAGGTTAAAGGGATCCACACTAGTTTGATGGGGACAATTAGAGAGCTCTCGGTTCAATTTAGGCATGCCCCTTCTCACCACATGGGCTGAGTTCAAAACACAACTACGAAAGCGATATGTACCCCTCGATTATTTGCAAAATCTCTATTGTAGATTCCACAATCTACGACAAGACAAAATGTCGGTGGATGAGTACACTAATGAGTTCATAGTGCTCCAGTATCGCCTCGACCTCCGTGATGATGACAAAATAATCGTCTCCCGTTACCTGAACGGGTTACGATATTGCATTAGAGACCAATTAGAACTATTCTACTATAAGGACCTCAAAGAGATCTCGAGTCGTGCACACTTAGTAAAGCCTTCATAGAAGCGAATGTCTGGAGTCAAGTCTACTGATAGGCCTTCACCGACTCACATTTATATTCCTGCTGACAGGAATGCTGGACCCTCTCGACCGACAGTACCTACGAGTACCCCAGCACTCCCTACCCCACTCCCTGGAGGCAAAAAGGTTATAGACACTAGACCTCAGCCTGGGACATTTCGATGTTTTAAGTGTATGAAGCCGGTTCATAAATCTTCTGAGTGCCCGCGATGCTATTTCGTCGCCGTCATTGATTCTGAGAGTGCATCAGAATCTGAGTGCGAGGTTTTCCTTAGTGATTCTCATACTGACCCGACCCCTAAGACTGAGTTAGAGAAGGAGTGCGAAGTTGAGGGAGAGCAACTCGATCAGTTAGTGTGTGTTCTCCAACATAGCCTCCTAACTCCTAAGACTCTCGCTAACGACGACTGGTTAAGGAATAATATTTTTGTACCACCGCCTGCATATAGGGGTAGTTCTATTACGTCATCATAGATATCAGTAGTATGGAGAACTTTGTTTCTCAACGTATGATTGAGAAGTTTAACTTTAAAATGCAATGCCTAGGAAAACCTTGTAGTCTTTCAAGGGTCACTAGCAATACGACCATCCTTATCACATACCAGTGTCGCGTCGAGTTTTCCATAGGTAGTACATATCAGGATGCAGTATGATACCACGTTGCTACTATCGAGGTTTGTCACATCCTATTAGGATGACCTTGGTAGTACGATAGACACGTTATTCACGACGGTGTAAAGAACTCTCACTCTTTTGAGCGCAATGGGCGCAAGATCGTTCTTCTTTTCCAGAGGAATAGTCTTGTCCCCAGAGTCCCAGAGGGCCTACACCCACCTACCGCTTTCTCTGCGATAACCTTTCCCTTCGCCACCATGTTACTGACTGGGTCCCAATTCCAAGAGGAGATGAAGGATAATGAGGTCGTCTATATGCTGTCTGGTATCGATTCCGCTCCCACTATTTTAAACATTCCTAGTAAAGTACAACCTCTCATTGATGAGTTCTCTGAGATTATGCTGGAGGAGCTGCCCAATCAGCTATCCCCGATGAGAGATATACAACACTGCATCGACCTCATCCCAGGAGTTAGCTTACCTTATTTGCCCCATTATCACATTAGCCTGAAAGAGCATGAGGAGCTATATAGGCAGGTGACCGATTTGATTTCGAAGGGTCACGTTAGAGAGAGTATGAGTCTGTGCCCCATCCATGCACTATTAGTTCTTAAGAAAGATGAGACCTGACGTATGTGTGTAGACAGTCGAGTGATAAATAAAATTAACATCAAATATCGCTTCCCGATTCCCCGTTTGGATGACATGTTGGATATGCTTAGCGATTTCCGTATGTTTTTCAAAGATCAATTTAAAGAGTGGATACCATCAGATTAAGGCTTCATTTGGTAATGTTTATTTGCTCCGTTTCGTTTTGTCAAAACGCGAAGAGGGGCCCGACTCCATTTGTTTTTCCACCATCTTTTCGAATCGTCGGCGTTTCTTCGTGCTCAAAAAATTGCGGGAGGAAAGGGAACCCCGCGCCTCCAGTTGGCCGCGTTTAGGGAAAGGAAATCCAACTTCTTACTGTGGAGGCGGAACCGTGAGCATGCAACCCCCTTCGCCGCCACTGTCATGCCAGCGGGCCTCCACGCAACCGCCTCCCGCCGGTTCGCCGGAGGCAGGCGCACCTCCCGGCGGTGGTCCGGCGGCCTGGAGCCGCCGCCGGGAGGAGATTTACAGGTAGCCCAGCTCTCAGGTTTGCCGGGGCCTAGTTCTCCAGCAACAATGACGCCTAAAATCCTCTATTTGGTGGTTCTTCGCGCCTTCTCCGGCGGGTGCGGGTCTCCCCAGAGGGACATGAGCCCAGTTCTCCGACAACAACAGGTCCTGTACTTCGCCGGAGGCAGAGCTCTCCGTAATTATAAAATTTAATTACGGAAGCATGGCGGAGGCAGGGCGGACCGGTGGCACAGGGCAGAGGAATATAATTTTTTTACAAAAATATTATAAAAATCACAAAAAAACATTTCTATAGTTTAAACAATGATATTAATATATATATATATATATATATATATATTACCAAAATAGATTAGAATATATATATATATAATTAAAAAATTAGATAATTAAAAACAGTATTAGTAATATTAAAATTAATTAATAAAAAATATTATTATTTTCAACAGTTTATTTAAAAAATTTATTAAACGTCACCGCTGTTTCGCCAATTGGTTCTCTGTTCTGAACAGCTCTGCAAACACTGACTATCCATGCAAATCTCTATTTTCAGCAGCAAGTTTCCAGCAACTTCATTTACAAACCTGTCTTTACAACAGTTTCTTTTACAACCGTAGTCGCTCTACCAAATAAAGCCTAGAATTCGACCCGGGGATGAATGAAAGAATAGGGAAGGATTATAAGGGTGGCTGGTGATGTCTTTTTGGGCTCTCCAATGCTCCCAACATCTTTATGCGAGTGATGAATCAAGTGCTTAAGCCACTCATTGGAGTTTGCGTAGTGGTGTACTTTGATGATATCTTGATCTATAGTCTTGATCCTAATCAGCACCGGATTCATCTTAGGCATGTTTTAGAGATCCTTCGTGAAAATAAATTATATATAAATTTGAATAAGTGCACGTTTATGACTGATAGCCTGACTTTCTTAGGATATATCGTTTCTTCTAAGGGCATTAAAGTTGATAGAGAGAATGCCAAGACGATAGAATCATGGTCTAGTCCTAAAACGATTACTGAGGATCGGGGATTTCATGGGCTAACATCTTTTTATCGGTGATTCATTCGATACTTTAGTGTCTTGATAACACCTGTGATTGATTGCTTGAAGAAGAGATTGTTTATTTGGACTGAAGAAGTCGAGCAGACATTTATATTGGTCAAAGAGAGACTTACGAATGCACCTGTGTTAGCACTGCCTGATTTTGTTAAGATTTTCCAGGTTGACTGTGAGTCTGTGATGCATCTATTATAAGCATTGACGCTATTTTGAGTCAGGAGAGTCGACCCATAACATTCTTTAGTGAGAAGCTAAACGAGGCAAAAACTAGATATTCCACTCATGACAAAGTTTTACGCTATCGTACAGGCTCTCCGCCATTGAAGACACTACCTGATTCAGCGAAAGATTGAGTTAAATACCGATCACGAGGCACTAAAACACCTGAACTCACAAAAGGGGATTCGACGTCCTGCCAAGTGGGCTGCTTACCTGCAAGAGTTCACTTTCCATTTGAAGCACAAATCCGTTGTCACGAATCGAGTAGCCGACGCACTTAGTCGCACCCATTTTCTATTTACACTGCAACCTTGCATTACTGACTTAGACTCATAGCGCGACTTATACACCACTGATCCTATTACACAGTACATAGTGAGTAAGGGATATCTGTTAGCGGCACCCACCTTTGCATCTGTGAAGGACCACTTCGAGCAACACTACTTAGGGAGCTCCACTCATCTGGGTTAGGAGGACACATAGGCCATTCCAAATTATTAGACCTCGCTAGTGCTCACTATTATTGGCCAAATATGATGCGTGATGTCACCAAATTTATTCGGCACTGCACCCCATTCAGCTGTATAAGGGGTACGCTCAAAACACTGGATTATACACCCTCTTACCGATGCTTGAGCGGCCGTGGGACGACATCTCAACGGGCTTCGTAGGACTTCCTTGCACTCGAAGGAAGGTAGATTCTATCTTTGTGGTGGTCGATCGATTTTCTAAGATGACACATTTTATTCCGTGTAGGAAAGCCTCTAGTGTCGTGCACGTCGCAGAGATATTTTTTCGAGAGGTAGTGCGTTTACATGACATTCCCAAGTCTATTACGTCTGATAGGGATACTCAATCTATGAATTAATTTTGGAAGACGCTCTAGATCCGACTGGGTACTAAGCTTGATTTTAGTAGCGTGTATCATCCTCAGAGCGACGGACAGACGAAGGTCGTTAAACAGAGTTTTGGAAACTTTCTTAGTTGTTTAACTGGGGTAAATCCGACACAATCCGATCTCGCACTTCCACAAGCCGAATTTGCATACAATAATTCTAAAAATCGCTTCACTGATAAATCTCCTTTCGAGATTGTGTATGGTTATCCCATCCCTCACCTGCTTGACCACCACTCTCTCCCGTATCATGAATGTATTTCCTTCGATGCGCTAACCCATATTGATTCTTGGAAAGAAATGCATAAAATTATTACTAATAAATTGCGAGCAACTTCTAAAACTTATAAATCCATGGCCGATCGTCATCGCCAAGAATTATATTTTTTAGAAGGGGATTAGGTATATGCTTATTTTAGGAAGCAAAGATTTACACCATGGACATATTATAAGCTACAACAAAGGAAGTTTTCCCCGTTTCAGGTTCGGAGGCGCATCAGAGAGAATGCCTATTTGCTTGATCTGTCTGTTGAGTTCGGTACTTCCCCAATCTTCAGTGTCAGATCTCACACCATTTTATGGAGAGTTGCCGGTTTCTAGCCCGATGTCACCATCAACACACCAGACATTCCACCTGATCTAGCACCAGCGTCGATACCCGCTACAGAAGATATCGATCTGGTTCTCGACATTTGGGAGTTTCGTACTCGCCACGAGACATATCAACGTTACTTGGTTTCCTGGCAAGGACGAGACCTCGCCGACAGTTCCTAGATTACTACCGTTGAGCTGCAGAGGCGACGTCCAAGGCTCTGTTTGACATCCCGTTTTAGCTCCAGTCCGTTGAGATTGAACTGGTGGAGAGGTGTTTGGGAAGCTTCGGTTTAAATCGACCAGCTTGAAAAGGTGCTAAACGACCGTTTTTGGACTGGCCCCCTCCCCACCCTCGAGGCGACTTTCCAAAACGGTCATTTCTGTTTTTTTTTGGTTGCACTGGTCTTCTTCCCGTAAGCCACAAGAAAAAACTGGACTCTAGCGATCCAACTGTTGTCGTCGATGCTGATCCCAGACGCCCGTCCGAACGACGTTCCTCCTCCTAGACGTGGTCGAGCTTTACCACAGAGGAGGCGAGCGAGCTTGGTACTTTGGCGTCAATGGCGAGGAGGAAGAAGTTAGAAATATTAAAAATAATATAATTTTTATTTACTTATGTCAGTGAAAGGTGTTTTGTATTTAATAAAATAATATATGTAAAGTTATATAATTTTTAATGGCGTGCGAGCTCTACCTTGCAGAGCTGTTTTTATTTAATATAATTATATAATTATATTTAAAGTAATAAAATAATATAATTATAATTTTTACTCTCACAGGCACCGGACCGGAGGTTACCCAAACACAACATCAGTTTTGAAAATTCAATTTTGAAAATTCAGTTTTGAAAATACAATTTAGAATCTCCATTTTAAACCTCTCCCTTTTAAAACGACACCAGTTTCCCAAACAGAGCCCAGATCTTTCCGTCGCCAGTCTTTGTAAGTTTTCGTCGGGATCGAGCTTTGTTAAACCCCGAGATAATTGATGTATCCCCATCCTGATGTTCGTTACTCTCATTATTTCTTTTCATTTTTGCATTCTTGTTATTTCTATTTAAGTTTGGCTCACCGATTTGACCATTCGGTGGAATCCTAACTAAAATAAACGGTCCGATAATTTGGGTAGCAAGGACGTAAAAGACAACCCCATTAACTTAATTTAGGTGCATAAAATTAAAAGGCAACATTTTATTCCTTCATCAATCAACATGTTAATGGAAATATTCTCAAATGGCAAGACAAAATCATTCCATAAGAAAAAAAATCATCAATCAATTGAGCCTTTAATAAGAGGCATGAACAGGGAGAAAAAGACGGCTCAAAAATCTGAGAGAATGATTTGAATCGTTCTCTCTTCCCCCGACGCAATCCCGCACCACCGCCCCTGCCGTAAAGACGCCTAGCTCCTCCGTCGTTCCCGTCAAACATAGCCGGCGAGCACCCCTCACACTGGACACCGTCGACTTCGAGCCCTTAACCGGTGTATAGGAGCCTTCGCCGAACTGCGGCCTGATTTCTCCTCCGCGATTCCTGTAAAATGCAGCCGGTGAGCACCATTCGGCCGGACACCATTGACTTCGAGCCCCTTTTCCGGTGTCTGGATCCCACGCCAAATTGCGGCCCGATTCCTTCCACGCTGTCTATCACAACCAGACGACGACGACTTCCGTCTGTTCGGGGCCGCCGCCTGCTTCAGCCTCCTCACCTGGCGTCCAGAGGGTCCCGATCCAATTCTACAGAGGGGTACTTCCCTTCTCACGAGTCTACGGCCTTGAGGATCAATTCCGTTATAGCTTTGCGTATCTCCTTGGTAAAATCCTCAAGACCTGCTCTTTTTCATTAGTATAACACCTATGCGCTCAAAAATTAATTGATTGGGCTTGCCTCGAACGTTCGCGTTGCCTTGTTACCATTATTTCATAAATTGTTGTATGTGGATTTTGGCTTGTGCTTGCAAGATTTTTTTGTGCGATTCCCACCCAACATTTAAGGGTTCTCTCAAATAACGAACAATGATTTTTTAAAATCCAACGGTCTTTTTTTTTAAGAAAAAAATTCGCTCGCGCACTACACTTCGGATCCTCTCAAACGGATCGCTTAGGTTACATCCAGTAAGGGTTGGAGTAGGTCGGCCGGAAAGAGTTGTTCGCACTTATGTTACTGGAATATGATGTAACCTGCGAGGCTGCGACGAATTGGTGGACCGAGCGTCGGAGACCACTCCCAAAGAACTCACAGCGAAGGCGTTGCAAGGTTTTCTGGGCGCCTTCGTGAGAACGTCCGTGGGTTTAGTTCAAGAGCTGCGGAATCAGCGGCGAGGTGGCATCGAGGTAGAGACGAACTTTGTAGAGGATAAGATCGGAGGAGGCGGATCAAGCTGGTGTCTTGACCTCGTCCATGATGCACTAGAGTACTTCTGCTAAGCTCCATGAGAATTGAATTTTGCGGCAGACATCCTCGAGGAAGGTGGAGCACGGTTGGGAAACAACGAAGAGAGATGTCGTGGAATGTTCGGTACAAGGCGGCAGGATAAGGCATCGCCCGCGCGATTTAGGGAGCCAGCCGTATGTTCCACCCAGAAGTCAAAGCCAAGAAGCTTGGAGGCCCATCACTGTTGAGGGATGGTTGTGAGGCGTTGCTCGAGCAGGCATTTGAGGCTAAAATGATCCATCCGAATGACAAAGGAGCAACCCCATATATAAGGCCGCCAATGTTGAATGGCCTTGGCGAGGCCGATAAGCTTTTGTTCGTACGTAGACAAATTTTGGTGGTGCCGAAGCGTTGGCCGGCTAAAATATGCGATGTTATGTCCGTTTTTTGCAAAACTGCTCCGAATCCGAGTGCGAAAGCGTCACATTCAATGAGAAACTCTTTGGTGAAGTCCGATAACTAAAGCACCGGGGAGTTTTGGAGCTCCCGTTGGTGGTCGTGGAAGGCGGCGGTTTCCGTGTTGGTCCACACAAAGCTATTTTGCGGAGCAGGTTGGTGAGGGGCTGGGTGTTGGTGCTATATCCGTAGATGAAGCACCAGTAATAGCCCGTGAGGCCCAAGAATGCGCGCAAGTCCCGGATCGTGCACTGTATTGGCCATGAAGCAACGCCAACTGGCTTGTCAGGATCTGTCGTAACCCCGAGGGATTGGACCACGTGGCCGAGATAGGCCACACTTTGTTTGCCGAAATCACATTTGGAGTTCTTGAGGGGGATGCGATGTTGGCGTAGCAGCTCGAAGACCATGCGGAGATGAGGCAAAAGGGTGTCCTAAGAGGTGCTGTAAATCAAAATACTGTAAAAATAACTAGTACGGACTTGCGGAGTAGTGGTTAAAACACTTCGTTCATCAAAGGTGGAGGGAGTGTTGGTGAGCTCGAATGGTAGCACCAAAAACTTGAAGTGGCCGTGATGCGTGCGAAAAACCGTCTTTTCCACGTCTTGCGGGTGCATCCGCACCCTATGATAACCTGAGTAGAGGTCCAATTTGGAAAGTACATGGAACCATGCAGTTCATCGAGTAGCTCTTCGAACACCGAAATAGAAAATTTGTCCTTCACGGTTTATTGAGTCGTCTTTCTTGTATACAAAGAGAGCCAGAAAGGAGAATAGGGAGATGCTGCGCTAGATAAGGCCTTGTTGTAGTGGGAGAGCATTGACTTGTCGGGATCCGCCGTAACCCATAAGGATTGGACCACATGGCCGAGGTAGGCCACACTTTGTTTGCCGTGATCACATCTGGAGTTCTTGAGGTGGAGGCGATGTTGTTGTAGCAGCTCGAAGACCGCGCAGAGCTGGTGCAAGTGGGCGTCCCAAGAGGTGTTGTAAATCAATTTATCGTAAAAAAAACTAGCACGGACTTAAGGAGTAGTGGTTGGAACACTTCGTTCATTAAACTTGGAAGGTGGAGGGGGCGTTGGTGAGCCCGAATGTGTGCACCAAACACTCGAAGTGGGTGTGTTGCATGCAAAAATCGTCTTTTCCACGTCTTGCGGCTGCATCTGCACCTGATGATAACCTGAGTAGAGGTCCAATTTGGAGAAGTACATGACACCATGCAGTTCATCGAGTAGTTCTTCGACCACCAGAATAGGAAATTTGTCTTTAACGGTTTGTTGATTTAAGGCACGGTAGTCGACACAGAAGCGCCATGAGCCGTCTTTCTTGTATACAAGGAGAGCCAGGGAGGAGAATGGGGAGATGCTGCACTGGATAAGGCCTTGTTGTAGCATGGGGGAGCATTGACGCCCGATCTCATCATTTTGTAGGAAGGGATAGCCGCAATGACGAACCACGACGGGGGGGGGGGGGGGGGGGTGGCGGTAAGTAGATACAATGATCTTGATGGCGTGTCGGTGGAAGGTAGTCTGGAATAGTGAAGATATCTGGGAACTCTTGTAGGAGGAGCTCGGGGTCAGGCTTATTAGAGGAGTCTGTGGGAAGAGTAGGTCCTTGGAGGGCGAAGGTCGAACGAAGAGTTTGCTGAATTTGTCCTGACCATTTGATCAAGTTGTTTTCGTGGTGCCAACGCATGGTGAGCGCATCAAAATCCCAAGTTATGGGTCTCAGGGTGTGGAGCAATTGAACCCCCAATACCACTTCGAAGCCTTGAAAATCGATCACCAAGAGATCAATTTGAAATTGATGGGAGCCCACCGTTAGGGTCATCCCGTGACATATGCCCGGGCATTGCATGGTTTGACCATTTGCCACTGCGAATTGAAGGCGGGAGCGTAAGGTGATGTGGAGATGTAGTTGCTCGGCGGTGCGACGAGCAACTACTTGAGAGTTACGAAGGCGTGGTCCTCCACAAAAACTTGCATTTGGATAGAATGACCCTGGAGCTTATGGGCAGTGGTGATAGCATGGAACGAGATCTCCGGAGGTTCTGTATCTTCTGTGTCATCATCATCGGAGGGGTAGTCCACCTCGACCCAAAAGAGGCGTTTGCAACGATGGCCAAAACCAAAGAGTTCGACGCAGTTCAAGCAACCCTTTCGCACTGCAGTCGGCCATTTCTGACACCGAGAGACGATAAAGATACGGTGGACGGCTGTCTACATAAGGCTTGGACGGGAGCGGGCTCGACTCGCTTTTCTTCAGGGGAAGAACAGTGGGTTTGGTTCCCCGGTCGGTAGTGTTGAATTCTCGACGACCCAACAATGGACGGTCTAGAAGAAGTCGGTGCTCACATGCCCAGGCTAGATTCATTGCCGTTGTGAGGTCCGGTGGGGCTTGGAATTCGACGTCCAGGTGGATACGCTCGTGGAGGCTGGTCGTAAAGAAAGGAACCTGCTGCTCCAGGCGAACGGTGGACGAGCGTGCCAAGAGAATTTGGAAGCGCTCGAGGCAATCGTCGAGCGGGTCTCTTTGTCTTAGCACGACGAGGTCCCCTAGGGAGTTTTCCCGTAGTGGTGGGCTGAAGCGGAGAGTACACGCCTTGGCAAAGTCGTCCCAGAGTAGGTCGCTGCATTCATGACACGCTTGCGTGAACCACATTTGGGCTGCCCCATGAGGTGAAACGAGGCGCGGCCGAGTTGATCTTCTGGCGGGGTGCGTTGGGCGGAGAAGTGGAGCTCGCACCGGGTGAGCCATGGATGTGGGTCCTCGCAGCCTTCGTAAACTGGGAAATCCATCTTTGGGTAATGTTGGGGAGGGCCGTCGGAGGATGGAGTCAAATTTCCTTCCAGATTTGGACTCATAGGAGTATGGAGTGGTGGTGGTCCGTCTGGTGGAACATGTGAACTGGATGGTCTGGTGTCATGCACGTGCGCCCTTAGGCTGGCGAGTTCGGCGCTTTGGAGGTCCAAAGACGCCTGCATGCGCGCAATCGCGTCCAGGATGGGTTGGAAGATGGGTAGTAGCTGGTTGTCGGCCATGGACAAGGGTAGAGGAAGAAGACCGACGGCAGGGGAGGGAGGAGGTTCCTCTGATACCACGTTGATACGAGCTCGTGAGTTTGAGCGTGTAATGGGTTGATGGAGGACTACGTCCCGTGAGGGATTGCGACGTCACTTGTTGGATCCCATCATGCGGAAGAGGAGAGAAGAGAGATAGGGAGAGAGAAAGAGAGAGAGATCCTTTTAGACTTTTTACTTCTTACCCCCAAAAATGAGATCACAAGAGTTCTTAAATAAAGGGGCCTCCCACCTAGGCCTTATACTAGTGGGGAAAAGTAAAGCTAGAGTCGTCATTAAAGCTAGAGTCATCGTGCTAAGACAAGATATAAAGTCTAGTCCTTGGATGACATGATCCCATCATGTCGCCGTGACCACTATCATAGTTGAGTTCTTCCTGCACGTTGTTGTTGCAACACTGATACACTCTGCCCCATTGCGAGTCGATGGAGGTGTGGTTGGTAACAGAATGCTATCGTAGAAAGAGTTTGCAGGAGAAAGCCATTGCGGAAGAAAGGCATCGCAAGCGGAAGAAAACCCGTTGTTTGTGGATTGTCCGTGACACGTGTTTGTGGATTGTCCGTGACACGCGACACAGTTCACCCTCGTAACATTTTTATTATATAGTATAGATGATATTTTGTTACAATAATAAATTGATATCGTCATGTCATTCATGCCCTCCATGACTCCTATCTACTCAAAATTGTTGGACCATTTATTCTTGATCTCACCGAGTGATCAATCTGGTTAGCCAGAAATAAAATTATAACTGATGCCTGGAAAAAGAAAGATTACTGATACATGATGGTGTCATGCATTCTCCGATGCGACGAAGTGGGCATCACAATCAGGCTGAAATATAATTGATAAAATTTGATTCTTCCAGAATTCTTATGCAGCATACTTCTGGGTTTCTTCCTTTTGCAATAAGCTTCACTTCTACGTCACATTGTTCCTATAGACTTGAGATCCACATCATTATACTTCCAAGCAGAACTGCCAAAAATCTTTTGCAATCTTGCTTGTTTCAGAGCCTATACAATTGACATGATTTGTCATAAATCCCTCATTATAATTCACTGGTTGTGAATGCTCTAAGATTATCTAATACTTCCTTTTGTGCCATTCAATGCAATGTTATCATTTTGTTCTAGTTGCACGCAGTCATATTTTCTCTCCTAAATGGAAATGATGTATGAATAATTATAATTTATTTACTTTTTTCAATCTATTTGATATATTTTCTTCTTGAATGACCCTTCTTCAGGATTTTCTCATTAGTTTGGGAGAGTTGGCTGCCTTACGTGCGAAGAATATTGGGCATAAGGATTTAATTAAAAAGTTTGATATCAAGGTGTTTCGTGCTCTTGGTACGGATAATTATCTTTTTGTGCTTGTTTCAATTTTACAACTCAATTTTGTGTTCCTGTCTGCTAAAATGAAATCCTACAAAGTAGAAAAAAAACAGATGCAAATACGATGACCCTAAACATGGGTCAAGGTTGGCCAGTGAGACGATGGATGATACACTTCATGTCGAGAGGGAAACATCTCAGATCTAAAAAAATTCAGATCTCGATGGACATGATTTGCGTGTTTTTTTAAAAACAAGTCTGCTTGCATTATGTTAACCTTTTTGTAAGTTGAACTCTTTCAAATACTTTTGTTGAAGCTTGTTTCCTTCTTTTTTAACTGGACCTTAATGAGAAAGTATTTTAGTATAGATATTATATTTCTTGACATGATTGAAAGGATGACAACTTAGTATATTTTTGTGAATAGACTGTCACAAAAGTGCATTCTTATTTGTTTTGGCATGAATGTTAAGTGCGAGTTAATCATTATTTTGCATTGGAGTATTTATAAATTAATTTAGATCAAAAAATTTATCAAACCTAGAGCTTAAATATGATGGTTAACTTTAAAGCAAGGGCTGCGATGGGTTTACAAAATGGTAGAAACCATACTTGATTTTGTTCTTTTGGTGATCTTCAAATGATAAACACCTATCTCAAGGAATATGAAAAGCTTTTACAAATGTGGAGACATAATATCATGACGGAGATTAGAATTTGCTAGAAGATCAAAGTAAGCCTTTAATTGAATACAATATAGGTTGTTTTACACTATGGACCGACGAGATTGCGGAATTCTCAAGTGTAGGTACCGCATGGTTGGTTCGCTATTTCCAAGATCAAGACTCTTTCTTTCTTTTCCAGGTAGGAGGGGTGTTCAAAAATCGATTCATATCAAAATCTCTTCAATCGAATCCAAATTTGTCATAAAATGCAGAGATTCAGATTCGTTCAAATATTTTAATTCAGATTCAGAATCAGATTCGTCCCGAAATCCAAGATTCGAACTTGGATTTGAATTTTTATTCGAGCTTGGATTCGAATTCAAAATCACTTCAAATGAAGGACTAAATCTATTTTGATTGGATGGCCATGATCATCTTTGTGTATAATATAGATATTGCTATTATTAGCGAATTATTCACGAATCTTGCTAATAGAGATGATATTATTCGGATTCAGATTCGAATTCGGAAGTAAAAAACAAATCTTAACGAAATCATCATGACTCGATTCTCTAATTATTCACAAAATGGGCCTAGGAGCTGCACATGCCTAGATCGTCATCTGTCTCGGGCTCCACCTTATTCTTCTCGTGGCACGAGTTAAATATCAACGCATTAGGCGTATCCATGTCCGCCAGTGGAAGAACGACCATGTCCCCATGGCCAAAATCCAAGAACTGATTATGTGGTTCAGAGGAGAGGGCCTGGGTGGTTCCATTGGTGTGGAAGCCCTGTCACTGTATACGCAGTTGTTCGGTTGGAAAATCATTGATGAGGGTCGTCTTCTTGGATAACTTATACTTTGAGGTGTATACAAGTTTCAGATTTGTAACCAATTCGTTCGGAACCTCTGGGCTATGGGCTGGTCCTCCCCTTATGGGCTTCAACTAAGAGACATGGGAGATGAGATGGATTATGCTATTCACAGGATGCTTCAGCAACCAGTCTCGTGCTCTCAATTGACCCTTAGTATATTGATTGTTGAGCTTGAGTTGTGCACAGGTTGCCAATAAGTCCTGCAATAAATGTTGTTAAGCCATATCCAATATTATGTCTCCCTGTAAGAGTCCATGGTAAACCTCCTTCTAACAGGGTCGCTGAATGTGTGTAAGAGAGTAGCCGAGGAGGATCACGATCGAATACCAACTTGAAATGAGTAGTCTCTATCGCAATATGATACGATATATTGTGACAATATTCTATCCACGACAACCAACAAACCCACGCCTTGGACTTCTCTCTTGCAAAACATCATATTTTCATCTCTAGTATGTGATTTACCAATTCAAATTGTCTCTCTATTTTGGGTGATAAGCATATGACATAGACAATGTTGTACCATTAGGCCAAAACAACTCTTGCTAAAATGACATGTGAATCCTCTATCTCTGTCAGAGATGATGGATTCCGGTAGGCCATGGCAGAGGAAGATTTGATCAAAAAAGACATGAGCTTTGCTTAATGTAGTATACGAGTGAGCCAAGAAATGAAATGAGAAAACTTGGACAGTCTGTCATGAGAATGAAAAATTTTTTACGGGGTTTGGTTAACCCCTAGATAAAATCCATAGATATGTCGAATCAAATTTGTGTAGAAACTGGTAGGGGCTGTAGTAGCTCGGCAGAATGTAGGCGCTCGACCTTGTTCTACTGACATATGTGGCATCTTGCGATGAAATCATGTATTGATCTCCACATGCGCTTAAAATATCCCCCCTCCACAAACATCTGAAGTGTCTTTTGCATTCCTTCACATGTATGTGACTGGACCACCTTCAAGATCGCGCCCACTAAGGGTGATTTTGTTTCCAGGTATATGCGATTCTTGTAAAAGATAAACTCCTCTTATACTGCCTAGTGCTCATAAATTCCTTCTTGATACTGTTCTGAAGAGTGCTAAGAGTGGGAGACTGCAATCTTGGTGTGAATGCTCTCAAATAGTTTTTTGTGTGTGTGTGTGTGTGGGGGGGGGGGGGGGGGGGTGGAGGATATAACACAAGTGTTTGTTGTCCTCTTCTCTCCTTGACAAATCGTGTCCCAGTACTAAACATAAAAATCGTATCCCAGTAGCTTTCTTCTACTGCTGGTGTGGTGGAGTGACAAGCTTCAACTCTAACAAATATTTCAACCTAAAGTGATCTGTATGTATCTTTAGTCATCATTCCCACAAATAATGGCACCGTTGTTGAATTGCTTCGGTCAGTCCTAATAACCCTTGCCCGTAGACGAGCTGTTTGTGACGATATAATGCTAATTGTCGGCTCAAATATGCAATGCAGTGTCTTTCATGTTGTAAAACTGATCCAATGCCTATATCGATGCATCACAATCCACCTGGAACACTTCGATGAATTTTGGGAGCTCCAATACTGATGAGACTGATAATTCCTTTTGTAGCTCTTAATAAGTTGTCTGTGGTTTGTTCACATGCATGATTATCTTTTGAGTAAGAATGCCAGTGGTGTGGCAAGTTTGCTATAGTGCTAGATAAATCGACAATAGTACCTAATGAGCCATAGCAATACGTGAAAAACTCGTAGCGTTTGTGATTCGAGTAAATCTATGATCACTTGCTCTTCCATTAATCAACGGACACACCTACCTCATGAACAATATGACCGAGGTAGTGCAGGAAATTGGTGTAAAACACACATTTCTCCCGTTTCAGTACAATCAGTGTTACTATATCAAGGTCAGGAAAATTGGGACATGTTGAAGCTGCTTCACGCACAACTTGTAGACAAGCACATCAGCGAAGAAAAATAAAACGTTCTCACAAAGATAATGACCAAATAACTCATTCTTGATGGCCTAAAAGGCTAAGGAGGTATTGGTCATCCTGAAGGGTATGACTAAGAACTCGAAGTGCCCATGATTGCCTTGAATGTTGTCTTTGCTACATCTTTTGTTTTTGGTAGCCCGACCTGAGATCCAGCTTTTAGAACACTTGCCTCGTGTCCCTTAATTTGTTGTCATTTAATATGCAAAAGTCCACGCAAAATCTCCATGTTTCATCATTTCTTGCCACTAACAATATTGGTGATGAAAATTTCAGTTGATTAGGATGAATGATATCTTGTTGAAGCATTAGTTCATATTACTACTCAATCTCATCTTGTTGCTGGAATTGATAGCGATGTGGTCACGCCACTATCATTGTGACGCCCGAGAGTATACAAATGCGATGATTCTCTGTCTTAACATGTGGTAGCACCTATGACTTTATGAACACCTCAAAACTCATGTAGCAAAAGAATCAAATAAGCTGGAACTTGCAACTATTGGGACTCTTTAAACATTATGCCATGCACTCCTCATATGTAATTCCCCTATATGTAACTAGGTTCTTTTCTTGGTGTAATGTAATTGTCGGGCTCCTTTAAGTTCCAAATTATGTCTCCTAGCATACTCAATCACTTTACCCGCAATACCACATCGAACACTTTCATTGGAATCACATATAAGTCCAGCCGAGATGAAATCTGTGTCAACCTGGTGTTGAATTCTCATACAAATTCTAGGGATCTAAACTTTTTTCTGTTGGCCACAACCACTTGCATGCCTCAACGATGAATGGTAGACAATCCCAAGAGGCTCACAGTGTCTGTCATGATATTGTTGGTGCTACCAGTATCCTCCATTATTGTAATTGGCTGACTGCCCACCTTGGCCTCGAGTTGCATAGTGTAAGGGGTGCGCACTTCTGTGAAACATTAAAAATGCTTTCATGGGCTTCACCTTCAAGTTCCCCAATTCCTCTTTTCCCTTTTCGTCATGCAGCTTCAGCCAGAAGAGTTTCTTACATATGTGGTTAAATTTGTATAGGTCGGCACAATTGTAGCACAACCCTTTAGTGCGATGATGGGCCATGTCTTATGGTGATATGCATTTCCTTTTAATGAAAGTGGGCTTCACTTCCTTACATTCCATGGGTATGCCGCTCTATGTTGATAGGGATTCCCTTTAGGTGTGTGTGTGGTGGTGGTCTTGAATGATGACCATCCCACGCTCAATCCATTTGAATTTGTCGATCGCAGATGCATGCCAAACTCATGTACGTAAGAAGATATGAGGGATTCACCCTCGGACATTCGGCGAGTTTTCCTCCCATTTTGTGAAGGAACGGGCTCTGCGCGAGCGACATCCTGTTCGTTGACGCCTATCCAAGGTTGTCAAGCATCGCAGTGCCCTAGGGCAGCACCTAGGGGCTGGCGAGGGTTGTTATGACCCCAACCATTCTTGTCATGGCGTCGCTCGTCACCTAGGCGTTCAGGCGCCCAAATGTAAACAAGGCGTTGGACGCCTTATATTTTTTTAAAAAATATGGGAATGGACAGCGATTTATATAAAAACTGCTGTCTATTCTAAGGTTCAGGTTAGAGTAGACAACGGTTAAAACTGATGTCTATTCTAAGAATAGACAGAGGTTTTAAAAAAACCGCTGTCTATTCTAACCTGAACCTTAGAATAGACAACAGTTTTTATATAAACCGCTGTCTATTCTACCAATAGACATCGGTTTATATATAAACCGCTGTCTATTCTACCCTGAATCTTAGAATAGATAACATTTTTATATAAACCACTGTCTATTAACGATAATTAATTCAAAAGAAAATACGAAAAAACATAAAAATTTAAAGATTTGTTGGTGCACTTGTCATTTGGGTTGCCATTGCCACGGTTGTATGTGTCCCGCAAAGTGCTTCCCTGACATCTCATTTTAATATTTCATAGCTCTTTGATTGTGTTATCTTTGGAAACGTTTGGTTGAGCACTTCAACACCGGCATTGCCGTGGCGGAAGGCGCTAAAATCAGCGCCTGCGGTTTGGCGAAGTTCCCCCATTCAGCCACACCATTTCGGTTAAAGCTGGGGGATGAAAATCTTTGATCAATAGTAGCTACACACTTGGGGGGGGGGGATGAATAGGTATGTTTTAAATCTTTTTAATTTTTTTGAGCTTAGGTCAAGTTGTGTGTTAGATTTAGTTGTTTAGCTTTTAAGAGACACCACAACACACAAGAATTTATAGTGGTTCGCCTATCTAGGGTACATCCACTTTCCCCCTACACATATCTAGCAGTGAGCTAGATTCGGCTAACTCCTCTTTTTACTCGGCTACTTGAGCTTACACCTCAAATCCCTCAGAATCCTACACGTCAGAGTGAAATTCACTCCTACAACTCATAGTATAACAACTCCTACCTCAGGCTTAGCATCCCTACACTCAGATATTAACAGATCTCCTACCTCAGATCTACACTAAGATCCTATCTCAGGTACAAGTCTTACCTCAGATCCTAAACAGGATCCTACAACTCAGAGATACATCTCCTACACTCGGCCTTTATAACTCAGGCTTACAGCTCAGATCAAACAATGATTCTGCAGAATGAGTAATGATTTGGTGATGATTGATTTTAGAAAAATGATCCTCTGTGTCACCTCCCTGAACTGAGTAAACTCAGTTCTAACTCGTCACAACCACACGATTATTATTCTTCAGAGTAGTTCTGCTTGTGCTGAGAAGACCTGATACAGAGCTCTGTATCTTCAAGCTTTTATATATCAGAGTTGAAAGCAGTTGTCTTGAAGATGAACAACAACTTTTTTTGGGAGCTCTGCTACTCCACCTTTTACAAAAAATTAGGTTTTTTGTTCTTGCTGAAGATGACTTAGAGATATCACTTCAATCAACAAGCAGCTGTCTTCTGTAACTTTTCTGTAAAAACGAGAATGATCGATTGAGAAGACGAAGACCAGAAACCCTCCTTTAATTTATCTGAAAAGTCTTTTTATATCCCGTCGTGCAACGACTCTTTGATTTGTATGGGCAAGCCGAAATAGCAGCTGTAAAATTACTTTAGCTTTAACTGCTGTTCAGAAAGTGTTCAACGACATTTGGCTTCTAGTGCGCCAATCCCTCTTAATTTTAAATTGGATGACGTCAGCATGACTCAACACTTGTGAACTTAGTAGTTTTCACAGTCAATCTACACATGCCTTGAGTGAAGCTATGTGACTCAACGCAAACACACTTAGTAGAAAATCTGCTTCTTGAGGCATTGAGTGAGTCTTCATCTCTCAACGTTTTTGTCTCAGACATCTAAACTGATAAGGCGTTGAGTGAACCTTCATCACTCAATGCATTTGTACTTGGCAGAATTCTTCTGGTTGAAGGCGTTGAGTGAAGCCACTTTACTCAATGCTTCTGGACTTGGCAGTCTTCCTAACTGAAGACTTTGAGTGAGCCTTCTACACTCAACGCTTCTGGACTTGCACCGACTATCTGAATGAAGGCGTTGAGTGAAGAGTCTTCATTCAACGCTTTTGAACTCTGTTGAATTATTGATAAGGTGTTGAGTGAACATTCTTCACTCAACGCTTCTGTACTTAGACAAATTTTCTTTTGTGTAGGCGTTTTGTGAACAACCTTCACTCAACGCTTCTGGACTTAACCAGATTTGAGTCCAGCAACACTGAGGCTTTGATTGTATGATCTTCTGTCAACGCTTGTAGCCTCTTGACGTTGAGTGAAGTGAACTCACTCAATGCTTCTGGACTTAGGCTCTGTTTGGTTGGGTTGTTGCTGATGAAAAGTTGCTGATTGAAAATAGAGTTTGAGAAAAGTATTGTTTTTGAAAAACGAAGTTTTGTTAAAAAACTGTTTGGGAACAAAACGCAGTTTTAGGTGATTTTTTTTGAAAACACAAAAACATAATTATAGTGATATTTGCATATAGCCATAATTTTCAATCATGGCAATGCCAAGTTCAAATCATTAAAAATGTAAAAACTACAGATTTCAGTGAATCAAAATCACTGTTCTGAGAAGTGTGAAACAAAAATCTCTATTCCGAGAAGTGTGAAACACTTGCGGTGGCAGGTGAAATAGTAGGAAGAAGGATGACAACTGAGAGAAGTAGAACCCTAGCAAATATCAAAAGCGACTACAAATATCAGTAATCAAAATCAGAAGTAGAACCCTGCGGTGGTGACTGGTGACGAACTCGTTTGGATGCAAATATCACAAAAGAATGGCAAGCAAGAGAAGTCGAACGCTAGCGAATATCCTTCAGCGACAAGGAGTGGCGAGCCTGCAGAGACAAGGAGTGGCGAAGCCTAGCGATGGCGAGTCGGCATATAAAGGAATACCAAAACCCTAGCAATGGCGAGTCGGACAGACACTTCCGCACGACTTTCGCTTTCTGCATGGCTTCCGCCTTCCACCAGAAACATGCCAAAAGCAGTTTTTTCTCGCGGATGGAGAACAAGAGGAAACGATGGAATTAAATACATGGCGTTTTGGAAAAAAGCCGCACCAAACTCTGCTTATTACCAAAATTATGGTGCGGCCAAACCGCACCACAGCCTAACAGCTGAACCAAATGCTACCTTAGCCAGATTTCTACTTTTCTAGTATCCTGTCTTGAGTCCAAATGACATTCTGACCCTGACAACATGTCTAATCATGGAACAGTAGACACTCTGCATATATTGAACTTGAACATATATCAAATACAATTATGTGTATACTATTGGCTTATGGGCCTTCTTCAAATCTGAGACATTGAAATCAATGGACCCAACAAGGGACTCTAGCTGAGCTTTCCCTCCCACCTTCATCACCACTTCTTCAAATGGAACCTTACCAACATGAAAGCTGCAGTTTGTACTTGTTTTTGACGTGAGAGATATGTTTTATCTGAGAACATAGAGCCATGCATCTTGTTTAACATAATACTCTTCGCAAGTGATAATCTTCCTTCTCTTTCTATTTACACACTTCCTATTTCCTTGTCTTTTTATGACACTCTTTGCACGTGATATAAAACTGCATGTACTGTTCATTTTGCAGCTTTTGTTTTGTTGGAATATTTGAAGGATCGCATAAGAAATACACTTGATGATCGTTCACACAATTTATTGGGATCTGTAAGTGGTTGTGGATTGCTTGATCTTAATTGTGATGGAAATCTTGAAGCTGTGGCACATGCATCCATGTCCCCCACTAGAGATGTTAGTTTTATCAGCTCAAAGAGAAAGCGAATGTGGGATGGGTAAGCCTACGATCGTTGACATTTAGCCATAAATATAGTTGATACTTTTCAGCTTTGAATTCTTCATCTATGATACTTTTTATAAGCTACAACTCTTCTTCAGTTAAAATTTATTCTTCCATGAATTTACCATTGACAGATACTTACCTCTGTCCGGCCAACATAATGACATTAAATTATAATGCTTGCACAACTTTTAGGTTTAACCTGCAATTGTTTGTTAGAGTTGCATATGGATTTTGCCATATTCATTATATCAGTAGGGGCATTTACCGGAACCTCTCTTCTAAGTTTGCTAAATTATAAGTTATACTCCTATTACATTTGAAATTATAAGTAATACTTACATTTTAAATTACAAAAACCTCCTAAGTTTACATTTCATAAGATCCAGAAGGTGTTTTTGTTCATGGATGTTTTGAATTTTAAACTTATAGGGGTGGTTGTTGTAATTTCAAAAGTAAGAGAGGTCCGACATGCAAAGTAGCGAACTTAGAGGGGTGTCTAAATACACCTATACCGTTATTTGCTATATATAAATTGTATTCATTTGCTCTCACACACTTTTTACCTAATATTTACTTGTTCATTCAATGTGCAGACTCCAAGAGCCCACGACCTCCAGTAAAAAGAAACGGAAATCCACGAATGCCGCGGAGATTGACATGTTTTAGGCTCAGTTAAGCGTGGATGTCTGAATTGGCAGCGACAGATGGGGTTTTTTTACAGACGGGGTTGGATGGGGAGGAGTGCAGGCAGAAACATTGTCTTTTGAGGTAGCGTGTTCCCTGGGATCACTGAATGTGCAGTCCTGTGTTTTGGAGCGTTTCCTGCCCTCCATGCCCACATCTTGGCACGGTGGGTGCCCGCAATAGGGCTGTATTCACAATGATATTACTTTTTTAAACGTTATTCAATATGATCTCTTTAAGTACTGTTGGCATTATGTTGATAACTATTCTATGATTTCTCTGTTAGCATTTGCATGGGGGGGGGGGGGGGGGGGGGGGGGGGGGGTGGTATTTTAAATGGCTTGCATTGGATCTTGCAAGCACTTGTCTCAATTGACTGCCAAACTCACATGATCAATTTGTATAGCTAATTTAAAGTTACACTGTTCTTTCCACTATGCGTCCATTTCCAACCTTTTTGACTCTCATCATAGAGTCGGTCCACTAGGGTCATAGCAGATTCACGTGCCTACTCTTCAATAATGTCTTCGTTATCTGATTCTACATCAAATTTTCTTTCCACCCATTCTCATCCCATACGTGTGGCTCTCCTTATCTACTACCGCTTTCTAGGTGCAGTTATTAGGGCAAAATTTCACAAGAAAAGAGTCTCTCAGTCCTTTCTGTGCTTTAGGCTCCCTTTGGCAAAACCAGTTTTCTTTTTTGATCCGCAGTCATAATCGTTGGCATGTCATAATAGTTGGCATGTCAGGCAAACATTGTATGACAGTGAGGGTTTTAATGAGGTTTTTAATCAAAACTTACCGGAGCAAAAAAGTTGCACAAACGGAGCATTAATGTTGAACCGGGGAACCACGGTTCAAGAGGAGTTCAGACCGACTGGGTGTAACTTGTGCTTCTCCTGAGCTGGAACACTAGGTCAGGCACTCAGAGTAAAAAATCTCACTCATAAATGTAACTAGAAGCAAACCCCGCGAGCTGCAGCAAGGAGATTCCGCCACAAAATTAGAAGATCAAAGAGAGCTTTCTCTCCCTAACCAGTGTTGAGCTAGGTACATTTGAGGGCACTTGAGATCACCAGAATACCAACCCAGAAACTACGGTGGACAGAGTCCTGGAGCTCTAACCAACCAGAAACAACCAAAGGAGAGAGGAATCAAAAGTCCCTCCTAAGGTGCTCATGGGGGTCTATTTATAGTTTTTTGAAAGTAGTATGTGGATAGTGAAATCCCAACGTTCGAAATTACTAGCAACCTAAATTGGTCTGCCAACAACGGAATCCCGCCATTTGGAAAGGCTAATTGCAGGTCAAAATGAGATTTCTTAGAAAAATGAGCCTCGCCCCTTGAGACAAGTCCAAACTAATCGAGGGTTGCTCGCCTGGGGGTGGCGAGTGCCGGCTGAGTCTAGGGACTCGCCACCTGCACCGAACCGAGGCGGGTGCCAGTAGTATAGGGTGCGCTCACCCATAGTTGGTGAGGGCACTATCCCGTGCTGCACTCGCCCCTCCTCCCTGATAACTTGATGAGACTACTAGAAAAATACGAGGTTATACACAATCACTGCTCTTTGCTGGTTTTCCTCAATCTCAGAAAGGCAGTTCAACCCCAAACATTTGGCGAGTACCTTAGAGGGAATCTTTTAATGGGAGGGGGAGGCAACTCCAAGAACCACCTCCCACTTCCCCTCCTTGCTTCTCTTTGTTCTTGCGCTTCCTTGTCATCATGTCACCCTCTAAAGATATCCTAGCCCGCTTCGCCACCCTTAAGGAAAAGAACAAGGCGGTCTCCTTCGGCCTCATGGCCATTGTCGCTGAGCACTCCTTGTGCACTATTTCTAGGCGTGGAGAAAAGGACCGCCAAGAAGATTAGGCACGAGTCCCTGGGAGAGGTGGTAGCTTTATGTTAAAGGCTTGAGATGAAAATATTTCTTATTTTCTTTTTTTCTCTCACTCTTTTTTGGATCTTGCGATAGAAAGAAGAAGGATGGGAGAGCAAGGGCAAGACTTATCCATCCCTGAAGGGAAGCTATGAAGGCGGGATTTACGAGCCGAAGCCAGATCCGCGAAGAGAAAGGTGTTGTGTCCGTTTCCATCCGGATCAGCTGTGATTTCATGGCTGCTAAGCGATCGACAAAGGTAACGATCTTCCTTCTTGGACATACGAAGCCCTTAATTTGACATAGTTGCATGAAGTCCCCCACTAATTGGTGAAGAGCGAAGGGTTTTCAAACGGATTGATCGATGATATCCCCGATAATAAACTTGCATATAGTATCCAAAATCGATGTACAGAATAAGCATGCAGTGAGAAGCTCATCTGGATAGGTTGGTCTGGATTGATGATGTTTATCTTTTGTTTGCGTGTCGGAAAAGACTCCGTAGTTAAACGTGTAGTTTTCAGAGTCATGTAGTGTGCAGGTTGCTGCAGTGAGAGTATTGGAGTTGGTCTCCAGGAAAACATCCAAATTTAGGGAAGAAATAATATTCTGTCCCCTACCGCGCGACGGTAGTGCTACTGCTGGCGGTAGCTCCCAGAGAGCTATGTTTGTGAGACCTATCTCTTGGAGAGTAGGGGCCAATATGTTGAGCTGTGAGCTTTGATTGCCCAGCTTTGGTGGCCATGAGTGTCAGCCTTAAAACATAATGCAGCTATGTATTTTATGAATGGGCAAGGAGAGGCTGACCTGCGTCGTGGTTTGTTGCGCCTGACGATTTGAGCAATAGGTTGTGGCTGAATTGTACTCACCTTATGCCGATCGACTTGGAGTGAGTCACTGAAGTGAATCTTGGAGAACGTATTTGACTTTGTCGTAGAAATAGGTGAGAGAGAGTCTTAGACTTCGGGCCGGAAAGACTAGTAATGCTCAAACAAATGTTGAACTGTCACTGAGTACGGTGGTGTGCCTGGAAAAGTCAAGAACATCGAAAATGTGCCCTGAGTGCGCAGGGTGTGTGACCGTGCGTGTCAACGTCCATGGTGAATGGTGCTTAAATTGCACGTTCTGATGCCATTATATATATACATGCTGCGAAGGATCACAACCCTCGAGTGAGGGATGAGGTCGTTATAATTTGGTCAGATAAAGCTGATCGTTGTCTTGTTTACCACCTCTTGGTGGATTGTTCCTATGTAGGTGTTGGAGAGCCGAGCAGAAAGTAGCGGGTTGAAGCCCCTTTGAACTATGTCGGCCCTCGAAGGCCCAAAGACGAATCTTTTATTGTTTTCATGTGTGGCCGGCATGTGTGTCGATGTATGTAATATACTATTATAAAGAGAACAATTGTAAGTTCTTAAGGGCTAAACCCCTTGTGTATTTTGAATATCATTTCTATTGTGTATTAGTGGACATTCTTGTGTTTGGGTTCTAAGTTATTGTTAAAGCTTCCGCTAGAATGTAACTCTGAGTTAGAACACGTGTATATCTTGTTTTTGATGTGTAACTCCACTAACTGTCCGTGAAATATGGTGTGGGGTGCTAGCCGGACCTTCTGTTATATTTTTCGTGACAGATGAGGGTGTTACAGGATATCTGACTAGGTGCGAGTAATGTAATAATTTTTCTAAGTTTATAAAATTTTTGGATACAACACTAGTTAAATATTAGTATTATATTTCCTCATCGATTTATATTTTATTTTATCAAATCCCGTTAATTTACAACTGGAAAATCTCGCAGCCCAACCTCGCCACTGAGGACGACACGGGAGGCCGGGGGGGGGGGGGGGGGGGGGGGGGGGCGATGAACAGGACGATGCGAGCACTCAGGCAAACACGACACTTGTCCCTAAGTGCTTGGTAAGTAACCAACTACTTTCTGGCGATCGACTCACACCTTATGACCACAAATAATCACATGTTTTCATTCACAATGCCTTCTTATATTGACCTCGCTTGGACACCCACGCCACTGAAGTCGCCTTCCCGCAACCTCGCTCAAGAGCTTCCCGACAGTTTATCACCCAGGTGGGTAATGCCCCCAACCTCGTCTTGGCCCCTGTGATTCAAGAACCTTTTGGTGGAAAGCCAAGTTTTCCCTGAAGGCACCACTGCGAGCCATCTCCCCATCACTACGGGAAGGGTGTGGAGAAATCACACAGTAAGAGAATGCACTTGCTTGTTTCTTTCTTAAGTTTTAGCCTCGCGCTAATCTCTCCCAAACCATCTCAGATCAAAATGCGGTTTCAGTGGCTAATGAGTTGGATGATGCAGGGATCTATTTGGCACCGCCCTCCCCCGACGTAATTAACGAGTACATGGGTGACCCCTCCTCCATTGCCGAGCTGAAAAACCGCATGACAGGAGTTCTCCGGAAATATGGATTCATGCTTCATGAGATCCTGAAGGAGAGGGCTTTGAGCGAGAATGACCCTTTTCCTTGCATCCTCTCCCTGGAGCAACGAATGAGCGATCTGGAGGGGGAATGCGCATTCCTCGCGGGGGAAGAGCAACAGATCGCGGGAGGCGACACAACGTCAATAGAGGGTCATCTCAAGAGAATCAAAGACTGCATGCGCACCCTATAACAAAAAGACCCTGCAGTTCGCGAGCACGTCACAGCTTGGCGAGGCCCAAGGGTGTGGACTCGAGGTCAGGGCATCTGGACATGGCACCCTCAGTGATCCCGCTCGCGTCCTCCCAATTTCTTAGGAATGTTGGAATGTTATTTTTTCTCGATATGTCTCGCATGTCTTGTTTTATTATTTTTTCTTTTCAATTTTTGATGCCTAGGCTCGCGTGATGGGGGTGCTCGTGTTCGATTCTTAGTGGCGAGACGGTGAGACTTTGCGGTGCAGGTATGAGCGAGGGGGTTTAGTGCGAGTGGATCACGCCGATAAATGCGACCCCCTCCCCCGCCTAACTTTTTCTATAAATAGCACCCCTCTTTTACTTATTGCTTAACTGCACCCCCAGCCCTTACTCTGTTTCTTCTTTCACTTGCGCATTCCACTCGCTCATCCCACTTGCAATGGCTGGCGATGCGGAAACCACTGATGGATGTGGAAAGTGTGATGAAAATTTTACACCACTGCTTCCCTGGTGGGAAGGTGTGGAAGAGGACCTCCTGGCCTTCAAGGCTAGGCTCATGCCGCCAAGATATGTGGCTCGCTGCTTGGGGGAATGCTAGTCGATCAACACTTTCTACCAGGATGAACTCACCTTTCCTGTCCCCCACTTTGATGTTGTTCTCCTCCTTCCACTGTGGCTTGAGGTAAACCAATTCCTCAAATACTTCAGCATGGTGCCTGCAGAGGTGAATACAAACGCGATGACAATGCTGGTCGCGTTCGCATGCTACTTTCTTGAGGAAAAGATGGAGTTAAACCTCATTGTCTTCCACACATAATTCATCTTTTGGACAATCTCGGATGGGGTCGCCTTCCTAACTGTCTCACAACTAAAAGTCTGTGAGACTTCGAATAAAGTCCACCATTAGAATGACCAGCTCCTGTTCATTATGGGGGACTTCGACAACATTTCATACTCTCCGTTTTAGAAGGGCGAGTTGACCTACTGGGCCCCTCGCGTGGACGGTGAGGCGGCGGAACTACACAAGTTCTTCGAGAAGTTCTTCGAAGCCGCCTATCTGCGACGCAATCTCAACCTGCTCAACCCCATGCAACAGGGGGAAGGTATGACTTTACTCGCATCCCTACGCTTTTTCTGCTCGCCACTTTTTTTTATATATTTATACCTTATGATCTTGACCTTTATTGTAGGCGAGTGCCAGATCCCAACGAACCCGCCATACGCTGTTAAGGAGAAACTGACCTCCAGCTCGCCTTTGCCAATGCTATCACGGAAGCCTACGCCGACGACCTAGGTAAGTCTGCGCCCAACAACGACATGGGGAAGAGGTTCCTGATGGACCTTGACCCCTCCCCCCGACATGTGGAAGAAGCAAAAAATCATGGCGAAGACGAAGAAAGCCACCAAGCTGAGCAATCATGAGCCCTCAACCAATAATGATGCAGGGACGAGTGAGGTGGAGGTGCCAAATTCGCACCCTAACTTTGTCTTGGGGCAGAGGCCCCTGGATAGCGCGGGAGACACGCGGGAGACACACTACTCGCCTTGGAAGACAAGGCTAACATGGTCTCTGATAATAAAAATAGGAGGAAAGACATTTCTCCAAACACTATCTACGATAAAGGCAAGCGTAGCACGCGAGAGCAGGTGTAGCGCCCGCACGCAGCACTCGCACTCGCGCGTGCTAGGAGCGCACAGCGCTCGCGCGCGCAGCGTTTGCGCGTGTGGTGCTTGTGTGTGTAGCGCCGTGCGCGTGTCACACTCGCACGCGCAGGGCGCACACGGTGCTCGTGGCCGCGCCCTTGCACTATTTTTTGGCTTTGTCCTCTTTTCGTGTGTTTCCGGGCCTTTGGGGGAACCCCGTCAATACTGTCTCAAAACTTGCAAAATTAAGCAAAGGAAAAGATGCTATTGCAATCATTTTGGATAATAAATTTTGGAATTTGTGCTTGATAATGACAAAGGTTGCATGCTCAGTAATAAGATTATTGCAGATTGTTGATTCCGATGAAAAACTAGCATTTGGTTTTGTTTGCGATGGAATGTATCCGTCAAGAAAAGCAATTAAAGGAATATTCAAAAATACTAAGCTATTGTACAAGCATGTACAACTATTATCAAAGATAGATGAGATCGTCATATTCGACAAAGAATTAATTCCGCATTATATTTTTTGAACCATTCTTTCTAATACGGTCAAACTAATTATTCTAATAAGTCTGAAGTTGTGAAAGATGTAATTGAGCATATTGGAAATAAAAAAATTAGCAATAAAACTTCAGCTGCGATGAATAAAGTTAGAATATATTGTGACCAACTTGAAAGTTTTGAAAAATCATTCGCCATCAAAATGTCAAAAGAAATGCAACAAGGTAAGCAATAGACTATAAATTCAAAGTTAAGATACAAATACACGCATTTCTTTGAGTTTTATTTTTTGTTTTTCTCATTTTAAAGATGACTGGTGGAGAATGCTTGCTTCAAGTGCTCCTCAACTACAAAAAATGATTATTCACACTCTTGGTCATACTTCATCATCTGTTTGTGAACGAAATTGAGTGTCCTTGAACAAATCCATACAAATTGAAAAATAAACTTGAAATCAAAGACTCAATGATTTGATTTATGTTTATTACAATTTGAATATGAGGGACATGTATGAATATTAAATATTTGCTTATCATTGGAACAAAGTCACGTTTGTTATATTTTGGAGTTTCTTATTTAATCACTTGACTCATGCAACATAATACTTTTGGTAGGATATATTTCATAAAAAAGAAGTATGATGCTCTTGACTGTACTAGTATTGAGTCAATGGATTTTTGGATGGTCGAGAAAGAGCCAACTCTAGAATATAATTATAATGACTTAGAAAATAAAATCTATGAGAAATATGCTATAACAGTTGATGGAGAGGCTCAACCGAGTGGCCAACCTCATGAACAAATAAATGATAAGTTTGTCTATTTGTTAAATAAATGCGTGTCAATATTTTGTTAAACAAGTGGCACAACTGATTTACTTTTAAATTATTTTTGTAGATGAGTAGTGTACTCAGATTGCTCTTGAACATGTTGACCTAGAAGCTTTTGGGGGGGGAATTATTTACTGGCTATGATATTGATGATATAATATGATTGAGAGGGCCAAAAAACTTTATATTGACTGTTTTTTGAAAACTGTTAAATCTAGACTCTAGAGTTTAGACATGCTTTAGTGAATGTTTTGTAAGATTTCTTATTCATTTTAAGCTTTTAACTTAGGCTCCGTTTGGGGGGACTTATTTTCACCGGTCAAGCGGTCACGACCGCATGTACCAGACCTTAATTAAGTCCCGGTTCATGCGATCGTGACCGCTTGACCGGTGAAAATAAGTCCCCCCAAACGGAGCCTTAATGTGTAACACTTTATTTAGCATATGTTTATATTAGTTGTTTTATTTTTAAAATATTGCTATATATACTTCATATAATATAGTTATATACTACGTATATTAATACATGATGAAATAATATTAGTTACTTTTGTCTAAACGGGTTCAACCACGGTTCAACCTGTCCAATGAGTTGAACCATGAACTTCTTCTAAGACAGATAATATCTTCGGTCCGGTTTTCAAAATTTTAAGCAAGCCTAAAATTTAGCAACCCTCACTTCCCCTCACCAAATTTTTGACACTTTGCACCTTTCAAAGTAGGCTCTTTGGCACATTGCACTCTAACATTTTAACTTTGGCACTTCGCACCCTTGAAATGCTTTAAGGCGGCACATCGCACCCTCACGATATATAGTAGTTTTATTTATTTATTAAATCATGTAATTAAAAATTTGAGGGGTATTTTGGTCCCTCATAATTTGAATTTATATTGGCAGCTTCAATTTATCGTCTTTTCGCACTATTGGCCGGCCAAAATAGTGCATTATTTTCGAATGAAATACAACCATTTAATTCGGTGCTATTAGCAGACCAACAAAATTTTATGCAAAAAAAAAAAATTTCAGCGCAATATAACTTCAGAAACACCTCTAATTTGCCTTTAATATTACTGTCTTAACAACTTGTGCTATTTTTTTCCCCTTTATTAAATTGGGCAAAAATAATTTGGCGTCATTTTCAAATTAAATGGTGATTTTTTTTTTCAAATATAATAGAGAAGGAGATTCTACAATATTTGTGGATCAAATAATGTGTAAATTTTTTTCCTAAATCTCATGAATTTTCATCACTCACTCGCACTCTCTTAGACATCAATTTCATAGTGCATCTAATGAATGAGAAGTGAATCTGATGAATTGAGTAGTGGGGAATTTTATTATCTTGTATATAAGAACTGGTGCGGTCTAACTCGACGTCCCGGTCGGCCCGGAATAACCTGGATCGCCTTAGCTCTCGGAACGGTCGAGCGTGCACACAGTCAATGAAATAGATCTATCGTACACTCGAAGTTTTAACGTGGAAAAACCCCTCAATCGGGTAAAAAATCACGTGACCGGATTTGTGTCGGTCAAAGTCCACTATTTCCTGGCTGTTATAACTTGTTCGTTGAATCGAGGGCAACATGTTGCCTCTCGTTACAGTTTTGAGGCGAGAGAACACTTAGCGCACGACGGACGACAGGCCGTCGCGCCTGACGTTTATTACAAATTGCACTTCGTGACGATGAGCTTCACTTAGCATCTCGCTGGCTCTGAACGTGGGATCAGAGCACTTGAATTTGCGGTTGCGGAGGTCTCTTGGAAACTGAGATATTGGGCTTTGTCAGATGGTTTGAACGTGGCTCGTACATGCCTCGTACGTGGCTCTGGTGCGGCTCGAGTGCGGATCGGATGCTGCTCGTAGGAGAAATTTGGCTAAGCTCCGACCTGAGGAAGAAGAAAGCTCAGAGGAAAAAAGATGAGAAATGAGAAGGCGTCGGCTCCTTTTATAGCCTCTAGAATGTGGTTATGGTGGTTACGCGACTATCCGCACACCATAACCACCATTATAAATATTTTTGTTATAGTTTAGGGGTGCACATTATGATAATTAATCCCGTTATTTGCACCATAATTAAATTAATAATAAAATTCCCCCACTAACTCAGCGGTTAGTGGGTGGTTACACGCGAATCGACCGACGTGGAATGACCCGGAACGATCGGACGGCGGGGACGGGCTCTCACGGGCGGCCAACAAACTTGCTGTCGGATTCGCCAGCGAGGAGGGAGACCGCCGACGACCGAGGAGGGGCGGTGTAACAACCTGGCCCGCTAGGAGCACAACGCCGCCCGACCCACCACGCAGCGCAGGAAGGCAACCTGGCACCACGGGTGGTACAACCATAATCTACATGGCCTGCAGGCCGTACACCCCAACGCCATCACTGTGTATGTTTGTCAGCAACAGTAGGTTGTTGGCGCAAGGCTTCGAACCTGCAACCCTTGATAACACTCTCTTCCAACCGAGGTTATCACCAACTGAGCTGCATCTCAGTTGGTGATAGCCTCGGTTGGAAGAGAGTGTTATCAAGGATTGAGGGTTCGAAGACTTGTGCTAACAACCTACTGTTGCTGAGAAACAGACACAGTGATGGCGTTGGGGTGTACGACCTGCAGGACTTGTAGATTCCGGCTGTACCACCTGTGGTGCCAGGTTACCTTCCTGGGCTGCGTGGTGGGCCGGACGACGCTGTGCTCCTAGCGGGCCAGGTCGTTACAAAAAAGTGCAGCTCAGTTGGTGATGAGCTCTGTTTGCAGGAGAGTCTTATCAAGGTTGTGGGTTCGATCCCTAGCAACAACCTTCTGTGGTGAGAAACAGTCACGGAGATTTGGTTGGGGTGTACGACCTGCAGGCCTTGTAGATTCCGGCTGTACCACCCGGTGGGCTTTGCCTTGGTCGTCGTGGTGGGCCGGGCGGCGCTGTGCTCCTAGCGGGCCAGGTCGTTACAGGCGGCCGACTAGGCCTAAGGGGAGCGGACGCCGCGGTCGCTCCCTCGACCGCGCACCGACGGCCGAGGAGGGGTGACCGACGTCGCCGCTCCCTCAGCCGCACGCCGACTACCGAGGAGGGGCAGTCGGCGCAGCCGCTCACTCGGCTGCGCGCTGGTGCCCGAGGAGGGGCGGCCGTGTAACAACCCCATCTGTTCATATCGTATATACTAGAAGGTCCGACCGGGGCCCCACATCATATACCACAAAACGAGCGGTGAAGTCACGGTATGGCACCAGAGTAGCACAGCACACCCTAACTCATTGCATTCTAGCGGAAGCCTATACAACACTTGAACTCCACACCTGAATGTACGACATATAAAACCCCATATTTTATATATTCATAGGAATGTCTTATAATACATACAAGACAAAGAGTTGGCCTTAAGGCCTTACAGGGCTTTCATAAAAGTGGCCATAAACAATGGCGCGCAGGCCAGCCACACAAAAGAAAACATCACACGTTCATTTCTTTAGCCTTCGAGGGCTAGCGGCGGCAGCAGCAGCAACAATAGGGACTTTAGCCCTTTTGCGTCCCGCTTGGCTCTCCAACACCTGCACAGGGACAGGCCACCCAATGGTGGCAAAAGAGGCAACGGTCAGCATTCCGCTGACAAAATTATAACGACCCTACCCCTTCTCTCGGGGCAGCGGTATTCTTCCCCGTAAAGCATAGCATGTACAAGTATATATATCTATAGCTCATTCAATGTGCACTCACGCACATCCATTTCATCACAATCGTCAGCCACGCGGCCCAACAATCTGTGCACTCAGGGCACATTCTTGGTGTACCGGCGAACCAGTTGCCCACGACCGTATCAGGGTCGCAACCCAACGACAAATCACTTGAGCATTTACTACATGGCGTGTAGCCAGAGTTCTAGTCTTATCGCACCGGGATGGCCCGTAGCCCCCCATTGTGACATGGCTCGAAGGCCTAAGACTCTCACTATGCGCTCCAACAGACCACACTTTCAGGTCTCCCGTCAGACGAACATAGTGCAGGTCGGATCCTCCACCCCCCGTTGCTCAAATCGCCTTTGCCATCACCGAGTACCACGTACTCGCGGCTACATAAAAGGCGCGGGTTGGTCTCACCGATCTTGTTTGGCATTACAGCCTGGGTATCCTCTGACACCCATTTCTAGCACAACATTGGCGGGTCTTTCCTGGGCACACCAGTACTTCCTGCCTTAACAGGTACCACACCACAAAGATCACAGCGTCGGCGGGTCTTTTCTGGGCACACCAGTACTTCCTGCTTCTGCAGGTACCACACCACACATATCACAAATGTCAGGGGTCTTTCCTGGCTTACCATGTCAGTACTTCATGTTACTCTCTTCACAGGTACCACCTAAACTTTCAGCATCACAATAGGCCTTTCCCGGACTTCCATCCGGTACTTCCTGCTATTATCTTCACAGGCATGACCCAACATCACAAACATGACACGGATATTTTCCTGGACTACCACTCCAGTACTTCCTGCTACTTCCTTCACAGGTCCAATCCGTCGACTCTTAAACTACACGTTTATCACGGAGTCTTCTACGGTTCGTATGTAACATCACCAATCCAGACCAACCTGTCCAGATGGGATTTACACAACATGCATATTCTGTACTTTCCTTTCCAGATCTATATGCTAACCACTTGGGGATTTCATGAATCAACCCAATGATCCCCATAACCGACCACCCGCTGGTGGGGTAATCATGTGCATATGCAAAAAGGAAGCCTTCACATGGCTATGAAGAAAAGTCGTTACCCTCGAAGACCGCTTCGGTGCCATGAGCTCCAAGCTGGCTTGAACGATTCACAAGAGTTTTTCCTCCGCAACGTCAGCCTCAGATCTCTCGTCGGCAAATCGCAGCACCACCGGTGATCAACCCCCTCTCCTCCTCCTCCTTCTTCCTCTCTCTTTCTCTCTCTAGAAGTGTAGTAAGAGAAAGTCAAAAGCCAAATGAGTTTCCCCAACCCATTCTCGGCCTTAAGAAGACAGGGAGGCCTCTCAGCCCTTGGATCCAGGCTGAAGGAATGGATGGCCACGATTTCACCAAAAATCATAAATTTTGCCTGACACGGCCTGTGACACGCCCGTGTCCATGGTCGTGTTCCCTAAGCGGTGCTCAACCGAGTCATCAATTCCAGTACACGCCCAAGTGACACGCCCGTGTCATGGGCTGTGTCACCCGACACGCCTACCAACACGGTCGTTTCTGTGGCCGTGTTCCTCAGGTTGAAAAATCTCAAAATCACCCGAGATTCACACGGCCTTGTGACACGCCCGTGTCTTAGGCCGTGTGCCCATACACGACACCAGATACGCCTGAGGTCAAATGTTGAGTTCGTCGACCGTTCACCCAGGAAAGACAAGCCCTGGGACACGCCTGTGTCCCAGGCCGTGTCACTCACATTTTTCCAACTTTCGAATTTTGGGGTGTTACAACCGGCCCTGCCGCTCCCTCGACCGCGCGCCGGCGGTCGAGAAGGGGCGGCCGACCCAACTGCCTCCGTGGCCGCTCGCCGGCGGCCAATGAGTGGCTGTAACATCCTGACTTTTATCGGGTCACCAGAACCCTAGTGGCCCCAATAAAAATGTCCCGAACCTCTACCCGTGGCCCACACCAAGGTAGGAGGTAACCCTAGTCGGGAATATAGAGTTAGAAAACTCTGATTTAAGTTCTGTCAGTTCATGTGGTCACGTATAGTCAATACAAGTGTGTTGGAACTCGTCCTATTGAATTTCAAGGACATATTGTGAATATGATCGTTCCTAGTAGAACTCCGATTTGAGTTCTGTCAGTTCCTATGGCTTCGTATAACTGATACGAACACATTGCAACTCGTCGCGTCGCAATTCGAAGTCTAACAATGAATATGAGCATTTTGACCATTTTAGCGCGCTGCGGCGCACAGATTTTGGATAGTTAGCAAACAAACTCTGATTCGATCCCGGTCAGTGACATTGGACTTGTATGGTCAATACGAAGTCAACCGAGTCCGTTCCGGTGAATTTTAATGTCGGGTGGTCAACCCGTGATCAAATCAAGCACAATTGTGCACCGAAAAGCGTGTGCACACCAATTATGACGCGACACCCCAACTTTGACTCGAATCCCAATGTCTTAGATCTACTTTGACTTTGACCAACATGAAAGACCTACCTTAGGGTTGACTTTGGTCAAACCCTCCTAAAAGTCCAATTTTTTTTGGAATTTTTCTCATGAAGGAGCCAGTCACCTCCTCTCCATAGCTTGCGTAGGGCCTTGCCTCCCTTCACTCTTGGGCCATCAAAACAACTAGGTAGATGGGAGATGGGTCATGGGCCAAGGTAGGCCCAACTCCCCCTTTCCTTTCCCCGCTTCCTCACTACCAAGCCTAATCCCAAGTCCCATTAGGCCTTGTATTCCCCTCACTTCTCACATGGCAGAGGGATCAACCTCCAGCTGTACAGCTGTACATGTACAGCTGGAGGGTGGAGATTAATCCCTCCATATGGAGGGATTAATCCCACACCGATGAGGGAGGGGAGGAGGCCACCTCCCTTGGCTATTTATAGTGTAATGGCCCAGGCCCGGCTCCACCAAAGGGAGACCCAACGGGACCCAGCTGGCACCGTTAAAGGGCTGCAACCTGTACACCCCAAAGCCTCTCGCGCCTATTTCTCGGCTTCGCGCATTGTTGAGGCCGGGTCTCAAATCCGCAACCCCCTTAATAAGGAGTTTTCAAACCACTCATCATCAACAGTTGAGCTGCAGCTCAGTTGGTTATGAGGAGTGGTAATAAGACTCTCTTATCAAAGTTGCGGGTTTGAGACCCCGTGACAACAACCTACCGCTGCTGATAAACAGGCGTGGAGATTTGTGTTAGGGTGCATGACCTGCAGGCTTTGATGTTTAGGCTTACTACATGTGGTGTCGTGGGGCGGCTTTGGGCCTAAACCCTGGCTGCTGGTAGGCCGGCGACGCTTGGTGCTTGGCCTAGCCGGACCGGGTCGTTACAAAAAGGGCACTTTTTTTTTGTAACGTCCCAGGCCCAGCTCCACCATGGGAGACCCAGCGGGACCCAGCTGGCACCGTTAAAGGGCTGCAGCTCGTACACCCCAAAGCCTCTCGCGCCTATTTCTCAGCACATCGGGTTTTGTAACGGCCTCCCCAGCCAACGGCTCGAAAGGACGACCGCCGTCACCCCCAACACCATGCTCGAAAGGGTTCAGTCTCAACCAGTCTGGAGACCATGCACCCAAAAGCATCTCCGCGCTTGTTTCTCGGCCGCGTCGCATTGTTGAGGCCGGGTCTCGAACCCTCAACCTCCTTGATAAAGAATCTTCAAACCACTCCTCATCACCAACTGAGCTACACACTCCTCTGTATCTGTCTTCATGTGTTATTTGACGATGCGACAATTCAGGCTTATCGTGTATGACGTGGCTTATCGTGACTTATTTGTTCCGGTGAAGTTGGACAAAAATGTCATTGTCGTATCAAAATCTTATGTCTCAGACTAGTTTCTTTTTTTTATAACATTTGTGATACCAAACATACATTCTTAACAATGACGTTTTTGTCCAATCTCACCGGAACAAATAAGTTACGATAAGCCGCGCCGAATGCAGCCTCAGTTTATATAATTTAGAAAATGACAACACATTCAATCAACACGGTTTCCTCCCATTTAAACTAATAATAGAATAATTTAAGATGTTAATAAGTTTAATGTTGGGTGCTGTTATTAGCAAACTCACTTTTGTTGCTAGCAAACTAGAAGAAAAAAAACAGATTCAGTCATTTTTTACATTTCTTTCTCTTCTCAAAAATTACTACTAGCAAACCAATATTGTTTTTTTTATAATTTTTGTATTTTCGAATTTTGAGTCTCAAATGTTTTTCATTTGAAAAAGTGATAAACATGAAAGTTGTAGATCTCATGTTGACCATTTTTTTGATTTGAAGCCGTTTAGGCTTCCAATTTGGGACCGAATAAAGACACTCACAGAACGAGTCGTCTGTACAGATTTTCGGCGTGACTTTTCGGGGCCCAAATCAGAGGTCTAAACTGCTTCAAATAAAAAAGTGTTCAACATGAAAGTTTCAGATCTTGTGGATATCTGAAACTTTCATGTTGAACACTTTTTATTTTGAAGCAGTTTAAGCCCCCAATTTGGCCTCCGAAAATGGTCACGCCGATTTCGGGTGTCTGTATATATGTTCGGCGTGACTATTTTCAGGGGTCAAATCGGGGGTCTAAATTGCTTCAAATCAACAAATGTTCAACATGAAATTTGTAGATCTCGTCGAGATCTACAACTTTCATGCTGACCATTTTTTGATTTGAAGCCGTTTAAGCTTCCAATATGGGCCTGAAAGAAGACACGCACGGAACGAGTCGTCTGTACAGATTTTCGGCGTGACTTTTTTCGGGGCCCAAATCGGAGGTCTATACTGGTTCAAATCAAAAAGTGTTCAACATGAACGTTATAGATCTCGTCGACATCTACAACGTTTATGTTGAACACGTTTTATTTTGAAGCCGTTTAAGCCCCCGATTTGACCTCCGAAAAAGGTCATGCCGATCACGGGTGTCCGTACATATGTTCGGCGTGACTTTTTTCAGGGGTCAAATCAGGGGTATAAATTGCTTCAAATCAAAAAAATGTTCAACATGAAAGTTGTAGATCTCGTCGAGATCTACAACTTTCATGTTGATCACTTCTCATGAAAATGTACGTATAAAACGCAGTTTAAAGAGACGCAAAAGTTTTTATATTGGTTTGCTAGTAATAAAGTGGTTTTCAAATAATCATTTTGAAAAATGAGGGTTTGCTAATAGTAATAGTTTGTTAGAAATCAAATTGGGTTTGCTAGTAACAACAACCTTAATGTTCTATAGTATCAACCTAGTAACCCATCAATGGAAGCTAAAATTCATACTTGATTTCCCTTCGCAAGCAAAATTTATGTATCTGAAGGCCTCCAAAGTCATCCGGGACGCACGCTATTATGAAGGATCCGGATCCTGCAGAGGTGGATTTCTCATAATCCAGGCCGTTGGATTTCTAATAAATTTTTACTTAATAAATGAGTAAAATTTTATATTTTTCCACGACGAGCCCTCATTTTTTGAAAACGGTCGATAACATCATCATCACTGACTTTCAAAAATGCTTCTCGCTCAATAAAAGTAAACAGACAATCATTCAACATTTGATCGCCCAGACAATTGCGCAACTTGTTCTTCACATAATTCATGCCTGAGAATACTTTTTTCACACTTGCAGTAGCCACAGGAAGAATCAATACAAACTTCAAAAGCTTGTAGATTTGTTGATAAGCAGCATGTTTACCAGTTTCAACAAGCTTCAAGGATAAGTGGCTAAGGTCCTTCAAATTAGCAAATCTCTCATCACTTCTCATATCAACAATGTAGTTCTCGAGTTGAAATTCCAAATTAAATAGCTCTAAACTTGAAAATCATTAGGATAAAATTCTGCAAGCCGCATTACTTTTTCTTTTTCAAAACAACTAAATGAGTTAGCGGGATTCAAACAAGTCATACATTGAAGCAACTCTATACTCAACTCATCAAACCGATTGTTTAACTCTTGTAGCTGTTGATCGACAACCTTTAAAAAAACTTCAACTCTATAATGATGCAAATTTGTATAGTCTTCAACAAACCTTCTTGATCTTCCACGGGGAATATACCGATCATCCATATTAGGAATATGAATACCATGTTTGCCACAAAAAAACAATTTTTTTTAAATAGAGTGTCTCATCCATCATCCCACAAAGTTTGAAGCTGTTTTTTTGTCAAACTAACAAAAGACATTGCATTTACAATATCTTGATCCTTTCTTTGCAAAGCGAGATTTAATTCGTGTGTATCCCAAATATAGTGGTCATCACATGAACCATTAAAATAAAATCAAATGATTCTAATGCGAACAGAATACATTGAACCTCCACTCAATCATTTGCTTTACTCTTCCCAATCTTCACAAGTGTAGCAACCATATCAGGATATAATGAAATGATATGCACTAGTGTTTTGTGATGTGATCCCCAACGAGTATCTCCAGGTCGACTCAAACGAAGCTCCTGATTTAAACCTGATCCAGTTTTGAGTTCACCATCTTCTAGTGTCTTAGCCACCTTATGAACTTGGCTTTCTCTAAGCATTTCATTTCGTTTGGAGGAAACACCAATCACATTTAATAAGGTTGCAATTGCTTCAAAAAACCACTGGCAATCATCATTTAACTTAGCGACTGCAATTTGTGTTAATTGAAGTTGATGCGCAAAACAATGAATGTAATATGCACACGAAGATTTTAACTTTTTCTGAAATATGGATGCGATAAGACTAGACTTTTTCTTCTGGCCGTCCATATTTAAGTTTATGCTACATCAATTGAAAAACAACAATTGAAAAAAAATTCATAGAAGAGTATTATTTGCTCTGCTTGATCCTCTACCGATCAATACTACGGAGCACCCCTACAAACATTCATCACAGATTCACAGATTCTATTATGCTTTGCTTAGTCACTATTTGACTAATACCTCAAAGCATCCCTACTAACATACATATAAACAGAAATAAGATGAATACAAAGAAACAAAAAATATACCTCTGATCCTCAGGACCTCAGCTCAAATATTGAGATACTCCTGACTTCCTGAGTCCTAAATTGAGAAACTCCTGAGTCCTAAATTGAGAAATTCTTCAACCTCCTCCTTTGTGTTTCCTGACACAAAATTCATGAAAGGTGAAGAAGAAGCAGATCATTCATAATCGCATTAAAATAAACATTATCTTGGTGCAAACTTACAGAAAATTGATTTGCTAAGACGGGTTTACCTTCACAAACTCCAGGAAACAATTGTCATCGTTGAAAATCACCTTTGTAGCTTCTTCATATCACTCATATGCTACCTGCACTGATAGTTGAAGCCTGAAGGTTGCAATTAAAAGAACCCAAAAATGCAGTGAAGAAGAAGAAGAAACTGAGCGGCGGGATGGGGGCCGGGATGGGGGAAATCGGCGGGACCGGGATGAGGGAAATCGTCGGGACCGGGACGGGGAATCGGCGGGCGCGGAATTGGGGAAATCATCGATGAAATGAATTAAGTAGGGTAGAATCGGGCAAAGGCGAATTCGTCGATCGGGAGGGGCAAATCGTCGATGGGGAACTGAGAAAATTGTCGATCGGGACTCCGGACTCGGGAGAATGAGGCGGAGGATCAAATCGTCGATCGGAGAATACTGAGCAAATCGTCGATCGGGACTCGGGAGAATGAGGCGGAGGATCAAATCGTCGATCGGAGACAGCGGTGGACCGCGGACGGGAAATCGTCGATCGAGTAATGAACGATCGTCGATCGGAGAATACTGACCAAATCGTCGATCGGGGCTCGGGAGAATGAGGCGGAGGATCAAATCGTCGATCGGAGAATGTGGCGGACCGCGGACGGGAAATCGTCGATTGAGTGATGAATGATCGTCGATCGGAGAATACTGAGCAAATCGTCGATCAGAGGAAATCAGGAGAAATATCGATCCTTCTATAAAATTTCAAAAAATAATGGGGGGGCCAGTGTCCCTTGGGCCCCCCTCTAGATCCGCCCCTGATTAGACTTCGTTTGGAGGGACTTATTTGCACCGCTCAAGCAGTTACGACCACATGGTCCGGTTCATGCGGTCGTAACCGCTTGAGCGGTAAAAATAAGTCCCCCCAAACGAAGCCTTAGTCCATTCGGTACTCTGTCCATTCGATTCATAATTTGCTGGGCTGGGACGCTTCCAAAAGTGACAATGAATAGGAAGCTGAATGGACAGAGTACCAAATGGAAGCGTCACTTTTATGATTCTTCTGGTTTCACTAGCTTGCAAGTCTGATGACATACTTTTATGATTCTTCGGGTATCAACCTGGGCCAGCCAACCTTGGCATGACCAAGCAATTTGGACAAAATTCAGCTAGTTCAAGCTGTCTTTTTATGATGCATCAGGCTTAATGTCATGCTCATAATATTATGCTAGAGGAATTAGAGTCTTACAAACTGGCATAAATAATTTCTGAAATTGCACTTTATTTTTTACTAAACTGGCATAAATAATTTCTGAAATTGCAGCTATCAATTGCTTAATGATATTTCTATGTTATTTGGGTACAAACTGATAGATTTTATGTAATCTTACAGGATGAGTGCAGTTCCAACAGAAACCGTATTAGCACAAACTGATGCTAACAATACTGATTGGATGCCCAAAGAGGGTATGTTATACGATACTCCAAATAATGGATGGGAATTTTGGAAGGCATATGGAGGGAAGATGGGTTTCAGTGTTCGCAAGAACTACACAAATAAAAGCAAGATTGATATGTAAAACGCATATAACTAGATCTAGGGCAAAGCCTAGGGCGCAGCGGAAGAAACAGAGATCGGATATAGGGATTATACCTCCTGCCATTTGGGCAAGATCTGGGAGCAGAATCGCTGGAAACCGACGGAAGAGGGCCTGCTGGAAGCCGGTGACACCGGGCCTGCTGGAAGAAGGTAGTAGCTTGCGACGGCGACGACGACGCCTTGCTGGGATGCGGCGGCTTGCGACGGGCCGACGGCGACGGCCTTCTGGATAGCTTAGATCGCAGCTCGACGGCGGACGGCGTCGGGATACGCTGGCGGCAGCTCGACGGTGGACGGCGTTGGGATCGAGCTAAGCCAGCCCTAAAATCGCGAATGGCTGAGCGACGCGGACGCAGAGCTCTGGACGGCGGACTGCGTCAAATACCGCGGGCTACTGGAGGAAAAACGAAGAAGGGCGATTGGTAAAAAAACCCTAGATCTGGGGTTTCGCACCTTGCAGGAAAAAAACGGCTCGGGCTTCTGGAGGTGTTGGGGAAAGATTGAACTGAATGAATAAATGAGTGATGGGCTTATTTATCCTTATATACCCCACATCCAGGGCCTTAAGCAAAACCTTGAACGATCATGGTCGTCCATCCTCCCATCAAGAGGATCGTGACTAGAAACCCCGATCTAACTAAAACCACGCGTCACTCTTGGGTCTAGAGAGTTACATCTATATACTAATCACCCTACCGGACTCCTACGAGTTGAATCACATAGGTAATCTTACATTCTCCCACTTGATTCAACAGATGAGAGTTCCTCTTATCATTTAGAAAATAATTTATAGGTTCCATAATAATAAAATAACTAAACTCATAGGGTGATAGTGAACAACAAGAAAAAACATATGGCCATACAAACTAACATAAAATAACAGCGACTCCTGGCCCAAACCTTATGTGACGTCTGTATACTTGTATAGGACGTTACAACTACATGAACTGTGGCAGTTGTATCTAAATGGTGGATATTTCCCTTCCACAATTACAGTGTAATCATAAAACCCTATCAAGTGCTTTATGTGGTGTCAATTCTTATGAGTGGATATTCTCACTCTTTAATGCAATATAATATCTCTATCATTACTTTAGTGTGCACAAGAGATAAAAAGAAAACTGAAGATACTGCATTAATCAAAAGGAGAGCTACAAAGAAAAGTCATGACTGCTTAACCATCAAATGAGTCCACAAGTGTCATTCTTTCAACATGACCTTTAAACAACTTAAGTGGGAGCCCTTTGGTCATGGGATCTGCTATCATGAGCAGTGTGCATATATGCTCAATGATGATTTTGCTCTCCCTCACGTTCTCTCTAACCACCAAAAACTTTATATCAATGTGCGTGCTGTGACTTCCACTTTTATTGTTCTTAGCAAAAAACACTGCTGCAGCATTGTCACAAAGAAGCTACATTGACTTAGGAACTGTATCCATCACCCTAAGCCCTGAAGAAAAATTATTCAGTCATAACGCTTGCTTAGTTGCTTCATAACATGCAATAAATTCTGCCTCCATGGTCGAGGATGCAATAAGAGTTTGCTTGGTACTCTTCCAATCCACTGCACCACTAGCCAACATAAAAATGTAGCCAGAAGTGGATTTCCTCGAATCTTGGCAGCCTGTAAAGTCTGCATTTGTGTATCCGACCAGGTCTAGATGGTCGGACTCTCTGTATGTAAGCATATAATCTTTTGTCCCCTGGAGATATCGCATAACTTTCTTGGCAGCTGTCCAGTGCTCTATCCCAGGATTACTTTGATATCTTGCCAACATCCCTACGACGAAAGCAATGTCTGGCCTAGTGCAAACCTCTAAATAGACCAAACTGCCGACTGCTGACGCATATGGAATGTTTTTCATGGATTCCAATTCCAGAGAGTTTTTGGGACATTGTGACAAACTAAATTTGTCACCCTTCACAATAGGAGCTATTGAGCTAGAACAATTTCTCATATTGAATCTTTCCAGAATTTTGTTGATATATGTCTTCTGAGATAACCTCAAGATCCTTCTGGATCTATTTCTATGTATCTCAATTCCTATAACATAGGAAACCTCCCCTAAATCTTTCATATCAAAATTCTGAGAGAGAAATTGTTTAGTCTCTCATATCATTCCCAAATTGTTACTTGCTAGCAAAATATCATCAACATATAAGACTAAAAACATGAATCTACTCCCACTGACCTTAATGTATATGCATTGATCCACAATATTTTCCTCGAATCCAAATGAGGTAATAACGTTGTGGAACCTTAAATACCATTGTCGCGTGCCTTGTTTAAGCCCATATATTGATTTCTTTAGTTTGCATACAAGGTTAAGGCCGTTCTCTGAAATGAAACCTTCAGGCTGACTCATGTATACTTCCTCTTCAAGTTCCCTGTTTAAGAATGCCGTTTTGACATCCATTTGATGTAGCTCCATGTCAAAATGAGCTACAGGGGTCATGATAATCCTTAGTGAGTCCTTCTTTGATACCGGAGAGAAGGTGTCATGGTAATCTATGTCCTCCTTTTGAAGAAATCCTTTGGCAACAAGTCCTGCCTTATATCGTTCGATGTTACCAGAGGTATCAATTTTTGTCTTGTAGACCCATTTGGAACCTACAACCCAAAAACCTTCTGATAATTCTACTAAATCTCATACTTGATTGTTTTCCATTGAGTATAATTCATCCTTTATAGCTTCATACCATTTTCAGAATCTGTGCGGCTTACGGCCTCTGAAAAGGTGATGGGGTCTTGATTGAGTCCAAACATGTAGTCGGTCTCTTGCAAATATACAACGTAATCAGCTGGAATAGCCGACCTTTTGACTCTTGAAGATCTCTGAAGATCTGATTGATCTAGTGGTTGTGGCGCAGTCTACACTGGTGGTGGTTCCTGAATGACTGGTTCACTAGCGACATCTTCATGAGAGCTCTGGATAGGAGGATCATTGATCACTTCTTCATAAGTTGGGATCTGAATAGGTAGGTGTTGAGCCACAACAAGTATGTGCCCACCAGGTTCAACGCCACTACCTGAAGGTACAGTCTCCTACACCTCTTCTATCCCAACTTTATGAGTATATCTCTCATCAGGATTAGATTCCTCAAGAAATCTGGCATTCCTGGCTTCTACTACTTTAAGCGTGTGAGAGGGACAATAAAATCTAAAACCCTTGGATTTTTCTGCATAGCCAATGAAGAAACCACTGACTGTCCTTGGGTCTAATTTCTTTTCATATGGGTTGTACACCCTAACCTCTACTTGACAGCCCTATATGTGCACATGATTCAAACTTGGCTTCCATTCATTTCATAGCTCAAAAGGTGTTTTAGGAACCGACTTGGATGGAACCCTGTTTAAGACGTACACGGCCGTTTTCAAAGCTACACTCCACATGCGAGGAGGGAGAGATGAGACACTTGTCATGCTCCTTACCACATTCATCAAAGTACGATTCCTTCTTTCGGCTACACCATTTTGTTGTGGTGTGCCAGACGACGTATATTGAGCTATGATTCCATGTTCCTGGAGGAATTTAGCGAATGGACCAGGTCTTTGGCTTCCTTCTATGAACCTACCATAATATTCACCGCCCATATCAGATCTCATGATTTTGATACTCAAGCCAGACTGTTTCTCTACCTCTGCCTTATAGACCTTGAAGGCATCAAGTGCTTCAGATTTGTTATTCAGGAGGTATAGATACATGTATCTTCTAAAATCGTCATTGAAATTGATGAAATACTCTTGACCATTCATACAAGGAGTGGTAAATGGTCCACAGATATCAGTGTGAATTAGCATTAGTTTTGAATCGCTTCTTCTAGCATCTTTACTGGACTTGCTAGTATGCTTTCCCTTTATGCATGCTCTGCAAGTTCCAAAATCAGTGAAATCAAGCGTCTGAATGACACCTTCCTTCACTAATCTTTTAAGACGCTCTATGGAGATGTGTCTCAACCTCCTATGTCATAAGCTAGATGAATTGTTATTTTTCACATTGATATAACTACTATTATCATGCATTATAGTGAATGATTGTAAATAGTTTAAATCTAGATCTAAACTATATAACCCATCTGTCAATATACCAGAGCCAATAGTTATTGAATCTTTAATGATCAGAAAAGAAATGTCTTTAAACTGAAAATCAAAGCCCGTAGGCGCTAGTCTGGATACAGATAATAAGTTTTAAGAAAAACTCGGAATGTAAAAAGTCTTCTCTAGGTCCAAAATGTATCCGATCTTTAGGACGAGCATGTATGTCCCAACACCTTCAATAGAAGACGACATCTTGTTCCCCGAATAGACGCAGAGTTCTCCTTCACTGAGTTTCCTTAGGCTTTGAAACCCCTGCATGACAGTAGAGATATGGATTGTAGAACCCGAATCAATCCACCACGTGTTATGAAAATTATGAGAATTTACAAAATTTGATTCATAACACACTAAAGATGTCATACGTCCAGTTTTAGTCAGCCATGCTTTGTAGTTATGGCAATCCTTCTTCATGTGACCCTTTTTTTTGCAGAAAAAACAAGTTGATAATTTTGGGTTGTCCGGTTTTTTTATGGAACCTGCTATCCCTTTGCCTTTATCCCTTGAGTCACCCTTAGTTTTTGAGGACTGCCCTTTCTTGTGTGACACAAGATTCATCAATTCCAATTTCTCCTGCTTCAGCCTGCCTTGCTCTTGAACACACATGTTCAAAAGCTCATTCACCGACCATTTTTCCTTATGTGTCATATAAGACACCTTAAATGCGGTGTAGTCAGCGAGCAATGAAGTCAGAATAAAGTGGACCAAAAAAGACTCTGAAAAGTCGACATCTAAAGCCTTCAGCTGAGCAGCTATGTCTCTCATCTCCATAATGTGTCCTCTTACGCTTTCTGTTCCTTTAAGCTTCATGGAACAGAGCTTTGTCATTAGGGTGCTGGCCTGAGCTTTATCCGAGCTGACGAACTGTTCATCAATGGCCCCCATCAGTTCTTTAGCAGTTCTGCATTCGGGGATAGATCCCCTTATGCTCTGACTGACGTGGGTCTTGATTACCATTATACTGAGACGATTGAATCTTTCCCATCACTCGTACAAGGTACGATCAACTGGTGTGCTCTCCGTCGTGGGGAGAGCTGGCTCCTCAGTACGAAGAGCCAGATCTAAATCCATGCACCCTAAGGCTAGAAGCACCTTATCTTTCCATATCTTATAGTTATCCCCAGAAGGAGTGGGGATGAATTGAGTTGGGTCGATAACAGTGTTAAAAACTGCAAAGAAAAACATAAAGACACATGCTTACAATTAATTATTAAAGCAACGAAAAAACTGAAAGCCAATGGGCATTATAAAAGACTTTATTTAACAATTAACTCACGTTAATTGTTAACGATAAGAATCCAGTCTTCCTTTGGGAAAAGACTGCTATCGCATTGGATTTTATCTCACTTTATTTATATATAGCTAGGAAGGAATATACCAAGATTAATGGAAACTCATATCTGTGGGCATAGAGATCAGTTGATCTTGGTATATGCCTCCTACTATAAACAAATTAAAATTCTACAATGTTATTTATTACTTCCATGTAGGGCCAGGTAACAAGTAACACAAGAACATAATTGCAATGTGCAAAAAATTATATCGAGTGATTTAAACACACCCCATGATGAGTTCCCTGTAAATCACTTTATCGGGCTTATCGGGATGCTTTGTCTACTCCTGAGAAACTCGATAAACATTATTCTAATTAGTGCACTGGAGACATTGGAAGCTCAAGACCAAAGAACCAGAATCCAATCACCAAACAATGCCTCCATGAACTATAACTCTGCAACGTCCAAAACTTGATGTTGAAGTGTTCCCTCCAGTCTTTATCCTTGCACCTCCATCGGCATGGGAAAGCCAAATCTTCAGCACAAGAGTGCTTCCAAAAGCACATGACGCCGGCGAGTATAGTGATCGAATTCGGGTCAAGAGTGCGAGATTGTTCGTTGCCATAAAAATTACATTCCAGACGTAGAAATAATATTACATAATCATGAAAAAAATATTACATTCATCACAGAAAATGGCAACGAACAACCACCACAATCTCTAACCACAACGTTGAGCAACCAAACAAGAAAATTACGCTGTTTTGGAAGAAAACGTCACATAGATTTTTCAAAGGAAAAACAACACAATTTTGGGAAGAAAACATCTCAGATTTTGGAAAAACACATCACAATTTTGGAAGAAATCATCTCAAATTTTGGTGAAAAATCGGATGTGAAACCCCTATATGAAGCTGTGATACCAAATGTAAAACGCATATAACTAGATCTTGGGCAAAGCCTAGGGCGCAGCGGAAGAAACAGAGATTGGATATAAGGATTATACCTCCTGCCATTTGGGCAAGATCTGGGAGCAGACTCGCTGGAAACCGATGGAAGAGGGCCTGCTGGAAGCCGGTGACGCCGGGCCTGCTGGAAGAAGGCAGTAGCTTGCGACGACGACGGCGACGCCTTGCTGGGATGCGGCGGCTTGCGATGGGCCGACGACGACGGCCTTCTGGATAGCTTAGATCGCAACTCGATGGCGGACGGCGTCGGGATACGCTGGCGGCAGCTCGACGGTGGACGGCGTCGGGATCGAGCTAAGCAAGCCCTAAAATCGCGAATGGCCGAGCGACACGGAGGCAGAGCTCTGGACGGCGGACTGCGTCGAATACCGCGAGCTACTGGAGGAAAAACGAAGAAGGGCGATCGACAAAAAAAACCCTAGATCCGGGGTTTCGCACCTTGCAGGAAAAAAACGGCTCGGGCTTCTAGAGGTGTTGGGGAAAGATTGAACCGAATGAATAAATGAGTGATGGGCTTATTTATCCTTATATACCCCACATCCAGGGTCTTAAGCAAAACCTTGAACGATCGTGGTCGTCCATCCTCCCATCAAGAGGATTGTGACTAGAAACCCCAATCTAACTTAAACCACGCATCACTCTTGGGTCTAGAGAGTCACATCTATATACTAATCGCCCTACCAGACTCCTACGAGTTGAATCACATAGGTAATCTTACATGATAAACAAATTACTTCTATAAGATATTTGTGTAGTAAAGCCGGCCATCGTATAAAGGATAAGCGTGATCATTTAACAAAAATGCCTTGGCCGGATACAAGAACAGATTGTCATTCACGAATGAGAATTATGTTTAACCGCGAGATTGACAAATATTATGTGCATGATTCTGTACCTGAACATAATAATCTTCTTCATGTTCCAGCTTGTTTTCACATGATGACTTCACAACAAAGTATTTCAAATGTTCAAGCTTGTGAATTTGAGTTAGCAGATGATTCTGGACTTGCACAAAAAAAATTCATACAAGTGATGACTAGTAATTTAGTCATGATTTAGGGATATTATCCTATTAGATATTTCATTAAATTAGCGTATTCATGTTGTATTCGCTCTTTAGTTAGCCGAGAGGTTCGTTAGTAGGACGACGTAACTCTTCCAGATTGGAGTTAAATCAAATAGTGAGGTTCACTACCTAAAGCAGGCATTAGATGATGCGATTTGAGAACGAAAGTTCGGTCGATACACCTAAGCTTAGTTGAACCTAATCCTCGAAAGAGGGGTGTTCATGCTTCGGGAACCTCCACGGTCAAAGTCTCTTCAACAAGAGAAATTCATTTCTATCTTTCATTATGTTATTTTTTATTTCCGACGTGATTCAAAGATCGAGTACTAGCTTTTAAACTATCGAATTAAGTCTGCTAATATTTCTAGTTTTGTTATTTGCAACCCAAACTCCAAATTCTAATTGATAAGATAATAGCAATTTTAAAAATAGAGTTACTCAACCACCCTGGGTCTAATACGACCTTGGTTTTTATAAACCTATATTACTTTTGATACGGTACACTTGTCGTTGTCGTTTGTAGGCATAGTTTTGCGCAATCAACGAGTTCCTTAGTAGACAAGCTGGTGGGAGGACAAACCTTGGGTTCACTAAATAGATCAAAAAAATTATCTCTGAAGTAGACGTCAAAACAAATTGTTATACCGAGAGGTTGGAAGTTTATTGAAGTATTTTCAGAGAAAACATTGGATGATCCATTATTTTATTATGCTATGCAGTTAGTTTGTTCTGAGCAAATCACCAACATCTTTTGGGCAGATGCAAGAATGCGCTGTGACTATGCCATCTTCGGTGATGTAATCACTTTTGACACTACATTTTCTACCAATAAGGAATATAGACCATTTGCTCTGTTGATGGGCTTACAATTTTCGATGCTGCACTTTTGTATAATGAGACTATTGATTCATTTACATGGTTATTTGAGACCTTTTTACAAGCACATAGAAATAAAAAATTGACAACCATATTCATTGATCAAGACAAAGCAATGGCAAATGCACTAAGTGTGATTATCCCAGAGACAAGACATGGGCTATGCACTTGGCATCTTATGCAGAATGGAATAAAGCATTTAGAGAACTTGATGAAAGATGGATCTCATTTTTTGAGAGATTTCAAAAGAACAATGTTGGAATATGAAGATGAGACAAAGTTTGAAGATGCTTGGAGTCATGATCTCATTTTATAAAGTTGAAGATAACAATTGGTTACACGAAACTTATAAATTGAAGGAGAAGTGGGCCAAATGTTATATGAACAGAACAATTACATTAGGAATGAGAAATATGCAACTCAGTGAGAGTTTAAATGGAGATTTAAAAGACTATTTAAAATCAAATTTTAACTTGAATATTTTTTTTAAGCATTTTGAGAGAGTTGTGAATAATAAAAGATATAAAGAGTTGCAAGCTGAGTATCAAGCAAAGAAAAAATGCCAAAAATAAAGATGAAAACCATACCCTTATTGAATCAAGCAGGGAAAATGTATATTCCATTAATATTTGCGAAATTGCAAGATGAGTGGGAGAAAAGTTTAGCAATTTGTATAAAACAGAGGAATAAGCTTGGAACAACCCATGAATATTCAGTTGCTTCTTATGATGAAGCGAGCGAGTACAAAGTCATTGGTGATCTCTCCAATCAAACAGTATCATGCAGTTATAAAAAATTTGAGACGTTTGGAGTACTTTGTTCCCATGCGTTAAAGGTACTTGATGTAATGGACATAAAATTAATTCTAGAAATATATATCATGAAGAGATGGAACCGAGGTGCAAAAGAAGAGAATCTGTGGTCAATAGATATAGATGTTGTGGTATATTCTAATTTTTTATATTTTTCTTCTTTTATTACACTTGTGTTACTAAAATTTATTTTATCCTATCTCAGGGGTCTACAAACTTGGGTACAACTGAGCGTTATAGGGATCTTTCTCCAAATTTAATTAAAATAGCATCCAAAGCTTTTGAGTTTGGAGAGAGTTATGTTTTCTTATAGCAAGAGATTAAAAAAATAAATAAGAATCTTGAAGATTTAAAAAAGAAGTATTATGATGTTGGTGGCGAGCCACATACAAGTGAAAATGATAATCAAAGCTTTTTGATGGGAGAGCTTCTTAAAGTAAATGGTGTTAGAAAAGCCCAACTAAGGGCCCATGTTTTCCTCTCTTTTCTCTCTTTGTATTTATCCCACATCTTGGATTGGGATTTCTCCCCTTCTTCTTCTCCTATATAAGTGTATTCATACTTGTAACTATTCATTCAAGAAGTATATAAAAGCTTTGAGGCCTCTCTTTACATGGTATCAGAGGCAACCAGTCTCCTCCTTGAGTTTCTGGCCTGTTCGTTTTTTAAGCCGCCTGTTCTTCCCGCTATCCGCGCAGCTTCCCCTTCTCCTGCTTAACCGTAGTCTCTTGCGGCCTGCATTCTTCTAACCGCTTCCTCTTCTATGCTTCCCTCGTGGCTTCCACCACCTCCTCCTTCCTCCCACCTCTCTTTTATAACCATCTCTCATGTGGGGTCCACCCTCTCCTGTTCCTCCTTTGACCGTGCGGCCTCCCTTGCTCTCCGCGCGACCTCTTTCTTGCTCCTTTTCTCTATCCACTTATTGTGACTTCTATTAAGTCGCTGCGGTCACTTTTTCTTGTCGCGGCCTACGACTCTTGCATGCTGCCGTCTCCTCCTTTCTCGGCAAAGTCCCCATAGAGGTCGTGACATCTCTCCTTGCTGCTGGTGCACTCACCTTCATAGTGTGGACTCCTACTTGCCGACTAGTCGCTACGACCTGCCTTGTTGATAGTGATCTCCCCTCTTCCTCCTAGCCGCATCCTGGTCGTGACTTCTCTTGTCGCTGGTGTACCTGCCAAGACCATGCGACTACCTTCTCTGCCGACCTCTCTCTCTCACACTTCAGCCTCCTTCTACTAGTTGCATCCAGGTCATGACTTCTCTTGTCGCTGGTGTACCCGTCGAGACTGTGCGACTATCTTCTCTGCTGACCACTCTCTCTCTCTCTCACTTTGGCCTCTTTTGCTAGGTGCCTTGGAGGAAGAAAGCAAAGAGATTTTTGTGGCTGAAATGCAATGCTCTCCAAGGCACCCTTAAGGGTCTATTTATAGTTTTTTCAATCCCATCAACCAAAAGGTCAGCAATACCCCTACGACAAATAGGCCTTGGGCCAATAAAAAATATCCACATCGGGGGGCAAAGAGGGAATTCCACCCAAGTGGGTACATTGGTAAAAGCACGCCCCCTACCCCACCGGACACCTGAGGCGAATGGTAAACACCGCAAGGAAACCCAAAGCTGGGGGCAAGACCAGGCAGGCCGCCCGGGCGAGACCAGGTCGCCGGCGGGTCTCGCCCGCGGGCAGGCCGCCCGGGCGAGACCAGGCCGCCGACCGGTCTCGCCCGCGGGCAGGCTGCCCGGGCGAGACCAGGCCGTCGGCCGTCTCGCCGCGGGCAGGCCGCCCGGGCGAGACCAGGCCGCCGACCGTCTCGCCCGCGGGCAGGACGCCGACAGTCTCGCCCGCGGGCAGGCCGCCCGGGCGAGACCAGGCTGTCTGCCGTCTCGCCCGCCGGGCAGGCCGCTCGGGCGAGACCAGGCCGCTGGCCGTCTCGCCTGCCAGGCAGGCCGCACGGGCGAGACCAGGCAGGCGGCCGTCTCGCCCGCGGGCAGGCCGCCCGGGCGAGACAAGGCCGCCGGCCGTCTCGCCCGCGGGCAGGCCGCCCGGGCGAGACCAGGCCGCCGGCCATCGCGCCCGTGAGCAGGTCTCCTGGGCGAGACCAGGCCGCCGGCCGTCTCGCCCGCCGGCAGGCCGCCCGGGCGATACCAAGCCTCTGTCCGGTCTCGCCCGCCGAGCAAAAGGAAATTGGGCATCCACGAGAGGTACCACCGGCCCTGCCCAGCTAGTGAGAGCTTGAGCAGCGGGACCATCTCAAAGCAAAGAGAACTGGGCATCCACGAGAGGTACCACCGGCCCTGCCCAGCCAGTGAGAGCCTGGGCAGCGGGACCATCTCGGAGCAAAAGGAAACTAGACATCCACAAGTGGTACCACCGGCCTTGCCTAGCTAGTGAGAGCCTGGGCAGCGGGACCATCTCAGAGCAAAGAGAACTGGGCATCCACCAGAGGTACCATCGGTCCTGCCCAGCTAGTGAGAGCGTGGACAGTGGGACTGTCTCGAGGTGAGACCTACCCCACCCTCCGAGAGATCAACCTGCCCTACCAGCTAGTGATAGCTTGACAGCGGAATCCATCTCGAGGTGAGACCTACCCCACCCTCTGAGAGATCAACCTGCCCTGCCAGCTAGTGAGAGCCTGATAGCGGAATCCATCTCGAGGTGAGACCTACCCCACCCTCCGAGAGATCAACCTGCCTTGCCAGCTAGTGAGAGCCTGGCAGCGGAATCCATCTCGAGGTTAGACCTACCCTACCCTCCAAGAGATCAACCTGCCCTGCCAGCTAGTGAGATCCTGGCAGCGGAATCCATCTCGAGGTGAGACCAACCCCAACCTCCGAGAGATCAACCTGTCCTGCTAGCTGGTGAGAGCCTGGCAGCGGAATCCATCTCGAGGTGAGACCTACCCCACCCTCCAAGAGATCAACCTGCCCTGCCAGCTAGTGAGAGCCTGGCAGCGGAATCCTTCTCGAGGTGAGACCTACCCCACCCTCCGAGAGATCAACCTGCCCTGTTAGCTAGTGAGAGCCTAGCAGCGGAATCCATCTCGAGGTGAGACCTACCCCACCCTCCGAGAGATCAACCTGCCCTGCCAGCTAGTAAGAGGCTGGCAGCGGAATCCATCTAGAGGCGAGACCTAGCCCACCCTCTGAGAGATCAACCTGCCCTGCCAACTAGTGAGAGCCTGGCGGCAGAATCCATCTCGAGGTGAGACCTACCACACCCTCCGAGAGATCAACCTGCCCTACCAGCTAGTGAGAGCCTGGCGGCGGAATCCATCTCGAGGTGAGACCTACCCCATCCTCCGAGAGATCAACCTACCCTGCCAGCTAGTGAGAGCCTGACATCGGAATCCATCTCGAGATGAGACCTATCCCACCCTCCGAGAGATCAACCTGCCATGCCAGCTAGTGAGAGCCTGGCAGCGGAATCCATCTCGAGGTGAGACCTACCCCAAACTCCGAGAGATCAACCTACCCTGCCAGCTAGTGAAAGCCCTGCAGCGGAATCCATCTCGGGGTGAGACCTACTCCACCCTCCAAGAGATCAACCTGCCCTGCCAGCTAGTGAGAGCCTAGCAACAAAATCCATCTCGAGGTGATACCTACCCCACCCTCTGAGAGATCAACTTGCCCTGCCAGCTAGTGAGAGCCTGGCAGCGAAATCCATCTCGAGGTGAGACCTACCCCAACCTTCGAGAGATCAACCTGCCCTGCCAGCTAGTGAGAGCCTGACAGCGGAATCCATCTCGAGGTGAGACCTACCCCACCCTCCAAGAGATCAACCTGCCCTTCCAGCTAGTGAGATCCTAGCAGCGGAATACATCTCGAGGTGAGACCTACCCCACCCTCCGAGAGATCAACCTGACCTGCTAGCTAGTGAGAGCCTGGTAGCGGAATCCATCTCGAGGTGAGACCTACCCACCCTCCGAGAGATGAACCTGCCCTGCCAACTAGTGAGAGCCCGGCAACAGAATCCATCTCGGGGTGATACCTTTCATGGATCACAAATATTTTTCGGTGGTTCCTGTCATTAATCATAATGCAAGCTAAATTCATTACAAAGAGGTGATTCACTTCTTTCCTACCTCCCTCTTCCCTCGTGAATCATCAAATCCCTCCCCGAGTACCCACATCAACCATGTCCTCACATCTCTCCTCTGCGTTCCGAGGTTGGACTTCTTCAATCTGCAACAAATCTTGCGCTTGTTGAGGCTGATGAGGCTGTGGTGCCAGAGCTCTTATCCTTCTCAGCTCCAGGAACTCAGGGCAAGTAGCCGTGGCGTGACCTTCCAACTGGTGGAAGTCACAGTAGGGTAACTCTGCCCTGACTCTTCTCCTTCCCCGGTGGTTCCTACTCTCCCTTCGACCAATCACCATCGCTTGTTGTGGTGGAGGTAGGAGCTGCCTAGGGGCTTGCCTTTGGAAGTTGAACCTCCCCTAGCCTCCCTGAAGATCCCCCCACCTTGGATGAGATCTCTTCCTGGACCCTGAACGGGTCCTCTCTATCGCCTCCAACCAGGATCCGGACCTTCTTGAGGTCCCTAGAGCCCCTGAGCTCTCTGCTCCTCTCTCCTTCACCCCTCCTGAGGCCTCGATCCACCTTTCTCCTTCAACTCTGCCTCTGTCAATCTTGCTAACTTGTTGATGAACGCGGGGTTGGCCGCCTAAGTGGCTATCTCATCTGCCGCCCTTTTCAATAGCTCCTCGAAGGAAAGGGGGGCCTTTCGGGTCAGGCTCATCTTGAAGAACACCTCGCGCAACCCCACTGTGAACGCTATCTGGAGGGCATACCCTGGCATCTCTTGGACCTCCAGGATCTCTTCTTGGAACCTGTAAACGTAACAGGCCAGCGACTCATCGGCCCCCTGCCTTATCAGGAAGATGAACTCAGGACTCTTCTTCCTCTTCTTGGAGGTGGAGAAGCGAAGCTGAAAGCTCCGGCTCAAGTCCTCGAACCCATAGATCGATCTTGGTGGGAGTTGATGGAACCAGTCTCTTGCCTTGTCCTTTAATGTGATCGCGAAGAGGCGACACTTGAAGGCATCCGTCATTGGCCTGATGGAGACGACATTCTCGAACCACTGCAGGTGCTGGACGGGGTCATCTTTCCCGGTATAGTAAGCCATATCAGGATCTCGGAACCCCTCGGGAACGGGAGCTGAGATGATCAGCTCGCTGAAGGGTGACCCCCTGAGGGGTGGCCTCGCCACCTCTACTCACGCGGCCTGCTCGCCTGGGAGACTGGCACTCGCCGGGCTGGAGAACAACTCCCGGCCGGTGAGGTCTCGCTCGACCCCATCTCCCATACTCTCCTTCCCGGGCAGTCTTCCTGGTGCACTTCCCTCTCCCCCTGCTGGGGTCATCTCGCCTAGACCCCTGGGAGTCGACTCGTCAAGAGGGGGGAGCTAGGTCCTGGGGAGTCGGGGTGGAGCTGCCACCCTAAGGAGCAATGCTTCACAGCATCTTCATGATGCCCTGGTTGGAGGCCATGAACTCTTGACTCCCCACAAAGGGTCCTGGGCTGGGGAGCTCGCCGAGATCATCACTACCTCCCTGAACTCAGCCATGGCTCTCTTCCGAGATTTTCTGTGTTGGTCACTCTCCACACTCACCGCACCGAAAGTGTTGAAGCCAAAAATTGACCTATGTGGAGTTCGGGGTCCCAAAAGAGGGGTGACCTCACACTTACTATACTTAGGAGAACGTCACAGGCCAAAAGATTGAGAAGCTAGGAACAGACCCTCGCCTCTAGTGCGGAGGTCCCACACACTACAAGAAAAACTTCATTTAGCAACGAAAATTAGGAATGCTAAATAATTTGTTGCTAATTAGCATCGAATTTAGCTAGGTATATAATATTTGTTTTTACCCACAAAAATAGCAACGAAAATATTCGTTGCAAAAATAGCAACGAATTATTTTGTTGCAAAATATTTGTTGTTAAATAGAAATGAAATATTTTCTTTCAAAATTTCTATACTAATTATTTTAGATTAAAAATTTATGGAGGGAAAGATTCAATTCCCTCCAAATATTTTCATCTCACTTTTAAAAAATATAAATATATATTTATAAGTTCTTAAACAAATTAAAGAAGCCCTTGATATCCTCATTCTCAACTCGATATCTGCTCCCCTGCTAAGATTGTCACTCTCCCGCACGATCTCCCCGCCGAGCTCGTCACACTCTTGTGCATCTCCCCGTCTTGCACCAGCGAGAAATAAATAAATATATACATATAAAATATATAATAAATAAATAAATAAATAAATAAATATATTTATAATATATACAAAAATATATAAATATATATAATATACAAAAATAATGATATAAATAAATAATTAAATATAATAAACTATATATATTAAACTATAAATAAAAATATATATTTATGTACCTCACACCCGGACCTTTGAAGTCTCCCCCTCCCTAGCCAATGCTGAGCTAGGTGCCTTAGAGGAAGAAAACAAAGAGATTTTTGTGGCTGAAATGCAATGCTCTCCAAGGCACCCTTAATGATCTATTTATAGTTTTCCCAATCCCATGGACCAAAAGGTCAGCAATACCCCTACGACAAATAGGCCTTGGGTTAATAGAAAAATCCACATCGGGGGGCAAAGAGCGAATTCCACCCTTGGGGGTATATTGGTAAAAGCACGCCCCCTACCCCACCGGACACCTGAGGCGAATGGTAAACCCCGCGAGGAAACCCAAAGCTGGGGGAGAGACCAGGCAGGCCGCCGTGCGAGACCAGGCCGCCGGACGTCTTGCCCGCGGGCAGGCTGCCCGGGCGAGACCAGGCCGCCGGCCGTCTCGCCCGCGGGCAGGCCGCCCGGGCGAGACCAGGACGCCGGCCGTCACGCATGCGGGCAGGCTGCTCGGGCGAAACCAGGCCGCCGGCTGTCTCGCCCGCGGGCAGGCCGCCCGGGCGAGACCAGGCCGCCGGCTGTCTCGCCTGCCAGGAAGGCTGCCCGGGCGAGACCAGGCCGCCGGCCATCTCGCCCACGAGCAGGCCCCCCGGGCGAGACCAGGCCGCCGGCCGTCTTGCCCGCGGGCCGGCCGCCCGGGCGAGACCAGGCCGCCGCCCGTCTCGCCTGCCGGGCAGGCCGCCCGGGCGAGACCAGGCCGTCGGCCGTCTCGCTGCCCCTACTTCGAACTTAGCAAGCTGTGGCGGGTGTCAGCCAACTTGTCGCACCCGTCCCCCTAAAAGAGAGGGGAGGGGGAGGCAGATTTGTACAACCTTGGGCTCGCAGGAGGCCTTTCTAGCAGCAGTGACCCGGAGAAACTGGCGAGATGAGGTGAAGGAGCGAGTAGGACCTTTTGCCCACTCGCAGAAGGGGAGACAGGGGTCCTCTGCAGTAGGCAAGACGCCCGTTGGGGCCGCAAGCTGGCCTTAGACGGCAAGATGGCCAGTGGGGCGAGAGGCCGGCGAGACGAGCAGGTGGGATCGTCTCGACCGCCAGTCACTTCCCCCACTCGTCGTCGGGGAGAAAAGTTGTTTTACCTCTTTACCCCCAAGGGGGATTTTACTCTTCTGCCCCAGGTGATTTTACATTTCTACTCCTGGTGGTCTTCATATAACTCTTCAGGACAGTGGAGTTTGGCTGTTGGTAGACCCGATCCAGTGTATTTTGGTAATTTCAGGTCGGTTCAGTATAGATATTTGCATATCAGACTCAGAGACCTATAAATAGACTAACAAGGTGCCTGGAATGGTTGTGGAACCCTTCCGTATTCTTCCTCACATGCACCTAGCTCAGCAATTGGCTAGGGAGGGGAAGGACTTCAATTTCTTCCGGGTATGAGATGGGACCTCCGAGCTGAGACCCCTCCGTCTGTTTCTAGGCCTGCGACTCTCATCGGGAGGGTGGTTCAAGAGGAGTAGGTGTGGGCTGAAACCTTAGGTATGAACTCTAGGCGGGACTAGAAAGCTGGTTCCAACATTTTTGGTGTGGTGAGCGTGGACCGCAGCCCTCAGAGAAGAATCTTGAGCAACTACATGACGGGAGGCCACGGAGAAGGAGAAGGAGAGGGGTCTGATAACCCGGGAGGATTTGTTGGAAGAGAAGAGTTCATGGCGTCAATTAAAGGTATCATGGATCTGCTGCAAGGGATCTCGCGACAGGGGGACTGTTCAACCCCGCTACCTCAGGTGCCCGCTCTCACGCCGCAAGAGGAGCTCGTCTCGGCCCGAGTGGGAGAAGATGCCCCGGGAAGGCGACTGGGGAAGGAAGTGATGGTGGATGGAGGCGGGCGAGACATGGCTGAAAGGGAGCTGTTCCCCAGCCCGGCGAGCGCTGTCTCGCTAGGGGAGGTAGTCGCGCGAGTAGGGGCTGTAAGACCGGTAGCGAGAGGGTCTCCTTTTTGAGAGTTGATCCTGTCGGCTCCCGTCCCAAAGGGGTTCCGGGAACCCAAGATGAACTACTATGTGGGGAAAGATGATCCCCTTCATCACTTGCAGTGGTTCGAGGACGCGGTTTCGATCAGGCCTATGACGGACGCATTTAAATGCTGTCTTTTTGCCATCACTCTAAAGGACAAGGCTAGGGACTGGTTTCACCAGCTCCCGACGGGCTCGATATACTGCTTTGAGGACCTGAGCAGGAGTTTCCAGTTACGATTCTCAACTTCGAAGAAGAGGAAGAAGAACCCGAAGTCTATCTTCTTAATTAAGCAGAGGGCGGATGAGTCTTTAGCTCAGTATGTAGACAGGTTCCAGGAGGAGATCCTAGACATCCAGGAGGTGCCTGGATTCTCCCTCCAGATGGCCTTTACTGTGGGGCTACGGGAAGGATTATTCAAGATGAGCCTCACTCAGAAGGCGCCACTGTCGTTCGAAGGACAAATGGAGAAGGCGACAAAGGAAATAGCTATGGATGCGGCGAATCCGGCTTTCGCAAAAAAGCTAGCAAGGCTGACGGAGGTAGAGTCGAGAGAATCAGGAGGGACACAGCAGGAGGTGAAGAGAAGGGAAGAGCCGAGGGCCTCGACACGCCAGGAGTTAGGATGGAGGCAGCAAGAGGGCCCGACCCCAGGGCAAGGGAGAGGATTTCCTTAGGGAGGAAGGAACCAACCGGGAGTACCTGGGAGATTTCACCAGCAAGGGTGGGGGTACAGTCATAGACAGCCCCTACCCCCGCCCCCGCAAGCTATGGCAATCGGCCGAGGGAGGGGCGGAGGACGAGAAAGAGGAAGAGGAGCAGGAGCAGGAAGGAGAAGGAACCCACAAGAAGGGAGGCAGGGGGGAGGTAGCCTTGCCATACTGTGACTTCCACGAGGAGGAAGGTCACGCCACGGCTACCTGCCCAGAATTCTTGGAAATGAGAAGAGCTAGGGGAGCAGGAGAGCAGCAGAGGCCGGTGCAGATAGAGGAGGTTACAGGAACCGAAGAGGAAGATCGATGTGTGGATCGAGCGGACGTTGGAGACCGGGGGGAATTGGAGTAATCCATGGGGGTGGGAATCTAGGCTGCTCGAAAAGCGAGCCTTTACACTTTGTATCCTTGTAGCGTAGCCTCGACATCACAATCCCCTCCCCGGATGAGAAAATTACCTTTTCGAAGAAGGATATGCCAGACCATGAAGACCCTTTCTGCGACGCGCTAGTGATTCGAACTGCCATTGAGAACTTTACAGTATCACGGATCCTGGTGGACAACGGGAGCTCAGTGAACGTTATTTTCAAAAAGGCGTTCAACTAGATGAGGGTGGAGGCCTAGAGGGTGCTGGCAGCAGATGGACCATTATTTGGATTCTCAGGAGAAAGGAAGGAGGTCGAGGGGGGAGTGGGGCTCTAGGTGACCCTAGGGGACTATCCAGGAACTGCCGTTTCGTCATAGTGGAAGCCCCCAGCAGTTACAATGCCATTTTTGGGCGCCCCTTGATCAGCGCTTTCAGATGCATGTCGTCATCCTTTCACCAGTGCTTGAAGCTCAACTCCGGAGGTACCCAAATCAGCGTGCGAGGAGACCCGAAGGCAGCCAGAGAATGTTATGTGACGGCGGTGAACACTATCTCGTGGCAGGAAGAGGCTGAAGATATGGAAAAGAGGATGGAGCAATGACAACAGTAGTTTGAAGAAGAGGTTGGAGGAGAGGGAGAAGTAGAGAAGGCAGGATGCATTGCGGGGGAGTCGAAAACGGCGGGAGAGAAGGACGGAGAGACGGGAATGGAAGAGGAGGAAGAAGGAGAGGTTGGAGGAGATAAAGAAGTGGTGAGGGTAGGAGGCATTGCGGGGGAGCCGGAAACGGCGGGCGAGAAGGAAGGTGAGATGGAGGTGGCGGGGAGAGATGGTCAAAGGAAAGTGAAGGAAGTAGGAGAGAAAAAAGAAAAACGGGGGAAATAGGAGGGTCACCCGGGAGGGGGGTGTAACACCTCCCCTGTAGTGGACGTATAATATGGGTCCGGCCGGGGCCCCACAACATACGAACGCCACAGCTTTAGTATTATAAGTTGATATAGCTACCCAAACTCAAAACACTTGCACAACACAGCGGAAAACCAAGCACAACTAGAAGTTATCCACTAACCAAAAGAGTAATCAAATGGCCTTAAGGCCTTACATCAAATGTCCAAAAGTAAAAAATAGTACATCAAACAAGAATGCGCATAACACTCCTAGTCTACCTCGGCATGCAAGCCGGACAAAAGAGTCTCAAACAAACATCATCAAAATGTAGTGCTACAAAAGAGGGAAAAACACTTCATGGGGCTTAGGCCTTTCTGGCCGGCGTGCTAGCTTCTGCATGCGATCCTTGCCCTGTAAAAATTATTAGTAACGTGGGTCAGCAAAGGCTGACCTCAAACTGTGTAACAACACATCTCCTCCCGGCCGCCCCTAACGGACCCCGGGGAACCCTCCAACCTGCAAGTCAGCACTTCATATGCAAATAAACATCTAAAAATAGAAAAGCATTAAAACAGGATTGGATGTCTCAATCATCAAACATGTTCTCTACTGGTTGAGCATATAAAGAAAGGGCCTACTATGCAACATGGATGCAACACCCGGGCTTCACCCAAGGTACCCTACAGCGTATGCATCTAGCACAACATCACATCATTTGGGTACTCACATTTCCCCAATTGGCATAAAGCCGCAAACATTGAGGGAGACACAACTCCCTCACACGGCGCACAGGCCGCCACATGGAATTCTTGCCAATGCCCCACCCGCTCGTGGGCCTAGCCCCGGGCTTGCCTGCAAGCTCTGACGTCTCATGTCAGGATTCCAACAACCACAGACTGACCGATTCTAAGAAGCCTTGCTGGACCCCACCCGCTCATGGCCTCTTTGCCCGGGCTTGCCCCAAGCTTGGCATTCTCGTCAGTCTCACAGAAGGGGACTAGTCTCGCCGGGACACTCTCCACACATGACACACATGTCACGGGATAGCCAGCCGACCACGGAGACATAGCCACGCCTTGGCACAACACAACCAAGACTAAACACATTGCAATCCCTCTTTATACCGCAGCGTCCCCGCGCACCAAGGAAAACATCTCCAACTCGTGCGGAGCTAACCTTGTCCACCAAGGAAACCATCTCCATTCTCATACGGAGCTATCCTTGTCCCTCAAGGAAACCATCTACCGCCACGAGGAGCTAACCTTGTCCGGGTTCGACTACACGTACCTTTTCAAGCAAACGGGACAATCACCACCACAACACAAACGACATCTTGCCGTAACGGAAATCTCTACGAATCCCTAAGTTCGTATGCAACATCACCGAGTCGGACTAACGGTCGCGACTACGGCTTCAACCACCATGCCTAATCCACTAGCGAAGCGAATCTCTAATGCAAAAATATGCCGGGGACGGACTCAATCAACCCAGAGGTTCCTCTTGAACCTTGGCAAACCAAAGCCCCTCTCATTTGAGAGTTTGGTGCCCAAAAATCTAGAAGAAAACGATGCTAAAAACGTGCATCCTAAAGACCGAGAGGAGAGATGTCGTTACCTTCCGACTCCTCTTCCTTGCCATGGTAAAAAATATAGCCGGATGGAAAACTTCGCAACGCTCCAAGCTTCACGGATCCGGACTCGGCTCGCGATTTGGAGCTCCGAAACCCTTCCTACAGCCCAAGGCTTCTTCTTCTTCCTCCTTGCTCTAGTTTTTCTCAAGAACTTAGAAAGAGAGGACTTGGAGAACAAATGAGGGTTTCCCACCCTAGAATCGGACTTAACTTCCCAGGAGATGGCCTGAACCGTTAGATCCCAAAACCAGAAAAAGAATGGCAGCGATTCGCCTGGAAAATAGAAGACCTGGGCCGAACACGGCCTGGCACACGCCCGTGTCCAGGGCCGTGTGCCTCATTCGCCGTCTCAAATCGACGCGCCTGGAATCAGACACGGGCATTCGACACGCCCGTGTTCAATCCGACATGCCCGTGTCCCCAGCGACACAGCCGTGTGGCCTGCCGTGTGTCTCCAACGACACGGCCCCAACACCAACCCGAGAGGTGACACGGCCTGGGACACGCCCGTGTCCCAAGCCGTGTGCCAAGTCTCGACACCCGTCGACAGGCTTTGTGTCGACACCGCGGAAAAACGTCGAGCGAAGATCGTCGACCAAGCGGGACACGCCCTGTGACACGCCCGTGTCACAGGCCGTGTGCCCCAGTCTCGACACATTGTCGAGCGAGAGTGTTGACACTTGGGCCGAGTGTCGACACGGCCTCGACACGCCCGTGTCGCAGGCCGTGTGCCCCCCTCTCGACACTTTGTCGAGCGAAAGTGTCGACACTTGGGCCGAGTGTCGACACGGCCTCGACACGCCCTGCGACACGCCCGTGTCGCAGGCCGTGTGCCCCACTCTCGACACTTTGTCGAGCGAAAGTGTCGACACCTGGGCCGAGTGTTGACACGGCCTCGACACGCCCTGCGACACGCCCGTGTCGCAGGCCGTGTGCCTCCTGCCAGAAACCCAAAAATTTTCCAGAACTGCACACTGAACCTCTTGCAAAAACTGGGGTGTTACAACTCTCCCCCGCTTAACAGAATTTCGTCCCGAAATTTCAAAACAAACGATGTACAAAACTTAAATTGTACCTGACAAAAATAGTTCTGGATAGTCTTCTAGCATGGCCTGTTCTTGCTCCCACGAGAACTCCTCATGACCGCAGTTGTCCCAACGAACTTTCACAAGTTTAACTTCTTTATTCCGCAACTGCCGAATCTCCGAATCTTCTATAGCGATTGGAAGGACTCGCATCCTCAAGTCTTCCTCAATCGGCACCGATGCCGGCTCAATCACCACGCAAGCCTCCACCAAGGCTTTCGTCAACACGGAGACGTGGAAGACGTCATGTAATCCACTCAAATCTGCGGACAACGCCAACCGATAAGCTGCTTCTCCTACCCGCTCAACAATTTCAAAAGGCCCCAAAAACCTTGGACTCAACTTCTTGAGTCGGCGAATCCGCGAGACGCCTTTGAACGGCTTGACCTTCAAATAAACCCAATCACCAACTGCAAATTCTAACTTCCGGTGACGAGCATTGAAATATTTTGCTTGTCTGTCTTGCGCCACCTTCATATGCTCTTGGATGGCCCGTACCAACTCACAAGCGTCAACTACCGCATCTTTTCCCAGAAGTTTGGTGTCTCCCGCCTCTGCCCAAGACATTGGCGTTCGACACCGCCTCCCATACAAAGCTTCGTAAGGCGCCATCTTTATGCTTGCTTGAAAACTATTGTTGTACGCAAATTCTACCATGAAGAGGTGATCCTCCCACCTCTTGCCAAAATCAAGAACGCACATTCTCAACATATCCTCCATAGTACGGTTCGTTCTCTCCGTTTGCCCATCGGTTTGAGGATGGAACGCCGTACTGAACTTTAGCTTTGTGCCCAAGCTCTTCTGAACCAATCTCCAGTCCTTGGACGTAAACCGTCCATCGCGATCACTGACTATGCTCTTAGGAATTCCGTGCAGTCGCACAATGTTGCGAACATACAACTCCACCAGCTTCTCCACGCTGTCCTCTTTCCGATTTGGGATGAAGCGAGCCACCTTGGTTAGGCGATCCACGATCACCCAAATAGCATCATTCCCATGCTGCGATCTAGGCAACCCATGCACAAAGTCCATGGAGATGTCCTCAAATTTCCATTCAGGAATTGGAAGGGGCTTCAGGAACCCGCCCGGTTTCTGACATTCGGCCTTCACCAAGGCATATGTTTGGCAACGACTCACATACAAAGCTACATCTCGCTTCAACCCCGGCCACCAAAAGGATTTCTTCATATCCAAGTACATCTTTGTACTGCCCGGGTGAATGGAGTACTTTGAGAAGTGAGCCTCAAACATCAACTCCTCACGGAGATTGCCAAACTGCGGTACAAAAACCCTTCCATCCTTTCTCAAGATTCCCCCGATCATCTCCCAGGTGCTGCTCTCGCCCGTTTGAGCCTCCAACACAAAAGGTTGAAACTCCACATCTAATCGAGTCACTTCCCGAATACGATCGGACAAGTCGTTTTGCACTTCAATCCAGTTCAACCGAGCCACGCTAGACTTGCCTCTCGCAACACATTTCAATCCAAGGGACTCCCATTCCCGTACCAACCGCTCATCATGAGCTTCAATCCAATTTCCTTGCCCCGAGTACTTTCTACTCAACGCATCCGCCACCACATTGGCTTTACCCGGCGTGTACTGAATCGCCACTTCGTAGTCTCCAAGAAACTCAACCCATCTGCGTTGCCGCATATTCAAGTCCTTTTGATCCAAGAGATACTTCAGGCTTTTATGGTCCGTGAAGATCTCCACCCTTGCGCCATACACATAGTGTCGCCATATTTTCAACGCGAAGATTACCGCCGCCAGCTCCAAATCATGGACGGGGTAATTCCTCTCATGAGGTTTCAGCTGTCTAGACCCAAAAGCTATCACCTTGCCATGCTGCACTAACACGCAACCCAAGCCGCATCCCGATGCGTCACTGAAAATTTGAAATCCATCGGTCCCTTGCGGTAAACTCAGGATCGGAGCCATCATAAGCCTCTCCTTCAGGGCCTCAAATGCTTGACTGCACTCCTGGGTCCACACAAATTTATGGTCTTTGCGAGTGAGAGAGGTGAGGGGTAGAGCTATCTTCGAGAAATTCTCCACGAATCTCCTATAATACCCGGCTAGTCCAAGAAAACTTCGGACTTCCGCAACGGTCCTCAACACCGGCCAATCTCTGATGGCCTCCACTTTCGTTGGATCCACTGCCACCCCATCACCACTAATCACGTGGCCCAAAAATGCCACCTTCTCCAACCAGAACTCGCATTTGGAGAATTTTGCATACAACGCATTCTCCCTCAACACTTGCAAAACCATTCTCAAGTGGGTCTCATGCTCCACTTCCGACTTGGAGTACACCAAAATGTCATCAATGAAAACAACCACAAAAGAATCCAAGTATTCCCGAAATACCCGATTCATCAGATCCATGAACACCGATGGTGCGTTCGTCAACCCGAACGGCATCACCGTAAACTCAAAGTGTCTGTACCTTGTCCCAAAGGCAGTTTTGGGTATGTCCTCATCACGAATTCATAGCTGATAGTATCCCGACTTCAAGTCCAACTTCGAATATACCACTGACCCCACCAATTGGCCAAACAAATCGTCTATCCGAGGGATCGGATACTTATTCTTGACGGTCAACTTATTGAGCTCTCGGTAGTCTATGCACAGGCGCATGCTACCGTCTTTCTTCTTTACAAACAACACTGGTGCGCTCCACAGTGAAGAACTGGGTCTAATATACCCTTGCTCCAACAGTTCCTGTAACTGTACCTTAAGTTCCGCCAACTCCTTTGGTGCCATCCTAAATGGAGGACGTGACACCGGTCTAGCCTCCGGCACTAACTCGATCGAGAAGTCGATCTCCCGCCGAGGAGGTGCTCCAGGAAGTTCATCCGGAAACACATCCTTGAACTTTGCCACCACAGGCACTTCCTCAATAGACAGTTGGGAGAGACGAACCTCCAAAAACGCTATAAGTGCTACACCACCCTGGTTAACCGCCCGCACCAACTGCATGGCCGAAATCAGGGAACAGGCCACTCCACAAAGGCCCTCAAATTTGACTTCCGCTTGCCCCTTACTCCTTAGAGTCACTACCTTGGATAAACAATCAATGTTGGCGCGCTGCTCTGCAAGCCAGTCCATGCCCAAAATGACATCGAACTCTACTAATGGTAACACTGCCGCTTCCAGAGCAAAGACAACTCCGTCTAGCTCCCAACAAATGCGCCCTTTAGCCCCGGTGGTCATAGATGACCCATTGGGCATGCACACTCTCAGCTCTGCTCCCGACGAGAAAGACTCAACTCCTATTCTCCGGATGAAGCTCTCCGCAAGAAAGGAGTGCGATGCTCCCGTATCAAACAATACCCTAGCGGGGTATCCGGAAACTAACACGAAGCCTACAACATAGACATTACATAAAAGTCTAGAAGGATGAAGCACAAAATTTAAACTTAAATTCTCTTCATACCTGTCACCACATCAGTTTGGCGGATCGCTTCTTGCTGTCCAAGGTTGTAAGCCCTTGGTTGCACCGGTTGGAACCGAGAAGCGCTCAACTCCGCCATCTTTCCTTTCTCTGCAGCACTGGGGCCCGAGCGCACAGACTGCTCCTGCTTTGACTCTTGCCCCGCTCCCCCTTGATGACAAGCACGGGCTATGTGCCCAACCTTCCCGCAGTTGTAGCACGTCGGCGGTCCCCTAGAGTGGGAAGCCCCAGGCGTCCAGTTGCTCCTCTCACCAGATCTGGAAGTGTAAGGCTTCTTCCTCCACCTACTCCCATCAGACTTTACATGAGATTGGGAGGGCTTCCCTTCCCCGCTCTTGGGAGTAAAACCCTTTCGACGCTGGGTTTGCTCCAGATCATTCTCCAAGCTCCTGGCGGCTTCAACTAGCTCATTAAATCCCGCCCTCTTCATGGAGATGAGGGGTTGTCTCAGATTTTCCCTCAACCCTTGGTAGAAGAGGTTATCCCTCTCTACATCATCCGCCATTGTCGTTCCCGCATAACGACCCAATCGGGTGAACTCTTGCACGTACTCATCCACTGTCTTGTCTCGCTGCATTAGATGCAGAAACTGCCTCTGCAGGGCCAATCGTGTTGAAACTGGGATATACCTCTTAAGAAAAGCGTCCCCAAACTCTTCCACTGACGGGGTGCGTCCCGGGAACAGGCGGCCGCTATGGCTCACCCACCACAACTTGGCGTCTCCTTCCAACATGAACGCCGCATACTCCGCTTTCTTTTCCTCTGGCGTCTCTGCCGCCCTTAGTAGTTCTTGAATATGAACCCACCAATCCTCCGCATCCGTTGGCGTTCCAACACCCTTGAAGGACGGGGGATGGAAACTCAGGAAGTACTTCATGTGTCGGTCTCCATGTCCTACCACCACCCTTTCTGCCAAAGGCTCCACTCGCCTGGCTTCTCCGCCTGGCACGGCCGTCGCCGTGTCCGGTGTAGCAGGGGTTGCTACCTGGGCTGCAGCCACCGCTTGGGCTGCCACCATCGCTTCTGCAAGCATACGGCAGAAGTCGGCCGGGTTTACACCCGTGCCCAAAAGGCCTGGAGCAGCAGCACTGCTCGCCGAGAGATCATCCCTTGCTATTGAAGTGCCCGCCTCGTTGCTTGCACTCTTCAGGAAAACAAGAAATAAGGGATTATTCTCCAATCTCAAGACTAAAACATAAGGACACTCACGGTCCCGCGTTACTCTTATGTGGATAACTTCTCTACGCACTGACCTTGAATCTAACTTCCCTCTGATACCAAATTGTAACACCTCCATTGTAGTGGACGTATAATATGGGTCCGGCCGGGGCCCCACAACATACGAACGCCACAGCTTTAGTATTATAAGTTGATATAGCTACCCAAACTCAAAACACTTGCACAACACAGCGGAAAACCAAGCACAACTAGAAGTTATCCACTAACCAAAAGAGTAATCAAATGGCCTTAAGGCCTTACATCAAATGTCCAAAAGTAAAAAATAGTACATCAAACAAGAATGCGCATAGCACTCCTAGTCTACCTCGGCATGCAAGCCGGACAAAAGAGTCTCAAACAAACATCATCAAAATGTAGTGCTACAAAAGAGGGAAAAACACTTCATGGGGCTTAGGCCTTTCTGGCCGGCGTGCTAGCTTCTGCATGCGATCCTTGCCCTGTAAAAATTATTAGTAACGTGGGTCAACAAAGGCTGACCTCAAACTGTGTAACAACACATCTCCTCCCGGCCGCCCCTAACGGACCCCGGGGAACCCTCCAACCTGCAAGTCAGCACTTCATATGCAAATAAACATCTATAAATAGAAAAGCATTAAAACAGGCTTGGATGTCTCAATCATCAAACATGTTCTCTACTGGTTGAGCATATAAAGAAAGGGCCTACTATGCAACATGGATGCAACACCCGGGCTTCACCAAAGGTACCCTACAACGTATGCATCTAGCACAACATCACATCATTTGGGTACTCACATTTCCCCAATTGGCATAAAGCCGCAAACATTGAGGGAGACACAACTCCCTCACACGGCGCACAGGCCGCCACATGGAATTCTTGCCAATGCCCCACCCGCTCGTGGGCCTAGCCCCGGGCTTGCCTGCAAGCTCTGACGTCTCATGTCAGGATTCCAACAACCACAGACTGACCGATTCTAAGAAGCCTTGCTGGACCCCACCCGCTCATGGCCTCTTTGCCCGGGCTTTCCCCAAGCTTGGCATTCTCGTCAGTCTCACAGAAGGGGACTAGTCTCGCCGGGACACTCTCTACACATGACGCACATGTCACGGGATAGCCAGCCGACCACGGAGACATAGCCACGCCTTGACACAACACAACCAAGACTAAACACATTGCAATCCCTCTTTGTACCGCAGCGTCCCCGTGCACAAAGGAAAACATCTCCAACTCGTGCGGAGCTAACCTTGTCCACCAAGGAAACCATCTCCATTCTCATACGGAGCTATCCTTGTCCCTCAAGGAAACCATCTACCGCCACGAGGAGCTAACCTTGTCCGGGTTCGACTACACGTACCTTTTCAAGCAAATGGGACAATCACCACCACAACACAAACGACATCTTGCCGCAACGGAAATCTCTACGAATCCCTAAGTTCGTATGCAACATCACTGAGTCGGACTAACGGTCGCGACTACGACTTCAACCACCATGCCTAATCCACTAGCGAAGCGGATCTCTAATGCAAAAATATGCCGGGGACGGACTCAATCAACCCGGAGGTTCCTCTTGAACCTTGGCAAACCAAAGCCCCTCTCATTTGAGAGTTTGGTGCCCAAAAATCTAGAAGAAAACGATGCTAAAAACGTGCATCCTAAAGACCGAGAGGAGAGATGTCGTTACCTTCCGACTCCTCTTCCTTGCCATGGTAAAAAATATAGCCGGATGGAAAACTTCGCAATGCTCCAAGCTTCACGGATCCGGACTCGGCTCGCGATTTGGAGCTCCGAAACCCTTCCTACAGCCCAAGGCTTCTTCTTCTTCCTCCTTGCTCTAGTTTTTCTCAAGAACTTAGAAAGAGAGGACTTGGAGAACAAATGAGGGTTTCCCACCCTAGAATCGGACTTAACTTCCCAGGAGATGGCCTGAACCGTTAGATCCCAAAACCAGAAAAAGAATGGCCGCGATTCGCCTGGAAAATAGAAGACCTGGGCCGAACACGGCCTGGCACACGCCCGTGTCCAGGGCCGTGTGCCTCATTCGCCGTCTCAAATCGACGCGCCTGGAATCAGACACGGGCATTCGACACGCCCGTGTTCAATCTGACACGCCCGTGTCCCCAGCGACACGGCCGTGTGGCCTGCCGTGTGTCTCCAACGATACGGCCCCAACACCAACCCGAGAGGTGACACGGCCTGGGACACGCCCGTGTCCCAAGCCGTGTGCCAAGTCTCGACACCCGTCGACAGGCTTTGTGTCGAGACCGCGGAAAAACGTCGAGCGAAGATCGTCGACCAAGCGGGACACGCCCTGTGACACGCCCGTGTCACAGGCCGTGTGCCCCAGTCTCGACACATTGTCGAGCGAGAGTGTCGACACTTGGGCCGAGTGTCGACACGGCCTCGACACGCCCGTGTCGCAGGCCGTGTGCCCCCCTCTCGACACTTTGTCGAGCGAAAGTGTCGACACTTGGGCCGAGTGTCGACACGGCCTCGACACGCCCTGCGACACGCCCGTGTCGCAGGCCGTGTGCCCCACTCTCGACACTTTGTCGAGCGAAAGTGTCGACACCTGGGCCGAGTGTCGACACGGCCTCGACACGCCCTGCGACACGCCCGTGTCGCAGGCCGTGTGCCTCCTGCCAGAAACCCAAAAATTTTCCAGAACTGCAGACTGAACCTCTTGCAAAAACTGGGGTGTTACAGGGGGACCGGCTGGGAAAAAGAAGAATCTCACTACTTGAGGGAGAGGACACTATCAGGCAGGAGATGGAGGAGCTTGAGGAGGAAATGATGGTGACTATCACGGAGGACGAGGCTAGAGAACATGATGCGCTGGGAGAACATGAGGGAGAGGAGACCCCAAGTAGACGCGCTGACCAGGCTCCCATCTAGCTGGCAGGGCTGTAGTCTCACTCTGTGGTTGGAGGTGATTTGGAGAGGAGACCCCGAGCAGACCCACTGACCAGGCTCTCATCTAGCTGGCATGGATGTAGGCTCACTCGGTGGTTGGAGGTGATTTAGAGAGGAGACCCCGAGCAGACCCGTTGACCAGGCTCTCATCTAGCTGGCAGGGCTGTAGGCTCACTCGGTGGTTGGAGGTGTTTTGGAGAGGAGACCCAGAGCAGACCCGCTGACCAGGCTCCCATTTGGCTGGCAGGGCTGTAGGCTCACTCAGTGGCTGGAGGTGTTTTGGAGAGAAGACCCCGAGCAGACCCGCTGACCAGGCTCCCATCTAGCTGGCAGAGCTGCAGGCTCACTCGGTGGTTGGAGGAGTTTTGGAGAGGAGACCCGGAGCAGACCCACTGACCAGGCTCCCATCTAGCTGGCAGGGCTGTAGGCTCACTCGGTGGTTGGAGCTATTTTGGAGAGGAGACCACGAGCAGACCCGCTGACCAGGCTCCCATCTAGCTGGCAGGGCTGTAGGCTCACTCGATGGCTGAAGGTGTTTTGGAGAGGAGACCTCGAGCAGAACCGCTGACCAGGCTCCCATCTAGCTGGCAGGGCTGTAGGCTCACTCGGTGGTTGGAGGTGTTTTGGAGAGGAGACCCCGAACAGACCCACTGACCGGGCTCCCATCTAGCTGGCATGGTTGTAGGCTCACTCGGTGGCTGAAGGTGTTTTGGAGAAGAGAGCTCGAGCAGACCCGCTGACCAGGCTCCCATCTAGCTGGCAGGGCTGTAGGCTCACTCGGTGGCTGGAGGTGTTTTGGAGAGGAGACCCCGAGCAGACCCGCTGACCAGGCTCCCATCTAGCTGGCAGGGTTGTAGGCTCACTCGGTGGTTGGAGGTGATTTGGAGAGGAGACCCCGAGCAGACCCGCTGATCAAGCTCCCATTTAGCTAACAGGATTGTAGGCTCACTCGGTGGTTGGAGGTGTTTGGGAGAGGATACCCCGAACAGACACACTGACCAGGCCCTTATCTAGCTGGGAGGGCAAGTGGTAAGACTTCACGGAGAGATGTCCATATTTGCCAGACAATTGATAGAGAATTCCTTGGAAAAGGAAGAATTGGAGGCAAGGCCGAGTGGGAGGAGCACCTCTGGCAGGTACTCGACATGGGTGGTCTCGCTCGCAGCGAGTGGGTGTTCACTATCAAAGGCACATGCCTAGCATAAAAATGAGGGACCTGTCATGAGGAGCGGTTGATCTCCAAGATTTACGGCGCTGGGCCGATCTCGCGGTGAGAGGGGAGCAAAGGCATAGGCGGCCTCGCGCGGGGCAAGGGCGAGGGGAAGCCCAGGGACTAGTGCTTTTGAAATAAATAATCAAGCGAAATAGCAGGATGAAGCGCGATGAAGTAAGAAGTGCAAGAGGTTGTAATAGAATTCCCTTTGTTCATTACAGAAAAGAAACACTATCGCAGGAAACACTTCACTATCACAAGAAATTGAAATATTTATAAGTACAAGAGAAGACAAAAAGAGGCGGGAAGGTCCTAAACTTCGATATCTTTTCACTCCTCGCCATCGGAGGTGGAGCTGTCATCCGTCTCGCCATACAGCTGGGGGACCAAGTCGCAAACCGTAACCGTCTTGGCATCGTCCCGGACCACCCCCAGCTCATTCATCATCCGGAGAACGAGCTCCGCCCCCTTGATGTTTGAGTCTCGGCAGAGAGCGTCGACCTCGTCCACGGAATAGCGAGGTGGTGGGGGAGCTTGGAATGGATCTGGATGGAGCGCGGTGCTGCCCAAAAGACGGGCGTTTTCAGCCTTCAACTTCTTGTTCTCTCCCTCCAAAGACGCAATGCGCGAGCGCATGCGATCAGCAGTCTCGGCATCCTGCGAGAAGGCCGTCAGTCAATATAAGTTTTTGAAGAGCCAGCAAGCGAGACCGGCGAGTGACAATTAAAAAGCTCACCACACCACCCTGGCTTCGCGCGAGGAGGTTGTCGGCGACGGCTAGCCGCTTCTCGAGGTCGTTGGACTTCTCGCGCTCCTCTGCAAGGCTGACCTCGGCCTCCTTCCACTTCTTGTTGTTGTAGACCAGGCGGCGCGAGATCCGGTGTGAAAGCTCCATGGAGCGAAATTGGGCATGGGCGGACTTCAGGATGAGGTCTCGCGACACCTCATTATCCGCAGGCTCCGTTCAAAGGCCGCCGTATAGCCCGTACGCGAGGGAGAAGGCATTACTGGTGGGCGGGTTTTGCTCCTTCCAGGAGGTATGGAGAGTATACACCGACACGCGGTTGACATCCTTCTCCCACAAGAGTACTGGCGCGCCGGCGACATCGTCCGTCGCGGGCCCCATGTTTTAATTTGGATGCTAGGAGGGGGCCGGGCGGCTGGAAGAGCCCTCCTTGCGAGGGGGAAGATCGGTGGGCTGGACAGTGGTGGTTGTTTGATCAGGTAGGGCCGTCTCGCAGCCAGGCAAGACAGCTTGATGGCGAGGTGAGGGAGACTTTTCCACAGAAATGGGGGTCAGGGACCCCGACATTTCCTTCCTTTCCTTAGGAGCAGTAATTTTATTCTCCTTCAGGAAGGACACCACCTTCTTCATCTTATTCTTTGGGCTCTGCCAAGAGATAGCGGACATCATCCCCAGACCTCTTCTTGGGGGCGGGGGTCAGCGTTTCCTTCGCTGTCTCCGCCGCCATACTCGCAAGAGCGAGACCCCGGTTGCTTTGATAAGGGGGGGGGGGGGGGGGTGGACAGGAATAGTCCTCTCTCTTGAGCGAGACAATGGTTAGAATAAAGAAAGAAGGTAGGCATAATGACAAGGGGGCGAGAATATACCTTCACCAGGAAGGACGGAAAGAAGCGAGTCGAGGTATCGCCGAAGGAAGTTGACCTCAAAATTTTTCCCTGCAAAGAAGTCGCAGAGAGCCTTGTCGGCACCCCCAACTTTGGGGGTTTCATAGAACACCTCGGTCAGCGACACCGGGGCGAGAGGGACGCCTCCCAGGTTCCCGCGGATGAAAACAAAGCGAGTAAGCCAATGGTGATTCTTGTTTGGCGTCTCGCAAACCTTTAGGCCTTGGCCTGTGAAATAAGAAATGCCGTCATCTTTGGCATGATAGATGAACAGCTTGCGGAAGGCGGTCAAGCTGAATTCAATGCGCTCTCGCCGTAGGTAACTGGCGAAAGCGACCAACATCGAAATCGTGTTTGGGTTGAACTGCGCGGGAACAACGTCAAAGTATTTGAAGACCTGTTTAACCTCTAGCCAGAGGGGGAGTCCTAGCCCCGCCTCGAAGTGCGAGATGGGGAAAGCTAGTTTTTCGGGGTAGAAGGTGTTGATACACTCGCCGACCTTGGGTGGGCGAGACAGATAATCATCAGAAAGGAACTCGCTGGCGAAGCGATGGTACTCTTCCTTTGATAGCCTGCCAAGGGGGAAATTGTGGTCTGCAAAGCGCCTCCCGCAGTGGCTGTGGCCTTCGCCTTCTTCCACCTTCTTCTTCCCCATAGCCGGCGAGGTGACAGATATAGAAGGGGAGAGAAGAGTGAAGGGAGAGCGAGATGTGAGAAGTACTAAGCGGGGAGGAGCAGGCGAGAGCTCTGGACCGCGGAAATAGCGAAGAACGATAATACCAGTGTGGAAGTATCCGGATCCTGGAGAGGGGTATTTATAGCGAATAGAGAGGAGAGAGGAGATTGAGCGGGAAAATGAAAAGGCGGAAGTCGAAGAGGCGACCTGACAGTTCATCTTCTCTCTCTCTCTCCCTCTCTCCAAAACCCTGGGAGCGGAAGCGTCGTTGCGATTCTTCCAAGGAGCCCAAAATATCATGATTAATGATTAATTAGAGAATAAACTATTTTAGCACAGTAATGATGAAAGACCCGTCATGACGCGACAGATTGACAAGAATATCATAATAATAAATTGTCATAATAAATTATTTCATCCCGGACGAGGCGAGCATCTCGTCCAAGAGGATCTAAATAACAAATTAATAGTTAAAAGGGGTGGGTGGCCGATCGATTCATAAGTTACAAGGAAGCATTAAGTAGGCAATACGAATCCAGGATCCCTCAGTTCTTGAGCCACTTCCAGCGGCCACCCCAACCTACCGCGCATGAAGGGAGACCGTGCAGATGGAAGGCACGGGCGGTGACTAGACCGCGGCGCGCGAGATGGAGCTATTCTTCCATCTCGTTTATGATGGCTTGGGGGTCGGTCCCATGCATCACGTCGTCGGCCTCGATCTCGGCGGAAAGGCGATTGTACTCAGTTTCCAGCCAGCCAATGCGCCGATCAGAAGCCTTCTTCTCCAGCTCCATCTCACAGATGATATGTGTGTACTTGCGAAACATCCTGGCTGTCTGGCGCTTCAACTCCAGGGTGTCCATTGGATCACCCAGGTAATCTTCGATCTCATCAAGACGAGGAAGAGGCGAGAGGGGTGGTGGCGCGGGAGACCCCTTGGTACTCGACTCGAATTGGATACCTGCACAGAATAAGGAAAGGCAAAATATCATAATGAAGGAACCGTAATTTGTGTGAAGCAAAAAAGGCGGGATGAGTTTTCTTACTCGAGATGCGAGGATTTCCCACAATTCGCTAGAGGTCTTCTCTCCTCGTGGTTGGGGGAGAAGATTCTTCAGGCGAGTCAGGCCGTTGATGAGTTTGGTTGGTGACATCAGGAGGATTCGTGGGCATAGGGGAGCCGACGAGATTTCCCTGAAAGAGCATGGTCAATAGGCGAGACGATAAGAGGAAAGAGGGGCGAGAGGAAGAACCCAGAATCACCTGTCTCTCCTCGGAAGGTGCGGGAGGAAGCGCATCAGCTGTCGAGGGTGAAAGAATTAGTGTCTAACCACCTAGAGGGGGGGAGGTGAATAGGTGTACTTTTTCTTTTGCTATAAAGGCAGAAAATCTGTTCTGTTATTTAACTAGAAATTACAAATTCTACAACTACACAACACAGCAATCACAAAAACATTCAATCACAGAGTGCACACAGATTTTATAGTGGTTCCCCAAGGTCTGGGTACATCCACTTTCCCCCTTTGCCTATCTAGTAGTGTGCTAGATTCGGCCTAACTTCTGCACTTCACCTCAGATCCTCAGATCTTACAGCTCAGAATCCAAACCAGGTTCCTACAACTCAGAGTGTATCCACACTCCGACAACTCAGGCCAACTGCCCTACCTCAGCCTTCAACAAGGCTTACACTCAGAGATCACAATCTCATACACCTCAGGCTCACAACCCTACCACTCAGAGAAAATATTCTCCTACACTCAGCCTTTATATAATAGGCTTACAACTCAGATCTAGAATAGATCCTACAGAAAATTGATTAAACAAAGTGTTTTACCACCACCCAGGTAGAGAGAGAAGGGATGGATGGTTTCTTGATCAGTTCTTGGAAGCAACTGATGGCAAAGAACAACCTCTCTTAGCTTTCTTCAAAGCTTTTTGAATCTGAACTCAGTAGGGTTGAATCTCCTGTGAAGTTGATCTTCAATCAGCTTCTGACTTGAGATCCAGATCTCAATCTGAATCTTTCTTGGCAGCCTGGTTCAGCAACTGCACTTCTTAGATGGAGCTCTCTCTCTCCAACTTCTTAGATCTTCTGTCGAAGGTCTTCTTCTTTGTGTGTTGTTAGTTGTGTATATTCTTCAACTTCTTCTTAATTGTTGTGTTCAATACTACATCTTCTGTTGAAGGAGAAAGCCTTTATATAGTCTTCCTTCATAGTAACCGGCTGATCCGGTTTCTAACGAACTTCTGACAGCTTTGACAGTTGCAGTAGACCGGTTAGAAATGGTAGCTGTCAAGTCATCCAGTCACTTCTTGAAATACTGTCTCTGTCTGAAAGTGTCGAGACTGATCTTCATCATGTGTCGACACAAGTAGACTAAGTGTTGACACAAGTGGACTAAGTGTCGACACAAGCCTTGGTGGTGTTGACACATATCCTTTGTTGTTGTTAATACTTCTCGACACAGCCTTCTATTGAATGTGTCGACACAAGCCTTTGTGGTGTCGACACAGTCACTTCTTTTCTTCATACAAATTTACTTTGTTGAAATACTGTCATGTGTCGACACAAGTCCTGTGTGTCGACACATTTGATGTCGACAAGATCTTTTGTGTGTCGACACTGCCTCTGTGTGTCGACACAAATACTTCTTCTTTAACATAGTTGAAACTTTGCTGTGTATCGACACAAGTCCCGTGTGGCGACACAGTTGATGTCGACAAATTCTTCTATGTGTCGACACTGCCTCTAGGTGTCGACACATTTGATGTCGACAATGCTTCACTGTGTGTCGACACAGCCTCTGGGTGTCGACACAGTTGATTCTGGTGTCGACACAGCCTTTCCAAGTGTCGACACAATTAACTCCAAGTGTCGACACAGCTTTTCTCCAGTGTCGACACAGGCCTTCATAAGTGTCGACACAGCTTCTCTAGGTGTCGACATATGGACTTAGAAATTTTTCTGCATTCCTGCATTTACTAAACCTGCACATATAAACTCAAAACACATCAAATACACCTTGATGCATATCATTGAGTAGGGTGAGGCTTATTCAAATCTGGTACACATTTTCCAATGTACCCAACAATCTCCCCCTATTTGGAGAAGTCATAACCCTTAGTCAATGATATACACCATTCATAACAAATACACATTATGATGTATAACAACATTATATGACAGGGTAAATACTAAACAAAACATATATAATATATTATCACAGAAAATAATGCTAACACAATGAGCATTCATTCTAGTTTTGTTTCAACTTCCAATACTTTCTTTAACAAAAGTTTACATAGATTTTAACACAAAAGATTACAATGTTATAAAATCTAGTAAAACTAATCTAAGGCAGCTCTAGCTTCTTGATGACAATTCCTTTGCCTGATTGGACTTTAGCTTGTACAGGAACATCAGTGTCATCAGCAGGCTTCTTGCCCTTTAGATCTTTCTTCGTCAGCTCTTCAGCTCTTATTTTTTGCCTTTCAAAGTAATGAAAAAGCTTAGGGAAATATTTGCTAGGCTCCTGAGCATTAGGAGGTAGCTTCCCTAGTTTTGCCTTTCTTCTGTATTGAACTATAGCTTCTTGCCTGGCCTCATGCTTTTGTCATTCTTGTGCAGAGTATCATTTACCCCTATCTAGGGTATTGTCCTTCACAGCTTTCCAAGCAGTCAGGATGATATTCCTAGATGTTGGGCTCCACTGCTCAAAATCTGGCTTTAACTCTGCCTGTTCTCTGAATCTCTTCTTGGACAAAAGAGTTTCTTGCTCTTTCAATACTGCCTCTGGCACATGCTTATCTACTTTCTCAAGAATAATATTTTTATTACCCCCAGGAGGGCTGTACATAGATTGTACTTCTTGATGAATCATCTCAAAATCTGCTGGAGGATAGATTACTTGAGCAACTTCAGGTTATTCACCTCCAAAATCTGCAGGATGCACTCCAGATTGTCTTTTGCTGAGGTGCATTCAACAACTTTTTGGAAAATGACATCTGACATTGTTTGAGCTAATATGTTCATAGCTCTGGCATCAGCAATTTTAGCTTTCTTCTGGGCTCTTGTCCATTCTAGAGATGGTACAGCACTGGTACTTGTTGTTGCTAGAGGTAGAGGTGCACCTGTCGAAATAGAATTATAGATATATTAATCAATAGAATTCATGTAAAGTCTAATCCTTGCTTTCCATAATGCAAACTTATTTAGATTGCATATAGGAGGTCTAATGCTTGCGTACTCTTTATTTTGTGTCATGATAAATAATACAAACTCTAAGTAAAATAAGATCTAACATGATCTTTGTTGGTTCAGGTGTTAGCCTGTAAAAACAACCAACATCCCTCTGATATCAATTGAAAGTGAGGGATAGATCTATTTTGCACTAGAGGGGGGGGGGGGGGATGAATAGTGTATATTAAAATTTTGATTTGTTTTCAGAGTAGTTTAGAAAATAAGTGATATATTAATATATAGATAGACAGATTAAGAATCACAACACACAAATAAAAAGATAAGCAATAAACACAGACGATACAAGGAATTTTATAGTGGTTCCTTAATAATTCTAGGTGCATCCACTATTCTACCACCCTGGTAGGAATTCACAACAGGTTTTTGATCAGGTGCCCTGCCACTAGAAGATCTATTTTCTAAGGGAGATCTAGCAACCCTTTGAGCTTTTGATCAGGTGTCCAAAAACCAAGCTAAGTCTTTTGATCAGGTGACTTAGGAACCAAGAGGTTAACTTTTGAAGGGAGTTATAACTCTGTACATAGTTTAGGAATTAAATAAAATTGATGTTGTCTTCTCTGTCAGCTATCTCCAAGAAGACTTTAGTGGATGTTGTTGAAGCAAAAAAGTGCCCCCTGAGTTGAGTAGAGATTTAAAATCAGGAGGGGTGACTTTTCTTCAGGGTGTAGGCCTTCAAATTGCTGATTAATTGAAGATGTTGCACTGGAAGACTGAAGCAGAAAATTTGATAAAAATATGTTTGTTGAAACCGAAAAACGGTCTCCTATGGAGTTCACCCTCAGGGAAGGGGTGATCGCGCACCTACTTCGCTCCTGCAAGCAAAATAACAAGGGAAACAAGGAAGAACTGACCCAAGGGCTCGGCGGGGAGGACCCACCACACACTTGGAAGATCTAAGAGCGCTTCCCCTCCTTAGCCAAAGGCCGAGCTAAGGTATCCTCAGAAAGCGCTAGAGAGACGGAGCAAGAGAGCACATGAAGCATGCTTTCTGAGGTACCCCTTGGGTCTTATTTATAGATTTCTGAAACGGCCTGCAAATAGCCAACTCCTGTTGTCCTGAACGGCAATATGCAGTCCAGGTTGGTCTGCTAACAGTGTAACTCCGCTGTTCTGAAAGGCTATGAGCAGGCCAGCAGGGGAAAAATAGTAAAAAGTACCTCAAAGGCTGGGCGAGCTCGGCCACCCCCGAAGATCCTGCTCTCCTGCTGTCTGCAGAGCTCCATAGGGCGAGTATGAGCTGGCTACTGTGCTCGCCCTTCGATCATCCTTCATTAGCAGAGCTCAGCTCGACGAAGCCCGGGCTTAGCTCGGCGAGTGCCGAGCTCGGGGTCGACGAATGCCGAGCTCGGCCTTCAGATTTTCCTGCCGAGCTCTCCTACTGCCTGGGTGATCTGAACCGGTCGGTCTGGTTCCTAGCGACGCCACTCGCCGGATACGGGGTTGTACACAATCCCTTCTCTTTTTGAGCTTGGCAAAGCTCTGAAAGAAACATCCAACCCCAAGTGATCGGCGAGTGTGGGGTGTATCAGAGGGAATCTTCGAGTGGGGTACACCTGCGGCTATATATATACACCTACATACCTGCCTTTCTCTTGTCATTCCCAGTGTTCTAGCCATGTCTTGATGCCGATCCCAAAGGAGATCCAAGAGTGGCTCGCGCGGGTTTGCCAGACCTCAGTTACTCGCGTAGCTGCCTTGACTGCGGTTCCGCGCGCTGTCCCGCAGGGTGACTCTGCCGAGCCCAACTCCAAGAGGGTGAAACTGTTTCCTAAAGCAGCCGAGCCCATTTATGATGACCTGAGAACCACCTTGGAGCATGGGACCGGCTCCTCCACTCTGCCCGCCCCTGCAAAGGGCAAGAATATTGTTCTCGGCGATGGCCCGAACATCCAGCTTGATGGCATGGGGGGCACCACACCGCGAGACCCCACCTCACGAGCCAAGACCACACTCGGTGACTCGCGATTCGTAACTCCGAAGAACCATCCCCGGGACCCATCCCCTCCCTTTGGGACCTTGGGGGTAAGCTCGCAGAAGCCGAACTCGCCGGTGCACGCCCCTCCCCTCAGTGAGTTGTTGTGACTACGGGGGCGGGTGTCTAAACCATCCCCATCCCGGGATTCGAGCTCCTCTCACCGGGAATGCGCCGCCCAGGTCGTTGGAAGGACCTGAGGTTTGTCCCTCCTCGCACCTCCTTGGAGTTGCCGAGCTCGTCAGGTAAACTTAGCCTTGAATTCTTATGCAATTTTCCAGCACACCTCCCTTTGCTGATATTTTTGTCTTCACAGCTCCCCCCAGCCAATCCGATGTCGAGGAGTCTTCGCGGGCGGCCCATTACTCACCCCTCCCCTCTCCGAGCTCGATGGACTCTTATCTAGGCCCTGAAGTGGAGCAAAGCGAGCTGACGAGGAGGGGGTCAAGCTTTTCAAGAAACTTGTGTGCGGGTTGCGCGAGGTGCAGGAAGTCAACGAGGAGTTACAACGCAACTACGCGCGTCTCGCTGACGAGGTGCGAAGCGGCCAGGCTGGCGAGATGACGTCTCCTTCCCGGCTCCTGGATGAGATAGACGACGGCCTTTCGGTAGCGCAGAGGAATTTGGGGAGGATTCACAAGCTTCTCCGCACATGGCAGTCTGGGGGACGGGGGATGCGAGGCTGGGGTAGATAGAAGGCGGCTCCCTTGCCGAGCCGACCGACACTCGGCTCCTGGTTTCCCCCTGCCCGCGCACCCTGTTTTCTTATTCATGCACTTGACTGCTGTAATAAATAACTCAACATTCTTAGATGTGTGGTATTCAAATAATAAGAATTCCTTTTTATTAATCTTAGCTTGGGGATGGAACGCGCCGGAAGTTGGCGAGCTGAGGGTTAGCGAGCTGGGATGGCGAGCTGGGCCGATTGGACGGCTTGACCCCAGATTTCTTTTTCTATAAATAGCCCCCCTCACCAAACCCGTACACCATATTAACTGCTGATTTTCTCTCTCCCTGCACTTTTCTCTTTCTTACTCGCGCCTCACCCCCTCTTCTGCGAGCATGGGCAAGACCAACCCTGACGCCGACGGCCGCACCAAGTGCGTCCAGCACTTTACTGACTACTGCTTATTCGAGGGGCACACTAGCAAGGTCGAGCTCGCTGAATTTGTTAGCGACCATGTGCCGCCCAGCTTTGAAGCACGCCGGCCCAAGGAGGGGGAGGCCATCAACACCTTCTTTGATGACGAACTCGCGTTCCCCATCTCGCACTTTGATGTGGGGTTGCGACTCCCCCTTTGGCTGGAAATCCGCCAAATCTTGAAGTACTACGGTGTGGTGCCCGCACAACTGAACTCGAACGTCATCGCCATGATGGTGGCGTTCGCGAGCTACCTCCGGCGAGAGAGGATAGAATTCAACCTGACGGTGTTCAGGAAACTCTTTTCTTACAAGGCGATGTCGGATGGCATAGCCTACTTCATGGGCTCGCTGATCAAGGTTCGCGAGATCGCGAACAAGCACCACAATTAGATGACGAAGATCGCCTTCATCAAGGGCAATCTCGGCATCATCCCTTTCTCCCCCAGCAGAAGGCCGAGGAGGTCTACCGCCCGCCTGCCGTGTCCGGCAACGATGCCGACCTCCACAAATTCTTCCTCCACAAGGACTTTGAGGTCGCCTTCCTGCTAAGGGTCCTTGACGCTCTCCGCCCCGTTCTGCCTGGTGAAGGTATTGTTCTTTCCCCATTGCCGAGCTCGCCACTTTATCATGGAAATCTTCTAATTTTTCCAAGTTATTTCATGCAGGGGAGCGGCTAATCCCCGTGAACTTGCCGTTTGCGGACTCAGGGTTATATGCGGACCCTCTCGCTCGTGAAAAGGCAGCGGCGGCGGCCTGCCGTGACGAGGCGGCTCTCTCCAAACCCTCCTCCAGCAAGAGGCATCCTGAGGATGCGGGGTCGAGCCCGCCACATCGCCAACACTACCAAAAAAAGATGAGGAGAGTTGTGTTGCCTCCGTGGGCGAAACAACATCAACAACATCAACGGAGCCCCAAATACATGAGCTCGCTCGAGGTCATCCCCGATGGGTCGCTGGAGAGCCTGCTCAAAGAGATCACCAGCAAGGGGAAGGAAGTTGTCGAGACCCCTGCTCCTCCCACGGCGACCTCTACTCCGCCCACGGCGAAGAAGGTGGCTCGCGAGCCCGCCGCGCCAAAAGAACACCCCCTCTTCGGGTTTGGGGGGAGGTGGAAGGACTCGGCGGGCGAGCCCATGGTCCAGTGGGATGACCTGGCCCACCGAGTCTCCATATCTACCCTCCACCCTTCCTGGGCTGACCGCGAGCCCGCCACCGGTCAAGCCTATGCACTAGGCTTCGGCCTATATGGCCGCGTGGACGTCGAGACCTACAAGGGCGTCCCCCAGTGGTAGCCGGGCCATGAGGGACTGTAGGCCCATATGCGAGCCATGGAGCTCCACCACATGGTGGTTCGCCGCAGCTTCAACCTCAGCAACCTCCTCCAGAAGGCCGAGCAAGCTCGCGACGTCGCCAAGGACAAGGCCGTCGACTTGGCGAGGCAGCTCGGCATTGTTGAGAAGCTTCTCACCCAGGCTGCCGGCGGACTGGTAAGCATCGGGTTGTTGCCTACCCTCCTCCCTTTTTACTTGGGATATTTTTTGCTCTGTTGCTAATATACTTCGCTATCAGGATGCCAAGGCCGCTGGAGAGTTATGAGCTCGCGCCGCTGGGCAGGAAGAGGAGATTGGCCAGCTGCGCGCCCGCCTTGCCGAGCTGGAGGGGACGAACGTGAGGCTGACGGAGGAGAACACGAGCCTCAGCCGCGAGGTCCGCCGCCAGGCTTAGATCATCTTCCCGGCCGGCGATGCCGATCCTACCCTTCCCTACAAGAGGCCGAGGATCTTTGGCGAGGCCGACCTCGCTGAGAGGCTGCGGATCAACTCCATTGAGGCCGCCGAATGCACCCTCCAAATGATGAAAGACACTGGAGTGCTGGTGGAGGGGTGAGAGGATATCTCGGCACGGGACCTGATGCCAAGCCTCTTCCCGGCGACGCCGCCCAGCGAGAAGGAAGACAGTCTTGATGTGCTTTTTGGGAAGGGCTTCCAGGACCTGTCTGGCGAAGGGGGCGACGGTCACCAGTCCGGCGAGAGGGTAAAGGGTTGATGTATTTTTTTTTCTCTTTTTTTTCTCGCTGAGGCGAGCTCCACTTGTAAATGTTACTGTTCAATGAAATACATTTTTGATTATAACCATGTTCACTTTTTTTTCTTTTTTTGTCTTTGTTGTGTCTTGCTCGCTCGCGAGCCCTTCCCTTGGAGACCTCGTGTAGATAGATTTTGCTAGTAGGGTAGTTTTTAGAGCTCGTTTCTGCGAATATCCTTCGAGAGCTTGTCGAATCTTAGATGACCCTGGATGGACTACCCGCCATACTGGGCGCACCACCCCCAGTTCGCTCGCGAGCTACCAATAACTTTATCAATATAAGATCAAAATCACCAAATTTTCCCAACTAAATCAAAGCGGGGGGCGAAGCATTTTGGCAGGATCTGCCTCCCTTCAGCAAGGTCCAAGGGCCCGGCTCGCCACCCGTCTGCCGAAGCCGAGCTGAATTGGAGAACCCGGACTCGCTTATGCCGAGCTCTCCTCTCTTATTCTTAGAAGAAAAATCTAAGCTTGTTAGACATCATCTGGACAGTGTAGGACTTGCCCGAGTGACTTCCAGCCCTGTCAGCTAGGTGAGAGCCTGACAGCGGGATCTACCCGGGGTTCGAGGCTGACACCGAGTGACTTCCAGCCCTGTCAGTATGGTGAGAGCCTGACAGCGGGATCTGCTCGGGGTCCAGGGCTGACACTGAGTGACTTCCAGCCCTGCCGGCTAGGTGAGAGCCTGACAGCGGGATCTGCTCGGGGTCCATGGCTGACAACGAGTGACTTCCAGCCCTTCCTGCTAGGTGAGAGCCTGACAGCGGGATCTGATCGGGGTCCAGGGGTTCGACACCATCGAGTGACTTCTAGCCCTGCCATCTAGGTGAGAGCCTGATAGCGAGATCTGCTCGGGGTCCAAGGCTGACACCGAGTGACTTCCAGCCCTGCCAGCTATGTGAGAGCCTGACAACGGGCTCTGCTCGAGGTCCAGGGCTGACATTGAGTGACTTCCAGCCCTGCCAGCTAGGTGAGAGCCTGTCAGTAGGATCTGCTCGGGGTCCAGGGGTTCGACACCATTGAGTGACTTCCAGCCCTACCAGCTAGGTGAGAGCCTGACAGCGGGATCTGCTCCGGGTCCAAGGCTGACACCGAGTGACATCCAGCCTTATCAGCTAGGTGAGAGCCTGATAGCAGGATCTGCTCGGGGTTCATGGTTGACACCATCGAGTGACTTCCAGCCCTGTCAGCTAGGTGAGAGCCTGACAGCAGGATCTGCTCGGGGTCAAAGGCTGACACCGAGTGACATCTAGCCATGTCAGCTAGGTGAGAGCCTGACAGCAGGATCTGCTCGGGGTCTAGGGCTGACACTAAGTGACTTCCAGCCCTACCAGCTAGGTGAGAGCCTAACAGCGGGATCTGCTCGGGGTCTAGGGGTTCGACACCATCGAGTGACTTCCAGCCCTGCCAGCTAGGTGAGAGCCTGACAGCAGAATCTGCTTGGGGTCCAAGGCTGACACTGAGTGACATCCAGCCCTATCAGCTAGGTGAGAGCCTGACAGCGGTATCTACTCGGGGTCCATGGTTGACACCATCGAGTGACTTCCAGCCCTATCAGCTCGGTGAGAGCCTGACAGCGGGAACTGCTTGGGGTCCAAGGTTGACACCGAGTGACATCCAGCCCTGTCAGCTAGGTGAGAGCCTGACAGCGGGATCTGCTCGGGGTACAGGGCAGACACTGAGTGACTTCCAGCCTTGCCAGCTAGGTGAGAACCTGACAGCGGGATCTGCTCGGGGTCCAGGGGTTCGACACCATCGAGTGACTTCCAGCCCTGCCAGCTAGGTGATAGCCTGACAGCGGGATCTGCTCGGGGCCCAAGGCTGACACCGAGTGACATCCAGCCCTGTCAGCTAGGTGAGAGCCTAACAGCGGGATCTACTCGGGGTCCATGGTTGACACCATCGAGTGACTTCCAGCCCTGTCAGCTAGGTGAGAGCCTGATAGCGGGATCTGCTCGGGGTCCAAGGCTGACACCGAGTGACATCCAACCCTGTCAGCTAGGTGAGAGCCTGACAGCGGGATCTGCTCGGGGTCCATGTACACTTCGTCTTTTTGTAGAAACTATTGTGTCAGTATTGGCATGTCAAAGAACTTCATTAAGAATCAAAATACCACTTACATGTTTTAAGGAAAAAGCGCTTCAAGTCGTCACCACTCCAGGTGAGACTTAGGGTCTCTCCCTCCACATTTTGGAGTCGATACCCTCCTGATCTCAATGCCTCTTTTACAATAAACGGACCTTCTCAGCTGGGGTTGAGCTTCCCCACGGTTGCCGATCTCCCTGCTGCATCCACCTTCTTCAGCACCAAGTTTCCCTCCGCAAACTGTTTGACTCTAACGTGCTTGTCAAAGTACTTGGCCATCCTCCTCTTCACCTCTTCTTGTCGGATGGCGGAAAGGTCCCGCAGCTCCTCCACCATGTCAAGAGAGAGCCGCAGCTCTTCCTCGTTCTCAGCCTGCCATTCTTCCCTGCCTTCCCCTGCTGCGATAACTCGAGGCGTTTGAACTTCAAACTCCACGGGGAGTACTGCCTCACACCCATGGGAGAGCTTGAAAGGAGTCTCCCCTGTTGCTGTGTTGGGGGTGGTCCTCAAGGCCCAGAGAACCACGGGAAGCTGCTCCACCCAGCTCCCTTTCAGATTCTCAACTTTCTTCTTTAGGAGGTTAATAATGATCATGTTCGCGGCCTCCACCTGCCCGTTGCTCCTGGGGTGGTGGACCGAGGCGAACCTGAGGTCAATCCCAAGCTACTCGCAGAAACTAGTGAACTCCGCGCTGGCGAACTGGGGCCCGTTATCCGTGACAATGGCCTGGGGCAGCCCATGGCGGTAGATGATCTCTCCCAAAATAAAGTTTCTGAAAACCTGGGAGGTCACCTTGGACAGCGCTCTCACCTCCAACCACTTAGAGAAATAATCGATCGTTACCAGCAGGAACCTCCTTTGCCCACTAGCCTGGGGGAACGGTCCAACCAAGTCCATCCCCCAAATGGAAAAGGGCCAGGGGGCTGTGATACAATTGATTAACTGAGCCGGTTGTAGTTGGAGGGAGGAAAACAACTGGCACTTGTAACATCTTCTTGCGAACTCTGTCGCATCACGACCTAGGGTGGGCCAGAAATACCCTTGTCTGACGATCCTTCCTTCCGGGGTCTGATTCCCGCAGTGAGTCCCACACTCCCCGGAGTGGACTTCTTCGAAGATTCTTTATAACTCCCCATCGGCCACAGAACGAGCCAACATCCCCGAGAGAGTATTCTTGTACAACTGCCCATCCTGGAGGAGGTAGTACGCTGATTTGTACCTGAGCTTCTTCTTGTCCACCCCCTCCGGATACTCTCCTGTGGAAAGGAAGGTTGTGACCGAGACCATCCACGAGGGCCGCTGATCTATCTCCATGAGATCTCCCTCTTCGATGGAAGGGCGGAATAGGTCGGTGATAGTCCCCCCCCACCCGGGGAACATGCTTCGCTAGTTGGTCGACCTGCTCGTTCTCCTCCCAGGGTACGTGTCGGATAGAAAAAGTTTGGAATGTGCTGATGACCCCCCTTCACTTTGGCTAAGTATAACCGCAGGGTAGGCTCTCTTACCTCAAACTCCCCTCTGATCTGGTAAGCCACCACTATGGAGTCGGTGAGGACCAGCCCTGCTATCACATCCTCATACTCGGCCTGATTATTCGTGATGGGGAAGTGCACCACTACCGTATGCTCAATTCTAGTTCCCTGGGGGCTCTCCAAGATCACACCCACCCCTAGGGAATGCTCCCCGAGGCTCCATCCACCTTCACCTTCCATGGGGTCGGATGAGTGAGCTCTTCCTCCGCTACCTAGACCACATAATCGGCCAAAAAGTTGGCCATCGCTTGATCCTTGATCGAGAGGCGGGGGATGAAGGAGATGTCGAACTCGCTCAACTCCACCGACCACCTGGCCAGCCTACCAGAATGCTCCACCCCCTCAAATATGTTGCGGAGGGGATGGTCAGTCACTGCTCGGATGGAGTGTGCCTGGAAATAGGGTCGCAGCCTTCGGGCCGAGATGACCAGGGCGAAGGCCAGCTTCTCTAAGATTGGATATCGGAGCTCGGCCTTCCTTAAGACCTGACTCACATAGTATATAAGGAGCTGCTTCTTCCCCTCTTCTCGAACTAGGATGGAGCTCAGGGCCTCCGCCCCGACCCCGAGATACAAAAATAGGTCCTCCCACTCCTTTGGCCCTTGGAGCAACGGAGCCCGTGTCAATTACATCCTGAGGGCCTGGAATGCCTCCTCGCACTTCCTAGTCCACTCAAATTTTTTGCCCCCCCTTTAGTGTTTTGAAGAAGGGGGAGCACTTCTCCACAGCCCGGGAGAGGAACCTGCTTAACCCTACCAGCTTCCCTATCAGCCATTGTACCTCCTTTGTATTCCGCGGTGACCCCAGCTCCAAGATAAACTTGACCTTATCAGGATTTGGTTCGACCCCTGCGGGGGTGAGGAGGTGCCCCAAGAACTTTCCCCTGCTGGCCTGGAAGACACACTTCATGGGATTCAACCGCATTTTGTACTTGCGCAGGGTGGCGAAGGTCTCCTCTAGGTCCTGGAGGTGAGAGTCCACATCCTGACTCTTGATCATGAGATCATCCACGTACACCTCCAGGTTCCTCCCCTTCTGTTCTTTGAAAACCCTATCCATCATCTTTTGATAGGTCGCTCATGCGTTCTTTAGCCCAAAGGGCATCATTTTATAACAGTAGCACCCATCACCCGTGATGAACGAGACGTCCTTGATGTCCGGGGGTGCATCCTGATTTGATGATAACCTGAAATGCATCTAGAAAACTCATTACAAAAAAACCAACGGCTGAGTCAACCAGCGCGTCGATCCGAGGCAAGGGATAACAGTCCTTAGGATAAGATTTATTAAGCAAAGAGAAGTCGATACACAAATGCCACTAGTCGTCTCCCTTTTTAACGATGACTACATTGGAGACCCAGCCGGGGTATTGGATCTCGGACACGAAGCTGGCCTTGAGAAGCTTTGTCACCTCCTCTCTGATGGGCTCGGCCAGCTTGTCCGCGGTGGACCTCTTCTTTTGTTGGAAGGGGCGTGTTCCCGGGTTCAAGTTGAGGCGGTGGCAAGCCACATCCGCGTCAACCCCCGGTATCTCCACGGAGCTCCATGCGAAGATGTCCATATTCTTCTAGATGCATGCCAGCATCCTGCCTTGAGCCTCCGGGGTCAGCCCTCCGCTGATGTGGACCTTCTCCACCCTGTCTTCACGGGTGAGGACCTCCAGCTCCACCACCTCTTCCGTAGCTTCCAACCTAGACTGCTCCCCCCATTCTTCTACATCCCTCTCCTCTGGGACGAGGACCTCCACCTCCACCTCTTCCTCCGCGGCCTTTGCCTCGGCCGACTCCTACCGATCTCCTCCTGCCGCCTCAACCTCGGCGCAGTTCTCCGCTTCCAGCTCCTCCCTGCCAACTTCCAGCTCTGCCTCCTCCATCCTTCGCTCCATCTCCTCGGCCCCCTCTTTCCAAGAGATGTTCACAGCAAAGACGTAGTATTCCCGCGCCACCTTAGGGTCCCCCCTGACCCGGACTTAGATCCCCTCGACATTGAACTTTAAGCATTGATGGAATGACAAGGGGACACATCGAAAGGCACTGATGAGGGGCCTCCCGAAGATGGCGCTGTAGCTGCTGGAGGCATCTATGATGACGAACCTGCAGTTCCTGGACTACCCCCCAGGGTGACATGGAGCCCCACTCCTCCTTCTACCTCCTTCCTCTCCCCCGAAAATCCGAACAAGGGCCCATCCGAGGCCAATACCCTCTTCGCCTCCACCTTCATCGCGTCAAATTCCTTCTTAAAGACGACGTTGACGGAGCTTCCATTGTCAACGAGGATCCGGGAGACGATAAAATTTTTTATGGTTGTCTGGATGACCAGCACATCGCAAAATAGATCCTCATGATCCGGCATATCGCCCCCGGAGAAGGTGATCCTCTATTCTGGGAGTGGGGTCTGGGATGTGGAGCCAACGCTCCGGGGATACATGCTATGGAGGCTCGCCATCCGGGAGGCCTCTACTCCCCCCCCCCCCCCGTGGATCACTCTAATCCCTCCTTGGGTCCTGACGTCCACTCGGTCTTCACAACGGTCCTCTTCCGCCGAGGCAGGACCTCCTTGATCCTCACTTCCTGGCACCCCTGCTGCTGCTGCTCCCTGTTTCCCCTCATTTCGAGGAACTCCGGGCACGTGGCTGTGGTGTGCCCTTCCTCCTGATGGAAGTCGCAGTAGGGCAACTCCACCCTAACTTCTCTCCTCCTCCTCCTTGCTACTCTCCTCCTCTCCCCTATGGCTATGACCATAGCCTATTCTTGATCGGGGAGTCGAGGCCTCTGCTCCCGCCTCCAACCCAGGGGTGGAATTGATCTTGCCCCCCCTTGATGGTGGTCCCTTCCTTGATACCCTCTTTGTGGCCCCTGCCCTTACCACTCGGGCCTCCAACCCAGCCGACGGTCGGGCTCTTGACGCCCCCACTGGGGCTGCTGCTGCCCTGGAGCTGCCTCTGCTCCCTCTATCGGGGCTTGGCTCTCCTCTCCTCCTTCCCTCTTCCGCCTTTTGGCTCCTTCTCCTCCTCCGTAGCCTACCTGGCCAGCTTCCGGGCGAACTCCGGATTTGACGCCTCCCCATCAACTTCTCTCGCTGCCCTCTCCATCAGCTCCTCGTAGGAGAGGGGGGCACTCTCTTCAGCTCCATCTTGAATAAACCCTGTTGCAGGCCCAGGGTGAAAGTCATCATCAGACTGTGGCCTGGCATCTACTGTACCTGGGTGACCTCCTCCTGGAACCGGTCGACGTAGCTCCCCAACGTCTCATTCACTTCCTGCTTGATGTGGAACAGGGACTCAGACTCCTTCTTCCTCCTTTTCGAGGTAGTGAACCTCAGCATGAACCCCCGACGTAGGTCCTCGAAGCAGTAGATGGAGCTGGCCGGTAGCGGGTGAAACCACTTCCTCGCCTTCTCTTTGAGGGTGATGGAGAAGAGTCGGCACTTGAACCCATCCGACATCTGCCGGATCGAGACCACATCCTCAAACCACTGGACGTGTTGGACCGGGTCTCCATTCCCACTGTAGTAGGACATCTCGGGTTCCTTAAACCCCTCCGGGACTGAAGCAGAAGAGACCAACTCGCTGAAGGGGCTGCCTTCCCCTACTGGGCGAGCTGGCGCATCTTGCGGGCCCAACTCGCCGATCCTACCTCCGCCTGCCGAGCCGGGGAACAGCTCGCGCCCCGGGAGACCACACCCCTGGCCTTCCTCGGCAACTTCCTTCCCAGCTCGCCTGTCGGGGCGTCCTCGCCCAAGGAGGGGGCGGCTGCGATCTGAACAGTTCGAGTCCAGCACTCGGCCTGCGTGTCGAGTGAAAACTTGACGAGGCCAAGCACCTCGTTCTTGAAATCTTCGAACATCCCCACCGTGGCCATAGGTGGGGGGCGGCGAGTCCGACCTGTCAAATCCTTGCCCTCCTGTCATCGAGCTCGCTGAAGGTTTTCTGTGCTGACCACACTCCACGCTCACCGCACAAAAATGTTGAAACAGAAAAACGGTCTCCTGTGGAGTTCACCCTCAGGGAATGGGTGATCGCGCACCTACTTCGCTCCTGCAAGCAAAATAACAAGGGAAACAAGGAAGAACTGACCCAAGGGCTCAGCGGGGAGGACCCACCACACACCCGGAAGATCTAATAGCGCTTCCCCTCCTTAGCCAAAGGCCTAGCTAAGGTATCCTCAAAAATAGCTTGAGAGATGGAGCAAGAGAGCACAGGAAGAATGCTTTATGAGGTACCCCTTGGGTCCTATTTATAGATTTCTGAAAATGGCCTGCAAATAGCCAACTCCCGCTGTCCTGAATGGCTATGTGCAGTCCAGGTTGACCTGCCAACAGCGTAACTCCGCTGTTCTGAAAGGCTATGGGCAGGCCAGCTGGGGCAAAATAGTAAAAAGTACCTTATAGGCCTGGGCGAGCTCGGCCACCCCTGAAGATCCTGCTCGCCTGCTATCTGCCGAGCTCCATAGGGCGAGTGCGAGCTAGCTACTGTTCTCGCCCTTCGATCTTCCTTCATTAGTCGAGCTCAGCTCGATGAAGCCCGGGCTTAGCTCAGCGAGTGCCGAGCTCGGGGTCGACGAATGCCGAGCTCAGCCTTTAGATTTTCCTACCGAGCACGCCTGCTGCCTGGGTGATCTGAACCGGCCGGTCTGGTTCCTGGCGACGCCACTCGCCGGATACGGGGTTGTATAATGTTGATCTGAAAGAATGTATCCCTTAAATTTAAGTCAGTATATTGTAAGTGTGTAACCCATTTGAGGCAGTAGTCTTCTGAATTTATAATCTATGAGAAGAATTCAAATTTTTGAATTTAAAACCATTCTTAAACGTCTGAATAATTCTTGAGATTTGTAACTGCTCTAGGTAATAAATTAGGTTTAAACTCTGTGATAAATCCATAATTAATGCTGCCTGGAACGACTATATTCATTGAGAATATTTAGCATTAATTATCAGAGTGAAACTGATGTAACTAAGCCATTTAAAAACATTCTGCCTTCAGTAAATAACACTGTCTGAACACTGCAAAGAATTAGTTGAACTGAGTCTGGAGATCATCAAACAGAGCCTGGAGTTTCGTCGAACTAAGCCTGGAGTTCGTCGAGCTGAGGCTGGAGTTCGTCGAGCTAAGTGTCTGATTTGTGTTCAACATTCGTCCAACGGAGCCCAGAGTTCGTCGAGCGAAACTCAGAGTTAGGAATCAAAGTTCTGTCGAACTGTGCTCAACGTTCGTCGAAGTGAGCTCGTCGTTCGTCGATCTAGATTCTGTGTTTCATTGTTCTGAACTCTGCTGGAATTCTTCTAAAGGAGCAGCCCTGGAAATAAACCTATGACCCTAGATTATACATATTGGGTCAAACTAAACATCCTAAACAAATAATAAAGATCCTAGCCCAAATCAGTAATAGGGTTCCAACAGAGGAAATAAAAACACAGATATCTGGAAGGCGAGAATCTGAAAATGGGTTGAATCGCAATAAAACAAGATTTTTGAACACTGAGGCTTCTGAATTCCCAACTGCTGCCCAGTAGAAAATCTGGAATGGCAACGCACTAAACTAGACAGAGGAAGTGTAGACAGTCGGTGATCCAGAAGGTTCACTGTGCGGTATCGGTGGGAGTGTCGGTGTGACTGTCAGCTAGGGCTTAGGGAGGACGCACGATCCTTGGCGTACACGCTGCAGGAGATCTTCGACGGGAACGGGGAGGTAGATTCGGCGAAATCCGGAAGCCGAAGGGGAGGGATGTTGGAACCTTACTTGTGATTTGGGCTAGGTTCACTATTAGGATTGATGACCCACCATGTATAGTCAAGGGTCATTAGTTAGTTCCAGGGTTAAGGTCAATCACATAAGGTTAGATTACTGAAACCTACCTTCAGTAGACTTCAGAGACTCAAGACTTAATAGACAAGACAGTTTTGAAGATTGTAGAAAATTCGTTCGACGATAGCTGAACTCAGCTCGATGATCGTCAATCTTAGATCGACGAACTCAGAGTTCCTTCTCTGAGTTGAGCTCGACGAAAGTCCAGCTGAGATCGACGAACTGTGAGCTTATATCAAAATCTCAGCTCGATGAAGTGCCTTCTCAGCTCGACGAACTTGGAGCTCAGATTAGCAAGTATATTTTCTGTTAGACGATCTTGGAGCTCAGCTCGATGAAGGAGAATTATCAGTTCAATGAACTTGGAGCTCTGGTCGACGAAAATTTTACTGAGTTCGACTAACTCCTTCCAGGTTCTGTTCGACTAAATTTCTCAGTTTCTTAGATCGACTAAAGCAGTATAATTTCAGATATTAAGACAGTAATACTCTGTTAATTAATGCTCAATATTCTTATGAATATAGCCTTTTCTGGCAGCATTAATTAAGGATTTCACAGAGTTATTACTCTACCATATTTTTTGGGACATTCGGGGAAATACATTGAAGACAAAAACAGTCATTCCAATTCCCAGAAACTTTGCAGAGGATTTCAAGGAATTTGAGATTCAAATCAACAATCAATATATAAAGAATTTTTCAGAAGATTGCTAGATAATAATAATCAATCAGAAGAAGAAGAAAAAGAACATCTGCAACTAGAGAACAAGAAACAGAGACAAAGAAACTTCTTATTCATCATTATTCTCTTCAAGTTTTTCTTCCAGCAATACAATATTCAATCTGAGACCAAAAAGCTCATTCTCTCAGAATCATTTACTGGAAGAAGAAGTGTTCATCTTTGAAGGCCTACACCCTAAAGCAAAGTTTTCTCTCCTGACCAGATTTCTATAACTCAGGGGGAGCTTTGACAACATCAACTAATCCACTAGTCTTCTCAGAGGATTGAGACAGAGAAGACAACATATTTTACTTTCACTATGTACAAGGTTATAACTCCCTTCAAAAGTTAGATCCTTTGGTTCTCAAGTCTCCTGATCAAAAGACTTGGTTTGGTTTTTGGGCACCTGATCAAAAGCTCAAAGGGTTGCTAGATCTCCCTTAGAAAATAGATCTTGTGGTGACAGGGCACCTAAACAAAAACTTGTGGTGATAGGGCACCTGAACAAAAACCTATGGTGGCAGATCACCTAATCAAAAACCTGTAGTGAATTCCTACTAGGGTGGTAGAAGAGTGGATGTACCCAGGTTTATTAGGGAACCACTATAAATTTCCTTATGTCGTTTGGTTGTGCTCTACTTTTTATTTGTTATGCTGTGATATTTCTTTTCTTATATTTATAAGCATCACCTATTTTAATCCACTGTAAAAATAGCTTAAAGTTTTTAAAATACTCTATTCATCCCCTCTAGAGTTAGTTAGATCAATCCCTCACTTTCCATTAGTATCTGAGGTATCACTTTCAATTGGTATTAGAGGAATAGGTTACTTGGTTGTACAAGCTAACACCTGAACCAAAAGATCTTTGTTTGATCTTATATACTCTAGTTGTCTTTTATATCATGGCACAAAATAAGAAGTATTCAAGCACCAGACCTCCAGTGTGCTATTTTAATAAATTTGCACTTTGGAAGGCAAGGATTAGGCTATATATGAATTCCATTGATGAAGATATATACAATTCTATTTTGACAGGTCCCCCACTTCTAGTAGCAACTACAAGCACAAATGCTGTTCCACCACCTAAGTGGACTGAAGCACAAAAGAAGGCAAAGATTGCAGATGACAAGGTAATGAATATAGTGGCCCAAACTATGTCTGATGACATATTCTAGAAGGCTGCAGAACGCACTCCACCAAAAGTCATTTGGGACTCACTGAATGCTATGGTGGTAGGATCTACTGATGAAAGGAAGGATAGGAGATCACACTTGATCTCTCAGTATGAGAACTTCAAGAAGGAAGAGTCAGAGTCAGTTGCAGATATGTACAACAGACTCAGCCTTATAATCAATGAGCTGAAAACTCTGTACAAGGACATCTCTTTAACAGAGATCAATGATAAGATTCTTATGTGCTTCCTTAGAACATGGTACTCTAGGATTTGACCAATAAAGGAAGCTAGAAGCCTGAATGAGATATCTACTGACATCTTGTTGGACAAGCGCAAATCTTATGAGCAGCTCATCAAGACCAGAGAAGCTGAGCAAAGGACCACTTCATCTTCAGCAAGGAAAGATCAAAGTATTGCTTTCAAAGCATGTGAAGAAGCTGAAGCCACTCCAGATAATGAGGATCTGTTGAGTCTCTTGGCTAAGAGAATTTACAAGATGGCAAGAAAAGATTTCAGAATAAGGTATTCCAGAAAAGATGACAAGCCAATGTATGATAAAACCCCAATTAAAGAAATAGTTTGTTATGGGTGCAGGAAACCTGGACACATACTACCAAAATGTCCAGAAACACAGAAGAAAGATAAGAGAAAGGAGAAATACTCTTGGAAGCATTCCAGCAAGCCATCCTCCAGCAAATACAAAAAGAAGGAAAGAGGATTTATTGTACAGAATTGGAGTGAATCTGAGTCAGAATCTTCATCTAGCTCCAGTGAGGATGAAGAAGAAGCCAAAGCTAGAGAGATATGCTTGATGGCAATCAATGCATCTTGCAGCAACTCTGATGCTACTGATTCAGAAGCGGACAATTTAGAAGATGAATTCATGTCAGAAGAAGATCAGGTAATCTCTTCTTTTGATTCTTCTTCTGGTCAATTTAAAATTGATTTTGAATTATTATGTAATGATTTAATTAAATCTGAGAAGAAAATCAAACTTCTCAGAGAGAAATTAATTGAATTTGAAAATGTTTCTTCTGAAAACTTAAAACTTAAAGAAGAATTAAAAACTGCTAATGAACAAATACTTTCTTTATAAACCAAATTAAAAGAGGCTAAGCAATTTGAAGAATCTCTTAATGGGAGAAGCAACAAATTGATGGACATCACAAGCACAGTGAATGTCAAGCTTAATGGCAATCTGGGCTTGGGAGCTTCATCTAATCAGGCAATCAGTCTCCATCTTTTTTACAAAAAAATATATTGTCTACCCCCATAAAATTTGTTTCTGAAAAAGGAAAAGAAAAGGTAGAAGTTAATAATAAAGAAATAGAAATTTTATCTAAGACTCAACCTAAGAAAAGAAAAATTTTTAACAAAAATTATGGTCAACATATTTCATCGAATCAAGCTCGATGAAATGAATATAGTTTGCCGAACTCAGATCGACAAACTATGAACGCAGATTTTAGGTATAATTATTCAACTAACTGAGCTCGACGAACTCAATATGATTCGTCAAACTACGATCGACGAACGAGGGGCTCAGATAATGAACACTTTCATTCTTCAAGCGGAGTTCGACGAACTCATCCCTATTCGTCGAACACAGATCAACGAATCTATTATAATTCGTCGAACCCAGTTTCTTATAACAGAAACTTGAATTATTTTCAAAATTTTAAAACTAAAACATTTATCAATCCTTTTACTCAGTGGATTATTCCTCCTATGAGATATCATCCACTTGGGTATAAGGACCAACCTGAATTTTCTTACATTTCTAGTTTTAAATTTGAAAGAAATCAAGGATCCAAGGTTACTTGGGTCAAGAACAACTAATCTTATTTTATATTGGTAAAGAACTATCCTATCACAGAGTAATAGTGGTATCTGAATAGTGGCTGTTCAAAACATATGACAGGAAGTAAGGACAACCTGACTGATTTCAAAGCCAAGCTTGGACCAAAAGTGATATTTGGAGACTCCAACTGTGGACAGACAGAAGGATATGGAAATGTCAAAGTTGGAGCTGTTACCTTCAGGAAGGTAGCATATGTAGGTGGTCTCAAGCATAACCTAATATTCATAAGCCAGTTATGTGATTAAGGTTATCAAGTATCATTCAATTAGTCACCTTGTATTATTACTTATGATAAAAACAAAATTGTTTTAACTAGAATTAGACAAGAAAACATATATGTAGTAAACTTTAAATCTGTTAATACAGAAATTTGTTTATTTAATCAAATTAGTTCAACTAATGATTTATGGCAAAAGAGACTAGGCCATGTAAACTTTAGGAATATTGTTAAACTATCTAGGGATAACCTTATTAGAAGACTGTCTTCTAGTTCTTACAAGAAGGAAGGACTCTATAGGGCCTATCAATTAAGCAAGCAAACCAAAATAGTTTCAAATCCATAAATAAAAGTGATTCACCCAGAATTTTGTACCTGCTACATATGGACCAATTTGGCCCTATTGTTGTACAAAGTTTGGGAGGAAAGTCATACACTCTAGTTATTGTTGATGACTTCACTAGATTCACTTGGGTGTTCTTTCTGAGAAATAAGTCAGATAACTTTAAAGTTCTTAAAGATTTTCTTAAGACCATATAGATTGAGTACTCTACCGAGGTTGCATTAATCAGAAGTGATCATGGCACCGAGTTTGAATCTCTTCTCATGCAAGAATTCTGTGAGAAGGAAGGTATCATGCATTGTTTTTTTTGCTGCTAGAACTCCTTAATAAAACGGGGTAGTAGAAAGGAAAAATAGAACCCTTATTGAATCTACTGGTACATTGCTTGCAAATACTTATTTGCCTCTATCCTTTTGGGCAGAGGCTGTAAGCATAGCAAACTATTTTCTTAACAGAAGTTTAATTCATAAACTAAAGGTTAAGACTCTCTATAAATTACTTAAAAGGAAGTAACCTAAAGTAGATTACCTTAAAGTTTTTATTTGCAAGTGTTATATTCACCATAATAATAAGAAACATCTAAGAAAATTTGAAGCCAAGGCTGCAGAGGGAATTTTCCTTGGATATTCCCAAATTAGTAAAGCTTATAGGGTATTTAATAAATCAACATTAAAAATATAAGAATTTTTACGTATATCTTTTGATGAAGCTAATATATTTTATAAGAAGAAGGATTCTTCTACCATAGACACTTTGCAGGTACCCTATCTATGTGATAAGTTGGATGATTTACACTTTACCCAAGAGGTTACATTTCATCCTTCTCCATATATTGACGAAGAAAGTGAAGAAGAAGGTGTTGAAGCAGTTGAACTAACAATAGCAAATATAATTCCACAAGTGGAATTAATTCCACAAGTTGTTGATGAACTAACTCCTCCTGCTGATCTTGTCACGCTTAGAGATCATCACATATCTCAAGTGATTGAAGACATATCAGCTGGTGTGCAAATAAGGCATCAACTCAACCAAGATCTGATGCATGCTTTCTTCATTTCTCAAATTGAGACTCAATCCATAAAATATTGTTTGGTACATTGGTCAAATGTACCTGATTTGAGGAAGCCTCACCTAACTCAATGATATACATCATAATGTATTTGATGTTTGTTTGAGTTACTTGTGCAGGTTAGGTATACACTGGACTGAAGCTAAAAGTTTCTAAGTCCATGTGTCGACACCCAGAGGGAAAGTGTCGACACTTGAGAAAGCTTGTGTCGACACCCAGACAAGCAGTGTCGACACTTGGAGTAATTGTGTCGACACCTGAGAAGAAGAGTCGACACCAGACAGAAAGTGTCGACACTTGGAGCTGTGTCGACACTCAGTGAAGAAGAATGCAGAAAAGCTGTGTCGACACTTAGCAGAAGTGTCGACACCTAGAAGAGCTGAGTCTACATCAGAAAGTGTCGACACTTGGAGTTGTGTCGACACTCAGCAAAATTCTGCAGAGACTAAGGACAAGTGTCGACACTCAACACAATGTGTCGACACTCAATCAGCAGAGTCAACATATGAAGAATGTGTCGACACTCAGCACAATGTGTCGACACACACTCAAAGGAGTCAACACTTGAAGTATGTGTTGACACTTAGCACAATGTGTCGACACACAACCAGAAGAGTCAACACTTGAAGAAAGTGTCGACACCCAGCACAATGTGTCGACACTTAGTTGAAGACTCTACACTTGAAGAAAGTGTCGACACAAGGAGCTGTGTCGACACTTAGCAAAGAACAGAAAAGTTTACAAAATATTCTAAGTACAAGTGTCGACACTAAGGGAATGTGTCGACACTCAGCTGAAGAAACAAAATTGAAGACTTGTGTCGACACCAAGAAGCAGTGTCGACACTTGACAGTTTCAACACATGAAGATGTGTCGACACAAAGGAGATGTGTCGACACTTAGAAGAATTCAACAAGATACAGAAGATCAAGTACTTGTGTCGACACTTAATTTCAGTGTCGACACTTGAAGAAGAATCTGTGTCGAGACATACAAGGAGTTGTGTCGACACCTTGTAGACTTGTGTCGACACTTACACAACATGTGTCGACACTTGGTCTATAAGTGTCAACACTTAAGAACAGAAAGTCTCGACACTATCTGACAGTTAGAGAATTTCAAGAATTGACTGGATGACATGACAGCTGCCGTTCCAGCCGGTTTACAGCACTTGTCAGAGATGTCAGAAGTCAGTTATGAACCGGACCAGTCGGTTACCATGAAGAAGGCCTATAAATAGGCACAGACTGTTTACAGAAAAAAAGTGGTTGATAAGGTGTTAATAAGAAGTTGTTGAAGCTATTTGAAGTAATTAATCAGATTAATCAAGTAATCAGAAAAGTGGTACACAGAGAATCAACACAAGAAGATCTGGCAGTCCAACTGCAGATCTAAGAAGTTGGAGAGAGAGAGCTCCAATCAAGAATTCAGTCTTTGGAACTAAGGTTGAGAAGAAGGATTCAGAATCATCTGGATCTTAAGAAGCAGAGGTCAAGGATCAACTGTAGAGGATTCAGACTAATTCAGTTCTACTCAAGAAGCTTTGAAGGAAGCTAAGTCAGTTTGGATCTAGCTGAGTTCTTCCAAGAACTCTTCAAGAAACTCTCAACTCCTCTCTTATTTTCTGAGTTGTAGAGTTAGTTATTGTAATTCAATTTTAACTTGTAGGATCCATTGGATCTGAGTGAATTGTAAGCCTATATTATAAAGGCTGAGGGTAGGGCTTGGTTGCTTGAGTGTAGGAGTTGAAGAACTCTGAGTGTAGGCCTTGATTGGCTAAGTGTAGGCCTGGGTGGCTGAGTGTAGGCCTTGGTGGCTGAGTGTAAGGCCTTGGGCCTGAGGTGTAGGAACCTAGTTGGGTTCTGAGATAGTGGAGAAGTTTTGGCCGAATCTAGTACACTGCTAGATAGGCGAAGGGGGAAAGTGGATGTACCCAAAGATTGGGGAACCACTATAAATTTGTGTGTCTGCTGTGCTGTGCTGTGCTGTGGATTAGCAGTTTATATTTTGTTATTGCTGTTAGCTGTAGAAATCTGTGAGATAACTGTTTTGCTGCCAACAAAGTTTTAAAAAGGTTTAGGTCACCTATTCACCCCCCCCCCCCTCTAGGTGTTTAGGTACCATATCTTTCAAGTGGTATCAGAGGGAGGTTCTTCAAAAAGGACTAACTGTCTGAGGAGATCCAGTTTGGCAGATTCAGTGTAAGTCAGAACACAGTTTCAAGAAAATCAAGAACATGGGTTCTTCAGAGAATCACAAGGAATTGGGTTCAATGAAACTGCCCATATGCAGAAAAGAGATCTTTGGGATCTGGAAAGAAAGGGTTAGGCTATTTATGGAGGCCTCTGACCCTAGAATCTACATCACAGTCAAAGAGGGGCCATATGTGCCCATGAAGGTTTCAGTTTTGGATGCTACACAGAGAACTCCAAAGGATTTCTCTGAGATGACTAAGGATGAAATTGTCCTAGCCACTATGGACAAGAGGGCACAAAACATTATAGTAAGTGCCATTGATGATGCCACTTTTCAGAACTTAATTCACTGTAAAACAGCAAAAGAGATGTGGGATACTCTCATTGTCTATATGGAAGGTTCTGAAGAAGTTAGGCAAGATAGGAAGTCCTTGCTTAATCAAGAGTATGAGAGCTTTAGGCAAGGAAGAGGAGATAGCATCACTGAATGCTACAAGAAGTTCTATAGAATTGTTAATGAACTCATGTCCTATGGAAGAGAGTTCACTAACTATGAATTGAATGATAAGTTCTTAAGGTCCCTAACCAAAGATTGGGACACCAAGATCTGTGCCATCAGAGAAATGGCAAAGTTGGGAGAAATTCCTCCTCCCACACTGTTTGGCAAGTTGTTGTCTTATGAGATGCAGCTGTCAGTGAGAAAAGAGGAGGAAAAATCAACAAGGACTGAGCACAGGGAAAGGACTGTTGCCTTCAAGTCAGAAGTACCTAGAAAGGGCAGGACTAAGTCATCAACTCCTCCTCCAGAGGTAGTTGAATCAGAATCTGATGAGTCTGTTAGCACAAAGTCTACAAGCAGTGAAAGTGATGAAGACTTTGCTGCATTCACCAGACATTTTCAGAAATTCCTGAAGAAGAAACAGTGGAGGTCCAGACCTTCATTTTCCAAAGGGAAAGAAGTCCAGTATCAGGAGAAGAAGCCTTCAAAGAAGGACAAGAAAAAGACAAAGACTAGCAAGGCAACTGGGTCTAAGATAGTGTGTTACTGCTGCAATAGACAGGGTCATGTTATTGCAGATTGTCCTGAGAGAAGAAAAGAATCCAGTGACAAAAAGAAGACTCACTTCAAAGGAAATAAGGAGAAGTCCTTTGTTGCAAAGAATGAGAAGACTCTTTCAGACATTTCTTCTTCAGATACTGAGACAGATGCTGAAGCCTACATAGGGCTATTTGCTGAAGAAGAAGAGTTTATGCAGATCATGGAATCAATCTATGAACAAGAAGAGTGTCAGTGCCAAGGACTGATGGCATTGACTGAAAGTACCAAAATCCTGGAGCAGCCAGGACCTAGTCAGGTACAAAGTCCTACTCAAAGTTCAGATTCCAGTTCTAGTTCAGAGTCAGATTCATCTTCATCAAGTGATGGAAGTGTTTCTGAATCTGAGGGAGATATTCATCAGCTCTTAGATGAATATAAAGTACTGTTGCAAGCCTATAATAAAAGCAAGATCCTAGCCAAAAGTCAGGCAAAGGAGATTGCTGATCTCAAGGCAGCTGCAACAGATTTTGAGAAGAAATTTGATCAAAAGCTCAATGAGGTAGCCAGGCTGAAACACATTACTATGATTCAGATGGGAACTATCACCTATAAAAATGATCAAATTAAGAGACTGGAGATCAATCTTCAGAAGGAAAGAGAGCTAGTTGCTAGGTTTTCAAAACCTAAATCAGTGCTACCCTTGATTGATGAATTTGTTCATCATAAAGGAAAGGCTGGATTGGGTTTTATTAAACCAGCTAGGACTGTTCAGGATCAGTCTAAGTCCAAGGGCAAAGCCCCAACATTCAATAAGCCTGCTGTAGTCAAGACAAGCCAAGTCTGTACCTAAGCAAAGGTACAACAAGTTTGAATGCTGGTGCTGTGGCAAAGTTGGCCACTTTGCCTTGGACTGTTGGCACAATGCAAGTGCCAATGGGAGTAGCAAGCTACCTGGTGGAAAGCCAGTAGGTAGCTATGTCATGTTGCAAACTAACAATCACCAAGGACCCAAGTTTACTTTGGGTTCTAAGGTTCATTAATTTGTTTTGCAGGTGAATCCAAGTGGCCATACCCCAACATGGTACTTGGATAGTGGATGTTCCAGACATATGACTGGAACAAGGGGACTACTGAAGGACTACATTCCAATCAAAAATGGTCCTAAAGTGACCTTTGGTGGTTCTGAAAAAGGAATCATCAAAGGGTTTGGTAACATTTCTTCAAACCTTGTTACCATTACTCAAGTGGCTTATGTTAAAGGGTTGAAACACAACCTTATAAGTATAAGTCAGTTAAGTGATGTAGGGTATGACATCTCATTTGTTAAAAATGGTTGTCATATCAAGAGGTCAAGTGATCAAGAGATCATTTTGACAGGTTATAGGAAGAGAAATGTCTATTGTCTAGACATTATGGTTGAGAACAATAGTTCTCCAGTTTGTCTTGTAGCTGATGAGACAGTCTCTCAATGTGTCAAATGGCACAAGAGGCTTGCCCATCTTAATTACAAGACTATTAGCAAACTCTTTAGCAAAGAGTTAGTGAGGAATGGTCCTCAAGTTAAGTGTGTTAAAGATGGCATTTGCTCAGCTTGTCAAAAGGGCAAGCAGACCAAATCCACCTTTAAAAGCATTGAGAACAAAGATGCTGTGAGGTGCTTATACCTCTTGCATATGGATCTCTTTGGTCCAATGCCAGTTCACAGCTTAGGTAGGAAGGTCTATACCTTTGTAGTTGTTGATGACTACTCAAGGTTTTCCTGGGTGTTCTTCTTAAGGCAGAAATCTGAAACACCTAGTGTCTTCTACAGCTTTGTCAAGCAAATTCAGAATGAACTAAATAGTACTGTGGTCAAAATTAGAAGTGACCATGGTACTGAGTTTCAATCTGAAAGCATGACAAAACTATGTGAAGACTTTGGGATATTTCAAGAATTCTCTTCACCTAGAACACCTCAGCAAAATGGCATTGCTGAGAGGAAGAATAGAACCTTGATAGAGGCTGGTAGAACCCTACTTAGTGATACATCACTGCCTGAGTATTTCTGGGCTGAAGCAGTTAACACTGCATGCCATGTGATAAATAGGGCTACCATCACTAAAAGGTTAAATAAGACCCCCTATGAAGTTGTGAAAGGCAGGAAACCAAACCTATCCTATTTCAGGATTTTTGGTTGCAAATGCTTCATACTTAACAATGGGAAGTCTTACTTAACTAAGTTTGCTGCCAAGTCCCAAGAGGGAGTGTTTGTTGGGTACAGCAATAATAGTAAGGCTTATAGAGTCTACAACTTGACTACACAAGTTGTAGAGGAGTCTGTGCATGTAGTTTTTGATGAGACAAAACTTATTAACAATGAGTTGTCTAGTAGTGTGTGCAGCCCCACAGGTCTTACTAAGAAGATGGACAAGCTAACCATAGAAGATGTACCTGCTGCAAGACAGCAAGTAGAATAAGATGGCTTATGTCCAGGGGGAGAACTACATGTACCAGGAGCTGAAGAAGTACAAAGAACTCAGCATGATGAAGATGCTGTAGAAGTACAACCAGAAGTAAGGATGCCTCCAGCCAACAGGCATCTAAGAGATCATCCAGTAGAGCTGATTATTGGAGATCCAAGACAAGGTGTTCAGACAAGGAGCAGAAATCAGAATGCTGTAGTATATTCAAGTTTTCTGTCTCAAATAGAACCAAAGAAATTTGAAGAAGCTATACAAGATCCACAGTGGACTGAAGCAATGCAGGAAGAACTTAATCAGTTCAAAAGGTGCAAGGTTTGGGACCTGGTTCCTAAATCTAAAGATCACAATGTGATAGGAACAAAGTGGATCTACATGAATAAGTTAGATGAACAAGGAGTCATCATTAAGAATAAAGCAAGATTGGTTGCTAAAGGTTATAGGCAAGAAGAAGGTATTGATTTTGATCAAACCTTTGCTCCAGTAGCCAGACTGGAAGCCATAAGGATGTTCTTGGCCTATGCAACCTATCAAGGATTCAAGGTATACCAAATGGATGTGAAGTCAGCATTCCTAAATGGTAATCTAAAGAAGAAGTATATGTGGAGCAGCCTTCAGGTTTTGTTGATCCTACTCTTCCACATCATGTCTATAGACTTAGGAAAGCATTGTATGGGTTAAAGCAAGCTCCTAGAGCTTGGTATGAAACCCTATCTAGTTTCCTCATTGAGAACAAGTTCTCAAGGGGGAAAATAGATAAGACTCTATTCCTTAGGGAATCTAGAGGCAAAGTCATTCTTGTCCAAATATATGTAGATGACATTATATTTGGGTCTACTGAAAGTAGCCTTTGCAAAAAGTTTGCAAAGCTTATGCAAAGTCAATTTGAGATGAGTAGTATGGGAGAGCTGAAGTTTTTCTTGGGTCTCCAAGTTAAACAGACTGAAAATGGTTTATCCATATGTCAGTCAAAGTTCACCCTAGAACTCATAAGGAAATATGGTATGGATTCATCCAGTACCATGAAGACTCCTATGGGGTCAAGTATGTCTCTTAGCAAGGATGATGCAGGGAAACCTGTAGATGAAACCTTGTATAGAGGGATAGTTGGCTCCCTACTATACTTGACTGCTAGTAGACCAGACATCATGTATGCTACATGTGTTTGTGCAAGGTATCAAGCCTGCCCTAAAGAGTCTCACTTGACTGCAGTCAAGAGAATCTTGAGATATCTAAAGGGCACTCCCTATCTAGGCCTCTGGTACCCTAGGAATGGAGATTTTGATCTAACAGGTTATACAGATGCAGATTTTGCAGGATGCAAAGAGGATAGGAAGAGCACAACTGGAACCTGTCAATTCCTAGGTGGAAGAATAATTTCATGGAGCAGCAAAAAGCAGACTAGTGTGGCTATCTCCACAGCTGAGTCAGAATATGTAGTTGCAGGAAGTTGCTGTGCTCAACTTCTGCGGATTCAACATCAGCTAGAAGACTATAGATTTCAGGTAAGTAGAACTCCACTTTTCTGTGATTCTACAAGTGCTATTTCAATAGCTAATAATCCTGTATCACATAGTAGAACTAAACATATTGAGATTAAATATCACTTTCTTAGGGAGCATGTAGAAAGAAATGATATTGCACTTGAATATGTTAAAACTGATAATCAGATAGCTGATATGTTTACTAAGCCCTTAGAAGAAGCTAAGTTCAATAGGTTCAAAATTGAACTAGGTATGATAAACTTAGACTAAGTTTACAGAACTAAAAATTGGCCAAGTAAAAAGGTGTCGACACATAGACAAGTCTATGTCGACACAGAATAGTAAGTGTCGACACTTCAGGAAAATGGTGTCGACACATCTAGGAAGTTGGTGTCGACACTTCAGAATGTTAGTGTCGACATATGTCGAGTTGGTGTCGACACATCCAATGAGGTGTCGAGACATTATAAGTCAGTGTCGACACTTATTGCCAGTGTCGACACATCTTTAGTAATCCATCCCGCCTGTTCGTCTTCAAACCAGAAAGGTATAAATAAGATTCTGTCTTTGTTTGTCGACACGCTTTCAGAGTTTCGAGACCAAACTACTGTGTCGACATTTCTCTTTTCTAAAGACTAATTCTACAAACCCTAATGGCTCCCAAGCTCGAGGAGAATGTCAATGAAGGCTATGAACTGGTTCGTGGCGCGTTCGACGATGGCGATCAAGAAATCAAATCGACGGTAACCCTAGTCACAGATTCTGGATTGGAGTACTTGGTTTCAGAACCAACCAAAATATGGAAGAAGGAAGTTCTTGAATTCCTTACTGGAGCTTCTGTAGATGACTCAGGTTACAGAATCAAATCAAGAGTGCATGGAACCAAGGTCAAGATTTCACCCAAAACTCTGAGAAAGGTACTTCAGCTACCTAAAATTCAAGCAGAAGAGGAAGTGACTACATCTAAGACCAGGGAAGCACTTACCTGGTGTGGTCTAGATCCTAAGATGAAGATAGGATCTGTATTCAACAGGAAAGGAATGAATAACCAAGGAAAATTCCTGTCTGAAATTGTGGGGAAAGTTATACTCAGCAAGACTGGAGGGCATGACAGGGTGTCAGCCTCCATGTTCAGTGTTATGACCAGAATTATCTTCAACCTAAAAACAGATTGGTCAATGGTTGTGTATGAGAAAATTAAAGAAAGTCTGAAGAAGCCCAATCTGGGCAGAATACTAAGTCTCTACCTGGCTGGTACAATACCAGAGGTAATGAGCAATGCTGCTGGTAGCAAGATCAACCATATGAGAAGGATGGATATGAGGATATTTTCCAGGTGGGAAAGAGTACTATCTAAGGAAATACCTACCCCAGAGAAGCAAGTTTCTAAGAAAGATTCACCTCCAAAGAAGAAGAGGAAGATAGCTCCTGTGACACAGGAGTCCTCCAGCAGTTCAGGTAGTGAAGAACAAGTTGTTTTCACTCCTGACAGTCAAGAGGAAGTGGCTGCAGAGAAGTCTCCTGCTCCTCAAGAGATAGCTGAAATCCAGGGGGAGCTGCCTCCAGCTAGCCCCATGCATAAGGATCCAAGCCAGGGGGAGCCTCCAGCTGTAGAACAACCCTCTACACTGGAGAGTGAGCAAGCTACAATCTTTATCCAAGAGGTACTTTCTGACCTCAATACTTTAGACTTTTCTGTAATAGATTCTGATTTGTCTGATGTCCATCAGCAAACTCAGCAAGCAAATCAAGAACCAGATGTTGTTCTCCAAGACACATCAGTAGTACAAGAAGTAGTTCCTGATAAAGTAGTTGATGAACCCAGTACTTCTCCTGCACAGTCTCCAGCTGAATACACAATGGAAGATCTATTTCTTAATTTAGATCAAGAGGATTTTGACATGGACAAGCATGTTGCTGCTGAAGAGAAGGGTGCTGCTGCTGAGGGGGAGACACTGCAAGTTCAGGAAGAGCCTATAAGGCAAGAAAGTGAGAAAGCACTTGATGTGCAAGCTGACCAACCATCAAGCCCTAAGGACAGGGTGAATATAGCCAGTACTTCAGAGTCTGAGGAAGATGAGACTGAACAAGCTAAAAAGAAGAAACTCTTTGTATTCAAGAGAAGAAGTCAGAGCTACAAGAAGGCTCTACAAACTGTTGCTCAACAATCCTTAGTCACACAAGCTCCATCTCCTGATTACAGTGCCTTAATGGTAGCCCTGCAAATCAAGCTGGATGAGCAAAGGAATGCTATAGAGACTTATGTTGATGAAGGTCACAAGACCCTACAATTTGATCTGGCACAGGACATCAAGTCAATAAGGTTTGAAATGAACCTTAATAAAAAAGGAGATGAATGAATGCTTCCACAAGGGTGGAAATGCAGTGGTGTTTCTGGCAACACATCAAGAGAAGATAAAGGAAAAAATAGATGATATAGCATTGAAGCAGGGCTATGTGCTGGAAAATCAACTAAGGATGAATGACAATCTGACAGCTTCTCACAATGCTATAGTCACTGAACTAAAGAATAAGACTGCTGAACCTTCAACATCATCTGCTGCTGTACAGGCTGAATTTGATAAAGCTTTTCAAGATGAAATTGCTGCTGTCAAGACTGCAATCAAGGATTCACAGAAGGTCATTTCTGAACAACTTACCAAGCTTAGACCTTACTTTAAGGATGACATCAGGTACTTGGACAGTCAGATCAGATTCCAAAAGGATGATGTGAGAGACCATGTTGCACAAGAAGTCATAAAGGGGGAGAGGGTGTTAGTCAAAGCTAGCTCTGACCATGCCAAATGGATATCTAACTCCATCAGAGCTACACTGGGCTATCCTCCCCTGTATGATGATGATAATGTTGCTGAATCTGGAATTCAAAGTGCATATCTTGGAGGTGAGCAACAGGAAGTAGCTCAGGTGATTTATCCACCTCCAGATTTTGACATGGTTCATGCAGAAGTAAGCACAATGTATAGTCCCCCAGCTGGAGAGTCCAAAGTTGTTCTGGAAAAGGTTGTTCAACCTGTTACAGCAGCTATGCAAGAGGCTTTGGACAAGGAAGAAGAGACAAGGCTGTCAAAGAAGAAGTTTAGGGAACTAGCTGAGCAAAAACCAGATTTTGAACAGTGGAGCCCTACTTCTAGGAACATCATTCTCACAGCCTGGAAAGCAGCCAAGGACAATGCTCATGAAAGGAACAAATGGTTCTCAGAAGCAGAATGGAGGAAGCATGAGATTAGGCAGGAAGCCATTGTCCAGTATAGAAGGAAGGCTAAGTTAGGAAAGCTACCTCCTACAGCTGTGGAGCCTAGCAAGTACTTTCCTAAGCCCTATCATTACTTTGAGAGGCAAAAGATCAAGGCTGATAAGAAAGATCTCAAAGGCAAGAAGCCTGCTGATGCTGAGCCTGCTGCTGCTGCTGTAAAGGCCAAAGTACAAGCTGGGAAAGGAATAGTTATAAAAGAACCAGATCAGAACTAGACTAAGATTAGACTAAGAAACATTGTTATAATCTTTTACATATGAAATAGTTTTGTAAAACAATGGAACTGTATTAAAACAATGTTAGAATAATTTTTGATAAATATATCTCATGATTGTTCAGAAGCATGTGTCTATTTCTTGTTTGTTCTGCAATGTTTAATGAGTATACATGTGTGCTTTATTACATGTTTAAGTTTACCCTGTTGACATATACCTGCTTTACATCATTTTATAATTTTTAATTATGAGTGGTGTATATCATTGACTAAGGGTTATGACTTCTCCAAATAGGGGGAGATTGTTGGGTACATTGGTCAAATGTACCTGATTTGAAGAAGCCTCACCTAACTCAATGATATACATCATAATGTATTTGATGTTTGTTTGAGTTACTTGTGTAGGTTAGGTATACACTGGACTGAAGCTAAAAGTTTCTAAGTCCATGTGTCGACACCCAGAGGGAAAGTGTCGACACTTGAGAAAGCTTGTGTCGACACTTGGAGTAATTGTGTCGACACCTGAGAAGAAGAGTCGACACCAGACAGAAAGTGTCGACACTTGGAGCTGTGTCGACACTCAGTGAAGAAGAATGCAGAAAAGCTGTGTCGACACTTAGCAGAAGTGTCGACACCTAGAAGAGCTGAGTCTACATCAGAAAGTGTCGACACTTGGAGTTGTGTCGACACTCAGCAAAATTCTGCAGAGACTAAGGACAAGTGTCGACACTCAACACAATGTGTCGACACTCAATCAGCAGAGTCAACATATGAAGAATCTGTCGACACTCAGCACAATGTGTCGACACACACTCAAAGGAGTCAACACTTGAAGTATGTGTCGACACTTAGCACAATGTGTCGACACACAACCAGAAGAGTCAACACTTGAAGAAAGTGTCGACACCCAGCATAATGTGTCGACACTTAGTTGAAGACTCTACACTTGAAGAAAGTGTCGACACAAGGAGCTGTGTCGACACTTAGCAAAGAACAGAAAAGTTTACAAAATATTCTAAGTACAAGTGTCGACACTAAGGGAATGTGTCGACACTCAGCTGAAGAAACAAAATTGAAGACTTGTGTCGACACCAAGAAGCAGTGTCGACACTTGACAGTTTCAACACATGAAGATGTGTCGACACAAAGGAGATGTGTCGACACTTAGAAGAATTCAACAAGATACAGAAGATCAAGTACTTGTGTCGACACTTAATTTCAGTGTCGACACTTGAAGAAGAATCTGTGTCGAGACATACAAGGAGTTGTGTCGACACCTTGTAGACTTGTGTCGACACTTACACAACATGTGTCGACACTTGGTCTATAAGTGTCAACACTTAAGAATAGAAAGTCTCGACACTATCTGACAGTTAGAGAATTTCAAGAATTGACTGGATGACATGACAGCTGCCGTTCCAGCCGGTTTACAACACTTGTCAGAGATGTCAGAAGTCAGTTATGAACCGGACCAGCCGGTTACCATGAAGAAGGCCTATAAATAGGCACAGATTGTTTACAGAAAAAAAGTGGTTGATAAGGTGTTAATAAGAAGTTGTTGAAGCTATTTGAAGTAATTAATCAGATTAATCAAGTAATCAGAAAAGTGGTACACAGAGAATCAACACAAGAAGATCTGGCAGTCCAACTGCAGATCTAAGAAGTTGGAGAGAGAGAGCTCCAATCAAGAATTCAGTCTTTGGAACTAAGGCTGAGAAGAAGGATTCAGAATCATCTGGATCTTAAGAAGCAGAGGTCAAGGATCAACTGCAGAGGATTCAGACTAATTCAGTTCTACTCAAGAAGCTTTGAAGGAAGCTAAGTCAGTTTGGATCTAGCTGAGTTCTTCCAAGAACTCTTCAAGAAACTCTCAACTCCTCTCTTATTTTCTGAGTTGTAGAGTTAGTTATTGTAATTCAATTTTAACTTGTAGGATCCATTGGATCTGAGTGAATTGTAAGCCTATATTATAAAGGCTGAGGGTAGGGCTTGGTTGCCTGAGTGTAGGAGTTGAAGAACTCTGAGTGTAGGCCTTGATTGGCTGAGTGTAGGCCTGGGTGGCTGAGTGTAGGCCTTGGTGGCTGAGTGTAAGGCCTTGGGCCTGAGGTGTAGGAACCTTGTTGGGTTCTGAGATAGTGGAGAAGTTTTGGCCGAATCTAGTACACTGCTAGATAGGCGAAGGGGGAAAGTGGATGTACCCAAAGATTGGGGAACCACTATAAATTTGTGTGTCTGCTGTGCTGTGCTGTGCTGTGGATTAGCAATTTATATTTTGTTATTGCTGTTAGCTGTAGAAATCTGTGAGATAACTGTTTTGCTGCCAACAAAGTTTTAAAAAGGTTTAGGTCACCTATTCACCCCCCCCCTCTAGGTGTTTAGGTACCATATCTTTCAAATATGCAGAGCAAGATCCCCACTGGATTATTGCAATGCAAGAGTAGCTCAATCAATTTGAGAGATGTAGAGTTTGTCATTTAGTTCTAAGACCTAAAGACTACCCAGTCATTGGAACTAAATGAGTCTCCAGGAACAAATTGGATACACAAGGATCAATTGTTAGGAACAAAGCAAGACTGGTAGCCCAAGGTTATTCATAAGAACAAGAAATTGACTATAATCAACCTTTGCTCCCATTGCAAGACTTGAAGCCATCAGGATATTTCTTGCATATGCTGCCTATCAGAAGTTCAAAGTACATCAAATGGATGTCAAAAGTGCATTCCTCAATGGAGAACTAAAAGTGGAAGTTTATGTTGAACAACCTCCAGGTTTTATCTCCTCAACTCATCCATCTTATGTTTTTAAGCTGCATAAAGCTCTTTAAGGTTTAAAGCAAACTCCAAGAGTTTGGTATGAGACCTCAACTAGCTTTCTTTTAGAACATAAGTTTATTAGAGAAATTGTAGATAGGACTTTATTCATTAGACATCATAAATCAAAAATTTTGCTAGTCCAAATCTATACAGATGATATAATATTTGACTCTACTGATTCCAAACTTTGCAAAAGGTTTTCTGACCTGATGAATTCAAAGTATGAAATGAGCAGCATGAGTGAACTATCCTACTTCCTTGGTCTACAAGTGAAGCAAACCTCTAATGGTATCTTTATATCCCAGTCAAAATATGCTAAAGAGCTACTCAAAAGATTTGGGATAACTGATGCCTCGTCCAAGAAAACATCCATGCCATCCAATATTGTAGTTGATTCTGCTGAACAGGGCAAACTAGTTGATCAGAAAACATATAGGGCTATTGTTGAGTTCTTATTATATCTTACAGCTGGTAGGCCTAATATTATGTTTGATACTTGCATTTGTACTAGATTTCAGGTCAATCCTAAAGAATCACATCTTATTTTATTAAAAAGAATTTTAAGATATATAAAGGGTTGTCCTAATTTAGGACTCTGGTATCCTACTGAGTCAGAATTTGAATTATCTGGATTCTCAAATACTGACTTTGATGTATGTAGAGTTGACAGGAAAAGCACATCAGGAACTTGTCAGTTCCTTGGTGATAGGTAAGTATCCTGGTTTTGCAAAAAGCAAACTTTTGTATCAATGTCAACTGCTGAAGCAGAATACATAGCAGCAGGTAGTTGTTGTTCACAAATTTTGTGTATTCAAAATCATCACCTGGATTATGGTTTCAACTTAAATAATTCAACTATATATTGTGATAACACCAGTGCAATTTCTATTGCACAAAATCCAGTACATCATAGTAGGACAAAATATAAAGAGATTAGACATCATTTCATTAGAGATTGTGTGGACAAAATAAAATTAAACTTGTCTTTATCTCTACTAATTTACAAAGAGCAGATATTTTCACCAAACCCTTAGATGAAAAGAAACATCTATTCTTCAAAAATCAGTTAGGTATGATTAATGGAGAAGCTTTAATTTAATTTTTGTCTATGCTCGACGGATTGTTCATGTTTCGTCGAACGGAGATCGACGAACTACAAATTGTTCGTGGAGTGTTCGTCGAACGGAGATCGACGAACCTTCCTTTGGAAAACATTTTCGTCGAACGGAGATCGACGAATTTGTTTCAGAAAATTTTTCATCGAACGAAGATCGACGAAATTTGTTTCAAAAAAATTTTCATCGAACGGAGAACGACGAACTGTTTCCCCCTCTTCAGACTTAGATTGATGCTTTTATTTCTTTATGAGATTTTTCGTCGAACTGAGTTCGAAGTTTTTAATGTTTCATCGGACGGAGTTTGTCTTTTCATCTTTTGAAAACTTATAATAGTGTTTTCATCAAACTCCATCCCTCACTTTCCAGTTCTTGTGCACTTGATCTTTTGTTTTTGCAGGCTTGGCGATTTCGGCGGTGACCCTCTCTAGAATAAAATTTGATGCAGGGTTTGACATCGACATTGATTCGTTCAGCCATTCCGATCAAATCTTCAAGAACATACTTCAGTTATTTGGGGCATCACAGTTGAGACAGTTCATGACTTTGAGGATCAAACTTCCAGTGTAGGAAATCAAAGAATGGGTATTCATATAAACCTTTCCAGATCAAACCTCCATTTCTGAATCAATTTCTAGACACCGGGTTTCTCTTTCCCCTGCCATTCTAACTGAAGTTTTTGGATTAATCAATGGAGAAGATGATTTTGAACTATCTAGCACTGAGTTTGAGGATATACTAGTTATAATGGGTCACTCCCAAAGAAACCCTAACAAAGTGCTGAAGAAGAACTTGTCTGCTGAATATAAGTTCTTAGCAGATGTAGTTGGTAAGGTAATTTTGGGCAAGCACTCAGCCCATGATTACATAACCAGACACCAATTCCTTTTGATGTGTGCCCTGATTAATCAAAAATCAGTGAACTGGGAAGAAATTTTGTTTGATTTGATTAAGAAGAAAATTAGTAAGAAGGATGTCAGTTTTGGTAGAATTCTAGGAATCTTCTTACAGGCAAAGGTTCCAGAATTATTGGTCTCCCCATCCATATTCATAAATGCCTCTGAGAGGCTTACCTCTGCCCTCTTTGGCAGATGGGATAGGGTTATTACCAAGCCTTCCAGGGCTTCCTCTTCCAAGATAGCTTCATAGGACACCAGGGTTATAATAGCAACTTCACCAACCCCTGAAGAAGCTCCTGCTCCTCATATTCCCTCTCCTCCTCCTCCATCTCCACATCATCCAATATTTTCTTCATCAACTCCCCTTGTTGATGTTTCTACACTTCAACAACCATCCACTGACACATCTTCTACTTCCATCCCTTCTGTCTCACCATCCAGACCACCCTCACCAATCCACATTCCTAAGGAAACACCATCTCCATCTCCTCAATCACCTCCACCACCACATCTACCATTATATATTGATGACATAGATCCAATACTGTCATCTCTCAATTTTGATCTACTATCATTTTTATCTCCACAACATTCCCCTATTCAGGAAGATACTATCCTCCCTGATATCTCAACATCCAACATTCCAACTGACATTCAAACACCATCAATTCCACAAGCATTCACTATCTGTACAACCTGCTCCATGCCATCCTCTTCTATATCAGCCATAATTCTTGAGCTTATTACCAATACACTCAAGAAACTCATAGATGAGGTCATTGCTCCACTTGCTGCTTCCATCACTACACTCTCCTCACAACTTTCTTCTTTCTCCACTGTCCCTTCTTCTGGGGCCTGGGTTCAAGACTCTTTGAATCCAGGCAGGGGGGATATTTTCAATGAAGAAGCTCCAAAAATTCATGAAGAAGATCCAACAGCAATTCCAGTAGCAGCAGCAGTAATTCCAGAAACAGATACAGTAATGCTTCTAGTTTGTACAAAAGAAGAAGCACCAGATTTCTCAATTCCAGAAATCATCACTGTTGGTGATTTTACCATTAATCCCACAGTTGATATTTCTTCATTCCTTTATTCTTTTGATACAGTTTATAACAATTTACTAGTTTTTACCAATTACTTTAAGGCTATAGTCTGCTACACAGAATTAATAAGTCCTCTAGTATTGGAACAACTAAGGACAAGTTTTGCACTTAAAGAGAATATTATAGTGCAAATAACTACTACAGAGTTGAAAGAAATAGTGCCTACCACCTAGAGGGGGGGGGGTGAATAGGTGTAATTTTTTCTTTTGCTTTAAAGGCAGACAATCAGTTTTGTATTTTAAACATCAATGGCAAATTCTACAATTAACAGCACAGCAATCACAGAAATAAACATTCACAGAGTGCACACAGATTTTATAGTGGTTTCCCAAGGTCTGGGTACATCCACTTTCCCCCTTCACCTATCTAGTAGTGTACTAGATTCGGCATAACTTCTGCACTTCTCCTCAGATCCTCAGATCATATAGCTCAGAACCCCAAACCAGGTTCCTACAACTCAGAGTGTCCCCACTCCTACAACTCAGGCACAAAGCCCTACCACTCAGTCTTCAACAAGACCTACTGTAACGCCCTGAAACTCAAAAGAGCGACGGGGGACGTTTTGGGCTAGTTTTGGGTTCTGGCAGGAGACACACGGCCTGGGACATGGGCGTGTCCCAGGGCGTGTCGACCCGTGTCGACACTCAGCCCGCAAAGTCGATACTCTGCTCTCGACGAAGTGTCGAGACATGGCATACGGCCTGCGACACGGGCGTGTTGCAGGGCGTGTCGACCCGTGTCGACAATCGTCCCGGGGAGTCGACGAATTTTGCTCGACGAAGTGTCGAGACAAGGCACACGGCCTAGGACACGGGCGTGTCCAAGGCCGCGTCGTGACGTCGAAGAACTTCGCTCGACGAAGTGTCGAGTGTCGAGACCGTGTACACGGCCTGGAGCCCAGGCATGTTCGAGTGGACATGGGTTAGGATACGGGCGTGTCCTAGAACCCGTGTAGTTCTCGGGTTGTTTTCGGGATAAATCGATGGGGGTACACGGCAGGCCACACGACCGTGTCAGGTGGAACACGGGCGTGTCAGGTCGAAAACGGGCGTGTTTGACGCTCGTGTGTTATTCCAGGCGCGTTGATTTTGATGACGAATGAGGCACACGGCCCTGGACACGGGCGTGTGTCAGGCCGTGTTTGGTCCAGATTGGACATTTCAGTCCCGAATCAAAGTCGTTCGTTTATTTAATTGGTAATCCAACGGCTGAGGGTTGTTCCTGATGGGATATACCCGGGATTGGACTTTGATCACTTTTACTTGAGAGGGTATCTTTCTAAAGCTTAGAGAGAGAGGAGAGCCAAGGAAGGAAGAAGAAGCTAGATCCGGCCATTGGAGGAGTTTCGAAGCTCCAAATCGCGAGCCGACTCCGGATCCACGGAGGCAAAGAGAGTTCGGTGTTTTTCATCCGCTTACTTTTCCATGGCGCCAAAGAGGAATGCTAGGGTAATGATTCTCTTCTTGAGCATGTGTAGCTCTCCTTCTTTGCATAGGAAGCCCGCTCTCGCGAGTTTGCGGTGAGTTGGAGGCATTCCTTCGGGTAAATATGTAAAGTCCCTGTTGTGTAGAGTCCGTAAGCGAGACCAGACATAGGAATCATGTGTGAAGCCTACCCGGACATGTTGGTCTGGATCGGTGATGATGCATTGCATAAATGCCGGAGAAGACTCCGTGCGATTGATTGTTTTTCGGGTTTTCTACGCGGTAGATTGCAACAGGGAGCCTTGGGGATTAACCCAAAGGTGCACCCGAAAAACTGGGCGGACGAGCGATCTTGCCAACTTGGAGGTCTGAGAGCCAACTTGAACATAACCGAGTTATGTGAAATGTGTGACGAAGTGGGACTCGGGAGAAGTTTGACCCGCGCATATGGCTTAAACTGTCGTTGCGATGTGAGCACGGGTTAGATGGAACCGTACCCATTTCTATGTCATTCGGTTAAAGAGACCTAAGGTTACGTGGCACTTGTCGTTGACATAGATGAGGGTCTTCGGCGGTCTATGGCTTAAATTGTCGTGACCCATGCCGGGAAGACAAAATGCTCATAGGTTTGGCCGTCAAAGTGGCGGTGGTGAATCCGGAATGTCTATGGCTTTAATTGACGTGACATCGACCGGTTCACCGAGAATGTGCCCTGAGAGCATGGGGCGTGTGGCCGTGCGAGCCAACGTCTGTGATGAAATGAATATTGATTTATTGCTCGCTTATATGCTAATGAAATGCAGGGAAGGAGCATCGCCGCCCCGAGCAGGGGACGGGATCATTATAATTTGGTCAGTATTGCTGACCGTTGCCTTGTTATGCCACCATGCGGTGGTTTGTTGCTTGCAGGTGCTGCTGGACCAAGCGGTCAATAGCGGGCTAAAGCCCAAATTGCGAAGCCGGCCCTCGAAGGCCTAATTGGAGTGTTTACTGCTTTTATTAATGTATGACCGGCCTGCGTGCCGTGCTTTGGAAATCATGTAATATGAAGTGATCAATTTTGTAAGGCCTTAAGGCCTGTACTTGTGTATGTGCAACATTCCTATTTGGTATTAGTGTACATTCATGCTTTAGTGCTGGGTTCTTTATTGCAACTTATATAAACTGCTTCCGCTAGAATGCTTTGTGTAGGACGTGATGATTGGTTGGATGGTTTCCATGAGTAACCACCCTGTCTGTATGTGGTATATGGCGTCGGGCCCCGGCTGGACCTACTGCTATATGCTATGCGACGGATAGGGGGTGTCACAATTTGGTATCAGACTACTGGTTTTGGTCGGGCTTAAGATGAATTCGTGGGCGAATTCTTTTTAAGGGGTGGTGAGCACATGTGTGTGCGTCATCGTTATAACAGTAAAAGAACCATTGAATGTCCACTTAGGAATGAAATACACGTATTTGAGGAACCTGTGTGTTCCTATAATTGTTGTTTGCAATTTGATTTGGTCGCTTAACGGTGTTTTGTATCACTATAGGTGACCAGAAGTGGTGCTGGGCCGTCGGAACGTCGAGTTTCTGAGGCTAGCATGCACCAGATGTTGCTCCTGCAACACCTCTACCGACTGAGAACTTACGATTGGTGGCCGAAGCAGTGTTGGCCATGATAAATGCGCAGCCGGCAAGGCAAACGTAGCAGCCCGCTCCTGCGATGGAGCAGGAACCTCTTCCAGAGGTTGAGCCGAGGAGAGTGGAACAGGTGGTAGTGGAGCCGGTGGTGCCAAGTAGGGCAACCGAAAGACAGCTCAAGCATGTCATGAGCTTTAATCCTCCGGTATTCTCGAGGTTGACCCCATCTCAAGCTGAGGACTGGCTCTCCAGGGTGAAGAGAGTCATGACAGCAATGGAGACGGAGGAGTGGCAAATGACCACCATCGCTACGTTCCTTCTGGACGGTGAAGCGAGAATGTGGTGGGAAGGATTAGAGCTGCACCTATTGAGAGGTAGGCAACTTGTTGATGTCTCTATGGAGGAGTTCTCGAGATTGTTCTTGGCTAGATATCTCCCTTCGGCGCAGAGGATAGCGTTGGAGAACGAGTTCCTGAAGTTGGTTCAGGGTGAGAAGAGTGTGGATGAATATCTCCACGAGTTTACTCGTTTGTGTCAATATGCTAGCTCCACCATCGCGGATGAGGAGCGCAAGACGAATCGATTCGACGAAGGCTTGAGAGATGAGTTGAGGTTACTACTCTTGGGGCCGATGACGCAGGGTTTCTTGACCTTGGTCAACACGGCCCGGTCCTTGAAGAAGGACATGAAGAATGTGCAAGCAAAGAAAGGCTTGGGTGATAGGAAATCTGAGTTCAAAGTGTCGGCTACTTCAAAGTCCGGCTATCGAAGATTCTTTAAGAAGCCTAAGACTTTGGGTCCAGCTCCTTCTGGTGCTTCTGGGGTGACTACGAGTCGGACCCCGGGCGCGTGTTTTACTTGTGGAAAGCCGGGGCACTTTGCCCATGATTGTTGGAGCGGACGCCCCAAGTCCGAAAGAAAGCCGGGAGCGACTTATGAAGAGAAGGGCAAGGCGGTGGAGTCGGCCGCGTCCCATTATGCTCCGACCCAGCCAAGGGTGTATCATCTTGGCCAACAGGAGGCCATCAAACAGGCTGATGTGGTGACAGGTACGGTTTAATTTATAGCAAGTCAATTTCTTTAAATACTTGTTATACACATGTTACCTTACCACTGCTTGTTTAGGATTTGTTTTGATTTGTGAAAATCCGGCAAGAGCACTCTTTGATACGGGAGCTTCCCACTCCTTCCTGTCCGAAGGATTTATATCACGCATCGGAGTCCCTTCTTCGATGATGAAGGATAAGTTGGATGTGTTGTTGCCCAATGGGTGTTCGATGCGCGCGGATAGGATCTGTGATGTTAAGATTCGTATTGGAAATCAGGAGTTCGATCTGCAAGCATCGTTACTTCCATTGGTGGAGTTCGACGTTATATTTGGCATGGACTGGCTCTCGGAGCAGCAGACCTATATTGATTGCGGTCGCAAGGAGGTCAAGTTAGGAGCAAGTCGTGAGACGACTTTTACGGGCTTAAAGGGGTCGAGCAAGACGTTGATCTCTGCTCTTCAGGTGGTGAAGGCGGTTCGTGCCGGTGCAGAACTGTTCTTTACACTAGTGGAGGTTGCAAATCCGAAGCCCGCGTTGGATAGTATATTAGTGGGAGCTGAGTACCCTGATGTGTTCCCCGAAGATCTTCCTGGAGCCCCGCCTCAGCGGGAGATAGATTTCACGATTGAGCTAGTGCTAGGTGCAAAGCCTGTGTCACGATCTCCATATCGATTAGCGCCTAAGGAAATGGCGGAGTTGAAGGTTCAACTACAGGAGTTGTTGGATCAAGGGTATGTGCGCCCAAGTTCTTCGCTTTGGAGCGCGCCGGTCCTCTTTGTTAAGAAAAAGGACGGAAGCTTGAGACTGTGTATTGATTATTGGGAGCTCAACAAGTTGACGGAAAAGAACAAGTACCTGATTCCCCGGATCGATGACCTTTTTGATCAGTTGGTCGGGTCGACGGTGTAATCGAAGTTGGATCTTAAGTCTGGGTACTATCAGCTGCGAATAAGGGAGAGTGATATCCCGAAGACAACATTTAGTACGAGATACGGGCATTATGAGTTTACGGTCATGCCGTTTGGGCTGACTAATGCGCCGTCAGTGTTCATGGATTTGATGAACAGGACTTTCAGGGAGTACTTGGACCATTTTGTGATCGTCTTCATCGACGATATTTTGGTGTACTCGCAGAGTGAGGAAGATCACTTCAAGCATCTTCATTTGGTTTTGGAGATGCTAAGGAGGAATCAATTGTATGCCAAGTTCTCGAAGTGCGAGTTTTGGTTATCCTCAGTGGCGTTCCTCGGTCATATAGTTAGTGGAGAGGGTATTGCAGTGGATCCGGTGAAGATTGTTGCGATACGGGAGTGACCTGAGCTTGCTACGGTTGCGGAAGTCCGAAGCTTTCTAGGGCTTGCCGGCTATTATAGGCGCTTCGTAGAGAACTTCTTGCGGATAGCGTTACCTCTCACTACTTTGACGAGGAGGGAGCATAAGTTCGTTTGGACGCCGGAGTGCGCGCAAGCTTTTGAGGAGTTGAAGTGTCGGTTGACCACGGCGCCTGTGCTGAGTTCGCCATATGGGACCGAAGGCTATGAGATTTATAGTGATGCTTCGGGCAGCGGTTTGGGTTGCGTGCTACTGCAACACGGAAGTGTAATAGCTTATGGCTCGAGACAGCTAAAAGTGCATGAAAGGAACTATCCGGTCCATGACTTGGAGCTAGCGGCCGTGATTTTTGCCTTGAAGCTGTGGAGGCATTATTTGTACGGTGTGAAGATTGATATCTACACAGATCATAAGAGCCTGAAGTATCTGATTGATCAGAAGGATCTGAATATGCAGTAGCGTAGATGGATGGAGTTCTTGGGAGACTATACATTCAAGATCCACTACGTGCCTGGTAAAGGGAATGCGGTTGCGGACGCGTTGAGTCACCGAGCTCCAGCTCAAGCCAATTGGCTATCGGTGCATGATGAGCGGTTGGTGCGGGAGTTGGAGGCGTTGGAGATTGTTTGTGTGGATAGGCAATCAAGTGCTGAAGCAGTACTGAATTAGACTGAAGTCCAATATGACCTGGCTGATCGGATTTGGCAGGCTTTGGATATGGATGTCCATATAAAGCAGTTCGTGGTAGAGGCTCTGGATGGGTCAAATTCCCAATTGGTTGTGGAGGACGGATTGCTTTGGAAAGACGGTCGTCTGTGCGTCCCAAGTGTGGGCAATTTGCGGGTGGAATTATTGTATGAGGCACACCATACCAAGTACTCGATTCACCCGGGGAGCACGAAGATGTACCGCGATGTAAAGAAATTGTTTTGGTGGCCGGGCTTGAAGAAAGATGTGGCGCTCTACGTAGCGAAGTGTCAAACTTGCGCCTTGGTGAAGGCGGAGTGCCAAAAGACGGGAGGATTTCTTAAGTCCTTGCCTATTTCGGAGTGGAAATTCGACGACATCTCTATGGACTTTGTGAACGGTTTGCCAAGGTCGCAAAAGGGGAACGACGCCATTTGGGTGGTCGTGGATCGGTTAACGAAGGTGTCGCATTTCATTCCACATAGGAAGGATGATCCGGTGGTGAAGTTGGCAAAACTATATGTGGATAATATAGTACGGGTTCACGGTGTGCCCCGCAGCATCGTGAGTGACCGAGATGGGCGGTTCACGTCCAATGATTGGAGGCTAGTGCAACAAATGTTGGGAACAAAATTAAAATTTAGCACAGCCTTTCATCCGCAAACGGATGGGCAGACCGAGAGGGTCAATAGAACCATGGAATACATGCTCCGCATGTGTGTCTTGGACTTTGGAAAGCAATGAGAAGACCACCTTTATTTGGTGGAGTTTGCACACAACAATAGCTACGAGGCGAGTATTCAGATGGCACCCTTCGAGGCCCTATATGGTAGAAAATGTCGCACGTCGTTGTCTTGGCTAGAAACGGGTGAGTCAAAGTTGTATAAGCGATTAGAAGTGGAGGATGCTACTTCTTTGGTGAGAACCATTAGGGAGAGGTTGCTTATCGCTCAGGACCGGCAAGCGAAGTACTATAATGCCAAGCACAAGAACGTGGAGTTTGATGTGGGCGACTATGTGTACTTAAAGATCAAGTCATTCAAGGGTGTCTCGCGGGTGCGGCGATTGAAAAAGCTAAGCCCGAGGTACCTTGGGCCGTTTGAGGTTCTGGAGTGAGTTGGTGAAGCGGCCTATCGGTTGAAGCTTTCAGTGGAGCTTGGTGGATTACATGATGTATTCCATATTTCGGTGCTTCGGAAGGCGGTGCAAGAGCCTATGCAAGTGATCGCGGTTGATCAAGTGCCGGTGGATAGTGGGCTGACGAGAAAAGTCAAGCCCGTGCGGATTGAGGATTCGGAGGTCAAGCGGCTACACAATAAAGAGATCAGGATGGTCAAGGTCCGATGGGACAATTGCGGTCGTGAGAAGCTCTCTTGGGAGCGAGAGCAGACTATGCTTGACGAGTATCCGGAGTTGTTCCGCTCAGCTACAAATTTTGGTTTTGTACATGTCTTTCCTTTATATAATTTCGTGGCCGAAATTCTTTTAAGAGTGGGAGAGTTGTAATGCCCCGAAACTCAAAAGAGCGACGGGGGACGTTTTGGGCCAGTTTTGGGTTCTGGCAGGAGACACACGGCCTGGGACATGGGCGTGTCCCAGGGCGTGTCGACCCGTGTCGATACTCAGCCTGCGAAGTCGACACTCTGCGCTTGACGAAGTGCCGAGACATGGCACACGGCCTGCGACACGGGCGTGTCGCAGGGCGTGTCGACCCGTGTCGACACGAGTCCCGGGGAGTCGATGCATTTTGCTCGACGAAATGTCGAGACAAGGCACACGGCCTAGGACACGGGCGTGTCCAAGGCCGTGTCGTGAGGTCGACGAACTTCGCTCGACGAAGTGTCCAGTGTCGAGACCGTATACACGGCCTGGAGCCCAGGCGTGTTCGAGTGGACACGGGTTAGGACACGGGCGTGTCCTAGAACCCGTGTAGTTCTCGGGTTATTTTCGTGATAAATCGATGGGGGTACACGGCAGGCCACACGGCCGTGTCAGGTGGAACACGGGCGTGTCAGGTCGAACACGGGCGTGTTCGACGCCCGTATGTTGTTCCAGGCGCGTTGATTTTGACGGCGAATGAGGCACACGGCCCTGGACATGGGCGTGTGCCAGGCCGTGTTCGATCCAGATTGGACATTTCAGTCCCGAATCAAAGCCGTTCGTTTCTTTAATTGGTGATCCAACGGCTGGGGGTTGTTCCTGATGGGATATACCCGGGATTGGACTTTGAAACCCTCACTTTTACTTGAGAGGTTATCTTTCTAAAGCTTAGAGAGAGAGGAGAGCCAAGGAAGGAAGAAGAAGCTAGATCCGGCCATTGGAGGAGTTTCAAAGCTCCAAATCGCGAGCCGACTCCGGATCCACGGAGGCAAAGAGAGTGCGGTGCTTTTCATCCACTTACTTTTCCATGGCGCCAAAGAGGAACGCTAGGGTAATGATTCTCTTCTTGAGCATGTGTAGCTCTCCTTCTTTACATAGGAAGCCCGCTCTCGCGAGTTTGCGGTGAGTTGGAGGCGTTCCTGCGGGTAGATATGTAAAGTCCACAATGTGTAGAGTCTGTATCGAGAACGGACATAGGCATGATGTGTGAAGCCTACCCGGACATGTTGGTCTGGATCGGTGATGTTGCATTGCATAAATGCCGGAGAAGACTCTGTGCGATTGATTGTTTTTCGGGTTTTCTACGCGGTAGATTGCAACAGGGAGCCTTGGGGATTAACCCAAAGGTGCACCCGGAAAACTGGGCGGACGCGCGATCTTGCCAACTTGGAGGCCTGAGAGCCAACTTGAACATAACCGAGTTATGTGAAATGTGTGACGAAGTGGGACTCGGGAGAAGTTTGACCCGCGCATATGGCTTAAACTGTCGTTGCGATGTGAGCACGGGTTAGATGGAACCGTACCCATTTCTATGTCATTCGGTTAAAGAGACCTAAGGTTGCGTGGCACTTGCCGTTGGCATAGATGAGGGTCTTCGGCGGTCTATGGCTTAAATTGTCGTGACCCATGCCAGGAAGACAAAATGCTCATAGGTTTGGCCGTCAAAGTGGCGGTGGTGAGTCTGGAATGTCTATGTCTTTAATTGATGTGACATCGACCGGTTCACCGAGAATGTGCCCTGAGAGCATGGGGCGTGTGGCCGTGCGAGCCAACTTCTGTGATGAAATGAATATTGATATATTGCTCGCTTATATGCTAATGAAATGCAGGGAAGGAGTATTGCCGCCCCGAGCAGGGGGCGGGATCATTATAATTTGGTCAGCATTGCTGACTGTTGCCTTGTTTTGCCACCGTGCGGTGGTTTGTTGCTTGTAGGTGCTGCTGTACCAAGCGGTCAATAGCGGGCTAAAGCCCAAATTGCGAAGCCGGCCCTCAAAGGCCTAATTGGAGTGTTTACTGCTTTTATTCATGTATGACCGGCCTGCGTGCCGTGGTTTGTAAATCATGTAATATGAAGTGATCAATTTTGTAAGGCCTTAAGGCCTGTACTTGTGTATGTGCAACATTCTTATTTGGTATTAGTGTACATTCATACTTTAATACTGGGTTCTTTATTGCAACTTATATAAACTGCTTCCGCTAGAATGCTCTGTGTAGGACGTGATGATTGGCTGGATGGTTTCCATGAGTACCCACCCGGTCTGTCTCTGGTATATGGTATCGGGCCCCGGCCGGACCTACTGCTATATGTTATGCGACGGATAGGGGGTGTTACACCTACACTCAGGCTAAACAGCTCTACCTCAGCCTTCAACAAGGCCTACACTCAGAGAATAGATTCTCCTACACTCAGGCTCAAAAGCCCTACCTCAGCCTTTATAAATTTAGGCTTACAACTCAGATCCCTTAGGATCCTACAAAAAGATAATAACAAGTTTTAGATCACCACTCTGTTTGATAGAATGAAGAGGGAAACCTTCTTGATCAGTTCTTGATAGTACTGATTCTTGAGATCAACTTTGTCTTTGCTTTCTTCAAGGCTTCTTGAGTCTGAACTCAGTAAAAGTTGATCTTCTTGAAGTAGACGGCTGAAAACTTCCTTCTTAAGATGGAGAATTAAATCTGGATCTTTCTTTGCAGTCTGGTTCAGAACTTGCTCCTTAAGAGATCTGATTAAACAAATCTCTTTCTTGATTTCATTTACTGGAGTTCTCTCTCTCCAAGTAAATCTGAAATTTCTTCAAAATACTAATTTACAGTTTTCTCTGGATCTGTATTCTGCAATGATTGATCTTCTGATCTCTCAATTGTTGTTGATTGTTTGATGCCTTTCTATTGAAGGAAAAAGGCCTTTATTTAGTCTTCCTTCAAGGTAACCGGCTGATCCGGTTTCTAACGAACTTCTAACAGCTCTGACAGTTGTAGTTGACTGGCTACAAATGGCAGCTGTCATGTCATCCAGTCAGTTCTTGAAATCACTGTCTCTGTCTGAAAGTGTCGAGACTGATCTTCATTATGTGTCGACACAAATAGACCAAGTGTCGACACAAGTGGACTAAGTGTCGACACTAGCCTCGATGGTGTCGACACAACTCCTTGTGTTGATGTAATAGCTTCTCGACACTGCTTCTTCAGAATGTATCGACACTGATTCTGTGTGTCGACACAAGCCTTCTGTTGAATGTGTCGACACTAATTCTGTGTGTCGACATAAATACTTCTTCTATAAAACTTAGTTAAAATTCTGCTGTGTGTCGACACATCTCCTTTGTGTTGACACAACTCTTATTGTGTTGAAACTTACTGAGTGTCGACACATCTCCTTAGTGTCGACACAAGTACTTTAACTTTGCTGAAGCTTTGCTGAGTGTCGACACAGCCTCCTGGTGTCGACACATTTGGTGTCGACTAAGCTTCTCTGGGTGTCGACACTGCCTCTAAGTGTCGACACAATTTATGTTGACAATTATTCACAGTGTGTCGACACTGCCTGTATCTGTCGACACTTTTCTTCTGGTGTCGACTCTGCCTTTCCTGGTGTCGACACAATCTACTCCAAGTGTCGACAAAGCTTTTCTCCAGTGTCGACACAAGCCTTCATAAGTGTCGACACTGCTTTTGTAGGTGTCGACATATGGACTTAGAATTTTTCCTGTATTTCTGCATTTACTTAACCTGCACATATCAACTCAAAAACACATCAAATACACCTTGATGCATATCATTGATTAGGGTGAGGCTTCTTCAAATCTGGTACACATTTTCCAATGTACCCAACAATCTTCCCCTATTTGGAGAAGTCATAACCCTTAGTCAATAATATACACCATGCATAAAAATAAACAATATGATGTATAACAGCATTGTATGACAGGGTAAATACTAAACAAAACATGTATAAACAATCTTCTCAGAATAACAATGTAACAGATTGAACATTAAACATTGTTTTGTTACAACTTCCAATAGTTTCAAGAACAAAAGTTTACATAGATGTTTTAACACTAAAGATTACAAAATGTAAACTCAAGAAATTCTATTCTATTGCTGCTCTGGCTCCTTGATGACAATGCCCTTGCCTGATTGAATCTTGGCTTGAACTGGAGCATCAATGTCATTAGCAGGCTTCTTGCCCTTTAGATCTTTTTTTTCTGCTCTTCAGCCCTTATCTTTTGTCTTTCAAAATAATGATAAGGCTTAGGGAAATACTTTCTAGGCTCCTGTGCATCAGGAGGTAGCTTCCCAAGTTTAGCCTTTCTTCTGTACTGTACTATAGCCTCTTGCATGGCTTCATGTTTTCTCCATTCTTGATCAGAGTACCATTTGCCCCTTTCTAGGAAATTATCCTTTACAGCTTTCCAAGCAGTCAAGATGATATTCCTAGAAGTTGGCCTCCACTGCTCAAAATCTGGCTTTAATTCAGCCTGTTCTCTAAATCTTTTCTTAGATAATAAAGCCTCTTGCTCTATCAACTGTGCCTCTGAGATAGGCTTGTCTACTTTCTCAATAATCACATTTTGAGCACCTTCAGTAGGGCTGTACATAGATTGTATCTCTTGATGTATCATTTCAAAATCTGCTGGAGGGTAGATTACTTGAGACACTTCAGCTTGTTCCCCTCCAAACAATGCAGGATGCACTCCAGATTCAGCAACATTGTCATCATCACACAGGGGTGGATAGCCAAGTGTGGCTCTGATGCTATTGTAAATCCATTTAGCATGGTCAGATCCAGCTTTGACTAAAACCCTCTCCCCCTTTATGACTTCTCTAGCCATATGATCTCTGAGATCATCCTTTTGGAATCTGACTTGTTCATCCATGAAATTAACTCCATCTTTGTAGAATGCTTTTAATTTTAATAGCTGTCTAGAAATCGTCTTTTGAGATTCTATAATAATAGTTTTGACAGCAGCTATTCCTTCTTGTAGTGCCTTATCAAATTCTGCCTTGGCCTTAGTCATGACTTCAGTTTGGGCAGTAGCAAGGTTCTTCATCTCAGTGACAATTACATTATGTGATTCAGTTAGATTCTCATTCATTCTAATCTGATTCTCTAAAACATATCCTTATTTGACAGCCATATCATCCACTTGAGTCTTTATTTTCTCTTGGTGTGTTGCAAGAAAAACTACAGCATTTCCACCCTTGTGGAAGCAATCAGTCATTTCTTTCTTATTTTGATTCATTTCAAATCTTATTGACTTTATATCAGTTACCAAGGATAGTTGAAGATCTTTGTGTGTTTCATCCATATACTTCTTCATTGCAATCCTTTGCTCATCTAGCTTGATCTGCAAAGCCACCAACAATGAACTGTAATTAGTTGTTGGGGCAGGCTGTGGAGCTACATTTTGGAAAGCTTTCTTGTAAGTCTGACTTCTCCTTTTGAAGACCATGAGCTTTCTTTTCTTTGCCTGAACTTCTGCAGCATTCTCAGAATCAGACGTACTGGCAATGTCAACCCTATCTTTTGAACTAGGAGGTAATTCCTTCTCAGTCCTTTGCTCCTCAGTTTCAGTTCTAATTTGCTCCTCAGCATTCTGTTGGGTTTCTCTATGAGGATGGCACAACACTTGTGCACGCAGCGGAAGAATAAAAACATCAAGAAAACCCAAAAGAGATGGGATCGGGCCATGGTAGTTGAATCAAGAAGTTAACATACAACTAGAAAAAAATTACCTCGGTGGCGTTGAGTCACAACTCAACGGAGATGCTCCAAGCTTCGTGTTCTTGCTGGTGGCGAGTCTACGTGGAATGATGTCCACGTCTCTGCAGAAATCCACACGAGCGGGAGAACGCCGACCTTTCCGTCGCACAGATAATCGGGAAGGAGAATGACCACACCTTGCTTTCCCACGGACTGCTTGGTCCGCGCTAGGGATAGCGACACCAGCGACGATCGCCAGAGAGGAGGAGGTCGACGGAGCGAGCACGGCGGCGGAACACTTTCATCGTCGGCGGGATTTGGGATCGGCGGAACGAACGGAACGACGAGTTCCGTCGATTCGATCAGCGCGAGAACGAAGAACGGCGGAACCGGCGGGATTCGATTCGATTCGATCAGATCGCTCATTCCCGAAAACCCTAAGTAACAATTTATACCAAAGGCATAAACAGACTTAGGAATATCGCTATCCGCAGACCATCCAGAAAATTAGGGTTCCAGAATCGGCGAGAATCACCTAGTAGATTCGGTGAGAATCAATCGGCGAGAATCACCTAGGATCGACGAGAATCACCTAGCAGATTCGGTGAGAATCAATCGGCGAGAATCACCTAGGATCGGTGAGAATCACCTAGGATCGGTGAGAATCAATCGGCGAGAATCACCTAGGATCGACGATAATCAGTCGACGAGTATCAGAGTACAATACTCGACGATTCACGTCGACCCTCGGTCGACTATTCTTACCAATCCTTCAAGGCAACATTTGCCTAACCCGACGATCCTTTAAGGCAACACTTTGCCCATAACCCCATTCAGGTCGGTGATTGGTAACCTTTACCAACACAGTCAATCATCCAACTTCTCCACATCTCTTATGTGCGACCCTGCAGGCTCATATCACGTTGGCAGTGAGATTACATGTTTGACCACTTCTAGATCACCATGGTAACTCCAACAGTCTCCCACTTGATCTTGAAAGTATCAAACCAAAAACCTCACAAACAATGAGCGGCATCTAGCAATGCATCATTGCTCCCCAAGCAATAAGAGTTTATAACTCATAAGCCTTTATGACCAATGTATCAGCGTTGTCTTTGTCCCTTACATCCGGAAAGAACTAGAGGCATGGACTGTGTCACCCTCGTAATAGCTCAATCCAAGTTTCTTGATACAGGACGGACTTCCAGAGAATGGTGAGTCCAATATCACATATTGACTCAACCAAGAATGGCCATGCATTTCTCAGTCCAGTTCCATCAAGGGGCCCATGGATGCAACTCCTGTCATACAGGAGGACAAATCCCATATCTTCTCACACACAAACACCCAAATGATTCGTAACATGCACAACAACCACCCTTATCATCAACCTTTCTCAAGGAAGACTTTAGATGGAATCAAAGCACGCTCTTCCTCACTTGATGAATGATGTGACTTCAGGTCAAAGGACCACAACACCATTGTCAATTGAGACCTACTCGTGACACGATTGGATGACAATCCATAGAGTAGTCTCAGGTTGGGTCTGTCCAGTACAACTTGTTCACTAACAAGTACCCACGTGATGACTTGATATCACAATATCATGACCTGTGAGAACCGGTCATCAGTCAACGCACGTGCTAGCCTTCATGTACCATCATCACCCTTAGCTTCTATGATGATACTCGACCAGGGACCTTTTAAGAATGAAGCTTCAAATAAATCATAGGCTCTCACATTCAAGTCACGTACTTGATGTCCCATGGAAGCGAACATTCTAAGGGTATCTATTATGTTAACATTTAACTATCATATAGAAAAACTCATAATAAAAGAACTTGTCATTAATTATAAGAGAAAAACTAGGTACACTGTCCATCATATGAACAAATGGCCAACAAAATACATGTTTACATGCAATCCACAAGATTCTCACTACAGTTGATCATTTAGGTATCGTATACCCATCGATCTAGTATGATCATCATGCTTTCTCTGCGCGAGAGGCTTTGTCAGTGGATCCGCAATATTCTCCTCAGTCGGCACTCTGCAAATGTTCACATCTCCTCGTTCGATAATCTCACGAATAAGATGAAACCGCCGAAGTATGTGCTTGGAGCGCTGATGGGATCTAGGTTCCTTAGATTGTGCAATTGCACCATTGTTATCACAATAGAGAACTACGAGACCAACAATGCTAGGAACTACATCAAGCTCGTCGATGAATTTCCTAATCCATACAGCCTCATTCGCAGCATTAGCTGCGGCGATATACTCGGCCTCTGTTGTAGAATCAGCAACTGTCTCTTGCTTGGAACTCTTCCAGCTCACAGCTCCTCCATTCAGGCAAAACACAAAACCTGACTGAGACTTGGAGTCGTCTCTATCATTTTGGAAGCTAGCATCCGTGTAACCACTTACAACGAGCTCTTCCTCTCCACCATACACCAAGAACACATCCTTAGTCCTTCTCAAGTACTTCAGGACATTCTTGACTGCAATCCAGTGACACTCACCGGGGTCTGACTAATACCTGCTAGTCATGCTCAAAGCAAAGGAGACGTCGGGTCGAGTACATAACATCGCGTACATGATTGATCCAATTGTCGAAGCATATGGAATCAACTTCATGCGGTCCTTATCTTCACAAGACTTTGGACACTGGTCCTTAGAGAGATTCACACCATGAGACATGGGCAAAAATCCTTTCTTGGACTCAAGCATGTTGAACCGCTTCAACACCTTTTCGATGTACGTACTCTGGGTCAAACCCAGCAACTTCTTCGATCTATCTCTATAGATCTTAATACTGAGTATATAAGTCGCTTCACCCAAATCCTTCATTGAAAAGCAGTTCCCTAGGTTGTTCTTAACAACTTTCAGGGTAGGAATGTCATTCCCAATCAACAGTATATCATCTACATACAATATCAGGAAGACAACAATGCTCCCACTGATTCGCTTGTAAACACAAGGCTCATCTTCATTCTTGATGAAACCAAACTCTTTGATTTTCTCATCAAAATGAAGATTCCAACTTCGAGAGGCATGTTTCAGTCCATAGATGGACTTATTCAGCTTGCATATTTTAGTGGCTTCATCTGGGGATACAAAACCCTCGGGTTGTGTCATATACACTTCCTCAAGGAGGTTTCCATTAAGGAAAGCTGTTTTGACATCCATCTGCCAAATCTCGTAGTCATAATATGCAGCAACAGCAAGCAATATCCTTATGGACTTTACCATGGCAACAGGGGAAAAGGTCTCATCATAGTCAATACCATGAATTTGCTTGAAACCCTTAGCCACCAGTCGCCCTTTGAATGTCTGTACATTCCCATCCATGTCGGTCTTCTTCTTGAAGACCCACTTGCACCCTATGGGTCGTACCCCTTCAGGTGGTTCCACCAAGTTCCAAACTTGGTTTGCATGCATGGAGTCCATTTCGGATTTCATAGCCTCAAGCCATTTGTCGGAGTCCGATCCATTCATAGCCTCTTGGTAGGTTGCTGGTTCATCATCATGATCCATAAGCAACACATTACCTATTTGAGACACGAGAAATCCAGATCTCTCAGGCTCAAACCTCGGTCTACCAAATCTACGTAGGACTTGTGTTCCTTGAGCAGGTTCTCTAGCTACAACATCTTGTAGTCCTGTCTCAGAATCCAATTTCGGTTCATTCACTACATGTGGTTCTTGAACTTCTTCAAGCTCTACCTTTTCAGTCTTTCTTGATAAGAACTCTTTCTCCAAGAAGACACCAGTCCTTGCGACAAACACTTTGCCCTCAGACGGTAGGTAAAAGTAATACCCTTTCATTTTCTTAGGATATCCCACCAGATAACATTTATCCGATTTGGGTTCCAGCTTGTCAGGCATTTGACGTCTCACGTATGCCTCACAGCCCCAAATTTTAATGAACGACATACTAGGACGCTTCCCAGTCCATATCTCATATGGTGTCTTCAGAACCGTTTTCGTTGGAGCGCGATTCAATGTCATTGCAGCAGTCTCTAAAGCAAAACCCCAAAAGGAAACATGCAAGTCTGCATGACTCATCATCGAACGTAACATGTCTAACAGAGTACGATTTCTCCTCTTAGACACACCATTATGTTGTGGTGTTCTAGGTGGAGTGAGCTGTGATACAATACCACACTCTTTCAGATGATCACGGAACTCATGACTCAGGTATTCGCCACCTCGATCAGATCGGAGTGTTTTAACCCTTTTACCCAACTAGTTTTCTACTTCATTCTTGAACTCTTTGAACTTTTCAAAGGTCTCAGATTTGCACTTCATAAGATACACATATCCGTATCTACTGAAATCATCAGTAAATGTAACAAAGTAGAAATACCCACCTCTAGCCATGGAACTTATGGGTCCGCATACATCACTATGTACAACACCCAAGAGATCCTCAGCCCTCTCAGTATAACCAGTGAAAGGATCTTTAGTCATCTTGCCTAACAAACAAGATTCGCATCGCTCAAATGATTCATAATCAAATGAGTCCAAAAGTCCATCTCTATGGAGCTTGGATATGCGTTTCTCGTTGATATGGCCCAAACGACAATGCCAGAGAAATGTAGGGTTCGAGTCATTTGTTCTTAGTCTTTTATTATTTTCTACATTACAGATCAGATGGTCCAAGTTCAAAACATAAACACCATTAAACAATTGGGTTACAGCATAACAAACATCATTCTAAAATATAGAATAATAATTATTCTTAATTATAAAAGAAAATTCAATCATGTCCAAACATGAAATAGATATAATGTTTCTAGTTATGGCCGGAACAAAATAATAATTATCTAGTTCTATTACAAGCCCACTGGGCAAAGAAAGATGGTAAACCCCTACGGCTACAGCAGCAACTCTTGCTCCATTGCCGACGCGGAGGTCCACCTCCCCTTTACTCAGCAATCTTCTCCTTCCCAGTTCCTGTACATTTGTACAAATGTGAGAACCACATCCGGTATCCAATACCCAAGATGAAGGAGCAGAAAGGTTTATCTCTATAACGTGAACATTTGAAGCGGAGGTCATACCTACCTTCATTTTCTGCAGACCTTCAATGTACGAAGGACAGTTCCTCCTCCAATGACCAGCCTTGCCACAGTGGTGGCATTTCCCTTCCTTCACCGTGCTTTTCTTTTTCATCAGTGCAGAAGACTTGGGCTCAAGATATGACTTAGGTCCCACATTCGTCTTCTTAGAGCCCTTGGCCTTGCCCTTGCCCTTATGCACCATCAGTATGGGGCTCACATGCTTGGCCTTCTTCATATTGATTTCGGCAGTTCTCAACATGCCTAGGAGTTCGGGCAGTGTCTTGTCTATTTCATTCATGTTGTAGTTCAAGACGAACTGCTCATAACTGTCCGACAACGATTGCAGGATCAGATCTGTGGCCAACTCTTGACCAAGAGGAAAAACCAGCCTTTCAAGGTTCTCTATATACCCAATCATCTTGAGTACGTGAGTCCCTACTGAGTCTCGAACTCCCATCTTGCACTGAAACAACGCTTTTGTGACGTCGAACCTCTCTTGACGAGCCTGCCCTTGAAACATTTTCTTGAGATGCTCGTCAATCTCCTTGCACCCCATGTTCTCATGTTGCTTCTGAAGCTCAGAGTTCATAGTGGCAAGCATAAGGCATTCGACATCTAAAGCATCATCAGTATACTTCTTATAAGCATCCTTCTCAGCACGGGAAGAGTTCCCGGTCGGCACCTCGGGGGCTTCTTCTTCCAAAACATAGAGCTTTCGCTCTTGCCTGAGAACAATTCTCAGGTTCCTATACCAGTCCATGTAATTAGTCCCACTGAGCTTATCCTTCTCAAGGATGGCTCTCAGAGACAACGTGGAGTGTGAAACACTTGCCATAGAATTGTACAAGAATTTATGCAGAATAAAATCAGTACCAAAATTTCAAATACAAGTTATTTTAATTTGGACTTCAATTAAAACACTCTCACTATTTTATTCAAAATGATAGCCCTCACTAACAATTCGGAGAGTTCATGCGAGCTACTCTATTAGTGGACAAGATCCGTATTTCACCAACACAATGAGTCAGCTTTGGCTTTCCTCTCACGATGCGGTTATTTAGGTAGGCAACGCTTGCCAATTGCATCCTCATGCAATTCTTGTATGGTTGGTGAATAACTCCTTACTCGCATCCATCATATGGTGCATGCCAACCCTATGCCTCTAGGCACTCAACCTTTGAGGTCATCTAGTTAAGCTGGACCCGATGTCGACAGTGGGATATCACAATTATCCGCGCGCACCCTTACCAAGATAGATTAATGCACCTTGCTTTGGCAAGCCCACATTTCATCGATCGAGGCAGGAAGAGTGTCATCCATCAGAAGGCATCCGAACACTTAATATTTGATGAAGGGATTTTGATTATAGGTTAACAGTTAACCATGATCAACATTTGATCAATGTGCACATCCAAAGAAAAATAATTTTTTTTTAAAACCACATGCATCCCTTATGTGCACAACCTGACACCATCAACATTTGATAGAAGGAAGGGCTAAATCTGAACATCCGGAAACTTCCAAATCCTCAGATTTACATGCATTGGACAAAAGCAAAGACAACTCAACTTAAAGCAGTAGACAAGCTCATCTCTCTATGTTGGATTCAAAATCCAAAACAAACTCGGGGGATGGTTACTGCTAAGGAGACTACAATTTCTAACAATTAGAAATTTCCACGAAATCCCAGACGTTCTTTGCGGGGTACCAAGACTAAATCTAGACATTTAGAACACTTCTAAATCCCTAGGTTTACACGCACTGGAATAACAAAACTTCCAATACAACAATCATGGCCGCAACCTGGCTCTGATACCACTGTTGGGTTTCTCTATGAGGATGGCACAACACTTGTGCACGCAGCGGAAGAATAAAAATATCAAAAAAACCCAAAAGAGATGGGATCGGGCCATGGTAGTTGAATCAAGAAGTTAACATACAACTAGGCAAAAATTACCTCGGTGGCATTGAGTCACAACTCAACAGAGATGCTCCAAGCTTCGTGTTCTTGCTGGTGGCGAGTCTACGTGGAATAATGTCCACGTCTCTGCAGAAATCCACACGAGCGGAAGAACGCCGACCTTTCCATCGCACGGATAATCGGGAAGGAGAATGACCACACCTTGCTTTCCCACGGACTGCTAGGTCCGCTCCAGGGATAATAACACCAACGACGATCGCCGGAGAGGAGGAGGTCGACGGAGCGAGCACGGCGGCGGAACACTTCCGTCGTCGGCAGGATTCGGGATCGGTGGAACGAACGGAACGATGATTTCAGTCGATTCGATCAGCGCGAGAACGAAGAACGGCGGAACCGGCGGGATTCGATTCGATTCGATCAGATCGCTCATTCCCGAAAACCCTAAGTAATAATTTATACCAAAGGCACAAACAGACTTAGGAATATCACTATCCGCAGACCATCCAGAAAAATAGGGTTCCAGAATCGGCGAGAATCACCTAGTAGATTCGGTGAGAATCAATCGGCGAGAATCACCTAGGATCGGCGAGAATCACCTAGCAGATTCGGTGAGAATCAATCGGTTAGAATCACCTAGGATCGGTGAGAATCAATTGGCGAGAATCACCTAGGATCGGCGAGAATCAGTCGGCGAGTATCAGAGTACAATACTCGACGATTCACGTCGACCCTCGGTCGACTATTCTTACCAAACATTCAAGGCAACATTTGACCAACCCGACGATCCTTTAAGGCAACACTTTGCCCATAACCCCATTCAGGTCGGTGATTGGTAACCTTTACCAACACAGTCAATCATCCAACTTCTCCACATCTCTTATGTGCGACCCTGCAGGCTCATATCGCGTTGACAGTGAGATTACATGTTTGACCACTTCTAGATCACCATGGTAACTCCAACACATTCCTTGCAGTCTCTCCCTGAGATCTTACATGCTCCCCCTCAAGGTCTACCTTCTCCCCCTCAAAAACTGCTTTCTCCCCCTCAAAAACAGTTTGCTCCCCTTCAAAACCAGGAAACAGCTCTTCTAGAGTAAACTCCTGTTGAGTAGGGACTGGAGATTCTCTGATCTCAGGAACATTATCAGCAACTGATGTGTCTTCCATGACAACATCTTGTGGGTGACTATTTAACTGAGTTTGCTGATCAACATCAATTAAAGACTCAGTTAATACTTCATCCTCAATATGAAAAATTGATTGATTAATTTCATGTATTACCTCAAGGATTGTTTGAGTTGCCATTTCACTGTCTAAGTGAGTTGGCTCATCCATATGTTGAGGCTTCCCCTGGAGTGGATCTAGGTGGATGGGGCTAGCAGATGGTTGTTCCCCCTGCCTCTGTGCATCTTCAGTTCTCACTGGTAACTGTCCAGCATTCCCAGCCTCTTCCTCATCAGAACTAAAAACTACTTGCTCCTCTGAACTACTGGAAGGTTCAGGAGCCCTTTTGGTTTTCTTTTGCTTCTTCTGTGGAGGTGTTTCCTTCTCTGGAGTAAGCATGTCCTTATTTAACACCTTATCCCACCTGGAGATAATTCTGACATCCATTCTCCTTATGTGATTAATTTTAGAACCAACAGCTTGGTTCATGACTTCTAGAATAGTTCCAGCTAAGTATAAGCTCATTATCCTACCCAGATTAGGCTTCTTTAGACTTTCCTTTATGTTGTCAAACATCACTGCTGACCAATTAGTTTTTATCTTAAAGATAATTCTGGTCATTAAGCTGAACATGTGAGCTGATACCCTATCATGCCCACCTGGCTTACACAGGATCACTTTTCCTACCACTTCAGACAAGAACTTGCCTTGCATATTCATTCCTCTTCTATTGAAGACTGAGCCAATCTTCATGGTTGAATCTAGTCCACACCATTGCAGTGCATCCCTAGTCTTGGATGCAGGTACATCTTCCTCTTCTTTAGTTCTTGGTAGATGCAGAACTTTTCTTAGACTCTTCTGGGTGAGTTTGACTTTTACCCCATGGACTATGGACTTGATATCGAGTCCAGTTTCATCAAGAGTAGCTGCACCAAAGAATTCGAGGACTTCCTTCTTCCAAATCTTGATGGGCTCAGAAACTAGATACTCCAACCCAGTCTCAGGAACTAGGGTTACAACACCTTGAATTTCTGGTTCCGCTTCGTCAAATGCATTACGAAATAGCTCATATCCCTCATTGACGTTCTCCTCGAGCTTAGGCGCCATTAGGGTTTTGAGAAATCTTGAAATTAGATGAGAGAGATGTCGACACAAAATTCTGGTCTCGAAACTATTGAGAGTGTGTCGACAAACAATGGTGAAGGCATATTTATACCTTTCTAAAAACGAAGGTGAAAAGACGCGTCATAATCCTCTAAATGTGTCGACACTGTTGAAAAGTGTCGACACAAACTTCTAATGTCTCGATATAAGTGTCGAATTCTATGTGTCGACACCTATCCTTCTGCGCTCGACGATTAGTCGATACTCCACTCGACGAATTCTGTGTTAATCCTAAGTGTCGACACCACTTCTCGATGTGTCGACACCTACTCTTGATGTGTCGACACTAATTCTCTGAAGTGTCGACACAGACTTCCTAGATGTGTCGACACCACTTCTATGTGTCGATACAGACAACTTCTTGTGTCGACACAATTTTACTTAGCCATTTTTTATCAAACTATTCTAAGTTCAACATCCCTAATTCAATTTTAAACTTATTGAATTTGGTTTCATCTAGGGGCTTAGTAAACATGTCTGCAATCTGATTATCAGTTTTAACATATTCTAGTGAAATATCCTCTTTTTCAACATGTTCTATAAGAAAATGATATCTGATTTTTATGTGCTTAGTCCTACTATGTGAGACAGGATTATTTGCAATAGAAATGGCACTTGTAGAATCACAAAATAAAGGTGTTCTACTTACTTGAATATCATAATCTACTAGCTGATGTTGAATCCATAAAAGTTGTGCACAGCAGCTTCCTGCAGCAACATATTCTAACTCAGCTGTGGAGATTGCCACACTGGTCTGTTTCTTACTGCTCCAAGACACCAGTCTTCCACCTAGAAATTGACAGGTTCCTGTTGTACTCTTTCTATCCTCCTTGCAGCCTGCAAAATCTGCATCTGAATAACCTGTCAGTACAAAATCTCCATTCCTAGGGTACCAAAGGCCTAGATAAGGTGTGCCCTTAAGATATCTCAAAATCCTTTTGACTGCAGTCAGATGAGATTCTTTAGGGCATGCTTGGTACCTAGCACAGACACATGTGACATATATGATATCTGGTCTACTAGCAGTCAAATACAGAAGGGAGCCAACTATCCCTCTATACAAAGTTTCATCTATAGGTTTCCCTGCATCATCTTTGCTTAGAGACATACTTGACCCCATATGAGTTCTCATGGTAGTGGATAATTCTATACCATACTTCTTTATTAACTCTAGGGTGAACTTAGACTGGCATATGGACAAGCCATCTTCAGTCTGTCTTACTTGGAGACCCAAGAAGAACTTAAGTTCCCCCATACAGCGCTCATTTCAAATTTTTCTTGCATAAGTTTTGCAAACTTCCTGCAAAGATTACTTTCAGTAGACCCAAATATTATGTCATCCAAATATATTTGGACTAGTATAATCTTTCCTTTGGACTCCCTAAGGAATAGAGTCTTGTCTATTTTCCCCCTTGAGAATTTGTTCTCAATGAGGAAACTAGACATGGTTTCATACCAAGCCCTTGGGGCTTGTTTTAACCCATACAATGCTTTCCTAAGTCTATATACAAAATCAGGTTTAAGAGGATCAACAAAACCTGATGGCTGCTCTACATAGACTTCTTCCTTTAGATTTCCATTCAGGAAAGCTGACTTTACATCCATTTGATATACCTTGAAACCTTGACATGTTGCATAAGCAAGGAACATTCTGATAGCCTCCAGTCTTGCTACTGGTGCAAAGGTTTGATCAAAATCAATACCTTCTTCCTGCCTATATCCTTTTGCAACAAGTCTAGCTTTATTCTTTATAATGATTCCATTCTCATCCAACTTGTTCCTAAAGATCCACTTAGTTCCAATGATGTTGTGGTCCTTGGGTTTAGGAACTAGCTCCCAGACCTTGCATCTCCTGAATTGATTCAGTTCTTCTTGCATGACATCAATCCAATGAGGGTCTAGAACTGCTTCTTCAAATTTCTTTGGTTCCACTTGGGATAGAAAGCTGGAGCAAAGTACTGTGCTCAGATTCCTGCTTCTAGTTTGCACTCCTTGTCTTGGATCACCAATTATTTGATTGGCTGGATGATCCTTTAAGTGTATATTTGCTGGAGGTAGTCTATCTTCATGTTGAACACCTTCAGTCTCTTCAGTTAGCTGCACCTCTTGGTCTTCTTCAACATCTAGAGAGTCTTGTACTCCCCCTGGACAGCAGCCACCATTTTCCAGTTCATGACTTGCAGTAGCATCTTCTGTGATGGTAAGCTTGTCCATTTTCTCATCTAAACCTGTAGATTTGCAAACACTACTTGGCAATTCACTGTTAATGAGTCTTGTTTCATCAAAGATTACATGTATAGATTCTTCTACAACTTGAGTAGTCAAGTTGTAGACTCTATAAGCCTTACTATTGTTGATGTACCCAACAAAGATCCCCTCTTGAGATTTGGCAGCAAACTTTGTCAGATGAGACTTGACATTGTTAAGTATATAGCACTTGCAACCAAAGATCCTGAAATAGGATAAATTTGGTTTTCTGCCCTTCACAATCTCATAGGGAGTATTTTTGTAGCACTTGGTGATAGTAGCCCTATTGATCACATGGCATGCAGTATTTACTGCCTCAGCCCAGAAATATTCTGGGAGAGAAGTGTCACTCAATAGGGTTCTACCAGCCTCTATCAATGTTCTATTCTTCCTTTCAGTAATACCATTTTGCTGAGGTGTTCTTAGTGAGGAAAATTCTTGAAATATCCCAAATTCTTCACATAGTTTTGTCATACTTTCAGACTGAAATTCAGTACTATGGTCACTTCTGATTTTGACCACTGTACTGTCCAACTCATTCTGAATTTGTTTAACAAAACTATATAAGATACTTGGTGTTTCGGATTTTTATCTTAGGAAGAACACCCAGGAATATCTAGAATAGTTATCTACTACCACAAATATATAGAACTTCCTACCTAGACTGTGAACTGGCATAGGACCAAATAAATCCATATGCAAGAGGTATAGACACCTCACAGAATCCTTGTTTTCAAGGCTATTAAGGTGTATTTGGTCTGCTTGCCTTTTTGACAAGCTGAGCATATCCCATCCTTTATACACTTAACTTGAGGATCATTCCTCACTAACTCTTTGCTAAAGAGTTGGTCAATAGTCTTATAGTTAAGATGGGTCAGCCTCTTGTGCCACTTAACACAATGAGAGGCTCTCTCATCAACTACAAGACAAATAGGAGAACCACTGTTCTCACATACAAAGTCAAGACAATAAACATTTCTCTTCCTATATCATGTCAAAATAATCTTTTGATCACTTGACCTTTTGATATGACAACCATCCTTGACAAATAAGATGTCATATCCTAAATCACTCAGCTGACTTATGTTAATGAGGTTGTGTTTCAAACCCTTCACATAGGCCACTTGAGTGATAGTAATCTGATTACTAGAAATGTTACCAAAGCCTTTGATGATTCCTTTTTCTGAACCACCAAAGGTAACTTTAGGGCCATCCTTGATAGGTGTGTAGTCCTTCAGCAACCCCCTTATTCCAGTCATGTGCCTGGAACATCCACTGTCCAAGTACCATATAGGGGCATGACAACTTGGACTCACCTGCAAAACAGATTACCTAACCTTAGAACCCAAATAAGGTTTGGGTCCTTGGTTCATGTTAATCTGACCTTTAACAAAACTACCTGTAGCTCTTCTAGCAGGCAGTTTGTTACTCTCCTTGACACTAGAGTTGTGCCAACAATCTAAGGCAAAGTGGCCTACCTTGCCACAACACCAGCACTCAAACCTGTTGTACCTTTTTTTAGGTACATCCCTAGCTGAATTATTTACAGCATGCTTCTTGTTTTGTGCTGGGGCTTTGCCCTTAGATTTGGACCTAGCAGTCCAGGCAGGTTTTTTAAACCCTAATCCAGCCTTACCCTTTTGAGGTACAAACTCATCTATCAAGGGTAAAATAGATTTAGGTTTAGAAAAGCTAGCCACAATGTATTTCTCCTTCTGAAGTCTACCCTCCAGATTTCTAATCTGATCATTCTTGAAATTGATTGTGCACATTTGAATAACAGTTATGTTTTTCAATCTGGCAATCTCATTCAGTTTTTGATCCAGTAATTTCTTTGAATCTGTTGCAGCCAACTTAAGACTAGCAATCTCATTTGCCTGAGTTTTGGTCAAGGTTTTGCTTTTCTTCAAGGCCTGCAACAAGTCTCTATATTCATCAATTAACTGATGAATATCTCCTTCAGATTCAGACCCACCCATATCACTTGATGCAGATGTATCTGACTCTGACTCAGTACTATAAATTGAACTAGAAGAACAACTTTGTACCTTACTTGGTCCATGCTGATCCTGGATCTTGTCTCCTTCAGATATAGCCATCAGTCCCTTACACTGATGGTCTTCATGCTCATAAATTGAGTTCATTAGCTGCATGAACTCATCTTCTTCCTCTTCAGCAAATAATCCAATGTACGCTTCAGCTTCTGATTCTGTTTCTAAAGATGACTGATCTGTCAGACTCTTATCTTTCTTAGCAACAAAGGACTTTTCCTTTTTGCTCTTCACCTGAGTCTTCTTTTTTGTCAGCTGACTCCTTCCTCTTTTCAGGACAGTCAACCACTACATGTCCCTGTCTATTGCAGCAATAGCACACAATCTTTGAAGATGTAGCTTTGCTTGGCTTGGACCTGCCTCTGTCATACCTGGATGACTTTCTCTTCTGATAGTAATCATCTTTTGGCTTAGATGTGGAGGGCTTAGACTTCCACTGCTTTTTCTTCAGAAATCTCTGAAACTGCCTTGTGAAGGCAGCAAAGTCTTCATCACCTTCACTACTATCAGAACTCTTACTATTTTAATTATATGTGACAGCCTCAGCAATTATAGTAGGTGGAGATGGAGACTTGCTTCTATACTTCTTAGTGGCTTCAGTCTTGAAGGCCACAGACTTTTCCTTGTGCTCCACTCTAGTATTCTTCTCTTCCTCCTTTCTAGCCATTAATTGCATCTCATAAGATAGTAGTTTTCCAAACAAAGTTGGAGGAGGTATATCAGCAAGTTTGGCCACTTCCCTAATGACACAAATCTTGGTGTCCCAGTCCTTAGTCGGGGATCTTAAGAACTTGTCATTCAGCTCATAGTTGCTGAAGTCTCTTCCATAGGACATCAACTCATTAACTATCATATAGAACTTCTTGTAACATTTTGTAATGCTATCAGACTTTCCTTGTCTGAAGCTTTCATATTCCTAATTTAACATTGACTTCCTATCTTGTCTTACTTCCTCTGATCCCTCCATATAGACTATTAATGTGTCCCACATTTCTTTAGAGGTTTTACAATGAATTAAGTTCTGAAATGTTGAATCATCAATGACACTAACAATTATATTCTGGGCTCTCTTGTCCATAGTGGCCAGGATGATTTCATCTTTAGTCATTTCAGAAAAGTCCTTGGGAGTTTTCTGATTTGCATCCAGAATGGATATCTTCATTGGCACATATGGGCCTTCTTTGATTGTAATATATATCCTTGGGTCAGAAGCTTCCATAAAGAGTCTGACCCTCTCTTTCCATATGTCAAATATCTCTTTTCTACATATTGGCAATTTCATTGACCCCAACTCCTTGTGATTTTCACCTGAACCCATTTTCTTGATTCTTTCTTGATTCTTAAATCTGCCTTAAGGATCTTACTCTGACTGTTAAGTCCTTCTTTGAGTAACCTCCCTCTGATACCGCTTGAAAGAAATAGTGCCTACCACCTAGAGGGGGGGTGAATAGGTGTAATTTTTCTTTTGCTTTAAAGGCAGACAATCAGTTCTGTATTTTAAACAGCAATGGCAAATTCTACAATTAACAGCACAGCAATCACAAAAATAAACATTCACAGAGTGCACATAGATTTTATAGTGGTTCCCCAAGGTCTGGGTACATCCACTTTCCCCCTTCGCCTATCTAGTAGTGTACTAGATTCAGCCTAACTTATGCACTTCTCCTCAGATCCTCAGATCCTACAGCTTAGAACCCCAAACCAGGTTCCTACAACTCAGAGTGTCCCCACTCCTACAACTCAGGCACAAAGCCCTACCACTCAGTCTTCAACAAGACCTACACTCAGGCTAAACAGCCCTACTAGCCTTCAACAAGGCCTACACTCAGAGAATAGATTCTCCTACACTTAGGTTCAAAAGCCCTACCTCAGCCTTTATAAATTTAGGCTTACAACTCAGATCCCTTAGGATCCTGCAAAAAGATAATAACAAGTTTTAGATCACCACTCTATTTGAGAGAATGAAGAGGGCAACCTTTTTAATTAGTTCTTGATAGTAATGATTCCTGAGATCAACTTTATATTTGCTTTCTTCAAGGCTTCTTGAGTCTGAACTCAGTAAAAGTTGATCTTCTTGAAGTAGACGGCTGACAACTTCCTTCTTAAGATGGAGAATTAAATCTGGATCTTTCTTTGCAGTCTGGTTCAGAACCTGCTCCTTAAGAGATCTGATTAAACAAATCTCTTTCTTGATTTCAATTACTGGAGTTCTCTCTCTCCAAGTAAATCTGAAATTTCTTCAAAATACTGATTTACAGTTTTCTCTGGATCTGTATTCTGCAATTATTGATCTTCTGATCTCTCAATTGTTGTTGATTGTTTGATGCCTTTCTGTTGAAGGAGAAAGGCCTTTATATAGTCTTCCTTCAAGGTAACCGGCTGATCCGGTTTCTAACGAACTTCTGACAGCTCTGACAGTTGTAGTTGACCGGCTACAAATGGCAGCTGTCATGTCATCCAGTTAGTTCTTGAAATCACTGTCTATGTCTGAAAGTGTTGAGAATGATTTTCATTATGTGTCGACACAAATAGACCAAGTGTCGACACAAGTGGACTAAGTGTCGACACTGGCCTTGATGGTGTCGACACAACTCCTTGTGTTGATGTAATAGCTTCTCGACACTGCTTCTTCAGAATGTGTCGACACTGATTCTGTGTGTCGACACAAGCCTTCTGTTGAATGTGTCGACACCGATTCTGTGTGTCGACACAAATACTTCTTCTATAAAACTTGGTTAAAATTCTGTTGTGTGTCGACACATCTTCTTTGTATCGACACAACTCTTCTTTTCTTGAAACTTGCTGAGCGTCGACACATCTCCTTAGTGTCGACACAAGTACTTTAACTTTGCTGAAGCTTTGCTGAGTGTCAACACAGCCTCCTGGTGTCGACACATTTGGTGTCGACTAAGTTTCTCTGGGTGTCGACACTGCCTCTAAGTGTCAACACAATTTATGTTGACAATTCTTCATAGTGTGTCGACACTGCCTGTATGTGTCGACACTTTTCTTCTGGTGTCGACTCTGCCTTTCCTGGTGTCGACACAATCTACTCCAAGTGTCGACACAGCTTTTCTCTAGTGTCGACACAAGCCTTCATAAGTGTCGAAACTGCTTCTCTAGGTGTCGACATATGGACTTCGAATTTTTCCTGTATTTCTGCATTTACTTAACCTGCATATATCAACTCAAAATCACATCAAATACACCTTGATGCATATCATTGATTAGGGTGAGGCTTCTTCAAATCTGGTACACATTTTCCAATGTACTCAACAGGAGTCAAAGGCTCTCTCACCTCCAACATTTGGCTGGGTTAAATCCCCCATGCCTAATTTTGATGATTTCTTATTTGAGGATATAGATACAAAAATTATAGAGCCAGAAGTTCAAGCACAGCCTTAGGCTGAGGAAGAAAATGTAGCTAAACAGCCACATGCTGAGATAATAGATACAGGTATAAAGCCACAGGCTCATCCAGTATTGTCTAATGCAATGCTTAAACAGATTAATGCTCTTTATGACAATCTTGCAAATGAATCTGAAGATGATGATGAAGAGTCAGATGACTCAGAAGATTTCAGCTCTAAAAAGAGAAAACTCAAGAAGAAGGTTCCACCCAGAGCTGCTCCTAAACCTTGTCCTACTGCTGATACACCATATTATATCCTACACAATATTACTCTCACTCCAAATACTCCTCACTGGATGAGATACTAAAAGAATGAAATGAAAGCTAGGAAGAAGAGCAGGAGATACTCTCCACCTCCACAATTCAGGAGAGATCCTCCTCCTCCTACAACAGGATCAGCATGAAACATTTCTCAAGTACAATGGTCTACATCTTCTCATTATACCAGACCATCTTACAGTAGCAGCAGACAGCAACACAGCTCTGAAAGCTGCAAACAACGACAGCAAAGAAAACAGCAGTAACAACATGTTAGTCAAGGTAGTCTGCTGACAGAACAAGCTAGACTGAAAGAAAAATCAAGTCCAGAATGGCCACTGTCTCCAGCATATGATCCAGAATTGGATCCTAATTCTAGAATGGACATGTTTAATGAGCTGATTGCTTTCTCTCAGATAAGGAATGCCAAAGAAGAAGGAAAAGATTCCTCTCAATTTTCTACCATGTCATCATATAGGAAGAAGAAATTGGACAAATATCAGGTAAAAAATCTTTTCAATGTTGATACTTATATGAATTTGCGTCCAGAAGTAGTAGTGCCCAGAGCTGCATCTGTGAAGATTCTTGGTGCTCAAGATATGAAGATGACTCAACAACAAGTTGTTGATCTAAAAAGAAAGATGATTTTCACAAAACCTGCTCCTTCTTCAGATGCTTCAGAGAAAAATTCTTAATCTTCTGATTTTGCATTTTTGAACTTTATTAATGATTGTATATATTCACAAGGCATATTTGTTCATATCTGATGAATGTTTTATAATTCTGTCAGATACTTTTTATCGCTTTGTGATTTTATTTATTTTTATTTTGTATAGTGACCTCACCCAAATAGGGGGAGATTGTTGGAACCCTATTTGTGATTTGGGCTAGGTTCACTATTAGGATTAATGGCCCACCATGTATAGTCAAGGGTCATTAGTTTGTTCCATGGTTAAGGTCAATCACATAAGGTTAGATTACTGAAACTACCTTCAGAAGACTTTAGAGACTCAAGACTTAAGAGACAAGGCAGTTTTGAAGATTGCAGAAAAGTCGTTCGATGATAGCTGAACTCGGCTCGACGATCATCGATCTCAGATTGACGAACTCAGAATTCCTTCTCTGAGTTGAGCTCGACGAAAGTCTAGCTGAGATCGACGAACTGTGAGCTTATATCAAAATTTCAGCTCGACGAAGTGCCTTCTCAGCTCGACGAACTTGGAGCTCAGATTGGCCAGTTTATTTTCTGTTCGACGATCTTGGAGCTCAGCTCGACGAAAACTTTACTGAGTTCGACTAACTCCTTCTAGGTTTTGTTCGACTAAATTTCTCAGTTTCTCAGATCGACTAAAGCAGTATAATTTCAGATATTAAGACAGTAATACTCTGTTAATTAACGCTCAATATTCTTATGAATATAGCCGTTTCTGGCAGCATTAATTAGGGATTTCACAGAGTTATTAGTCTACCATATTTACTGGAACAGTTGGAGAAATACATTGAAGACAAAAACAGTCATTCCAATTCTCAAATAATATGCAGAGGATTTCAAGGAATTTGAAATTCAAATCAGCAATCAATATATAAATAATTTTTCAGAAGATTGCCAGAAAATAATAATCAATAAGAAGAAGAAGAAAAAGAACATCTGCAACCAGAGAACAAGAAATTGAGACAAAGAAACTTCTTGTTCATTATTCTTCTCTTCAAGATTTTCTTCCAGCAACACAATATTCAATCTTAGACCAAAAAGCTCAATCTCTCAGAATCATTTACTGGAAGAAGAAGTGTTCATCTTTGAAGGCCTACACCCTAAACCAAAGTTTCCTCTCCTGACCAGATTTCTATAACTCAGGGGAGGCTTTGACAACATCAACTAATCCACTAGTCTTCTCAGAGGATTGAGAGAGAGAAGACAACATATTTTATTTTCTTTCACTATGTACAGGGTTATAACTCCCTTCAAAAGTTAGATCCTTTGGTTCTCAAGTCTCCTGATCAAAAGACTTGGTTTGGTTTTTGGGCACTTGATCAAAAGCTCAAAGAATTGCTAGATCTACCTTAGAAAATAGATCTTGTGGTGACATGGCACCTGAACAAAAACTTGTTGTGACAGGGCACCTGAACAAAAACCTGTGGTGGCAGGGCACCTGATCAAAAACCTATAGTGAATTCCTACCAGGGTGGTAGAAGAGTGAATATACCCAGGTTTATTGGGGAACCACTATAAATTTCCTTGTGTCGTCTGATTGTGCTCTACTTTTTTTTGTTGGCTGTGATATTTCTTTTCTTATATTTATAAGCATCACCTATTTTAATACGCTATAAAAACAACTTAAAATTTTTAAAATACTCTATTCACCCCCCTCCCCTCTAGAGTTAGTTAGATCAATCCCTCACTTTCCATTAGTATCTGAGGTATCACTTTCACCGGATTCCAACAGTTCAGCGAGTCAGCGTAATTCAGCGGGGTACGGGATTTTGCCCTCCCTTCTCTATTTATAATTACATATATATATATATAAGATTTAAATTGTACTAAGAAGGCACATGCCTCGATTTTGGTCGTCGAGTCTTCGGATCCAATAAAGTTATTTGAAATTTAGCCTGAAATAGAATTCAGCGAAATTTGTAGTTGGAGGAGACGGATTCGGCAATTATCGCATGATTATGCGACGAGTTGGCCGAAATTCACTAAATTTGACTTGCAAAAATTCCTGCTTCGTTAAAATCGATCCCGAGACAATTCTGCCACTTTGACCGTCTTTATGGTTCCTTGTTCAGCATACCTAGCTCCGTTTTGAAAGGCGAGAACTTGGTCTCGTCTAGCGGTTTCATAAAAATATCAGTAACCTACTTGTCCGTCGGGACATAGCTGAGGGCTATATCCTTGTTCTCCACGTGCTCCCGGATGAAGTGGTAGCACACCTTGATGTGCTGGGTCCGGCTGTGGGAGACTAGATTATTTGCAATTGCAATGGTACTGGAGATGTCGCAAAACATCGGAATTTCGCTGAACTTCAAGTTGTAATCTTCGAGTTGATTCCTTATCCATAGAAGCTGTGTGCAACAACTACCCGCAGAGATATACTCTGATTCGGCAGTAGATATTGCTACACAATTCTACTTCTTACTGCTCCACGAAATAAGTCGCCTTTCGAGGAATTGGCACATCCTGAAAGTGTTTTTCCTATCGTCCCTACTACCTACAAAATCAGCATCTGAAAATCCAATTAGCTCGACATCATTACTTCTTGGGTACTATAAGCCAAGATTTGGTGTACCCGTAAGGTATCTTAAAATTCGCTTTGCAGCGACATAATGAGATTCCTTAGTGTTCACCTGATATCTAGCGCAGACACATGTAGAGAACATTATATCTGGTCTACTGACAGTTAGGTAGAGCAAGGATCCAATTATGCTTCTGTACTTGGTTTCATCAAGAGTTTTCCATTTCTCATCCTTGTGCAAAGACATAGTTGAACCCATTGGAGTCTGCATGGAGGATACGCTCTCCATTCCGAATTTCTTAAGCAGCTCCTTGGTGAACTTCGTCTGAGAGATGAAAATTCCATCTTCAGATTACTTCACCTAAAGTACTAAGAAATACTTCAGCTTACTCATACTGCTCATTTCAAACTTCCCTTGCATAAGTTTGGAAAACTTCTTGCAAAGGTTGTCTTCTGTTGAGCCAAAAATGATGTCGTCGACATAGATTTGCACTAGCAGAATCTTGCCTTTAACTTCCCGAAGAAATAATGTCTTGTCTACCATTCCCCTTGTGAACTTGTTCTCAAGAAGAAAGCTAGACAACGTCTCGTACGAAGCTGGGGAGCTTACTGTAACCCATATAATGCTTTATTTAGAAAATAAACATAGTCAGGGAATTGAGAATTAACAAAACCTGGGGGTTGCACTATGTATACTTCCTCTTTCAGATTCCCATTGAGGAAGGCTGACTTCACGTCCATTTGGTAGACGGTGAAGCCTTTGAGGGTAGCATACGCAAGAAACAACCTGATCGCCTCGATCTGAGCCACTGGAGCAAATGTCTTGTCGAAGTCGATCCCCTCATCTTGCATGTATCCTTGTGTTACAAGCCTGGCTTTATTCTTGATAATTACTCCGTGTTCGCCCAGCTTGTTTTTGAATATCCACTTGGTGTCGATCATGTTCTGTCCCTTTGGTCTGGGTACCATCTCCCAGACTTTGCATCATTTAGATTGGTTGAGCTCCTCTTACATTGTCATGATCCAAGAGGCATATTTATTCGCTTCCTCGAACTTCTTTGGTTCAACCTGAGACAGAAAGCTAAGATGCAAAACTTCGTTAGTTGTACCTCTTCTGGTTTGGTCTGAAATTCCCTAGACACACTCAAGTTTGGACATATCCAGGTCAATCGATGATTTCCCAAAGCAAACGTCTTTTAATAGACCATGTATTTACAGAGTTTCCTAAAAGGTGCAAATAAATTAATTTAAAATTTAATTGTTGGATGTTTTTACTTGTTATTTTATAAGTACGTATTTTAACTAGATAATGATTTGTTGCAGAAATAGTATTGTCATTGAAGGTGGTAATATAGTTTTGTATCGATCACACTTCGGATGATCTTCTAGGAAGTGGTTGGATTAATGGCGCTCACCTAGATGCCTACAACATTGTTTTAACTAGGAAAAAAGTCATCCATCATAGGAAATAAAAGCACTTCCTATATGTGTCGCCTAACCATGCAGTTAGTATATAATGCTTCAGTAATCTTTCATGCCCCATGCCAAGGCTAACCTATTTTTCTGCTATTTGTTCTAATAATGCAGAATCTCAAGAGCAGCAAAAGGAGTGCTAAAGCACTTGTTAGCCACTTCACACCTAATTCGATGGAGTTTGCCGATTTTATTTTCATGTCGGTGCACCATGGAAATCATTGGGCCTTGCTGGCAGGGAATATTAAAGAAGAGTGCTGGCAATACTACGATTTGATGTACAAGACCTCAAATTTCAGGATGCTTCAAACAATTGTAAGAAAGCTCACTCATAGTTACCAAGCCAAAAATATCAGCCCATAAATAATAGCAGGAGTCCTATATGAAAATTTTTCCTTCGTTATGCAGATAAATTACTTTGAGGAAGATCTTAGTGAAGTACTCCCACAAAATATACAAGAATGACCACTATTCTATGTTGAAGAAAACCCAAAGAAGGAAAGTGTCGTCTTTGTGATGTACATGAGAACCATTGTCGAGAAGAAGAAAATTGATTGGTCAAAGTATCAGTTATGGGGAAAGCACGTCGCTAAAATCCGAGCTGAGATAGTTGTTGAGATGTTGCAGACTTTCCCTGATAGGGTATTGAGGAAGTGGTTTTTCCTCACCCATATTATTTATTGATTAACTAGTTTCAATAGTACTTGACAAATTTTGTTAATCCTGCAGAACTACATATTGTGTTTTGGATTTATTTGTAATACTGTTTGATTTTATAAAATACACGCTCATTCTATTGTAATACGATCGTAATACTGTGTTATATGGTCCAATGTTTACAAATAAGGCCGTATTTTCTAAGCACTACAATATTACCATGTAGATTAAGGCTCCGTTTGGGAGAACTTATTTTCACCGGTCAAGCGGTTACGACCGCATGAACCGGACCTAAATTAAGGTACGTTTCTGCTAAATAACTCTCGTTCAATATTTGTCATTTAAATTAAGTGGAAAGTTTGTTTAGGCTGGAGAAGTTTTTTTCTGAGTTCTGTTTAAATTTTGAATACCGACGAATTTATAAAACATTGCCTAATACTATCCTAATACGACTGTAATATTGTCTAGTACGGTCATATATTTACAAATAAGGTCGGATTTGAAAAGAACAACAATCTTTCCAATGTAGATTAAGTTTAACTCATCACAACCACATGTATGTTAATGTTGGATAACTAATACTCAATATTTTGCAGGTAGATGGAGATGGATGTTTGGTAAAGGATGAATCATGGGCTAAAAGGTGATGACAGCGGGTTCAAGGGGACGAATCTCGTATTTTTTTGCAATCTGGAATGGCTGGAGTTGGCACAATTATTTTTGAGCACAATGCTTAGAGAGACCTTTTTCAATGGGGCAAACATTTGTTATGACAATTATTAATCTAGGCTTATTTAAAATTATAATATGATGTTTTAGTTATAAAACATCATTAGTTATGATAGAACAATGCTGATGATAATTGCTGATGCTTTCATTTGCTATAGATACTGCATTATAATTGCTTATGCATGTATTGAACTTGTATAAAAATCTCACGCTCTGATCTTATTGCCACAATGAATTCTTATAGGCTTTTAAATAAGAAAAGAGGTAGTTGATGCAATATATTGAAAACATAACAATGAAATTTTTTTGGAAACTATATTTCTGAACTAGTTCATCATTTGAGAACATCTGGATTACATGAAAAGTTTAACGGAACATTAATCGAAAGATTGTCATTCATAGAAAATCCAGTGTTGAAATCTACATTTGAAGGAATGCTGTTTGAATCAATTTCGGAGGCAATGAGCATGAAATTATGCTCACTCGGTTGGTCAACAACAATAGAAGAAACCTTACCCTTCTTTTTACCCACCCGCGACTTTTCTGTATGAGAAAGTAGAGAGGAGAATTAGTTAAACTGATTTTCTGTGTAACAAAAAAAACATATTGTGCACTCTTACTTTGTTTTTTGGAGGTACTCTCAATAACTCTTCAGACGAGTCTTTGGTGCACCTTTGGGTCGCATAGACGGTCGATCGTTCAATGTTGTTTGTATGTTACCAACTACTTTTTTCTTTTTCTCGTTATTGTCAACCATATCTTCTAAAACGTGACCGAGATCGTCCATCACACCAACAAAGTAGCCTTTCGCACTGACAGTTTTCAATTTGTTCGCATAAGTCATATGTGCACTAGTCGTGTCCAAAAGGCCTGATCGGGACGGCCCGGACTGGGCCTGATCGGGCCCAGTTTTTGCAAACCGGGCTGAGCCCGGGCCCTTCCTTTATCGGGCTCGGGCCTTGACCCCGGGAAGGGGCCCGAGCCGGCCCCCCGGGCCCTTATTATTTTAAAAATATATATTTTATTTAAAATATCAAATCTTGAAATAAAAAATCGAATAAATTTTTTTTATTAATATTGAAATTTTTAAAATCAAAATTGCACTTTTACAAAATAAAATTAGGAAAAAAATGAAATTTATTATTTTTAATAATAATAATAAAATTACACTTTTACAAATTCAGGTTATCCATCTACTCTTCAATTTCCTCCGAGCTCTCCTTCAACGCTGAAATGTGTTGTTTCATTTTCGTAGCATCCAAATAATCATTGTAGTAGATGCATAGTTTCAGTGATTTTTCATTTAGTCGGCTCCTCCGCTTGTTCAAAATCCTGCCACTAAGAGAAAAAGCGGACTCTGAAGCTACCATGCTAGCTTGAATTGTTAGTAAATCACGGGCCATACAAGCCAAAATAGGATAGGTATTAGCTTTACATTTCCACCATTTTAAGATATCGAAGTTTTTAATCTCTTTCGTAGTCATAAAATCACGAAATTGTGTTTTTGTATACAATTCTAATTCGTTTAAACTACTCGATGTGCGTGCTTTTTTCCCTGGAAGCTAATTCTAAAATTTTATTTATAAAAGAATCTTTTGTACTAGATTGCGTTATTTCTTCTCGGGGTAGTGAGCCATATAAGTTGTCGTAATAATTAAAACATTTGGTAAAAAAGAAATAAATTTAGTAGTATTAACGTCATCAACGTCATCAAAACTTAAATTTATGTCTGAGTTAACATTAATTTCATATATCAATTTTTTTATGTCGTCTACCGCGAATAATAGGTTTAAAGCGGTGACGCGCGAAATTGCAAGAGGCATTTCTCTATAATATTTTAAATTTTTTTTTCTTTCATTACTTCAATTAAAAGAAGCCATCCAAAGTGTTGCTTAAAATAGTTAAGTTTTTGTGTGATATTTACAAAATTTTCAACTACTAACGAGCTAGTTGGATAATACACACCAGATAAAAAAACAGTCGCCCTATAAAAATATTTTATTAAATCCATATAATTTAATAATATGTCACAATCGTTATCAGTTAAATCATGATTATTTGTCACGGTGTAATATTCCATAAGGAGTGTTTTTTTTGTCGAAACGTTATTTTTAATATTTTATATGTTGAGTTCCATCTTACAGACATATCAAATTGAGATTTCAAATATTTTTGACCTTGTGCAATCACAAATTTTCGAAAATCTTGACTTCGTTGTTTGGTACAATAAATAAATCTAAGCATAGTCTGAATTTTTTCAACATATGATTACATAGCTTCTAAACTATCTTGTACCACTAAATTTAAAATGTGCCAGACACATCGAGTGTGAAAAAATGCACCGCTGAGCATTGATTTTAATTCACGTTTTAACCACTCTACTGCGGTGTTGTTATTACTAGCGTTATCAAAATAAAGACTCATTATTTTATCTTTTATTTTAAATTCACGCAAACATTTAATAATTACTGAATATATAGCCTTACATGTGTATGGAAATTCAAAATATTCAAAACATATTACGTGCTTATTTAACTCCCATGAAACAGGATCGATCCAATGAGCCGTGATACAAAATATAAGATAATCCTACATTTACGCTACTACTCTAAACATCGCTCGTTAAACTCACACATCCCTCGAAAGTTTCAAAAAAATTTATTAAATCTTGTTTTACATCAAAATATAATTTTAGTGTGTCGCTTCTAGTAGCGGATCTACTTACCTGTTGATATTTGGGCTGAAGTCCTTCGTGTATGTACTCCGTCGTCTCATCATTGTTGTAGTGACTGAATGTCAACCCACATCTGATGACGTTTTTCACCTGTAGGTCTCGCTGTCTTGCTTGATTGTACGTCCAAATTTGTCCTGATGTTGATATTTGTCCCTGACTGAACTCGGGAGCTTGCTTCGCAAAACACGACTTAATGTGTCTCGCTAGTGTTAAGTTGCCGGTAAGAGTTAGACACTTTAACCATAACTTACACCGCGCCTTGAATTCGTCGCCGACTTTAACCTTGTCGAAATGCTCCCAGACGGGCGCCCTCCGATTATACTCCACCACTTCGGCCGTACTTTGAGTCGACGATGCTGGCGTTAAGGAGGACGATGTCATGCAGCGAGAGAGAGAGAGGGTAAAAGAGTAAGAGAGGGAGAGAGTAAGTGAGATAGAGAGAAAGTGAGTGGAAGAGAGAGAGAGAGAGAGAAAGTGAGAGAAAGAGAGTAAGTGAGAGAGAGAGCGAAGGAGAGAGAACGGGGGTCGGGTAGGGGGTGGGGGGAGGGTGTTTTTATAGTTTTTTTAATAAAAAAAATTAATTTTTTTAAATGGCCTAGGGCCTAGGCTGTTGCCTTAGCCCTAGGCCACAGCAGCCAGCAGCTGCTGTTGTTGACAGCCGACATGGCTGTCAGCAGCAGCCCTGCTGGCTGCTTCCAACGGCTCTAAGATCCGTTGGATTTCCAACAGCTCTTAGAGCCGTTGAATAGAGCACGGCCGGGTTGGCATGTGGGCCTGAGCCGGACTTCGCCTAGGCCCGGGCCGGGGCCGTCCCGAATTTCGGGCTTTGCCCGGCCCGACCCGGGTCGGGTATCGGGCCGGGCTAGCCCTAAAATCAGGGCCCTGTAAGGGCCCTGAGCTCGGCCTCGACCTGGAACGGGATTTTTTCGGGCTGGGCCAAATTGGGCTTTCGCCGGGCCGTGCTCGGGCCGGCCCACTAGGACCGGGCCTTTTGGACACTACTAATGTGCACTGCATCATATGATTTCTGAAAATTAAGTTCGACTTTTGGGGTTTTGTGCTTGTTAGAATGGAAAAAGTCGTTCGCTTCTTATCGTGCATTGTGAATCTCCTTAAAATGTAATTTGGTTGAATGTTGTGTACATTACAGAAATGGTAGACGTGTAGTGTGTAAGGGCCCGTAGTCCGCCACAATCAACATAAATATAATATTTATATTCCATAAAACCATATTCAATACTTTATCCATTCAGCATTTCACAATGAGCACATACATGCGTACAAGTCCAAATAAAAGTACATACATTAGTTTCATGTTATAGTGTTTATCTTCTACTTATACTACGCATATACATGAGTTTATTACAAGTTTAAACTTTAACAAAAGCCTTTACAAAAGTAAGTGCATAACAACAAAAGTAGCTAAGCTATGTCATCAACATAAGTAGCTAAGCATCTGCATATATATATCCCCAATCATATCCTTAGCGTTGTCCAGTTTGTGATTTGCTTGTACCTAAAAATGTTAGAATTTAAAACCATCAGTCTTTATTAAAGATTAAGCGAGAACAAACCTTTTTAACCTGCTGCACATGCAAAACAAGAGATGTTACATATATCAATATGCATAACATTGTAACAGTTCAAATCTGGGCCAGTACAGGAAGTTAAGCAGTAATTACATAACATCATTTCTATGAAACAGTAGAGTACAATGTAAGGACATATCAGTGATCATGAATACGGTACAATATGAACTATCATGAACAGCTATAGATAACAATAACGTGAGAGATCATTTATTTCTATGCAATTTTACATTAACTAGGAAATATTAAGGGCAATTAACTTTGAAATCGGTACACTTTCTCATAATTCAATCTTTGGGCCCGACCCTTCCGGGTCATCAGTATCTAAAACCAGTATGTACAACACGCGTTTATGCCCTTAGGCCGACTGCTTTGGCAAATCATCTATATTATTTGATTTATGCGTGCAATTTCAATTAACCCATAACATAACCTCGTGTCGGCACGTTAACATTTACGTAACAGTAAGTTATTTATTTTATAATCCCCTCAGATTTTCATTCGCATGTTTGCCTTTTGCCAAGGCCATACATATTAGCGAGAATTATGTTTTTTAGTGATATACAATATAGTCTTGATGACACATGTCATATAAATCTCATTTCTATCTTTTAATAACAATATAAATAAGTTGAAATACTTGAAATAAGTATAAATTAAAAAGATAAGTCTCACAGTTGCTTTTTCCTTTCCAGTGTCACGCCCCACATCATTGCCATGTCTATCTTGGGATGCCATCCTTCACAATATTTGTTTATAAATCGTATCATTAACGGATCGTATTATCGGGGTTGCATCACGTATAGCTATGACGTTGACGTCTAAGATGACTTTGATTTTAAAGAGTTGTCTATGGAGAAGAACTTGTAACATGAGATTACTCAAGTGAAGATGCAGTAAAGGAATAACCCAAACACCTTTATAAACTAAGACCAAACTTAATACTTTTGAATAGTTATCAACACCCCGGGTCACCCCAACTTCAGACCATAAATCTGAATCCACAACTATAGCTGGCCAACATAAGGAAATTCACAAACAGTACAAAACCTGAGTAATCAAATCCCCTCATTGCAGCATGCACAATTATCCCATTGGCAATAGATTAGGCTATCTCAACACGCACAACCACACAAAAACATTACCATAACAGTACCCACATGAATAAGAAGAAGCAGTTGAGCATAAGTGAACTGATATTGGGAGGAATAGTAACAGACGGCCACAAAACCATTTCCATAGAACAGGGTACTCTAAGTATCCTACTGTGCACATAAATTTTGGGGAAAACCCAAAATCTAATAGTGTTATAAGATCCAGATCTAGGAAAAATAAAGAAGATAAATCATATATGAGGCTTACAAAATAAAATTTGAGTATTGATCACTATCCAAAAATTTTCATCCATCCCAAACTCATGATAAAACTCATACTTATTTTCATAATAAAAAGGTAGAAATTAACCAAAAGAAACCCTCACCGATCACCACACTTATGTCGTGAAACCCACTCGACAAGGTCTGACAACGCAAGGTTCATCCAACTTTAAAAATGGCCTGGAGTATGAAATGAAAAGGAAAAGAAGCTTACAGTGAAGCAGTAAGCGGAGAACCAGATCACTGTTTCAGCCCAAAAATCCAAATTCATGAGCCTCGATAACGCCCAGGCCAAGCAAAATACCCTTTCTAACTCCTGATATAATCAACCGCTAAATGATCTAGCAACATTTCATGAATTGAAGGATCAAAGAGGAGAAGCAGTGAGAGGGAGAAGAAGGAAGAGAAAAAACCCTAGCGGTGAGATAACCGAGAGCAAGAGGGAGAGAGCGTCGGTCACCAGATATTGGATTTAATTAAAGAATGGTCTCCACCGCTGAGCACTTTCCCATATAAGATTTTATTACTAATAGGTAAAAATTTACATCCAAACCCAATGGTGAAATAAAGACCCAATCTTATCCGGCCCCAGCTATGCCCACAACACTAGTCCAATGTCTTAATGAAGAATTATATCAAAAAACCATCAGAAAAATCAGCACTTTGATAACATGCACATTCTGGCATAACAATTCATTGCCCACGTACAAATTAACACCTGTGATCCAAAGTAATTTAAATTTTTGCCCCGTCACTATTTTGTTTTACTTTTTGTATTCATCATAGGGGATATAGAGTTAGATTCATAAGTTCTTGACATACAAAATATTCAAACAACAACAAATACATTTATATATATATATAGATAAATATATATGCTATCAGGATGTATGAAGTACTCACTAGAAATGTTGAACGTCATAATTCTTCCCTCCTTAGGAATTTTCGTCCCCGAAAATATCATCAGTATTTCAGTTAAACAGTAGAGGAAAAAGATCTCGCATAGTGTCTTCTCGTTCCCATGTCGTTTTCTCTCGAGGATGACCTTTCCACCAAACGTGTACAAAATTCACATCCCGATTTCGTAATTGCTTGCTTTACTTGTCAACAATCTGATACGGTTCTGTTGGGCTAGACAAATTAGCTTCAATTTGTATATTTTCAGTTGGAATAATCTTTTCAGGATCCCAGACATATTTCCTGAGTGCTACTACATGAAAAACATCATGAAACCTTTGCAAGTCTTCTGATAACTCTAAACGGTATGTGACTTCACCAACTCGTTCAATGACAGGGAATGGTCCCACATACCGTGGACTCAACTTCCCAAGTCATCACAGTCGAGTAACTCTTTTAAAGGGTTTAATTTTTAAACAAACAAGATCACCAACTTGATACTCCACGAGGCGATGTTTTGCATTATAATACTTTTGTTGTTGATCCTGGGAGACCTTCATTCTTTATTGGATAAGTACAATTTTCTCGTGCCACTTATTCACTTTCTCTCGATTGTATAACTATCTTTCACCATCTTTCGCCCAGCTTAATGGTGTACGACATCGACGACCATACAGTGCTTCAAATGGTGTCATTTGTATGGAGGATTGATAGTTGTTATTATTATAAGCAAACTCGACCAGTGCCAAGTATTTCTCCCATGAGCCCTTTAGATCAAGCACTGCCATACATAATAGGTCCTCTAAGAATTGGATAGCTCGCTCTGACTGCCCATCAGTTTGGGGTTGAAAAGTTGTACTTAACAGTAATTTTGTTCCCAAGCATTTATGAATATGCCTCCAATTTTTCGATGTGAATCGACCATCACAATCAGATATAATTGTTCAAGGAATACCGTGTAACTTCACAATTACATCAACATACAATTCATTCAATTATTCTGGTGGTCCATCTTGTCGTACTGCTATAAAATGTGTGATTTTTGTTAACCGATCTATGATAACCCATATACCATCATGCCCCAACTTACTATGAGGCAAACCAAAGACAAAGTTCATGGCAATGTCTTCTCACTTCCATTCTGGTATGGGTAATGAATGTAAATAATCTCCGGACGTTTGATGTTCAGCTTTTACCACTTGGCAAGTGTGACAAGAAGCAATATAATTCATCACATCCTTATTCATTCCAGGCCACCAAAAGTCCTTTAAATCTTGGTACATTTTAGTTCCGTCAGGATGAATTGAAAATGGAGGGTTATGAGCCTCATACAAAATGTCTTTCCGTAAACTGTCTACATCTGGAACACATATCCTTTCATTCATCAGTAACAACCCATTCTGTTCAGTAAAACTTGTAGACTCCCCCTTTTCACTTTTTCCATTATGCCCATCAAAAAGAAATCATTCGACACGGCTTCCAAAATTCTATTCTTTAGCGAAATGTTTTAGGTACGTATGCGTACCTATTAAATAGGTACACATATAAAAGGCCTTTATTTCAGGAAGAGCTCCTGTTTCCCTCCAAAAAAAAATTCCGCATTAACGTTTTCAGGGTTTCGAGCGGCAAGTAGACGTCTTCTTCGTAAAAAGGGTCCATTTGGCCATCGCGTTTTCGGGGTTTGGAGGGAAAAGGTTACCCTCATCTTTATCTTTTGGCGTAACTCTCTCAAATAGCATAGCAAACGAAGAAGACGAGCTCAGAGCTAAATATGTCGACGCATATCTAAACGACAAAGTCTCGCGAGCGGAGATCTGCATTTGCCGCCATTGCAGTCCGTAAGTATATGCTTCCCGAAATATCTTTTGTTTTTCCCTGTTTCTTGTTATTTGCTGAAGATTATGCGGATGGAGAATAACACGTTTATCTATCGTAGATCTATGGAGGACAACTATATAGAACCTGAGAAAACGCAGGAAGTGGTTCTTTTGCTACCGATTTTTTTGGGCCTCCAATCGAGCATAATTTCATGGATAACAATTCCATGTTGGATTCTGATGCAATTTCAAACCCCACTATTGAACATGTTGACTTGAACGATGATTACTCGACAAATGATGATTTTTCTGTTAATGAACCATTAGAATTTTCTTGTATTCCTGATGTATACAAATGGTGAAGAATCTGTAAGAGTAATGATTATTATGTTTTAAAATTTTAATGTTATATATGTTTTTTTAAAATATAAGTTTCATTACACTAGTATTGTCTGTAAATACTTCCATAATATGTTTTAATAGTAACAAATCTTTGAGTTTTTAAATTTGAAAAAATATAGTCATGTAACTGTACTGTATTACAGATGGAATAGAATTGGAATAAGGTCGTATCTACATACTATACAACTGTCTTGTATAATCGAAATGTTTTATAATCAACAAAATTACCACACAATATGGGCCTACTACAATATGACTGTATTGTGTGTTCAACATGGGCCTACTACAATACGACTGTATTGTGTATTAAACATTGATAATATGATGCTGTGGTAAACATATTCGTCTTTTTTGCTTACGTAAAGACTAAATATAATGGTATCTACATTGTACACAACCGTATTATGATTGTATCATCTCCAATTATAACAGAAGCCTCTCCCAAATAAAATAAAGGTTCCAGATAAAATTGTTACACGGTTTAAATAACATATCAAAGGTGTACCAAATAGCGGTAGTATTGTCAGAAAATATTTTCATAACTTGTTATAATAGTAACAAGTTATTGAGGTTTTAAATTTCAGAAATTATAATCGTGTAACTGTACTGTATTACAAATGGAATACAATTGAAATACCATCGTATATACATACTATACAACCATATTATAAATGTATTGTCTTCAATTTTAATACACTTTTACCAAACTAATCAAAAAACTTCCAAATATAATTGCTACACGGTTTCAAAAATGTTTTTAAAGAGTAACAAATAACATATATAAATACCGAAATTATATCATAATCTGATGCACTAATCTAATCAGTAATAAAGACCATCAACATCAATGTACGCAACCTGTGTGAAATTATATTTTATGAAATTAAACAATTGAATTTATCCATATAAATAGCAGAAGTGCTCTTGAACAACTGGCAGCATCAATGTTTCCCATCATTAACTCGTGCAAAGTAGACCACTTTATCTACCTACAAAGAATATATTGAAATGGAAATATTAGATACTGCATATCAACTGATTAAGAAGTGTTTAACAATACTTACTCATAATTTTGTCAGGAAACACTTTACTTAGGTCAATTGCAATTTCAACCCTTAACTTCGGCATTTGTTTTGCACAGAATTGACACTTTCCCAATCAATTTTCTTTTTCCCGACAATTGTTTTCATATACAGAATAACGAAAATACCACAATCATCAGGACTATTTTGTTTTGGAATGTTATCAACACAGAATAATGGCCACTCATGGATTCTCTCGGGAAGGACTTCACATAAATCTTCTTCAAAAAAATTTATCTGCATAACCCAAAATATGTGAATATAATTGTTTAGTAGTACAATTTCTATCGACAAAAAAACATACCACTATTCTAAGCTTGTTGTAATTAGAATCGTTGTACAAGGAATCGTAGTATTGCCAACATTCCTCCCCAATGTTTCCAACGAGCAAACCCTAATGATTAGTGAGCTGTACCGGAATTAGAATTAACTCTGCATACTCCAATGAATTTCTTGTGATGTGACTAACAAGTGCTTCAACATTTCTCTTGTGTTTCTTCATATTCTGCATAAGATAATCATGGATTATATAACAATGTAAATGACATTTTTGAAGTTTTGTATAAAATAAGTAAAGGAAAAAAACACTAACGACATGATTGGAGGACACGTATACGAAGTGCTTAAATTTACGTGGATTATTTGATTTTTGTATTTTTAACACTATGCTATATGCATCTAGGTGGGCATCATTAAGCCACCCATTTCCTAGTAGATCATCAATGTGGGATCGATACAAAGTAATATTACCAGCTTCGATCACCAAACTATTTCTACATACAAACAAGGCAAAGTGAGCAAAGAGACAATTTAGAGAAGATGAAATTTAGAAGGTAAAATCATAATATCGAAAAACCTGTTCGGGAACTCTTCCATAATATGGTCTATTATCAGACGATTTGATTTGTTTAGTATTTCTTTTCCTGGAAATGCCACCACATAGGACGATGATTTAATATTACTATTCTATTTCCGATCATGACGCCCTTTAATTGTTTTTACCAAACTCCTTTGTACTTTCTGATTAAGTGAAGGAAGCGCACAAACCACCAAAGTATCGGATATTTGATATTTTACCGCGTTACCAGCTATAACCATTTCTTCTGACTTATGTGAGGAGTGATGAGATGCGGTAGGAGTAGATTTTTGGGAGACTTTCGGTTCTTCAAATGCATGTGACGGGGGACTTTTTAGACCTTCCCGAGTGGTGGCAGTCAATTTATCCATCCTTCCATTGATATTTTTACGTAGTTCCTTCAGTTCTTCCATCACGATATCATGACGTTTTTTTGACTCGGTCTCTATTTCTGAGGTCATTCGTCTCACAATTTCTTCAAACATTTTATTTGCTCCATCATCCTTTTCCTTCTGTCTTTTACCTTCAATAAACGCTGCTTTAACTATCTTTTTTTCTCAAGCTTCTCCTTTTATTTTCCTCTTTTTTGGATATAGAGTCTTCTTTTTTCTCTTCACATACTGTTTCATTTCTTCTACACTGTCTTCTTCTTCATCCTCTATTTCATGTTCGTCCTCATCGGAGTCTTCGAAATCAGTATCCTCTACATGTACATCTCCCAATAAACCCTCCTCGGATGGCAATATGTTCTCAAAACCCTCTCTCACCTGTACAATAGTTCTATTAATTTTAGCGATTTGTTCGAAAAATATTTCTACATGTCACAATTTAATCTAACCACGTACATGAAAAATGAAGGAACAACATACCTGGCCGCGCATACTTAGCTTTGATTTTATCTCTGAACAAAACTTATTGGAAAAGCTGAATTTAGGAGACCATCGACGTAGTCGAGGCCTGGCCAAGTCTTCATCAACATTTATAAATTTAGTGTACTCATAAAACCACACCTGCAAATATGATACTCCGCATTTAACCATTCAATTAGAAGATACAATAGGAGGTTAAATTAAATTTTTTCTCACCACCAATAAGATCGAGCAACCTTCGATGTAGCCCAAACTCTCCTTTGACTTATTCTTGGTTGCTGTTATACTTAACTGTCGGAATTGCGACTGTAGAAATCAGTGAACTACTTCAGGCTAGTTGTATTTTTTGAAATCCTCCAAACCGCTGAACGTATGTAAACATTTTGCTATTTTCATAACCTTTAGTGGAAAAAAAAGTTTACATAAAACACAAAAAACCACACAACATATAACTACTACAATATGACTGTATTTTGTGTTATACATAGATAATAGAAGAGTTTTGTCTTTAACATATGACTACTACAATACGATCTAATAAGGATGTATTTTCAGATAGGGCACTAATTTCTGGAAATATAATAGCAATACGACTGTATTTACTGCAATACAATAGGAATACGACCGCATTTACATGCAATACAATCGTATTATTATAAAAAAATGTTTTAGATCCAACAAAAAACCCGACAATACATAATAATACATATGTATGGCAAAAATAAGTACTAAGTCCTTATCACAGTATACACTTAAACAACAAACGACTATAGAATTTTTCGTGCACATTATGTTTGCATCTAGCCTGGGATTTTGAAAAAAATAGAGTTATTAAAGGCACTGCAGTTTTAGCTAATCATATCGCAATTTTACATAATTTTACATTAAATCTACTTCTAAAAAGTGCAAGTTGCATCACAATTTCTCCTAATGTTTGATGTTGAGCACTAATTTTAGAAAGGATGTCTTTTCAAAAAGGGCACTAATTTCTGGAAAATAGAACTTCAATACCGTTGTATTTATGGGGTTATATGCAATACAATAGGAATACGACCGTATCAACATGCAATACAATTGTATTATAAAAAATGGTTTTTTTATAACACACATAATCCGACAAAAATCGCAACTACTCGGAAATCTGCACTTAAACAACAAAAGACTACACATTTTTTCATGCACAGGGAGATCTGCATCTAGCTGGTAGTTTGCGCATTATATTCAGGACGATACAACTGCAATACGAATGTATGTAATGCTAAATGTACATATATAACAGGTGTTGTATCATAACATTACTGCAATACTGTCGTATTATAATACAAAACTACTCGGAATGCTAAATGTTAAGTTCCAGAGCCGTTTTGCTCGGTAAAAAGAAACAGAAAATCGCAACTACTCGGCGACGGAGGATCGCAACCAGGAAGTGATCGCAACCAGAAACAGATTAACCAACCAGTTTCAAAGGTCTCTGCTTCTCAGCGATGGAGAAGAAACCCTATCCTTCTTTGCTTTGTGAAAACGCGGGCCCCACGATAAGAAAGAAATGCCTTTTAAATGCGTACCTAAAAATAGGTACGCATAATGGACCGAAAACGAACCCATTCTTTAGTGTATACCGGATTTGCATCTGAAATAGTTAAGAGTGTTTACCTTCTGATGTAAAAATGAAAACTATCTCCATCCTTTCCAGCTCGCACATTAACTGTGGATTATAAATTTTCAAGGCAACTAACCCGACAACACTTTTGTGGCTTAGCGCATCAACAACCACATTGGCCTTTCCGGGATGATACTGAATATCCACATCATAATCTTTGATAAACTCTAACCAACATCGTTGGTGGAGGTTTAATTCCTTCTGCATGAAAATGTACTTCAAACTTTGATGATCGTTGAAAATTTCACATCTTACTCCATACAAATAGTGGCGCCAGATTTTTAAGCAAAGATGACTGTTGCTAATTTTAAATCATGAGTTGGATAGTTCCTTTCAGCATCCTTTAATTGATGCGACGCATATACGATTACCTTCCCATGTTGCATTAATACACAACCTAAACCATTAAACGAAGCGTCACTATATATTTGAAATCCTTCTGTGCCTGATGGAAGTATTAATACAGGGGCAATAGTTAATCTTTCTTTTAATGCTTCAAATGCAATTTGGCAGTTTTTATTCCAATGAAAAGGAACATTCTTCTGTGTTAACTGTGTTAATGGCAATGAGATCTTTGAGAAATCTTGGACAAACCTGCGGTAATATCCTGTTATTCCAAGAAAACTTCGTACTTCTGTAACATTTGTGGGTTGTGGCCAATTGAGAATCGCATCTATTTTCATAGGATCAATAGATAAACCTTGTTATGTTATCACATGTCCCAAAAATGACACTTCCTTTAACCAAAATTGGCATTTCCAAAATTTTGCATACAGTTGGTTTTTCTTAAATCTCTGTAATGCCAGCCGTAAATGTCGAGTGTGTTCTTCCTCAGATGCTGAATATATCACGATATCATCAATAAAAATAATGACGAATTTGTCTATATAATCCCTGAAAATTTGATTCATCATATCCATGAAAGCTGCAGGAGCATTTGTTAATCCGAACAACATTACCACAAACTCATAATGCCCATACTTTGTGTTAAAGGCAATTTTAAAAATATCTTCCTCTTTAATTCGTAGTTGGTGGTAACCCGAATTTAAGTCCATTTTTGAAAACACCGTTGAATTCACTAGTTGATCGAATAGATCATCTATGCGTGGTGGAGGATATTTATTCTTCACAGTTAATTTATTTAGTTCTCGATAATCCACACATAGTCGTAATGTCCCCTCTTTCTTCTTTATGAATAGCATTGGTGCTCCCCACGGAAATGAGCTAGGACGAATAAATTTTGTATCAATTAATTCCTGCAGTTGACATTTCAACCTCGCTAACTCTTTAGTGGCCATACGATACGATGTCTTTGCAACTGGTCTCGCTCCTTCTTCTAAGTTAATTTCGAACTCCACTTCTCTTTTAGGAGGGAACCCTGACAATTCCTCAGGAAAAACTTCCGGAAATTCACATACAACTGGAACAGCCTTAATATCCTTCTTTTCCTCTGACGTTCCTTTCAACAACACTAACACCGCTTCACATCCCTTTCGTATCTTCTTTGATGCCTTCAATGTAGATATTAGCATTTTGGACACTTTGCCCAAACCACGGAACACAGTAACACTTTGATCTACACAATGAACTGTAACTTCCTTCCGCATACAATCAATTATTGCTACATGTTGGATTAGCCAATCTATACCCAATATAATATCAAATTCAGTAAGTGGTAAAACCACTAAATCCACTGCAAATTGTTTATCGTTTAACTCAAACGAAACTATGATTCGTTGTTGCGTTGACACTACTTAATTATTTGGTAGAGTAATATGCAAAATATCCTATGTGGAATAGAGTTTTTAGAAATAATACCCAAGATATTCGAAGAAATAAAAGAATGGCTAGCACCAGTATCAAATAAAACTTTCATCTACTTGTCGCAAACATATAACATACATGTCACCACCGTGTCATCTGCCTTATCCTCTTGCTGATTCAGATTAAACACACGAGGCTGTACGTGACATTCTTCCACTGAAGTTCCACCCGAGGCTGAAGTTGAGGCAAGAGATTCACTTTCTCTAGAAATACCCATCTGATAAATTTTCTGGCCCTGCGGAGCGGGGAACCTCTTGGCACTGCTTTCTCCTTCCTTCCTCTTTGGGTATTCTCCTTGATGATGTCCAGGCTGACAGCACAAATAATATACATTAATTCCAGCTAAATACTGCCCCTTATGGGATCTCCCACACTTCCACACTTTTGCTCATGTATTTGCGACTAACCCACACTGCTAATCTCTGTCGGACGAGGTCGCTTTCTAGAATCACCAGACTTCCAAGACGTACCAGATTTAGCTGAGGACTCCTTACTTTGAATCCACTGTGATCTCTTTTTCCCAAGCTCTCTTCTTTTTTGAGTCTTCTCTGCATCGATTTCCATAAAGCGAGCTTTTTGAACTAAATCTCCATAGTCTTGAATTTCAAGTGGCACCAAAATCGACCGGATACTATCCCGCAATCCTTCCTGAAACCTGCGACACCTTTCTTTTTCATGTTGTACAAACTCTTCGGCATAGAATGCCAGATTAGCAAACTTTGTCTCGTACTCAAGGACGGAGCGGGGACCTTGTACAAGACGTAGGAACTTATCCTGTAGCAGTTTATTCTCTGATTCAGGTACAAACCATCCTGTAAACTCCTGCACAAACGTGGTCCAAGGGATGCTGACTTGTTCTCGACCAGCCAAACAACAACGAACATTGACCCACCATTGTTTAGCCTCCCCTTCAAGGAGAAAAGTAACTAAGCCCACTTTTCAGTCATCTGGGCAAAGCATCACTTCGAATATTGTCTCGATACGTGAAACAACAGGAGGAGCATCTCGCACTATCTTAATAGCTTTTGCAAAAATGCGAGCAAGATCTATCAGTTGAGGTTGGGTCTGCTATTCGACTTGTAGATGCATAGACTGTTCCACGGACAAGTGTTCCTGCTGTAGATTCTCTTGATGTACTTGCGCAATATCACCAGTTTCAGACATAGTCTCCCGACCTATCTGTGTAGGATCCTTTAAAATAAAACAAATGATCATCAGTTTTCCTAGAATGGACCTAAATGTATGTTATATCCACAAGCTATTGACCCGTCTACGTATGTACATACTCATTGTGGCCAATACTTTGAAAACCTGGCTCTGATACCACTAAATTGTAATGGCCTGTAGTCCGCCACAATCAACATAAATATCTTATCTATATTCCATAAAAACATATTCAATATTTCATCCATTCAACATTTCACAATGAGCACATACATACGTACAAGTCCAAATAAAAGTGCATACATCAGGTTCATGTTATAGTGTTTATCTTCTAGTTATACTATGCATATACATGAGTTTATTACAAGTTTAACTTTAACAAAAGCCTTTACAAAAGTAAGTGCATAACAACAAAAGTGGCTAAGCTATGTCATCAGCATAAGTAGCTAAGCATCTGCATATATATACATCGCCAATCATATCCTTAGCATTGTCCAGTTTGTGATTTGCCTGTACCTAAAAATGTTAGAATTTGAAATCATTAGTCTTTATCAAAGATTAAGCGAGAACAAATCTTTTTAACTTGTTGTACATGCAAAACAAGAGATGTTACATATATCAATATGCATAACATTATAATAGTTAAAATCTGGGCCAGTATAGGAAGTTAAGCAGTAATTACATAACATCATTTCTATGAAACAGTAGAGTACAACGTAAGGACATATCAGTGATCATGAATACAGTATAATATGAACTATCATGAACCGCTATAAATAACAATAACGTGAGAGATCATTTATTTCTATGCAATTTACATTAACTAGGAAATATTAAGGGCAATTGACTTTGAAATCAGTACACTTTCTCATAATTCAATCTTTGGGCTCGACCCTTCCGGGTCATCAGTATCCAAAACAAATACATACAACACGCGTTTATGCCCTTAGGCCGACTGGTTTGGCAAATCATCTATATCATTTGATTTATGCATGCAATTTCAATTAGCCCTTAACATAACCTCGTGTCGACGCGTTAACATTTACGTAATAGTAAGTTATTTATTTTATAATCCCCTCAGATTTTCATTCGCATGTTTGCCTTTTGCCAAGGCCATACATATTAGCGAGAATTATGTTTTTCAGTGATATACAATATAGTCTTGATAGCACATGTCATATAAATCTCATTTCTATCTTTTAATAACAATGTAAATAAGTTAAAATACCTGAAATAAGCATAAATTAAAAAGATAAGTCTCACCATTGCTTTTTTCCTTTCTAGTGTCACGCCCCACATCATCGTCATGTCTATCTTGGGATGTCATCATTCACAATATCTGTTTAGAAATCATATCATTAATGAGTCATATTATCGGGGTTGCATCACGTATAGCTATGGCGTTGACATCTAGGATGACTTCGATTTTTAAGAGTTGTCTATGGAGAAGAACTTGTAACATGAGATTGCTCAAGTGAAAATGCAGTAAAGGAATAACCCAAACAACTTTATAAACCAAGACCAAACTTAATACTTTTGAACAGTTATCAACACCCCTGGTCACCCCAACTTCAGACCATAAACTGAATCCACAACTATAGCCGACCAACATAAGGAAATTCACAAACAGTACAAAAACTGAATAGTCAAATCCCCTCATTGCAGCATGCACAATTACCCCGTAGGCAATAGATTGGTCTCTCTCAACATGCACAACCCCACAAAAACTTTACCATAACAGTACCCACATGAATAAGAAGAAGTAGTTGAGCATAAGTGAATTGATATTGGGAGGAATAGTAACTGTCGGCCCCAAAACCATTTCCACAGAACAGGGTACTCCTAGGATCCTACTGTGCACATAAATTTTGGGGGAAAACCCAAAATCTAATAGTGTTATAAGATCCAGATCTAGGAAAAATAAAGAAGATAAATCATATATGAGGCTTACAACACAAAATCTGAGTATTGATCACTATCCAAAAATTTTCAACCATCCCAAACTCATGATTGAACTCATACTTATTTTCATAAGAAAAAGGCAGAAATTAACCAAAAGAAACCCTCGCTGATCACCACTCCTATGCCGTAAAAACCACTCGAAAAGGTCTGACAACGCAAGGTTCATCCAACTTAGAAAAGGGTCTGGAGTATGAAATGAAAAAGGAGAAGAAGCTTATAGTGAAGCAGTAACCGGATAACCAGATCACTATTTCAGCCCAAAAATCCAACTTTGTGAGCCTCGATAACTCCAAAGCCAAGCAAAATACCATTTCTAACTCTTGATATAACCAACCGCTAAATGATCTAGCAACATTTCATGAATTGAAGGATCAAAGAGGAGAAGCAGTGAGAGGGAGAAGAAGGAAGAGAAAAAAACCCTAGCGGCGAGATAACCGAGAGCAAGAGGGAGAGAGAGTCAGTCACCAGATATTGGTTTAATTAAAGAATGGTCTCCAGTGCTGATCAATTTCCCATATAAGATTTTATTACTAATTGGTAAACATTTAAATCCAAACCCAATGATGAAATAAAGACCCAATCTTATCCGGCCCCAGCTATGCCCGCAACACTAGTCCAATGTCTCAATGAAGAATTATATCAGAAAACCAACAAAAAAATCAGCACTTTACTAACATGAGCGTTCTGGCATAACAATTCATTACTGAAAGTTATTTAAGTTTAGGTTAGCTAATCACCTAGAGGGGGGGTGAATAGGCCTTTGAGCTTTTAATGTATCTTTTGCTATTTTCAATTTATGCTAACTAGAGCTTGTCCTTAAGTCCTGCAATCAAAGAGAAAAACAAGAAAACACAGCAAAAAACAGAATTTATAGTGGTTCCTCAAATGGGTACATCCACTTTCCCTCTCCACCTATCCAAGCTTATTTGTTGAACGCGACACAACTTCTCCAAACTGCTCCTAAGAGCTTACACCTCAGATCCCGTAGGATCTTCAAGTCTCCTCCAAGATACACTTCTCAGCCACAAGGGCCTACACTTAGTGGTCAGCATACCACCTACCTCAAGCTGTTAAGCCCTACACTCAGGATGGGAGGACAGCCCTACCTCAGATCCCAAAGGATCCTACCTTAGAGATATGCAGTGCTCCTACACTCAGTGACCCTCAATCCACCTACCTCAGCCTTATCTTTAAGGCCTACAGCTCAGGCTTTTCAGCCCTACAACTTCAGGCACAAGGCCCTATTCTCAGAGTATTGCAGTACTCCTACAGCTCAGTACCCCTCTAAGTACCTACCTCAGTGCCCCTCCAGGCACCTACAACTCAGTGACAACCTTGTCCCATACCTCAGGCATAAAGGCCCAACACTTAGAGAGCATCACTCTCCTACCTCATGCACTTAAGCCCAACAGCTCAGATCCTCACTTGTATCCTACCTCAGTGCCCCTCCAGGCACCTACCTTAGTGACAAATTTGTCACCTACAGCTCAGGAACAAAGTTCCCTACACTCAGATTCAGGAAACCTGAATCCTACATAAAATGAATAAAGAGTTGAAGAAAAAAACTGACTCAGAGAAATTACTCTAAGTCAACTTTGCTGGACTGAACAGATTTCAGTCCATCTCACCTGTTGTAGAAGGAATCAGCCTTCTTCTACAACTATCATCTACTACTGCTGCACTGATGAGCAACTTCCCCCTTGCTGAGAGATGAATCAGCTAACTATTCTGTAGAGAACACTCTTGATGAGCTTGAAAAGCTTCAGCTATCCTTTCTTGCCTTCAGGCTATCTTGGCTGGACTTCAGCTATCAAGCTTGATCGGAAAATAAATGTCCAGCCGCCTCTTTCAGTTCTTTTTTTTCTTTCTTGGATTCGTTAATCCTAACCCTTTACTGTTTCCCCTTTTATATGTGTTGATTTGAATCAACGACAATGTAGTATATGGGCCCACCAAGGATTGGTGAGTGCCAACTCCATCAGAAAGGGACAAAATATCTTTCGGCGCTGTAGCAGCTTTCCCGCAACGGCTTTCTACAGATTTGACTTTGATGACGTCAGCAATGGTCATCAACATCTGGACTTAGAAAATTTCTTGAATCCCATAAAGCGTTGAGTGATGTTGAGACACTTAATGCCATTAGCCTTGGCTCTCGACGCCTCTGGACTTAGAAAAATTTCCTGTCTTTGTCTCAACGGTTTTGTCTCAACGGTCTCAGCAGGTTTACATTATTAGCTGAGACAAGCCTTTGTCTCAGTACTTTCCTCTTATCTGTTAACTCAACGGTTTTTGCACTTTATACTATCTCAGTAGATTTGTCTCAGCGGTCTCAGCGGTTTTTCATTTATCAGCTGAGACAATTCTTTGTTTCAGCGCTTTCCTCTTTATTAGAAGCATTGAGTGAACCTGCTTCACTCAATGCTTCTGGACTTAGAAAAACTCCAGCTAATATTTTTCTCAGTTGTTTACCTCTTAACTGTCACAGCGCTTCCTGCTTTATTTAGAAGCGTTGAGTGAACTTGCTTCACTCAACACTTCTGGACTTAGAAAGTTTCCAGCTAACTTTGTCTCTGCTGTCTCAGCTATCTCAACGTCATCTTCTCAGCTATCTCAGCTGTCTCAACGCCATCTTCTCAGCTGTCTCATCTGACTCAACGCCATCTTCTCAGTTGTCTTTAGCTGTCTCAATGCTATCTTCCCAGATGTCTCAGCAGTCTCAACGCCTTCTTCTCAGCGGTCTCAGCGCTTATGCCTTAGACAAATTTTCTGGCTTTAACTTGATAAGCTTTGAGCTGAGCTCAATGAACTGCAAACTGATCTCGACGAATTTTGATCTTCTCAGCGCTCTCAGCGCTTTTTGCCTTAGTCGATTTTTCTCTTACATCAGCTTGACAAGCATTGGGCTGAGCTCGACGAACTGTAACCTGAGTTAGACGAACTTCGAGCTAAGTTCGATGAATTTTGTATCCTAGTTTCTTAAGCTTATGCTGAGTAGAGCTCAATGATCAGCAAGCTTATTTCGACGAACTCTGAGCTGAGTTCGACGAAATTTGAGTTTACTGATTTCTTTAGTTGTCCAAGCATGGACAATCTGCATGCATGAACTAAGACACACATCAAATACTTTATGTGTGTATGTCAGTGACCCGTTTGACTACTTACAAATCTGGGATATTGGAATCAATAGACCCAATAATCTCCCCCTATTTGAAGAAGTCAAAACAATACAGGTCATTGACAACACAATATTTTATCATAACAAAATTTAACAGTAGAAGTGTTACCATTTTTCCAGTCTATGGAGAATTACTTACTCCCCCCGACATGCTGTCATCCTTCCAATTCCACTTGGCTGTGATTCTCAGCCCTTGACTTCTTTCCTCCTCCTTTTTGACTTCTACAATAGGGAGCATACCGATAGGTTGTCCTCCCCATATCTATCTCAGTTGTTGGGCTAGCTCCCCCTCAACAATTGCACACCATCTTTAGTATCTAGAGGAAGAGCTTGTTCTACCTGCAAAAAAAAACAATGTCGCATATGGTAGAAGAGAGAATTGAAGCTACACAAGATTCAACATGCCCAATTCAAATTTGAAGGTATTGAACTTAGCTTCATCTAGTGGCTTAGTGAAGATATCAGCCACTTGCTTGTCTGTGGAGACAAACTCAAGGGAGATGTCTTCCCTTTCCACATATTCTCCAATAAAGTGATACATAATTTCTATATACTTAGTCCTACTATGGGAGACAAGATTCCTAGCTATAGAAATTGCACTAATAGAATCATAAAAGTGTGGAGTTCTACTTATTTGAATATTGTAGTCTTGAAGTTGATGCTGAATCCACAACAACTGGGCACAGCAGCTTCCAGCTGATATATACTCTGACTCTGCTGTTGAGATTTCTACACTTGTCTATTTCTTGCTGCTCCAAGAGACAAGCCTTCCACCTAGAAATTGATAGGAGCCTGAAGTGCTCTTCCTGTCCTCCTTGCAGCCTACAAAATCTGCATCTGAATAACTAGTTAGTTCAAATTCCCCATTCCTAGAGTACCATAGGCCAAGATCTGGGGTGCCCTTAAGATATCTCAAGATTCTTTTCACAGCAGTATAGTGAGACTCTTTAAGGCAGACCTGATACCTAGCACAGACACATGTTGCATACATAATGTTAGGCCTACTTACTGTGAGGTAGAGAAGCGAGCCAACTATACCTCTATACAGAGTTTGATCAATAGGCTTTCCTGGATCATCTTTGTCTATAGGCATACTTGAGCTCATGGGAGTTCCTATGGTGGAAGCATTCTCCATGCCATATTTCTTGATTATCTCCCCGGTGAATTTTGACTGGATATGGATAGACTATCATCAATATGTTTTACTTGGAGTCCCAAGAAAAACTTCAATTCACGCATACTACTCATCTCAAACTTCCCATACATAAGTTTTGCAAACTTCTTATAGAGGTTATCATCAGTAGAGCCAAATATTATGTCATCAACATAAATCTGTACTAGGATGATCTTGCCCTTAGATTCCCTTAGGAATAGGGTCTTGTCTATCTTCCCCCTTGAGAATTTATTCTCAATGAGGAAGATAGATAATGTCTCATACTATGCTCTTTTGGCTTGCTTAAGCTCATAAAGAGCTTTCCTAAGTCTATATACAGCAGTAGGAGAGTTAGAGTCAATAAAACCTGGAGGTTGCTCTACATAAACTTCTTCCTTCAAGTCTCCATTCAGGAAGGCTGACTTGACATCCATCTGGAATACCTTGAATCCATGGAAGGCTGCAAATGCAAGGAACAATCTGATTGCTTCAAAACTTGCAACTGGGGCAAAGGTTTGATCATAATCAATCCTTTCTTCTTGTCTATACCCTTTGGCCACCAGTCTGGCTTTATTCTTGATTACAATGTCATTTTCATCAAGTTTCTTCCTGAAAATCCACTTGACTCCAATGACATTGAGTCCATTTGTCTGGGAACCATCTTCCAGACCTTGTACCTTTTGAACTGGTTCAGTTCTTCCTACATTGCACCAATCTAAAATGGATCTTGATTTGCTTCTTCAAATTTCTTGGGCTCTTCTTGTGACAGGAAGCTGGAATAGAGTGATATATTGAGACTCCTGCTTTTAGTCTGTACACCTTGGCTAGCCTCACCTATTATCGGTTCTATAGGATGATCTCTAAGATATTTGACTGCTGGGGGCAGTCTGACTGCTTCCTACTGATTATCATTTTCTTCAGCAGGTTGGTCTTCATTGCCAGCTTGACTGCCCTGTGCTTCCTCTAGACAGCTTCCCTCACCACAATCTTCTTACAAAGCTAGGTCTTTATCTTTGACGGAGAGCTTTTTCATCATGACTTCTGTTCCTGCAGAGCTAGGCAAAGAACTTGACAGCTCACTATCAATCATGCATGACTCATCAAATATTACATGGACAAACTCTTCTACAACTTGATTTGTCAAGTTATAGACTCTTTATGTCCTACTATTATTGTTGTACCCAACAAATATCCCCTTATGGAATTTGACAGCAAACATAGTCATTCTTGACTTACCATTGTCTAGGATGAAACACTTCCAACCAAAGATCCTGAAGTAGGAAATATTTGGTTTTCTTCCCTTCAAGATCTCATAGGGAGACTTCTTGTGACCTTTGGTGATAGAAGCCCTATTGAGCACATGACATGTAGTATTAACTGTCTCAGCCCAGAAATATTCAGGGAGAGAAGTGTCACTCAATAGTGTTCTCCCAGCTTCTATGAGAGTCCTGTTTTTACTCTCAGCTAACCTATTTTGCTGGGGTGTTCTTGGAGAGGAGAACTCTCGATGAATCCCTTGCTCTTCACAGAATGTAGTCATAGTAGCAGACTGAAACTCAGTTCCATGGTCACTTCTCATTCTGACCACAGAGCATGCAAGCTCATTATGAATTTACCTGACAAAATTTGTGAAGACTTCAAGGGTTTCATCCTTTCTTCTAAGGAAGAACACCCAAGTAAATCTGGAAAAGTCATCAACCACCACAAGGGTGTAGACCTTCCTACTTAGACTATGAACAGACATAGGATCAAACAAGTCCATATGCAGGAGATACAAGCATCTCGCAGAGTCCTTGATCCCAATGCTCTTGAAAGAGTTCTTAGTCTGCTTACCCTTTTGGCAAGCAATACAGATACCCTCCTTGGAGCATTTTATTTTGGGACCATTCTTAATAAGCTCATCACTGAAGAGCTGACCAATGGTGTTATAATTCAGAAGAGCCAGCCTCTTGTGACACTGGACACAATATGAGACTTTCTCATCTACGACTAGGCATATAGTGGAACTATTTTCTAAGCAAGAAAAAGTCAAGCAATAAACATTCCCACTCCTAGTGTCTGTTAAGATGACACTTTGGTCACTTAACCTCTTGATGTGGCACTTATCCTTGTGGAAGGAAATATCATAACCAAGATCATATAATTGGATTATGCTTATGAGGTTGTGTTGCAACCCCTCCACATAAGCCACCTTTGTGATGGTGATTATGTCATTTGAGATGTTACCATAGCCTTTGGTTATCCCCTTGTCTGAGCCTCCAAAAATGACCTTGGGTCCATTCTTTACAGGAGTTTACTCATTCAATAGCTCCTTTTGTTCCAGTCATGTGCCTGGAACATCCACTGTCCAAGTGTCATTTAGGGGATTTGGTACTTGAACTAACCTGAAAAGAATGCAAGTCACCTTACCTTAAGACCCCAATTTTTGTTGGTTCCTAGGTTCACATTAGCCTTGAAATAACCCTGCCTTCCTGCAGAATTCCTGATAGGTTGGCAACTTCTGGACACTGAGGGATTGTGCCTGCAATCTACAACATAGTGACACACTTTGCCACAACACCAGCACTCATAGATATTATATCTCCTTTTCTGTTTGGTATTAGCATTTGACTGTACTGCTTCCTGAACAGTGGGGAGATGTGTTTCACTATACTTCTGTCTTCTTTCAGCAGCAATTTGACTGAAGGACAGTCTTTCAGCTGGCTGTGTTGGCCTTCTCTGAGAACCACCAGATGCATGTCTCTTTTCAGCTAACATGCATCTGATAGCATCTGAGATGACCATCTCATCCCTGTCAGAAGATTCTCCTTGAGTCACAACTTTTGCTGTATGATTTAGATTTTTATTAGCAGCAATATCTTTGAGTTTTGGGGCTGGGGAACCAAAAACAAATGGTCCAGGTTGGGCCATTTGGATTTCCTCATGGGCAGCCTTAAAGGCTTTCACATGGTTGTACATTCCACCATGGCTGGGACCACATTGGTCCATACCAGTGGATCTTCCGTTCTCCCAGTGAACATAATAACTTTTATGGTCATACCTATTTGAAGGCAACAATACTCTCTGAAAAGAAATTTGAGGCAGAGAGTCTAGAGGCACAATAGGTGTCTTCCCTTTTACCTTTCCTCTTGGATTGGAAGATCTAGCAGGTCCCTTAAATCCCAACCCCTTCTTACCAGCTTGGGTAAGGTGGGTATCAATTAAGGGTAGCACAGTGCTTGGCTTAAAAAATTTTGTCACCAACAATTTCTCATTTAAGAGATCATTTTCAAGTTTCTGGATAAGTTTTTCATTTGAGACTTTTACCACAGACTCACTGTCAATGATTTCCTTGAGTTGGCCTGCATGTGCAGCCATGTTAGTGAGGGCTTTTTCTTGGTCTTCACACTTGCTTTTAAGGCTAAGAAGCTCTTTTGCCTGCCTCTTTGCAAGTAACTTGCATTTCTTGAAAGCCTCAAGAAGTTCTCCATACTTGGCAATTATGGAGTTTACATTATCCTCAGAGTCTGAATCCCCTTCATCTCTTGATAATTGAGCTTCAGAAACTGAGTCAGCCTCATGACTATAAATAAAATAATGTGATTTAGCATGTACCTGAAACTGACCAGACTGATCCTAGGTGCTTTCGTCATCCATCATTCCCATTAGTCCATGACACTGAGCATCACCTTCTTCATCTCCATCCACCTCTGAGTAACTCTCTAGATGTGATAGAGGGGACCTGATCCCTATTCTAGTAGCAGGGAACTCTTCTTCAGTGATAACTGTAACAACCCCATCCGTTCATATGATATATTCTAGAAGGTCCGGCTGGGGCCCCACAGTATATATCACAAAACAGGCGGTGAAGGTACAGGATGATACCAGAGTAGCGCAATCGTACCTATCACAAAGCATTCTAGCAGAAGCCTAGACTACAACTTGAACTCCTCATGAATGCCCAAATATAAAACTCCACATTTTATACGATATAGGAATATCTTACAACAAGTAAAAAGAGTTGGCCTTATGGCCTTACATGGCTGTCAAACAGTGGCCTAAACAGATTGGCGCGCAGGCCGGCCACATGAAAAGAAAACACACAAAAGCAACACATAGAGCCTTCGATGGCTAGCAGCAGTAGCAGCAACAGCAGCATGAACATCAGCCTTTACGCGTCCCGCTTGGCTCTCCAGCACCTGTACAGGAACAATCCACCAACGGTGGTAAACAAAAGCAACGGTCAGCGTTCAGCTGACCAAATTATAACGACCCTACCCCTTTTCTCGGGGCAGCGGTAATCTTCCCTGCAGGCATATCATATCATAGTATGGCAAGATATCTCATCAAAATGTGCTTTCACGCACACAAGCCATCACAACCGTTCGCCACCCGGCCCAACGGTCCGTGCACTCAGGGCACATTCTTGGTGTTCTGGCAAAGCTCTTGCCCACCACCGTATTAGGGTCACAACCCAACGGTAAATCTCTTGAGCATTTACTCCATGGCGTGCAGCCAGAGTTAGTCTTCCTACACCGGGATGGCTCGTAGCCCCCCATTGTGTCATGCGCGTAGGCTGAAGACTCTTGCTATGCGCTCCAACAGACCGCACCTTTTGGTCTCACGTCGGACGGACATAGTGCAGGTCGGATCATCCACCCCCCGTTGCTCAAATCGCCTTGCCTTCTCCGAGTACAGCGTACTCATGGCTATATCAAAGGCGCGGGTCGGTCTCACCAATCCTATTCTTGGCATTCAAGCCTGGGTACTTCTCGATACCCCTTTCCTTATCACAACAGTGGGTCTTTCCTGGGCCTCCCAGTACTTCCTGTGACTCATTTCACAGGTGGACACCGCAAAATCACAAATGTCAGGGGTCTTTCCTAGCTACCATGCTAGTACATCCTGTTACTCGCTTCACAGGTGGACACCCTACGACATCAAGCATCACAAAGGGCCTTTCCTGGTCACACCAGTACTTCCTGTGCCTCATTCACAGGTTGGACCCAAAAACATAACATGGCTATTTTTCCTGGGCTACCACTCCAGTACTTCATGCTACTCTTTTTCGCAGGCATAACCCGTTGACTCCTTAAACTACATGTTTATCACGGAGTCTTCTCCGGTTCATATGCAACATCACCAATCCAGACCAACCTGTCCAGATGGGCTTCACACAGCATGCCTATTCCGTACTCCATTTCTGGATCTATATGCCAACAAAGGGGATTTCATGAATCACCCAAACGACTCCCAAAATCAGCCACCTCTTGGTGGGGGAATCACAAAGATATGCTAAAAGGAAGTCTTCACATGGCTAGGAAGAAAAGTCGTTACCCTTGACGACCGCTTCGGTGCCATGAACTCAAAGCTAGCTCGAAAGACTCGTAAGAGCTTTTCCTCCGCAACGCCGGCTTCGGCTTTCTCGTCGAAAAACTACAGCACCACCGGTGACCAGCCCCCTTTCCTCCTCCTCCTTCTTCCTCTCTCTTTCTCTCTCTAAGCTTGTAGAAAGATGAAGGCCAAAATACACTATGAGAAATCCTTTCTTATTCACGGCCTTAAGGAAAGCTGGAGGCCTTTCAGCCTTTGGATCCAGGCTGAAGGAATGGACGGCCACGAGTTTGCCAAAAACACTAATTTTGACCTGACACGGCCTGTGACACGCCCGTGTCCCAGGCCGTGTGCCTCAAGCGGTGGTCAACCGACCTATCCAAACCAGTGACACGCCCATGGGTCACGCCTGTGTCATGGGCCGTGTCACCCAACACGCCTTCAGACACGCCCGTGTCTGTGGCCTTGTGCATTGGCGAAAATAATCCCAAAACATCCCGAGACTTCACACGGCCTGTGACACGCCCGTGTCCCAGGCCGTGTGCCCAGACACGGCACGAAGACACGCCCTGTCGAAATCCTTCGTCGGGCTGAGTTCGTCGACCCAAATTGACACGCCCTGTGACACGCCCGTGTCACAGGCCGTGTGCAACTTCTCGACACTCGACACCTACATCTCGACACTCGACGATCTCGACATCTCGACACTCGACGACACGGTCTGGGACACGCCCGTGTCCTGGGCCGTGTGCCCCCTCTCGACACATCGTCGAGCGAAAAATCATCGACACCAAGGCCGATCGTCGACACGGCCTCGACACTCCCTGCGACACGCCCGTGTCGCAGGCCGTGTCCGCTGTTCAACGACCGTCGACTCCAAATTTCGTCGACTTCGCGGCCAACTCGTCGACCCCAGCTTGACACGCCCTGGGACACGCCCGTGTCCCAGGACGTGTCACCCAAAAATTTCCTGTTTGATAAATTTGGGCTGTTACAATCCTCCCCTCCTACAAGAAATTTCGTCCTCGAAATTCAGACACAGGAAGGCAATCAGTAATCAGCAAGAAAAATGTTACAACATGCAAATTTTTATGTTACAACATCCTCTCTACAGATTACAAAAACAGCTCAGCGAATTCTTCTCGCATGGTTTGCTCTTGCTCCCATGTCAGTTCTTCACGGCCGTAATTGTCACACCGGACTTTTACCATGCCGACCGTCTTGTTCCGCAACTGTTTCTCGGCTCGATCTTTGATCTGAATGGGTCTCACTTTCGTTGTTATCCCATACTCCACAGGCACACGATCATCCGCGATCACTTGAGCTGGATCTTTCACGGCCTTCCGAAGCACCGAGATGTGAAATACATCATGTAATCCACCCAAGTCTGCCGACAGAGCTAGCCGATAAGCCTCTTCGCCAACTCGCTCAACCACTTCAAAAGGACCCAAATATCTTGGACTCAACTTTTTCAATCGTCGAATCCTGGAGACACCTTTGAATGGCTTGATCTTCAAGTAGACCCAATCGCCAACCGCAAATTCCACGTTCCGGTGCTTGGCGTTGTTGTACTTCGCTTGTCGATCTTGAGCAATAAGCAATCTCTCTCGAATTGTCTGTATGGATGTGTTTGCTTCATCAACCTCATTTGGTTTAAAAATCCGAGCTTCGCCCGCTTCTATCCAAGCCAAGGGAGTACGACACTTCCTTCCATATAGAGCTTCATATGGTGCCATCCCAATGCTCGTCTGGTAGCTGTTATTATATGCAAACTCTACCATATAGAGATGATCTTCCCATCTCTTTCCGAAGTCAAGGGCGCACATTCGGAGCATGTCCTCCATTGTTTTGTTGGTACGTTCAGTTTGGCCATCCGTTTGGGGATGAAAGGTCGTACTGAAAGTCAACTTCGTGCCCAACAGTCGGTGAACTAGCCTCCAATCATTTGACGTGAATCTCCCATCTTGATCACTTACAATGCTACGAGGAACACCGTGAAGCCGCACAATCTGGTCAACGTATAACTTTGCCAAACTTTCAACTGAATCATCCCGCCTGTTCGGGAGAAAATGTGCCACTTTCGTTAGCCGGTCAACAATCACCCAAATGGAATCATTTCCTTGCTGCGATTTCGGCAACCCGTGCACAAAATCCATGGAAATATCGTCAAATTTCCACTCTGGGATCGGCAGTGACTTCAAATAACCGCCCGGCTTTTGGCATTCCGCCTTCACCATCGCACATGTTTGGCATTTAGAGACATAAAGGGCAACATCTTTCTTGAGCCCTGGCCACCAGAATAGCTTCTTCATATCGTTGAACATCTTCGTGCTCCCGGGGTGAATGGAATACTTTGTATAATGCGCTTCATACATCAGTTTTTCCCGCAATTTCCCCACATTCGGGACGCACAAACGGCCCTCATTTCCCAAAATACCATCATTCCAGGTGAATGTGCCCTCTGGCCCTTCCTTCATATAGCGTAAGAGATCTTCATCCAACTCCGTTGCCCGTCGAACTCGGTCTGCAAGGTCACATTGCACCTCAGTCCAGTTCAAACATGCAGTGGTAGTGGAATTCTTGTCAACACAATAAATCTCCAATGCCTTCAGCTCCTGGATAAGACGTTCATCATGCTTTTGTACCCAATTTGCTCTAGCCGGAACCCGCCAACTCAAGGCATCTGCGACAACATTCCCCTTCTCGGGCGTATAGTGAATCTCGAAAGTGTAGTCCCCAAGGAACTCCAACCACCTTCGTTGTCACATATTCAAGTCTTTCTGCTCCAATAGGTACTTTAGGCTCTTGTGATCTGTATAGATCTCCACCTTCACTCCATAAAGGTAGTGTCGCCATAACTTGAGTGCAAAAATAACCGCCGCTAGTTCCAAATCATGGACGGGATAATTTCGCTCGTGCACCTTCAGCCGGCGTGAGCCATAAGCAATAACCTTTCCATTCTGCAGAAGAACGCAGCCTAAGCCGCTCCGTGAGGCATCACTATAAATCACAAATCCATCGGATCCATGTGGCGAAGACAACACCGGAGCTGTGGTCAACCGAATCTTCAGCTCTTCAAAAGCTCGTGCGCACTCTGGCATCCAAACGAACTTCTGATCTTTTCGCGTCAATGTGGTTAGCGGCAAAGCGATCCGCGAGAAGTTTTCCACAAATCGTCTATAGTAGCCCGCAAGTCCAAGAAAACTCCTGACTTCGGCCACAGAAGACAAGATTGGCCACTCCTGTATGGCCCTTATCTTCGCTGGATCCACTGCAATGCCCGCTCCACTCACCACATGGCCCAGAAATGCCACTGACGATAGCCAAAACTCGCACTTTAAGAACTTGACATAGAGCTGATTTTGCCTCAACGTATTCAATACCAACCGCAAGTGCATCTCATGCTCAGCTTTCGACTTCGAGTACACCAGGATGTCATCAATGAACACAATCACAAACAGATCCAGGTACTCACGAAAAATATGGTGCATCAAATCCATAAATACCGAGGGCGCATTGCACAGTCCAAATGGCATGACTGTGAACTCATAGTGCCCATAATGCGTTCCAAATGCGGTTTTGGCAAAACAAATGCAGTTAAACTGAAATCCCGACTTCCAAACTGAACCGCCACATCGCAAGCTTGATCCGCAAGCATCCAACAGCCATTCGGCAACACCACTCTGACACTATCTGTCTTTACACGACTGGGTATCACAAGCCGCGTTATAAACTCACTAGACAGAAAAGAATGCGATGCACCCGTATCAAACAGTGCTCGCGCCAGCGTGTCCCGAATCAGCACAAAGCCTGTGACAAACATGTCACACACACAAACCGCAAATATAGGGGTACTAAACAAAGCATACAAACAATAGCATATGCAAAACTAAACTCATACCTGTGACCACGTCACTCTGCTTGATGGCCTCTTGCAGGCCAAGATTGTAGACCCGGGGTTGCGCCTGCGAGGCAGAGGAATCCACCACCGCCTTTCCTTTTTCCGCATAAGATGCTCCCGCCTTCTTTTCACTCTTTGGCGGCATCCGACAATCTCGCGCAATATGCCCCATCCGGCCACAATTGAAGCAGATACGAGTATCTGGCTTGGAGGTAGCCCCTGACATTGCTCCCGTTGCAACTGATGAAGGAGCTTGTCCACTAAGCTTGGACTTCTTGCCCCATATCTTCTTATAAAATGGTTTCCCCGATCAAGGCGCCTTCCACTCCGGTTGCGACACAGCCAAAGCTCTCTTCCCTTGTACCCTTTTCATATCCTTTTCCAACGCGCTCGCAATGTCTACCAACGCTTGGAAACCTTGGTTCACCGAACTTGACACGAGGAACCTCAGCTCGTCCCTCAGTCCTTCATAGAACCGATTGGTCTTCCTCTGCTCATCAGCAAATATAGAACCCACATACCGCCCCAAGCGAGTAAATTCATGTAGGTATGCGTCAACACTGCCATCGCCTTGTGTTAACCTTTGGAATTCATTTTCCATGGCTATCCGTTGAGCCGCAGGAAGGTGCTTCGCTAGGAAAAGTCGGGAGAATTCTTCCATGGATACTTGAGTTAAAGGACGACCCGCCAAGTGATGCAACTCCATCTCATCCCACCATAATCGAGCTTCTCCTTCAAGCAAGAAGGTAACTAAGGTAACTTTCTGATGCTCCGTCGTTCCAATCGCTGTCATCACTCGCTTGATGCACGATAGCCAATCCTCAGGCTGCGTCGGAGTTCCCGCTCTCGAGAACGTAGGCGGATGGAAACTCATAAACCGCGTTAGCTGCTTCTCAGCCGCTCGAGGAGCCACATCCACTACAGGTTCAGGCCTTGCCGCCACCTGTTCTGGCCTCACAGCCGCTTGTTCCTGCCTAAGTGACTGGCCTTGGATCATGGTAAATAAAGCCTCCGCAACTAAACGCACATGTTCCACAGACGGTGGAGGTGTCGGCACCGCGGCTGGTGCCGTACGTTCATCAGAACGCTGGGGCTCAGACGGCCCAGCTCCACTTCGTGTCACCTAAAGGTGGACAAGACACACACATTAGCGGTCGTACCCAAGCAAACAACACAAAATAAGAACACGCAGGTTCCTCAAACACCTCAATTTTGCATTCCTATCATGGACATTCAGGAGTTCATTCGTAGACTTTGGTTTGCACAAACACGTGCTCGCCACCCCACAAAAGAAGTCGACCGCGACTTCGAGAGGGAAAGACCAAAACAACCGATACCAAAAATGTAGCAACCTCATCCGTTCATATGATATATTCTAGAAGGTCCGGCCGGGGCCCCATAGTATATATCACAAAACAGGCGGTGAAGGTACAGGATGATACCAGAGTAGCGCAATCGTACCTATCACAAAACATTCTAGCGGAAGCCTAGACTACAACTTGAACTCCTCATGAATGCCCAAATATAAAACTCCACATTTTATACGATATAGGAATGTCTTACAACAAGTAAAAAGAGTTGGCCTTATGACCTTACATGGCTGTCAAACAGTGGCCTAAACAGATTGGCGCACAGGCCGGACACATGAAAAGAAAACACACAAAAGCAACACATAGAGTCTTTGAGGGCTAGCAGCAGTAGCAGCAACAGCAGCATAAACATCAGCCTTTATGCATCCCGCTTGGCTCTCCAGCACCTGTACAGGAACAATCCACCAACGGTGGTAAACAAAAGCAACGGTCAACGTTCAGCTGACCAAATTATAACGACCCGACCCCTTTTCTCGGGGCAGCGGTAATATTCCCTGCAGGCATATCATATCATAGTATGGCAAGATATCTCATCAAAATGTGCTTTCACGCACACAAGCCATCACAACCGTTCGCCACCCGGCCCAACGGTCCCTGCACTCAGGGCACATTCTTGGTGTTCTGGCAATGCTCTTGCCCACCACCGTATCAGGGTCACAACCCAACGATAAATCTCTTGAGCATTTACTCCATGACGTGCAGCCGGAGTTAGTCTTCCTACACCGGGATGGCCCGTAGCCCCCCATTATGTCATGGCGCGCAGGCCGAAGACTCTTGCTATGCGCTCCAACAGACCGTACCTTTTGGTCTCACGTCGGACGGACATAGCGCAGGTCGGATCCTCCACCCCCCGTTGCTCAAATCGTCTTGCCTTCTCCGAGTACAGCATACTCATGGCTATATCAAAGGCGCGGGTCGGTCTCACCAATATTTTTCTTGGCATTCAAGCTTGGGTATTTCTCGATACCCCTTTCCATATCACAATAGCGGGTCTTTCCTGGGCCTCCCAGTACTTCCTCTTACTCGCTTCACAGGTGGACACCCTACGACATCAAGCATCACAAAGGGCCTTTCCTGGTCACACCAGTACTTCCTGTGCCTCATTCACAGGTTGGACCCAAAAACATAACATGGCTATTTTTCCTGGGCTACCACTCCAGTACTTCCTGCTACTCTTTTTCGCAGGCATAACCCGTTGACTCCTTAAACTACACGTTTATCACGGAGTCTTCTCCGGTTCATATGCAACATCACCAATCCAGACCAACCTGTCCAGATGGGCTTCACACAGCATGCCTATTTCGTACTCCATTTCCGGATCTATATGCCAACAAAGGGGAATTCATGAATCACCCAAACGACTCCCAAAATCAGCCACCTCTTGGTGGGGGAATCACAAAGATATGCTAAAAGGAAGTCTTCACATGGCTAGGAAGAAAAGTCGTTACCCTTAACGACCGCTTCGGTGCCATGAACTCAAAGCTAGCTCGAAAGACTCGTAAGAGCTTTTCCTCCGCAACGCCGGCTTCGGCTTTCTCGTCGGAAAACTACATCACCACCGGTGACCAGCCCCCTTTCCTCCTCCTCCTTCTTCCTCTCTCTTTCTCTCTCTAAGCTTGTAGAAAGATGAAGGCCAAAATACACTATGAGAAATCCTTTCTTATTCACGGCCTTAAGGAAAGCTGGAGGCCTTTCAGCCTTTGGATCCAGGCTGAAGGAATGGACGGCCACGAGTTTGCCAAAAATACTGATTTTGACCTGACACGGCCTGTGACACGCCCGTGTCCCAGGCCGTGTGCCTCAAGCGGTGGTCAACCGACCTATCCAAACCAGTGACACGCATATGGGTCACGCCCGTGTCATGGGTCGTGTCACCCAACACGCCTTCAGACACGCCCGTGTCTGTGGCCGTGTGCATTGGAGAAAATAATCCCGAAACATCCCGAGACTTCACACGGCCTGTGACACGCTCGTGTCCCAGGTCGTGTGCCCAGACACGGCACGAAGACACGCCCTATCGAAATCCTTCGTCGGGCTGAGTTCGTCGACCCAAATTGACACGCCCTGTGACACGCCCGTGTCACAGGCCATGTGCAACTTCTCGACACTCGACGCCTACATCTCGACACTCGACGATCTCGACATATCGACACTCGACGACACGGCCTGGGACACGCCCGTGTCCTGGGCCGTGTGCCCCCTCTCGACACATCGTCGAGCGAAAAATCATCGACACCAAAGCCGGTCGTCGACACGGCCTCGACATGCCCTGCGACACGCCCGTGTCGCAGGCCATGTCCGCTGTTCAACGACCGTCGACTCCAAATTTCGTCGACTTCGCGGCCAACTCGTAGACCCCAGCTTGACACGCCCTGGTACACGCCCGTGTCCCAGGCCGTGTCACCCAAAAATTTCCTGTTTGAGAAATTTGGGTTGTTACAATAACAATATGCCCAATGTAGGCTTCATCTTCTTCACTGTCTGACTTAGAGGAAGAGTCAGACCAGGTCTTCTCTTTCTTGACCATTAGGGACTTCTCTTTCTTCTTTCCCCTGTGTTGCTTCTTCACTCTTTCTTCTTTCCTCTTTACTAGGCAGTCAGCAATTACATGCTCAGGTTTGTTGCAGCAAAAACAAATAATGTTAGAGGAAGATTGTTTATTATAGTTAGGAGCATACATGTCCTCATTAGAGGATTTCCTTCTATGCTGAGAGGAGGAAGAAGGCCTTCTGTTCTTCCAATGCCCCTCCTTCATGAATTTCTGAAACTGCCTGGAGAAGGCTGCAAGGTCCTCATCAGATGTATAGCTAACAGATGAGCTGAACCTGGAGCTCTCGGATTCTGACACAGTTCTCAGATGTATTCCTTCCTTGCAACAAGGTATATCTCATAGGACAGTAGCTTTCCAAACAGGGTTGGAGGTGGTGTGTCAGCTAGTCTGCCCATTTCCCTGATGACATAGATCTTTGTATCCCAATCCTTGGTGAGGAACCTGAGAAATTTGTCGTTCAGCTCATAGGTGTTGAAGACTCTTCCATAGGTTCTCAGTTCATTAACAGTTATGAAAAATCATTCAAAACTTTCAGCAATGCACTCAGAGTTTCCTTGTTTGAAGGTCTCATACTCCTGGTTGAGCATGAATTTCCTGTCATCCCTCACCTCTTCTGATCCCTCCATGAACACCACTAGGGTGTCCCACATCTCCTTGGAGGTCTTGCAGTGCACCAAATTCTAGAATGTAGGATTATCTACTGCACTAGCAATGATATTTTGAGCTCTCTTATCCATGGAGGCAAGGAGGAGCTCATCCTTGTTCATTTCTTCATATGTTTTAGGAGTCTGGATGTTGTCATCCAGAACTGAGATCTTCATGGGGATGAAGGGTCCCTCTTTGACTCTAATGAAGATCCTAGGGTCAACAACTTTCATGAACATCCTGACCCTTTAATTCCAAATCCCAAACCCTTCCTTTCTGCAGATTGACAACTTCATGGCTCCTAATTCCTTGTAATTTACATCAGACCCCATTTTTTATCTTTTAGCTAACCTTGGAGGTATACTCAGATTGTTAAATCTTTTCTGAGGAACCTCCCTCTGATACCACTTGAAAGTTATTTAAGTTTAGGTTAGATAATCACCTAGAGGTGGGTGAATAGGTCTTTGAGCTTTTAATGTATCTTTTGTTGTTTTCAATTTATGCTAACTAGAGTTTGTCCTTACGTCCTGCAATCAAAGAGAAAAATAAGCAAACACAGCAAACAATAGAATTTATAGTGGTTCCCCAATTGGGTACATCCACTTTCCCTCTCCACCTATCCAAGCTTATTTGTTGGACTTGGCACAACTTATCCAAACTGCTCCTAAGAGCTTACACCTCAGATCCCGCAGGATCTGAAAGTCTCCTCCAAGACTCACTTCTCAGCCATAAGGACCTACAGGTCAGCAAACCACCTACCTCAGGCTGTTAAGCCCTACACTTAGGCTGGGAGGACAGCCTTACCTCAGATCCCAAAGGATCCTACCTCAGAGCTCTGCGGTGCTCCTACACTTAGTGACCCGCAAGACACTTACCTCAGCCTTATCTCTAAGGCCTACAGCTCAGGATTTTCAGCCCTACAACTTCAGGCACAAAGACCCTACTCTCAGAGTGCTGCAGTACTCCTACAGCTCAGTACCCCTCCAGGTACCTACCTTAGTGCCCCTCCAGGCACCTACAACTTAGTGATAATCTTGTCACCTACCTTAAGCACAAAGGCCCTACACTTAGAGAGCAACACTCTCCTACCTCAGGCACTTAATCCTTACAGCTCAGATCATCACTTGGATCCTACCTCAGTACCCCTCTAGGCACCTACCTTAGTGATAAATTTGTCACCTACAGCTCAGGCACAAAGTGCCCTACACTCATATTCAGGAAACCTGAACCCTACAGGAAATGAATAAAGAGTTGAAGAAAATAAAATAACTGACTCAGAGAAATTACTCTGAGTCGACTTTGCTGGACTGAGCAGATTTCAGTCCAGCTCACCTGTTGTAGAAGGAATCAACCTTCTTCTACAGCTATCACCTACTACTGCTGCACTGATGAGCAGCTTCCCCCTTGCTGAGAGATGAATCAATTAACTGTTCTATAGAGAACACCCTTGCTGAGCTTGAAGATCTTCAGCTATCCTTTCTTGCCTTCAGGCTATCTTGGCTGGACTTTAGCTATCAAGCTTGATCGGAAAATAAATGTCCAGCCACCTCTTTCAGTTCCTTTTTTCTTTCTTGGATTCGTTAACCCTAACCCTTTACTGTTTCCCCTTTTATATGCGTTGATTTGAATCAACGACAACATAGTATGTGGGCCCACCAAGGATTGGTGAGCGCCAACTCCATCAGAAAGGGACAACATATCTTTTAGCGTTGTAGCAACTTTCCCGCAACGGCTTTCTGCAGATTTGCCTTTGATGATGTCAGGAGTGGTCATCAACATCTGGACTTAGAAACTTTCTTGAATCCCATAAAGTGTTGAGTGATGTTGAGACACTCAACGCCATCGGCCTTGGCTCTCAGCGCTTCTGGGCTTAGAAAAGTTTTTGGCTTTGTCTCAGCGGTTTTGTCTAAGCGGTCTCAGCGGTTTTCCATTATTAGCTGAGACAAGCCTTTGTCTTAGCGCTTTCCTCTTATCTACTGTCTCAGTGGTTTTTTGTACTTTAAACTATCTCAGCGTATTTGTCTCAGTGGTCTCAGCGGTTTTTCATTTATCAACTGAGATAATTCTTTGTTTCAGCACTTTCCTCTTTATTAGAAGCATTGAGTGAACCTGCTTCACTCAACGCTTCTGGACTTAGAAAAAATCTAGCTAATATTTTTCTCAGCTATGTACCTCTTGACTGTCTCAGCACTTCCTGCTTTATTTAGAAGCGTGGAGTGAACTTGCTTCACTCAATTGTCTCAACGCCATATTCTCAGTTGTCTCAACGCCATATTCTCAGCTGTCTCAGCTGACTCAACGTCATCTTCTCAGTTGTATTCAGCTGTCTCAACGCTATCTTCCCAGCTGTCTTAGTTGTCTCAGCAGTCTTAATGCCTTCTTCTCAGCGGTCTCAGCGCTTATGCCTTAGACAAATTTTCTGTCTTTAACTTGATAAGCTTTGAACTGAGCTCGTCGAACAACAAACTGAGCTCAATGAATTTTGATCTTCTCAGCGCTCTCAATGTCTTTTGCCTTAGTTGATTTTTCTCTTGCATCAGCTTGACAAACGTTGGGCTGAGCTCGACGAACTGTAACCTGAGCTCGACGAACTTCGAGCTAAGTTCGACAAATTTTGCACCCTGGTTTCTTAAGCTTATGCTGAGTATAGCTCAATGATCAGCAAGCTGATTTCGACGAACTCTGAGCTGAGTTCGACAAAATTTGAGTTTACTGATTTCTTTACTTGTCTAATCATGGACAACCTACATGCATGAACTAAGGCACACATCAAATACATTATATGTGTATATCATTAACCCGTCTGACTTCTTACAAATTTGGGATATTGGAATCAATAGACCCAACAATTGCTCACATACAAATTAACACCCGTGATCCAAAGTAACATAAATTTTTGCCCCGTCACTATTTTGTTTTAGTTTTCGTATTCATCATAGGGGATATAGAGTTAGATTCATAAGTTCTTGACATACAAAATATTCAAACAACAACAAATACATATATATATATATATGATATCAGGATGTATGAAGTACTCACTAGAAATGCCGAACATCACATAATGCATGCTCGCACAATAAACTCTTTATTTGGAAACCTTTACAAGAGCACTTTATATCATTGCTCTTAGTCTCTATTGTTACAATCCACTGTTTTTCAAAGCCACTACAATCGCAAGGCCGTGTGGTGTATACGATTTTATCTTCGTCAAATATAGATTGCTCAGCCACTATAAACCAAACTACCCCTCCATAAAAGCATGAGCAAAGATCAAATATATTTTTGTAGTATATATCTCTGACATTTGCCCAAGGATCGAGCAACTTTTGTATTTTAGAGTAATAGTACCTTGTTTGCATTTGAAGTCCTCCTCATGTTCATTCCTTCGCCAACCATAAATCAGTTTTTTCATCTCAATGAAGCATTCAGATAATGAACTTGTAGCCTTTGAGAACCCGTGCAGACTACTATTTGCTGACTCACTACGTTGGGTGGATAAAACGCTGAGATCAAATACATCCTTATTAAATGCGGTGGACCACTTCCCTCGAATATTATAAAGATCACTTAACCATCGATTATCTTGTAAATTTCCTTTGGTTATAATTTCTCTCCAGTATAACTCAAATCCATTTCAGTATCACACTCACTCATGCAAGTATAAAATAAAAATCTAATACACTTATCTTGATTGAAAGTTGGTGCCTTGGAAGGAGGGTTTTTTGAAATTTGCCATTGGCAAAGACGATGTCGAGAAGTAGGGAAAACCCTCTCAATTGTAATTGTCATTGCTTGATCTTGATCTGTATAAATGGTTGTTGGTTGCTTACCTCCGACAAACTTTAAAAAGACCTCAAATACCCAATAGAACGAGTTAATCGTCTCATGAGATACAAATGCACAGCCCACAAAAATATTCTGTCAATGTTGATTCACTGCTATGAAGGGAGCACATGCCAAATTGTACTTGTTTAGCATATAAGCAGTGTCAAAAATGTTGACATCCCCGAAGCATTCGTAATCTAATTTTGCACCTCCGTCGATCCAGAAGAAATTGTGCACTCGGTTCATTTCATTTGTTTGTATATCGAAAGAGAACATGTTATCCAACAACTGTCTCTCCTTAAATATTTGCATTAATTTAGCTGCACCTCTGATTTCGATGAGCGCACTTCTTTCTCTATTTACAAAGTTGTATGCATCTGCGTTTGTGAAACCTACATTGTCAGCATCTCCAGCTTCTTCTGTCATGAGGTTGAACACGTCCTTAGTTCAGATCCCCACTCCCGTCATATTATTGATCAACGATGCATGGTCGTTAGATACATGATAATGTGATCTCAATAAATGTGCATCTACTAGTAATGCCAAAGGATGGTTGTAATGCTGCCGATTTTGTTCGATGATTTTATTTGATTTGATATTGTCATATTTATGACGTCTTGACGTTACTTTTAATGTCGAATTTGACGGCGCGATGTCGTTAAGGCATTTTCGCGTCCGTTCGGTCAAGTCGGCCAAATTCTCGAATTCTTGTTGTAATTGAAAATTTTTGAATTTGGAAATTAAGTTAAATAATTTTGGGCTTGCACGTCAAGTTTCGTCGCGATCCGAGCGATATTTGAGTCTCGGCAATTTTCCGAAGTTTTGTGGAATTCATATTCGCCGTAGACTTTGAAAATTTATATCTCAAGAACGGCTCGTCAGATTTTGGTTTTGACTTCACCGTTGGGTTCGTAGCGTCAGTGTTCGCCTACGGTGCAACTTTCGTTTAATTCGACGCGTGTTTGGACCTCCGTTTTGAACTCGTGTTTCCTTATTAAAAAAAATATAAATATGATTATTTTAATATTAAAGCACTAGTCAAAATGTCATTTACTATTCAACTCTATAGTTTGATTTTTTTGGATATATTTGTAAATTTCCATGTTCATGCAATAGAATTCTCGAGTAAATCTTCTTGTTCTCGAGTATCTGCATCATTTCTCTCGAGTAAATTTTCTTGTTCTCGAGTGTCTGCATCATTTCTTCTCGAGTAAATTATTTTCTGTTCTTGAGTACTGCTTCATCTTCTCGATTAAATTATTTCTTGTTCTCGAGTACCTGTTTTCCTATTCTCGAGTACTCCTAAACCTGTTCTCGAGTAGTCTACAGCCCTTCTCGAGAATTCTGTTACAGTCTGCGTTCGGGTGCTATTTTGAGGGTCAAAATAGTGTCACATAAAAAATGATTAACATGAAATTTGTTCGTCTCGAGGAGATCTACAACTTTTATGTTGAGCACCTTTCGATTTGAAACCATCGTAAACCTCTATTTTCATTTTCCGTGCGTCCGCAGCTAAATCATCCGTTTTTTCTTCTTGTTTAGACAAAATAATTTATAAACATGTGTGTATATCTATATAAGTTTATACTATGATATTTAAATATAATTAGGAAAGAAAACTTCATCTTCCTCCTTACGATAGACCAAACCGAAACCATAGAGGCGACTTCTTCCCATTTGTGAATCTACCGGTTGTCGGCGACGGAGCTCCGGTGCTCGAAATTTTCAACCGATCATAGATCTGAAAAGCTCTCAGCGAGAGCTTCGCCATCGTGGTAAAATCTTCCCCTTTCCTTGAGATTTTCTCGCTAGTGTTTTTGGCCCTAACCTCTATTTCGGCAATTTCTTGTTAGATTTTGACTCTCGTCGTCTTCTTTAGCCCAATCTGCGACAAGGAGTGGTTCGGAGGATCTTTCCGGTAAAACTGACGCAAGTGGTATTCTTGCCCTCTCTCTTGCTCCCTTCCTCTTTATTTTGCTAGATTTCGTTGAGTTTGTCATATTTATATTTCATTGAAACTTATCACTAAATTTCATTGAAACTTGTCTGTCAAATTCTAAGTTATTTTCCTTGGATTGTGACTTGTCTTTAAATTTCTAAATTATTTCATTGAATCTTTACCAACAATTCTTGTTCTGTAGATTTGGTAAATCAATTTGGTTGTCCTGCCACTTTAATTATCGAGTCATGTAGATCTTTGCGACACCTAGTGCGTCTCATTATTTTGATTATACTACACTTTGTTTGACCCTTGAAATGTCCTTATGCAGTCCACTTCGTTGGTTAACCTTGAGTCTTTGATGAATAAAAGGAAGGTGTGCAAGTATAATTATGTAACTAAAGAAACACATATGGTTTGTGCGCGTAGAGGTTTCTCCCTCGGCATAGTGCCTTATGGTTGAGTCTGTGCGCCTTGTGGACTTTCACCCCCCCCGGCACATTACCTTAGCTTGGTCTGTGCGCGTTGGGGTTTCTCCCTCGGCATGGTGCCCATTGGTTGGGTTTTTGCGTGTTGTGAACCCTTCTCCCCGACACAGTACTCTTTATTGTTGAACTGATCAGTCTCATTTTTTTTATTGATGAATAACATGAATATTAATGAAAGATGAAAGTATGAACTTCTGATGTTTGGTACTCTGTTCTATCCAGTTGATGTGATTAGTCATTCTTGCTAGGCTAGATTTACTATATGCTCACTTTTACCCTGCTGCTGACCTTTTGTTGCAGTCGTGTTATAGATTTTGTTCAGTTTGAGGTTTGTTTGGTCTGCCCTTACTTTTTGCACCATTTGTAACTTGCTTCTGAGGTGTTTTTCTTTTGAATGCCTCAGGATCAGAGCAGTAGCAGGTTTAGCTGACCGTGTTGTGCTTCTATTGATGCGGGTTGCTGCGCCCGTTTGTTTCCGCCTCAGAGCTTTGACGTAGTTGATTTTGTTTAGACTTGCCAGTTTTTTTACTATGGGTTCGTGTCAGTTGTTGATGTCCATAGTCTTTGACTGCAAAAAATCTACTACTTTTAAGCGCTATAAAAGTCTTATATATATATTAAATGTAGAAGTCGCATCATCATTATAATATGTTAGACCTTCATTCTCATATATGATGACAAATGAATTAACTCAGTATTTTTCGCCGTGTAAAACTTATATATTTTTTCACCTTTGGACTAGTGATCCACTCGACCGAGGGATACGGTAAGTAACTCAACTAACTTATATGTATTGTTTTTAACTTAATTTCATAAATCTTTTACATGATGTAAATGTGAGGATGAGTAGCCTGAGCGTCTGCAGTTGTCCCCTGCACGGCGTGGCATCACGACGCATACTTTCTCTACTCTGATGTATTTTTGAATACGGAGAAAATGCGGGTCGGGACAGTTGGTATTAGAGGCAGGTTTTGCAAGAGGGTTGGTTGGTTTGGCAAGCCAGTCGGACAATTTTCCCTTAAGCAAAACTCTATCATATCATTTCATTACATACACACACTGATATGTCATCAGTAGATCTTGATGGAAGCAAGAACATTACACTCATAGAATGATAAGAAGTATACTGGGCATATTATGTAGTATGGGATGCATAATATATGTTTGTATATGGATCCACCATAGGTGGCAACATGTGATGGTTATGTAGTATGAGATACATAACCATCATCACATGGATGCCCATTAGCACGTTTACTTTTCTTCGTTACATACGATATTATGTAGTATGGGATGCATAACATTGTATGTGTATGCCGCTCATAACATGCACTAAGGCCTTTTTAGAATGCATAGCACTGCATACATAACATACCATCGCATAAGCACACGTGCCAAGTTAAAGATCTGCATGATGACATATGTACACCCATGATTTGAGATAAAATTTAAACATTCATGCATTCATATTATAGGCACAAGTTAGAGGCATCACATCATTTTATGATTTCCCAGAGCAAGGTAACAGCAAGAGCAAGTATCTGTTCGTTTCCGATCTGATCTGAGTTTGTTTATTCCTGATCTGATCTAAGTTAGGGTATTCGAGTTTTCTAGCTTCGGTGTCTTAAACTGGGTCTTTGATAATTCGTTTGCTCGTATCTGTAAAATATGACCCCGAAATAGTTTTGCTAAGGGAATATTTTCCCAGTTTGAGATGTCTTAGGCAAGGTTTTACTAGGTATCCGTTTGTTCTGTAGAAATGTCGCCTAAACGCATTGCGATGAGGTAGACTCCCCACTCGGAGGGCGAGTCTTCTAGTGCCCAGAGTGAGGCAGTAATCGAAGGGCTGCGGCAAAGTAATGAGGCTCTGACAAGTTAGATGGTGGACATGCAATCTCAGATACAATTGTTGTTGGCTGTCGTCGCCGGGCAACAGATTAGAGCGCAGGACCCTACTGTGGGCCAAAATGTTCCTGCTCCTCCTACTGCTCTAGTTCCCCAAGTCGCACTGTCGTCTGAGATGAATTTCATTTCTCACTTCCAGCGACTAGGATCTCCTTCGTATGATGGTAGAGCAGACTTCATGGCATTGGATGACTGGATCATTACCATGGAAGAAATGTTTTCTTATTATGGCGTTTCCTCCGATCAGAAGGTGATGATTGTGGCATATCAGCTCAAGGGAATTGTGAAGAGTTTGTGGATCAGAGAAAAAGAGAATCTTTCTGATGGGTGCTCGTGGGAATCATTTAAGAGTATGTTACAGAAGAAGTTTTTGCCATCGGTTGAGCAAGACCGTCTAATGAACAACTTATTACACCCGAAGCAGAGGCAACTCATTGTTAGTGAGTACGAGATCAAGTTTAGCCAGCTCAGTCGTTTCACCCCAGATCTGGTAGCATCCGAAGAAGGCAGAGTAAAGCATTTCCTGGGTGGTCTAAGGTATGACATCCAGCAGTTGGCTAGCGCATACAAGTCTGAGACCTTTGTAGAATTAGTTGTTGGGTACATTGGAAAATATGTACCTGATTTGAAGAAGCCTCACCCTACTCAATGATATACATCAAAATGTATTTGATGTGTTTTGAGTTTAGTTGTGCAGGTTAAGTATTTACAGGGGAAGCTGAAAAGTTTCTAAGTCCATGTGTCGACACCCAGAAGAAAAGTGTCGACACTTAAGAAGACTTGTGTCGACACCCAGAGAAGCAGTGTCCACACTTGCAGTAATTGTGTCGACACCAGGGATGCAGAGTCGACACCAGAAGGAAAGTGTCGACACATAAAGGCTGTGTTGACACTCAATGAAGAAATATCCAGAGAAGCAGTGTCGACACTTAGAAGCAGTGTCGACACCCAGAGGAACTTTGTCGACATCAGAAAGTGTCGACACTTGGAGGCTGTGTCGACACTCAGCAACACTTCAGCAAAGTTCAAGTACAAGTGTTGACATAATGAAGAATGTGTCGACACACAGTAGAAGACTCAACACATGAAGAAAGTGTCGACACTAGGAGGCTATGTCGACACTCAGCAAAGTTCAACAAATTCTAAGTACAAGTGTCGACACAAAGGAGATGTGTGGACACTCAGCCAAAGTCTCAACATAAGAAGAATGTGTCGACACAAGGAGAAGTGTCGACACTCAGCAAGTATCAACACAGAAGGCATGTGTCGACACCAAGAAGATGTGTCGACACTGAACAAGTTCAACACAAGAAGATGTGTCGACACAAAGGAGTTGTGTCGACACTTACAAGAAATCAACTAAGTACTGAAGAACAAGGAGTTGTGTCGACACACAATATCAGTGACGATACATGTTGAAGAAGCAGTGTCGAGAAGTAATTTCTACAACACAAGGAGTTGTGTCGACACCATGAAGGCTAGTGTCGACACTTAGTCTACTTGTGTCGACACTTAGTCTATAAGTGTCGACACTTAAAGACTGACTGTCTCGACACTTTCAGACAGTTACAGATATTTCAAGAAGTGACTGGATGACATGACAGCTGTCATTCCAGCCGGTCTACTGCAACTGTCAGAGATGTCAGAAAGCTGTTAGAAACCGGATCAGTCGGTCACCATGAAGAAAGTCTATATAAAGGCTTATACATTCAACAGATAATCAGTTGTTGGAAATCACCAAAGTGATCAAGTAATTCATTGAAAATTCAATTCAAGTGAAGATCTAAGTAGTTGGAGAGAGAGAGCTCCTTCCAAGAAGACAGCTGTTGAACTAGGCTGTGAAGAAGGTTTCAGATTGAGATCTGAAACTTAAGTTGCAGTGATTGAAGATCATCTGCATAGAGAATCAACCCTACTGTGTTCTACATTCAAGAAGCTTTGAAGCAAGCCAAGGGAGGTTGATCTCAGCAGAGTTCATTCAAGAACTCATCAAGAAACATGTCAACTCTTCTCTCTTATTCTGAGTTGAGGTTATATACATTGTATTTTTAATTTCTTGTAGGATCCTTAGGGATCTGAGTTGTAAGCCTGAAATTATAAAGGCTGACTGGTATGGCCTGTGTGCCTGAGTGTAGGAGATTCATTTCTCTGAGTGTAGGCCTTGTGGCTAAGTGTAGGTCTTTGTGAAGACTGAGTGGTAGGGCTGTTGAGCCTGAGTTGTAGGAGTGGGATCACTCTGAGCTGTAGGAACCTGGTTGGGGTTCTGAGTGTAAGATCTGAGGATCTGAGGAATAGTGGAGGAGTTTGGCCGAATCTAGTACACTACTAGATAGGCGAAGGGGGAAAGTGGATGTACCCAAACCTTGGGGAACCACTATAAAACTGTGTGTACTCTGTGTGTGTATGATTCTGTGGTTTCTGTTATATGTTCTGTGAAATCTGTGATTAAATCTGCCTAAAAGTTTAAAAACATTAAGGTCACCTATTCATCCCCCCCCCCCCCCTCTAGGTGATTAGGTACAATTTCTTTCAAGTGGTATCAAAGCGAGGTTACTCAAAAAGGACATAACTGTCTGAGTAGATCCTGTTGGCAAATTCAGTTTAATCAAGTGCAGAATCAAGAAAATCAAGAAAATGGGTTCAACAGAGAATCATAAAGAACTTGGATCCATGAAGTTGCCAATTTGTAGAAAGGAGATTTTTAGCATCTAGAAAGAAAGGGTTAGACTATTTATGGAAGCCTCTGACCCTAGAATCTATATCACAGTTAAAGAAGGTTCATATGTGCCAATGAAAGTATCTGTGTTAGATGCAAATCAGAGAACACCAAAAGACTATTCTGAAATGACCAAGGATGAGATTATTCTGGCTACAATGGACAAGAGGGATCAGAATATCATTGTAAGTGCAATAGATGATGCTATATTTCAGAACTTGATACACTATAAAACATCAAAGGAGATGTGGGATACTCTGATAGTGTACATGGAGGGTTCAGAAGAAGTTAGACAGGACAAAAAGTCTTTACTAAATCAGGAGTATGAAAGTTTCAGGCAAAGCAGGTCTGATAGTATAACAGAATGCTATAAGAAATGAAGGATATTGTACCTAATCACCTAGAGGGGGGGTGAATAGGTGACTTAAATCTTTTTAACTTTTTAGGCAGAATTCAGATTATAACACAGAATTATATCTACTTTATCACAGCACACAATCGGCAATCACAGAGTTCCACAAGCACACAGTAGACACACAGGTTTATAGTGGTTCCCCAATGTTTGGGTACATCCACTTTCCCCCTTCGCCTATCTAGCAGTGTACTAGATTCGGCCAAACTCCTCCACTATCTCAGATCCTCAGATCTTACACTCAGAACCTCAACCAGGTTCCTACAACTCAGCTTCTTCACAAAGCCTACACTTAGCCACCAAGGCCTACACTCAGCCACAACAGGCCTACACTTAGAGATACAACTCTCCTACACTCAGGCACACACGCCCTACACTCAGCCTTTATAATTACAGGCTTACAAAACTTAGATCCCTAAGGATCCTACAAGAAAATATGAATACAAAATGTAATCTCAACAACTCAGTGAAAAGAGAGAAGAGTTATGAGTTTCTTGATGAGTTCTTGGAAGAACTCAGTTAAGATCAAACTGGCTTGGCTTTCTTCAAAGCTTCTTGAATGTAGAACACAATAAGATTGATCTCTTCTGCAGTTGATCCTTGATCTCTGCTACTTAAGATCCAGAACAAAATCTGAACCCTACTTCTCAACCTGGTTCCAACGGCTGACTTCTTGGATGGAGCTCTCTCTCTCTCCAACTTCTTAGATCTTCACTAGATTCTTCAAGGAATAGCTAGATCTTCTTTGTATATCTTGATGTGTTGATCATCCTCCTTCTGTAGATAGTATAAGCCTATTTATAGGCCTTCTTCATGGTAACCGGCTGGTCCGGTTCATAACTGATTTCTGACAACTCTGACAGGTGCAGTAGACTGGCTGGAATGACAGCTGTCAAGTCATCCAGGTTAGTTCTTGAAAATTCTGTAACTGTCTGAAAGTGTCGAGACTGTCTGTCTTTAAGTGTCGACACTTATAGACCAAGTGTCGACACAAGTTGTCTAAGTGTCGACACTAGCCTACAAGGTGTCGACACAACTCCTTGTGTTGTAGATTTTATATCTCAACACTGCTTCTTCTTCATGTGTCGACACAGATAATGTGTGTCGACACAAGTACTTGTACTTCAGTATATTGCTGAATTCTTGTAAGTGTCGACACATCTCCTTTGTGTTGACACATCTTCATGTGTTGAACTTGTCCAGTGTCGACACAACTTCTTGGTGTCGACACAAGCCTTCTGTGTTGATACTTGCTGAGTGTCGATACAGCTCCTTGTGTCGATACATTCTTCTTCTGTTGAGACTTTTGCTGAGTGTCGACACATCTCCTTTGTGTCGACACTTGTACTTAGAATATTCTTGAACTTTGCTAAGTGTCGACACTTCTTCTTTGTGCCGACACTTTCTTCAAGTGTTGAGTCTTTAGCTGAGTGTCGACACATTCTTTCTTGTGTTGACACTTTCTTCAAGTGTTGACTCTTCTGCTGAGTGTCGACACATTGCTCTGGGTGTCGACACTTATACTTAGACTCTGCTGACTTTTGCTGGGTGTCGACACAGCCTCCAAGTGTCGACACTTTCTGAAGTAGACACAGTTTCTCTGGGTGTCGACACAACTGCTAAGTGTCGACACAGCTTCACTGCACTTTTCTTCACTGAGTGTCGACACAGCTCCTTGTGTCGACACTTTCTGTCTGATGTCGACTCTACATCCCTGGTGTTGACACAATGACTCCAAGTGTCGACACTGCTTGCCTGGGTGTCGATACAAGTCTTCTTAAGTGTCGACACTTTGCTCCTGGGTGTCGACACATGAACTTAGAAACATTTTCTTCTTTCCTGTAAATACTTAGCCTGCACAAGTAAACTCAAAACACATCAAATACACTTTTGATGTATATCATTGAGTTGGGTGAGGCTTCTTCAAATCAGGTACATTATAACCAATGTACCCAACAATCTCCCCCTATTTGGAGAAGTCATAACCCTTAGTCAATGATATACACCATACAAAATAAAATCATAGTATGATATAAAGTAGGATTATATATAGCAGGGCAAACATAAACATGTATCAATCAAACATGTATACACATATAACATCTCAGAACAATTATGAAATAGATTTAAACACATCATATTGTTCTCACAACTTTGTAATATTCATTATACAAGAGTTTTACATAGTGTTTGAAAAACACAAGATTACAATTGTAAACTGAATAAAATTCTATTTTATTTTTGTTCAGCCTCCTTAATTACTATTCCTTTTCCAGATTGTACTTTGGCTTGAACAGGAGCTTCAGTAACTTCAGTATCAGCAGGCTTTTTGCCTTTCAGATCCTTTTTCTTTTGCTCTTCAGCTTTAATCTTTTGCCTTTCAAAATAATGATATGGCTTGGGAAAGTACTTGCTAGGCTCCTGAGCAGTAGGAGGTAGATTTCCCATCTTGGCCTTCCTTCTATATTGCACTATTGCTTCTTGCCTTGTCTCATGTTTCCTCCATTCCAATTCAGAAAACCGTTTATTTCTGTCTTGAATGTTATCTTTTGCAGCTTTCCATACAGTTAAGATAATGTTCCTTGAAGTGGGGCTCCACTGTTCAAAGTCTGGTCTTTGTTCAGCTTGCTCCCTGAACCTCTTCTTAGACAATCTAGTTTCTTCTTCTTTCTGCAGAGCTTCTTGCATAGCCTCTGATACTGGCTGAACCACCTTCTCTATGATGACATTTGGCTGACCCCTAGGTGGGCTATACATTGATTGTATATCAGCATGAACCATATCAAAATCTGGAGGAGGGTAGATGACTTGAGCCACTTCAGGTTGCTCCCCTCCTAGATATGCATGATGTATTCCAGATTCTGCAACATTGTCATCATCACATAAAGGAGGATAACCAAGAGTAGCTCTGATAGAATTGGATATCCACTTGGCATGATCAGAGCTGGCTTTGACTAACACCCTCTCCCCCTTTATAACTTCTCTTTCTATGTGATCTCTTACATCATCTTTTTGAAATCTGACCTGGTTATCCAAATAATTGACTCCATCTTTAAAGAAAGGTTTCAACCTTTGGAGTTTGTCAGTTATCAACTTCTGAGAGTCTTGTATGGCAGTCTTAACACCAGTTATTTCTTCTTGGAATGCTTTGTCAAACTCTGCTTTAGCAGTAGCAGTAGAAGTAGTCAGTCCAGCAGCTATGTTCTGCATCTCAGTGATAATGGCATTGTGAGATTCTGTCAAATTATCATTCATCCTGATTTGATATTCCAGTACAAAGCCTTGCTTTACTTCAAGTTCATCTACTTGAGCTTTTATCTTTTCTTGATGAGTTTCTAAGTACACCACTGCATTCTCTCCCTTGTGGAAGCAGTCAGTCATCTCCTTTTTATTAAGATTCATTTCAAATCTTATAGACTTTATATCTTGGGCTAGATCAAACTGGAGAGATTTATGCCCCTCATCCACATAGGTTTCTATGGCTTTCCTGTGCTCATCAAGCTTGATCTGCATAGCAACCATAAGAGCACTGTAATCTACAGTTGGTGCTGGTTGAGATATAGGCTGTGGAGCAATAGTTTGCAAGGCCTTCTTATAATTCTGGCTTCTTCTTTTAAAGACTTGAAATTTCTTTTTCTTAGCTCTGGCAGTTTCCTCATCTTCAGAAGCTGATGTGCTAGCAATTTCTACCCTCTCCTTAGGGCTTTGAGGGAACTCCTTCTGTACTTCTGGTGCCTTCTCAGGTTCTTGCCGTGCAGGTTCTTCTAGAATTGGCACTTGCTCCCCCTCAACTGGAGCATTCTTCCCCTCAACAGTAGTACTTTCCTTTTCAAGGTCTTCTTGATCCAGATTAAGGAATAGATCTTCCATGGTAAATTCTTGTGGAGAATGGGCAGGAGAAATTCTTGGTTCATCTACCATTGGATCAGATACAACTTGAACTTCAACAGATGTGTCTTCCATGACAACATCTGGGAGTTGGCTATCCAACTGAGTTTGCTGATTAACATTATTTAAGGAATCAGATAATACATTATCCTTTATAGGGAAATCTAAAGCACTAAGCTCAGTGATTACCTCAAGAATGATGTGTGTTGCTTGTTCACTTTCCAGTGTAGTTGGCTCTTCTACAACTAGGGTCTCCCACTGGATAGTATCCTGGTGTATGGGGCTAGCTGGTGGTAGCTCCCCCTGCCTCTCTGTAGCATCTTGTTGAGCTGTAGACTTCTCAGCATTTCCTTCTTCATTCTCATCAGGTGTGAAGACAACTTGCTCTTCACTACCAGAGCTGCTAGTTGACTCTTGAGCCACTGGGGCTATCTTCTTCTTCTTCCTTGGTTCTAGGCAGGTTTAGAACCTTTCTTAAACTTTTTGGTGATACCTTCACCTTGTCTCCATGTACCATGGATTTGATCTTGAATCCAGATTCGTCTATTTTAGCTCCATTCAGAAACTCTAAGACTTCTTTCTTCCAGATCTTTGTGGGCTCTGAAACAAGAAATTCCAACCCCGAGTCTGCAACTAGGGTTATCACATTCTTGATTTCCGGGTCTGCATCCTCAAACGCATGTCGCACCAGTTCGTAGCCTTCATTGACGTTCTCCTCGAGCTTTGGCGCCATTAGGGTTTGAAGAATTTGAACTGAGAGAAGAGAGGTGTCGACACACAAGTTTGGTCTCGAAACTTTTGAAAGCGTGTCGACAGACAAAGGCAAAATCCTATTTATACCTTTCTAGGTTTGAAGATGAAAGGGCGGGTCAGCTAACTTAAATTGTGTCGACACTGTCGATAAGTGTCGACACTGACTTATAATGTCTCGACACCTATGTGTCGACACAAGTTTAGTCAACAGATATACGTGTCGACACTTGCTTATGTGTCGACACCACATAACTCGACATTTAGTCGAGACTTTACTTAGATAATTCTGAGTAAACACTAAGTGTCGACACCACCTTGGATGTGTCGACACCTACTTGTCATGTGTCGATACTAATATTCTGAAGTGTCGACACCAACCTCCTAGATGTGTCGACACCTTTTCACTGAAGTGTCGACACCAATTTTTGGTGTCGACACAGATATCTCTGTGTGTCGACACCTTTTTACTTAGTCATTTCTATAAACTTATTCTAAGTTTATCATACCTAGTTCAATTTTAAACCAATTGAACTTAGTTTCTTCTAAGGGCTTAGTATACATATCAGCTAGTTGATTATCTGTCTTAACATATTCCAGTAAAATATCTTCTTTCTCTACATGTTCCCTAAGAAAATGATATTTTATTTCAATATGTTTAGTTCTACTATGGGAAACAGGATTATGTGCAATTGATATAGCACTAGTAGAATCACAAAATAGTGGAGTTCTACTTACCTGAATTCCATAGTCCTCAAGTTGATGTTGTATCCATAGAAGTTGAGCACAGCAACTTCCTGCAGCCACATATTCTGACTCTGCAGTGGAGATAACCACACTAGTTTGCTTTTTGCTACTCCATGAAATCAGTCTTCCACCTAGGAATTGACAGGTTCTAGTTGTGCTTTTTCTGTCTTCTTTGCATCCTGCAAAGGCTACATCTAAATAACCTGTTAGTTCAAAATCCCCATTCCTAGGGTACCAGAGGCCTAGATAAGGAGTGCCCTTTAGATATCTCAATATCCTTTTGACTGCTGTCAAATGAGACTCCTTAGGGCATGCTTGATACCTTGCACGGACACATGTAGCATACATGATATCTGGTCTACTTGCAGTCAAATATAATAGGGAGCCAACTATCCCTCTATACAAAGACTCATCTACAGGTTTCCCTGCATCATCCTTGCTAAGAAACATACTTGACCCCATAGGAGTCTTCATGGTACTGGATGAATCCATACCATACTTCCTTATGAGTTCTAGGGTGAACTTAGACTGGCATATGGATAAACCATTCTCAGTCTGTCTAACTTGGAGACCCAAGAAGAACTTAAGTTCCCCCATACTCCTCATCTCAAATTGCCCTTGCATTAGTTTTGCAAACTTTTTGTAAAGACTACTTTCAGTAGACCCAAATATTATGTCATCTACATATATTTGGACTAGTATTACTTTGCATCTGGATTCCCTAAGGAATATAGTCTTGTCTATTTTTCCCCTTGTGAACTTATTCTCAATGAGGAAACTAGATAGGGTTTCATACCAAGCCCTAGGGGCTTGCTTTAACCCATATAATGCTTTCCTAAGTCTATAGATATGATTAGGTTGAGTTGAATCAACAAAACCTGATGGCTGTTCCACATAGACTTCCTCTTTTAGATTACCATTTAGAAAGGCTGACTTTACATCCATTTGGTAAACTTTAAATCCTTGAAAGGTTGCATAGGCCAGGAACATCCTTATGGCTTCCAGTCTGGCTACTGGAGCAAAGGTTTGATCAAAGTCAATACCTTCTTCCTGCCTATATCCTTTAGCAACCAATCTTGCTTTGTTCTTAATGATGACTCCATATTCATCCATCTTATTCCTAAAGATCCACTTGGTTCCAATTATGTTGTGGTCTTTTGGTTTAGGAACAAGTTCCCAGACCTTGCACCTCTTGAACTGATTCAGCTCTTCTTGCATTGCCTCAATCCAGTGAGGGTCTAGGATGACTTCTTCAAATTTCTTTGATTCAACTTGGGATAGAAAACTGGAGAAGAGCACTGCATTCAGATTTCTGCTCCTTGTTTGTACCCCTTGTCTTGGATCACCAATGATTTATTCTGCTGGATGATCTCTTAGATGCCTATTGGCTGGAGGCATCCTGACTTCAGGTTGAACTTCTTCAGTTTCTTCATCTTGCTGCACTCCTTGAACTTCATCTGTATTAGGTACATGTAGTACTCCCCCTGGACAGCAGCCACTATCTTCTACTTGCTGCCTTGCAGTAGGTTCATCTTCTATAGTGAGCTTGTCCATCTTCTTAGTTATACCTGTGGAGCTGCATATACTACTAGACAACTCATTGTTAATAAGTCTAGTTTCATCAAATACTACATGTGCAGACTCTTCTACAACTTGAGTTGACAAGTTGTAGACTCTATAAGTCTTACTATTGTTGTTGTACCCAACAAAAATTCCCTCTTGGGACTTGGCAGCAAACTTAGTCAAGTAAGACTTTCCATTGTTAAGTATAAAGCACTTACAACCAAAGATCCTGAAGTAGGATAGGTTTGGTTTTCTACCTTTCACAACCTCATAGGGGGTCTTGTTGTGGCGTTTAGTATTGGTAGCCCTATTAATAACATGACATGCAGTATTAACTGCTTCAGCCCAGAAATATTCTGGTAGTGATGTATCACTTAATAGGGTCCTACCAGTCTCAATCAAGGTTCTATTCTTCCTCTCAGCAATGCCATTTTGCTGAGGTGTCCTTGGTGAAGAAAACTCTTGAAATATCCCAAATTCTTCACATAGTTTTGTTATACTATCAGACTGAAATTCAGTGTCATGGTCACTTCTTATTTTGACCACTGTACTATCTAGTTCATTCTGAATTTGTTTGACAAAGCTATAGAAGACACTAGGTGTTTCAGATTTCTGTCTAAGGAAGAACACCCAGGAAAACCTTGAGTAGTCATCTACAACTACAAAGGTATAGACCTTCCTACCTAGGCTGTGAACTGGCATTGGACCAAAGAGATTCATATGCAAGAGGTATAAATACCTCACAGCATCTTTGTTTTTAATGCTTCTAAAGGTGGATCTAGTCTGCTTGCCCTTTTGACAAGCTGAGCAAATATCATCTTTAATACACTTAACTTGAGGACCATTCCTCACTAACTCTTTGCTAAAGAGTTTACCAATTGTCTTGTAGTTTAGATGGGCTAGTCTCTTGTGCCATTTGACACAATGAGAGACTGTCTCATCAGCTACAAGACACACTGGAGAACCATTGTTCTCAACCATAATATCTAAGCAATAGACATTCCTTTTTCTATAACCAGTCAAAATGATCTCTTGATCATTTGACCTCCTGATATGACAACCATCTTTGACAAATGTGATGTCATATCCTACATCACTCAATTGACTTATACTAATAAGGTTATGTTTCAAACCTTTTGATAATACGGTTTGCATTCAATTTTATTAGGATATTTTCGGGGTTTTAAAGCAAATCATGTCTTGTAAAGTACTTGTTTTGATTCCCCTTTGTATATATTTTTGTCGCCAATGCATTTTTTCTGCTTTCTGCAGGTTTTCACGGCTTTCAGCCGAATTTTACTGTGACACGCCCCAAGGTCACGCCCTACCAAGGCGTGTACCTAGGGCGTGTACCCAGAGGAATGAAGCAATTGGTCCGAAACTGCATTCCGTGGAAACTTAGTGTACACGCCCTCGGTCACGCCCGTGTCACACCCGATACGGGCGTGTACTAGAGGCGTGTCCCCAGGTTCCGAGGAATCGCCGCAGCGCGCTCGTTTTTCCCGCTCCACCGTCGCACCGAAAGTGTCACGCCCCAGGGTCACGCCTGACCCGGGCGTGACATATGGGTGTGTACTTCAGCAATTCCGCCCTTCACCTCCAGCATTCAATTTTAGCTCAACAAAGTCACGCCGCAAAGAACACGCCCCAGGTACACGCCCTACCAGGGCGTGACTTGTGGACGTGTACCTCAACTACTTCGTCAGAATTCAATTCCAGCCCAAAAAAGTCGCGCCGAATGTGTCACGCCCCAGGGTCAAGCCTGACCAGGGCGTGATAGGGGGGCGTGACCCGACCCAAAAAATTCTATAAATAGAGCCCAACTCTAAGGGTTCAGGGACACCTTTTTGCTTTGAGAGGGGAGGTTCTGTCCTTTGTATTTCTGAACTTTTTAAGCATGTCTTTCCATTTTTAGTTCTTAGTTGTAGCTTTATGCTTTCCCTGTAGTAGTTCCTAGCTTCGTTCTGTAGTATAATGTTAATGATAGTGTAGTTTACCTTTCCATGCACTTGTAATCTCTAGTTTTCAAGCTGTAAGATCTCTGTTTCCATTAATAAAAGTGTTGTTTTCTCTTTCGTTTCTGCTCTGTTTTCACTATGTTCTTCTACTCATCCCCCCTCTTCCACCTCACCATGATTAACTAATCCTCCATGTACTCGATCTTAATGATCCGAGGTTCGAGTGATTAGGTTATGATGCTTTGAATCTTACCTTTTCTGTTTAGGGTTTAGCTTTGAATTACTCTTGATTTATCATGTGTTGGAGGTATATCATCGATATATACTCTCCACCTTTGCTTTCATTCTGGGCTAGCCGAGAGGCCGAAAGTTTGAAATGAGCACTCAAGAGTAAAGGGAGTTGTTCGCACCCCTCGAGAGAGGCAGACGTTCAAAGATCCCGGATTGGAGTAAAATCCAATAGCGGGGTTCACCGCGTAAAGCGAGTTTTAGGCCTCCGATTTAGGCGAGAGTCGGTCGGACCGTCCTAAACTCGTTAGGCACGGCCTTCGAGAGAAGCGTGTCAATATTCATGGAACCTCCACGGTCAATGACCTTTACCCTAATTAGCTTAGGTTTATTTATCGTATTTTTCTAACCACTCTTGCCGAGGTGATTTCTGATCGAGTGCATTTTTCCCCTTCATCGTTACTAAGCTTAAGTTAATCGCTCTTTTAGCTCTCTTTAACTTTTCATGCAAGTAGCTCTCTTTCATTGCAAGTAGTTCTCTTCCTTTAGCACGTTTAGCTTTCTTCTAAAAAAACTTAATTTTTCCATCGATAAAATAATAGATTTCGTGTGAGTAAGCTTACTCAACTGTTCCCGGATTTCAATACGACACTTGTGTCCCCTAGCTGCATTTCGATAGGTATACTTGCCTTGATGAATTGTTAGTTTGGTTATTTTCTCCTTGCAGATATCTAAGAGACAATCACCTTTAACATAGGCCACTTGAGTAATTGTAATATAGGAGTTAGATATGTTACCAAAACCCTTAATGATCCCTTTTTCAGAACCACCAAAGGTGACTTTTGGTCCATCCTTTATAGATGTGTAGTCATTTAGTAAACCCCTTGTTCCAATCATGTGTCTGGAACATCCACTATCCAAGTACCATATTGGGGCATGGCCACTTGGACTCACCTGCAAAACAGATTAGTGAACCTTAGAACCCAAAGAATGTTTGGGTCCTTGGTACTGGTTAGTTTGCTTCCTAACAAAGCTAGCTGCAAGTTTTCCAACAGGTAGTTTGCTACTCACTTTGGCACTAGCATTGTGCCAACAATCCATGGCAAAGTGGCCTACCTTGCCACATCACCAACACTCAAACTTATTGTACCTTTGCTTAGGTACAGTCTTAGCTATTTTATCTACAGCTGGCTTGTTGAGAGTTGGGGCTTTGCCCTTGGACTTGGACTTGACAGTCCTTGCAGGTTTAGTAAATCCTAGTCCAGCTTTACTTTTGTGATGAACAAATTCATCAATTAAGGGTAGAACTGACTTAGGTTTAGAAAACCTAGAAACTAAATCTTTCTTCTTCTGAAGATTAATCTCCAGACTCTTGATTTGATCATTCTTAAATGATATAGTCCCCATCTGAATCACAGTTATGTGCTTCAGTCTGGCTATCTCATTTAGCTTTTGATCAAACATCTTCTCATAATCAGTTGCTGCCATTTTGAGACTTGCAATCTCCTTAGCTTGACTCTTGGCCAAGGATTTGCATTTCTTAAATGCTTGCAACAGAACTTTATATTCATCTATCAATTGATGAATATCCTCTTCAGACTCAGATGCACTCTTATCACTTGATGAAGATGAATCTGATTCTGAACTAGCACAAGAAATTGAACTGAAAGAACAATTTTGTACCTTACTAGGTCCTGGCTGCTCCAGGATTTTGTCACTTTCTGTCAATGCCATCAGTCCTTGGCACTGACTGTCCTCTTGTTCATATATAGAGTTCATAATCTGGATGAACTCTTCTTCTTCTTCCTCAGCAAACAGTCTTATATATGCCTCAGCATCTGACTCAGTTTCTGATGAAGAAATGTCTGACAGGCTCTTATCCTTTTTGGCAACAAAAGACTTTTCCTTCTTGCCCTTGTATTGAGTCTTTTTCTTGTCATTAGACTCCTTTCTTTTCTCTGGACAGTCTGCAATAATATGTCCTTGTCTATTACAGCAATAGCATATAATTTTTGATAGTGTTGCTTTGCTAGACTTGGACTTTTTCCTGTCTTTCTTTGAAGACTTTTTATTCTGATAATAGTCTTCTTTACCCTGTGAAGTAGATGGCCTTGTCCTCCACTGTTTCTTCTTTAAGAACTTCTAAAAGTGTCTTGTGAAGGCAGCAAAGTCCTCATCACTTTCACTGCTTTCAGACTTTCTACTTGCTGACTCATCTGACTCAGTTTCAGTTACTTTTGGTGGTGGAGTTGGTGACTTACTTCTGTACTTTCTGGGGGCTTATGTTTTGAAGGCCACTGTCCTTTATTTATGTTCACTTCTTGTTGATTTCTCCTCTTCTTTCCTCACCATTAACTGCATTTCATAGGACAGCAGTTTGCCAAACAGTGTTGGTGGAGGAATTTCTGCCAACTTTGTCATTTCCCTAATGGCACAGATCTTGGTGTCCCAATCTTTTGTTAGGGACCTTAGAAAATTATCATTGAGCTCATAATTACTGAACTCTCTGCCATAGGACATTAGCTCATTCACAATCCTATAGAACTTCTTATAGCATTCAGTTATGCTATCAGCTTTACCTTGTCTAAAACTTTCATATTCTTGGTTGAGCAAAGACTTTCTGTCTTGTCTCACTTCTTCAGAACCCTCCATATACACAATAAAAGTATCCCACATTTCCTTGGATGTCTTGTAGTGTATCAGATTCTGAAAGGTAGCATCATCTATAGCACTTACTATGATGTTCTGAGCCCTTTTGTCCATTGTGGCTAGAACAATCTCATCCTTTGTCATTTCTGAGAAATCCTTAGGTGTTCTCTGATTTGCATCTAAGACTGAAACCTTCATGGGCACATAAGGCCCTTCTTTCACTTTGATATAAATCCTAGGGTCTGAGGCTTCCATAAACAGTCTCACCCTTTCCTTCCAAATGCCAAATATTTCCTTTCTGCAAATGGGTAACTTCATGGATCCCAATTCCTTATGATTCTCAGTGGAACCCATGGTTCTTGCTTTTCTTGATTCTGTAATGTACTTAGACTGAATCTGCCAACAGGATCTACTCAGACAGTTATGTCCTTTTTTTTGAGGAACCTGGCTTTGATACCACTTGAAGGATATTGTACCTAATCACCTAGAGGGGGGTGAATAGGTGACTTAAATCTTTTTAACTTTTTAGGCAGAATTCAGATTATAACACAGAATTATATCTACTTTATCACAGCACACAATCAGCAATCACAGAGTTCCACAAGCACATAATAGACACACAGGATTATAGTGGTTCCCCAATGTTTGGGTACATCCACTTTCCCCCTTCGCCTATCTAGCAGTGTACTAGATTCGGCCAAACTCCTCCACTATCTCAGATCCTCAAATCTTACACTCAGAACCTCAACCAGGTTCCTACAACTCAGGCCCAAGGCCCTACAACTCAGCTTCTTCGCAAAGCCTACACTCAGCCACCAAGGCCTACACTCAGTCACCAAGGCCTACACTCAGCCACAACAGGCCTACACTCAGAGATACAACTCTCCTACACTCAGGCACACAAGCCCTACACTCAGCCTTTATAATTACATGCTTACAAAACTTAGATCCCTAAGGATCCTACAAGAAAATATGAATACAAAATGTAATCTCAACAACTCAGTGAAAAGAGAGAAGAGTTGTGAGTTTCTTGATGAGTTCTTGGAAGAACTCAGTTAAGATCAAATTGACTTGGCTTTCTTCAAAGCTTCTTGAATGTAGAATACAATAAGATTGATCTCTTCTGCAGTTGATCCTTGATCTTTGCTACTTAAGATCCAGAACAAAATCTGAACCCTACTTCTCAACCTGGTTCCAACGGCTGACTTCTTGGATGGAGCTCTCTCTCTCCAACTTCTTAGATCTTCACTAGATTCTTCAAGGAATAGCTAGATCTTCTTTGTATATCTTGATGTGTTGATCATCCTCCTTCTGTAGACAGTATAAGCCTATTTATAGGCCTTCTTCATGGTAACCGGCTGGTCTGGTTCATAACTGATTTCTGACAACTCTGACAGGTGCAGTAGACCGGCTGGAATGGCAGCTGTCAAGTCATCCAGTCAGTTCTTGAAAATTCTGTAACTGTCTGAAAGTGTCGAGACTGTCTGTCTTTAAGTGTCGACACTTATAGACCAAGTGTTGACATAAATTGTCTAAGTGTCGACACTAGCCTACAAGGTGTCGACACAACTCCTTGTGTTGTAGATTTTATATCTCGACACTGCTTCTTCTTCATGTGTCGACACAGATAATGTGTGTCGACACAAGTACTTGTACTTCAGTATATTGCTGAATTCTTGTAAGTGTCGACACATCTCCTTTGTGTCGACACATCTTCATGTGTTGAACTTGTTCAGTGTCGACATAACTTCTTGGTGTCGACACAAGCCTTCTGTGTTGATACTTGCTGAGTGTCGATACTGTTGAAACCAGAAACCTGGTCTCTCGTGGAGTTCGGGGTCCCTGAAAGGGGTGACCTCACACCTACTACACTCGAGAGAACGTCACGGACCAAAGGACCAAGAAGCTAGGAACAGACCCTCGGCTCTAGTGCGGAGGTCCCACCTCACACCCGGAAGGCTACCTGAGCACTTCCCCTCCCTAGCCAATGCTTGAGCTAGGGTACCTTGGAGGAGCTCTCTCAACTCTACCAAGAAGAAACTAAAGGAGGAGCAAGCAAGAAGAAGAAGAAGAAGAAGAAGATCCTCTCCAAGGCACCCAAGGGGGTCTATTTATAGTTTTCCAAAACCCCTTGGACCAAAATGACCGAGATACCCTCACGCCCAAAAAGCCTTGGGCCAATAGAAAACAGTCACGCCGGGGGGTAAAGGGGGAATTTCCCCCGAGGGCAAGAAGGTAAAACTGCAGGGGGGCAAGGGCGAGACCGCGGCCTCCGACCGGTCTCGCCCCGCCAGGCCGCCGAGCAAGAAGAGGCGGGGGCGAGACCCTGGCCCCCGGCCGGTCTCGCCCCGCTAGGCCGCCGAGCAAGAAGAGGCGGGGGCGAGACCCTGGCCCCCGGCCGGTCTCGCACCGCTAGGCCGCCGAGCAAGAAGAGGCGGGGGAGAGACCCTGGCCCCTGGCCGGTCTCGCCCCGCTAGGCCGCCGAGCAAGAAGAAGCGGGGGCGAGACCCTGGCCCCTGGCCGGTCTCGCCCCGCTAGGCCGCCGAGCAAGAAGAAGCGGGGGCGAGACCCTGGCCCATGGCCGGTCTCGTCCCGCTAGGCCGCCGAGCAAGAAGAAGCGGGGGCGAGACCCTGGCCCCCGGCCGGTCTCGCCCCGCTAGGCCGCCGAGCAAGAAGAGGCGGGGGCGAGACCCTGGCCCCCGGCCGGTCTCGCCCCGCTAGGCCGCCGAGCAAGAAGAGGCGGGGGCGAGACCCTGGCCCCCGGCCGGTCTCGCCCCGCTAGGCCGCCGAGCAAGAAGAGGCGGGGGCGAGACCCTGGCCCCCGGCCGGTCTCGCCCCGCTAGGCCGCCGAGCAAGAAGAGGCGGGGGCGAGACCCTGGCCCCTGGCCGGTCTCGCCCCGCTAGGCCGCCGAGCAAGAAGAGGTGGGGGCGAGACCCTGGCCCCCAGCCGGTCTCGCCCCGCTAGGCCGTCGAGCAAGAAGAAGCGGGGGCGAGACCCTGGCCCCTGGCCGGTCTCGCCCCGCTAGGCCGCCGAGCAAGAAGAGGCGGGGGCGAGACCCTGGCCCCTGGCCGGTCTCGCCCCGCTAGGCCGTCGAGCAAGAAGAGGTGGGGGCGAGACCCTGGCCCCTGGCCGGTCTCGCCCCGCTAGGCCGCCAAGAGTTCGAAATACTGGCGGCCTGAGGCGGCCTGAGGCGGCTTGCGGCCTGGCGGCCTGGGCGGCTTGCGGCGGCTTGCCAAGAGCGCCTTGGGGGGAGAAATATTTTCTCCCCCTACTAGTATGTCTTTCAAGTTCACCAAAAATTGGCCCCTAGGAGTGCAAAACTCCCAAAAAGCTTAAAAACTTGCTTACCTTGTTTTGGGGCCCAATCTTCGCGAATACGGGGTTGTACACAATCCCCGCTCTTTTCGAGGTTGGCACAAGCTCGGAAAGAAACATCCAACCCAGCGTATTCGCGGAGTGTAACTTCTCTCGGGTCAACCTGTCATGCCAGCTATGGGAGCCTGGGTGGCGAGACCTCCTCTGGGTGAAGACACTTGGCCTCCCGGAGGGGTCAACCTGTCAAGCCAGCTAATGGGAGCCTGGGTGACGAGACGGCCTCGGGGTAAGGGACTTAGCCTCCACGAGAGATCAACCAGCCCAGCCAGCTAGTGGGAGCCTGGCGACGGAATCATCATCGGAGCTAAGGACTTGGGCTACCACGAGAGATCAACCTACCCAGCCCGCTAGTGGGAGCCTGGCGGCGGAATCATCATCGAAGCAAAGGGCTTGGGCTACCACGAGAGATCAACCTACCCAGCCAGCTAGTGGGAGCCTGGCGGCGGAATCATCATCGGAGCAAAGGACTTGGGCTACCACGAGAGATCAACCTACCCAGCCAGCTAGTGGGAGCCTGGCGGCGGAATCGTCATCGGAGCAAAGAACTTGGGCTACCATGAGAGATCAACCTACCCAGCCAGCTAGTGGGAGCCTGGCGGCGGAATCATCATCGGAGCAAAGGACTTGGGCTACCACGAGAGATCAACCTACCCAGCCAGCTAGTGGGAGCCTGGCGGCGGAATCGTCATCGGAGCAAAGAACTTGGGCTACCACGAGAGATCAACCTACCCAGCCAGCTAGTGGGAGCCTGGCGGCGGAATCGTCATCGGAGCAAAGGGCTTGGGCTACCACGAGAGATCAACCTACCCAGCCAGCTAGTGGGAGCCTGGCGGCGGAATCGTCATCGGAGCAAAGGGCTTGGGCTACCACGAGAGATCAACCTACCCAGCCAGCTAGTGGGAGCCTGGCGGCGGAATCATCATCGGAGCTAAGGACTAAGGCTACCACGAGAGATCAACCTACCCAGCCAGCTAGTGGGAGCCTGGCGGCGGAATCGTCATCGGAGCTAAGGACTAAGGCTACCACGAGAGATCAACCTACCCAGCCAGCTAGTGGGAGCCTGGCGGCGGAATCATCATCGGAGCTAAGGACTTGGGCTACCACGAGAGATCAACCTACCCAGCCAGCTAGTGGGAGCCTGGCGGCGGAATCATCATCGGAGCTAAGGACTTGGGCTACCACGAGAGATCAACCTACCCAGCCAGCTAGTGGGAGCCTGGCGGCGGAATCATCATCGGAGCAAAGGACTTAGGCTACACAATCAAACCTTGCCAAATCCTACATCCTCAAACGGGGAAAAAAGATGGGTTACATGATTCCCCCGACTCAGTTGGTCGGGGGTTAGACTCATTACAAGACAAGATACATACAGGACTACGCCGGGGCGAGGCTTCCTCAGGGGGTCTGGGCCCGATGGTCCTCATCCGCTTCCTGCTCGCCGGACACTTCCATCCTGCTCAGGCTCTCCATGATCTTCTCCATCTCCTCTGCCTTGGCCAACCAAGAGATGGTGTTGACGGCCGTGACATAGCATTGCCTTGCCATCCTGGAGTCTCCCTTGACTCTGACCTGGATCCCTCCTGAGCTGAACTTGAGGCATTGGTGGAATGAAGACGACACACAACGGAAGGCGCTGATGAGGGGTCTTCCGAAGATGGCGTTGTAGCTGCTTGGAGCGTCAACAATGACGAACCGACAGTTCCTCGAGACTCCTCCCAATTTTACTTGGAGCCCCACTCCACCCTCGACCTCCTTCCTCTCCCCTGAGAATCCGAACAGGGGTCCATCTGAGGCCAACACCCTCCTTGGCTCTACCTTCATCTCGTCAAACGCCTTCTTGAAAATGACGTTGACGGAGCTTCCGTTGTCAACCAAGATCCGGGAGACGGTGTAGCCTTTGATGGCTGTCTGGATGACCAGCGCATCACAGAACGGATCCTCATGATCCGGCAGGTCCTTCACCGAGAAGGTGATCTTTTCATCTGGGGGCGGGGTCTGGGAGGTTGAGGCAACGCTCCTTCGGTACATGACATGGAGGCTTGCCTTCCGAGTGGCCTCAACCCCCACTCCACCGTGGATCACTCCTATACCACCTCGGGTTCCTACGTCGACCCGGTCCTCGCATATATCATCACCCACTTCTCTGGGTAGAACCTCTTCCACCCGCACCGGCGGCTGCAGCTGGGCAGGGCCTCTCGCCCCCCTCACTTCCAAGAACTCGGGGCAGGTAGCTGTGGCGTGCCCCTCCACCTGGTGGAAGTCACAGTACGGTAGCGCTCCTCCCCTCTTTCGGCGGGTTGGACGCTCTCTCCTGTTACCTCTTCCCCCTCCTATCGCCAATGCTTGTTGTGGAGGGGGTAAGAGTTGCCTTGGGGCTTGCCTCTGGAAGTTGTACCTCCCTTGGCCCCCATGAAAGTTCCCCCCTCCTTGGATGAGAGCTCTTCCTGGACCTTGGGCAGGTCCTCCCTGCTGCCTCCAGCCTGGTTCCGGACCCTCCTGTCCCTGGAACCCCTGAGTTCTCTGCTCCTCTCTCCTTCTTCCTTCCTGATGCCTTGAGCCACCCTGCTCCTTTGACTCTGTCTCTGTCAACTTTGCCAATTTCTTGACAAATGCCGGGTTGGCTGCCTCCATGGCAATCTCCTCTGCCGCCCTTTCCATCAGCTCCTCGAAGGAAAGGGGGGCCTTCCGGGTCAAGCTCATCTTGAAGAAGCCCTCCTTCAGCCCAACGGTGAAGGCCATCTGGAGAGCATACCCTGGCATCTCCTGGACCTCCAAGATCTCCTCTTGGAACCTGTCTACGTAGCGGGCCAGCGACTCCTCGGCCCCCTGCCTTATCAAGAAGATGGACTCAGGACTCCTCTTCCGCTTCTTGGAGGTGGAGAAGCGGAGCTGGAAGCTTCGGCTCAAGTCCTCGAACCCGTAGATCGACCTCGGAGGGAGTTGATGGAACCAGTCCCTTGCCTTCTCCTTCAGAGTGATCACAAAGAGGCGACACTTGAAGGCATCTGTCATCGGCCTGATGGAGACGGCATCCTCGAACCACTGCAGATGTTGAACAGGGTCATCCTTCCCGGAATAGTAAGCCATGTCTGGCTCTCTGAACCCCTCGGTAACGGGAGCTGAGATGATTAGCTCGCTAAAGGGTGACCCCCTGGGGGGTGGTCTCGCCACCTCCACTCGTGCGACCTGCTCGCCTTGAAGGTTGGCACTCGCCGGGCTGGAGAACAGCTCCCGGCCGGTGAGGTCTCGCTCGACCCCATCGCCCATCCTCTCCTTCCCGGGCCTTCTTCCTGGAACACTTCCTTCTCCCCCCGCTGGGGTCATCTCGCCTAGACCCCTGGGAGTCGACTCGTCGAGGGGGGGAGCTAACTCCTGGGGGGTCGGGGTTGAGCTGCCACCCTGAGGAGCAATGCTTCGCAACATCTCCATGATGCCTTGGATGGAGGCCATGAACTCTTGCCTCCCCACAAAGGGTCCTGGGGTGGGGAGCTCGCCGAGATCATCACTACCTCCTTGACCTCCCGTCATGACACTCTCCTGAGATCTTCTGTGCTGGTCACTCTCCACGCTCACCGCACCAAAATGTTGAAACCAGAAACCTGGTCTCTCGTGGAGTTCGGGGTCCCTGAAAGGGGTGACCTCACACCTACTACACTCGAGAGAACGTCACGGACCAAAGGACCAAGAAGCTAGGAACAGACCCTCGGCTCTAGCGCGGAGGTCCACCTCACACCCGGAAGGCTACCTGAGCACTTCCCCTCCCTAGCCAATGCTTGAGCTAGGGTACCTTGGAGGAGCTCTCTCAACTCTACCAAGAAGAAACTAAAGGAGGAGCAAGCAAGAAGAAGAAGAAGAAGAAGAAGATCCTCTCCAAGGCACCCAAGGGGGTCTATTTATAGTTTTCCAAAACCCCTTGGACCAAAATGACCGAGATACCCTCACGCCCAAAAAGCCTTGGGCCAATAGAAAACAGTCACGCCGGGGGGTAAAGGGGGAATTTCCCCCGAGGGCAAGAAGGTAAAACTGCAGGGGAGCAAGGGCGAGACCGCGGCCTCCGACCGGTCTCGCCCCGCCAGGCCGCCGAGCAAGAAGAGGCGGGGGCGAGACCCTGGCCCCCGGCCGGTCTCGCCCCGCTAGGCCGCCGAGCAAGAAGAGGCGGGGGCGAGACCCTGGCCCCCGGCCGGTCTCGCACCGCTAGGCCGCCGAGCAAGAAGAGGCGGGGGCGAGACCCTGGCCCCTGGCCGGTCTCGCCCCGCTAGGCCGCCGAGCAAGAAGAAGCGGGGGCGAGACCCTGGCCCCTGGCCGGTCTCGCCCCGCTAGGCCGCCGAGCAAGAAGAAGCGGGGGCGAGACCCTGGCCCATGGCCGGTCTCGTCCCGCTAGGCCGCCGAGCAAGAAGAAGCGGGGGCGAGACCCTGGCCCCCGGCCGGTCTCGCCCCGCTAGGCCGCCGAGCAAGAAGAGGCGGGGGCGAGACCCTGGCCCCCGGCCGGTCTCGCCCCGCTAGGCCGCCGAGCAAGAAGAGGCGGGGGCGAGACCCTGGCCCCCGGCCGGTCTCGCCCCGCTAGGCCGCCGAGCAAGAAGAGGCGGGGGCGAGACCCTGGCCCCCGGCCGGTCTCGCCCCGCTAGGCCGCCGAGCAAGAAGAGGCGGGGGCGAGACCCTGGCCCCTGGCCGGTCTCGCCCCGCTAGGCCGCCGAGCAAGAAGAGGTGGGGGCGAGACCCTGGCCCCCGGCCGGTCTCGCCCCGCTAGGCCGTCGAGCAAGAAGAAGCGGGGGCGAGACCCTGGCCCCTGGCCGGTCTCGCCCCGCTAGGCCGCCGAGCAAGAAGAGGCGGGGGCGAGACCCTGGCCCCTGGCCGGTCTCGCCCCGCTAGGCCGTCGAGCAAGAAGAGGCGGGGGCGAGACCCTGGCCCCTGGCCGGTCTCGCCCCGCTAGGCCGCCAAGAGTTCGAAATACTGGCGGCCTGCGACCTGGCGGCCTGAGGCGGCTTGCGGCCTGGCGGCCTGGGCGGCTTGCGGTGGCTTGCCAAGAGCGCCTTGGGGGGAGAAATATTTTCTCCCCCTACTAGTATGTCTTTCAAGTTCACCAAAAATTGGCCCCTAGGAGTGCAAAACTCCCAAAAAGCTTAAAAACTTGCTTACCTTATTTTGGGGCCCAATCTTCGCGAATACGGGGTTGTACAGATACAGCTCCTTGTGTCGTTACATTCTTCTTCTGTTGAGACTTTTGCTGAGTGTCGACACATCTCCTTTGTGTCGACACTTGTACTTAGAATATTCTTGAACTTTGCTAAGTGTCTACACTTCTTCTTTGTGTCGACACTTTCTTCAAGTGTTGAGTCTTTAGCTGAGTGTCGACACATTCTTTCTTGTGTCGACACTTTCTTCAAGTGTTGACTCTTCTGCTAAGTGTCGACACATTGCTCTGTGTGTCGACACTTATACTTAGACTCTGCTGACTTTTGCTGAGTATCGACACAGCCTCCAAGTGTCGACACTTTCTGAAGTAGACACAGTTTCTCTGGGTGTCGACACAACTGCTAAGTGTTGACACAGCTTCACTGCACTTTTCTTCACTGAGTGTCGACACAGCTCCTTGTGTCGACACTTTCTGTCTGATGTCGACTCTGCATCCCTGGTGTCGACACAATGACTCCAAGTGTCGACACTGCTTGCATGGGTGTCGACACAAGTCTTCTTAAGTGTCGACACTTTGCTCCTGGGTGTCGACACATGCACTTAGAAACTTTTTCTTCTTTCCTGTAAATACTTAGCCTGCACACGTAAACTCAAAACACATCAAATACACTTTTGATGTATATCATTGAGTTGGGTGAGGCTTCTTCAAATCAGGTACATTATAACCAATGTACCCAACAAGAAATTCTATAGGATTGTCAATGAGTTGATGTCCTATGAAAGAGAATTCAACAATTATGAGCTGAATGATAAGTTCTTGAGGTCCCTAACAAAGGACTGGGACACCAAGATTTGTGTCATAAGGGAAATGGCCAAGTTAGCAGATATTCCTCCTCCAACATTGTTTGGAAAGCTTTTATCCTATGAAATGCAGCTAATGGTAAGGAAAGAAGAGGAGAAGACTACCAGAATTGAGCATAAAGAAAGAGCTGTGGCATTCAAGACAGAAGCCACCAAAAAATATAAAAGTAAGTCTCCATCTTCACCCCCAAAAGTTATTGGGACTGAGTCAGATGAATCAGAAAGCAGGAATTCTGAAAGCAGTGAGAGTGATGAGGACTTTGCAGCTTTCACAAGATATTTTCAGAAGTTCCTAAAGAAGAAACAGTGGAGGTCTAAGCCATCCACTTCACAGAAGTCTTCAAAAAATGACAAGAGAAAGCCTAAGTCAAGTAGAACTACATCTTCAAAGATAGTTTGTTATTGTTGTAACAACAAGGACATGTTGTTGCTGACTGTCCAGAGAAGAGGAGAGAGTCAACAGATAAGAAGAAGACTCAAATTAAGGGCAAGAAGGAAAGGTCCTTTGTTGCTAAGAAGGACAAAAGCCTGTCAGATATGTCTTCTTCAGAAACTGATTCAGAAGCTGAAGCTTACATTGGATTGTTTGCTGAAAAAGAGGAAGAGGAGTTCATCCAGTTAATGAACTCTATATATGAGCATGAGGACAATCAGTGCCAGGGACTGATGGCCTTATCAGAAGGGGATAAAATCCAGGATCAGTCTAAACCTAGTCAGGTACAAAATTGTTCTTCAAGTTCAGTTTCTTGTGCTGGTTCAGAATCAGATTCATCAGCATCAAGAGATGAGAGTGAATTCGAATCTGATGGAGATATTCATCAATTGATTGATGAATATAGAGTTGTGTTGCAAGCTTTGAAGAAAAGCAAATCCTTGACCAAGAGTCAGGCTAAGGAGATTGCTAATCTCAAGGTGGCTGCAACAGATTTTGATAAGTTGATTGATCAAAAACTAAATGAAATAGCCAGGTTGAAGAACATAACTGTTATTCAGATGGGGACTATAACATTCAAGAATGATCAAATCAGAAATCTAGAGATTAGTCTTCTGAAGGAGAGAGACATAGTTGCAAGGTTTTCTAAACCAAAGTCTGTTCTACCTTTGATAGATGAATTTGTACATCAAAAGGGTAAAACTGGATTAGGGTTTACAAAACCTGCTAGGACTGTAAAGTCCAAGTCTAAGAGCAAAGCCCCAGTACTCAACAAGCCTGCTGTAGATAAAACAGCCAGGGTTGTACCTAAGCAAAGGTACAACAGATTTGAGTGCTGGTGTTGTGGCAAGGTTGACCACTTTGTCATAGACTGTTGGCATAATTCTAGTGTCAAAGTGAGTAGCAATATACCTGTTAGAAAAGCTACAGGTAGTTTTGTTAAGAGGCAAACTAACCAGCACCAAGGACCCAAGAATTCTTTGGGTTCTAAGGTCAACTAATCTGTTTTGCAGGTGAGTCCAAGTGGCCATGCCCCAATATGGTACTTGGATAGTGGATGTTCCAAACACATGACTGGAACTAGGGGATTGCTAAAGGACTACACATCAATCAAGGATGGTCCTAAAGTCACCTTTGGTGATTCTGAAAAAGGGATCATCAAAGGTTTTGGTAACATTTCTAGCAACCTTATAACAATTACTTAAGTGGCTTATGTTAAAGGTTTGAAACACAACCTCATTAGTATAAGTCAACTGAGTGATTTAGGATATGACATCTCATTTGTCAAAGATGGTTGTCATATCAGGAGATCAAATGATCAAGAGATCATTCTGATTGGTTACAGAAAGAGAAATGTCTATTGCCTGGACATTATGTGTGAGAACAATGTTTCTCTAATGTGTCTTGTAGCTGATGAGAAAGTCTCTCATTGTGTCAAATGGCACAAGAGGCTAGCCCATCTCAACTACAAGACAATTGGTCAACTCTTTAGCAAAGAGTTAGTGAGGAATGGTCCTCAGGTTAAGTGTATTAAATATGGGATATGCTCAGCTTGTCAAAAGGGCAAGCAGACTAGATCCACCTTTAATAGCTTTGAAAACAAAGATGCTGTGAGGTGTTTATACCTCTTGCATATGGATCTCTTTGGTCATATGCCAGTTCACAGCCTAGGTAGGAAGGTCTACACATTTGTGGTTGTAGATGACTACTCAAGGTTTTCCTGGGTGTTCTTCCTTAGATAGAAATCTGAAACACCTAGTATCTTCTATAGTTTTGTCAAACAAATTCAGAATGAGTTAGCCAGTACAGTGGTCAAAATAAGAAGTGGCCATGGTACTGAATTCCAGTCTGATAGTATGACAAAGCTATGTGAAGAGTTTGTGATATTTCAGGAATTTTCTTCACCAAGAACACCTCAGCAAAATGGCATTGCTGAAAGGAAAAATAGAACCTTGATTGAGGCTGGTAGAACCCTATTAAGTGATACATCTCTCCCAGAATATTTCTGGGCTGAGGCAGTAAACACTGCATGCCATGTAATTAATAGGGCTACTATCACAAAAAGTCACAACAAGACCCCCTATGAGATTGTGAAAGGCAGAAAACCAAACCTATCCTATTTCAGGATCTTTGGTTGTAAATACTATATACTTAACAATGGTAAGTCTTACTTAACCAAGTTTGCTGCCAAATCCCAAGAGGGGATCTTTGTTGGGTACAGCAACAATAGTAAGGCTTATAGGGTCTACAACTTGTCTACTCAAGTTGTAGAAGAGTCAGTACATGTAGTATTTGATGAAGCTAGACTCATTAACAATGAATTGTCTAGAAGTATTTGCAGCTCCACAGGTGTGACTAAGAAGATGGACAAGCTCACTATTGAAGAAGGATCTAATGCAAGTCAGCATGTAGATGATAGTGGCTGTTGTCCAGGGTGAGTACTAGATGCACCTGATGCAGAAGAAGACCAAGGAGTGCAGCAAGTTGAAGAAGCTGAAGGAGTTCAACCTGAAGTCAGGCTGCCTCCAGCTAGTAGACATCTAAAAGATCATCCAGCCAATCAAATTATTGGTGATCTAAGTCAAGGGGTACAAACAAGGAGCAGAAATCTAAGTTTAGTACTCTACTCCAGTTTTCTATCCTAAAGAGAGCCAAAGAAATTTGAAGAAGCCATCCTAAACCCTCATTAGATTGAGGCAATGCAAGAGGAGCTGAATCAGTTCAAGAGATGCAAAGTCTGGGAACTTGTTCCTAAAACAAAAGACCACAACATAATTGGAACTAAGTGGATCTTCAGGAACAAGATGGATGAACATGGAGTCATTATAAAGAACAAAGAAAGACTGGTTGCTAAGAGATATAGGCAGGAAGAAGGTATTGACTTTGATCAAACCTTTGCTCCAGTAGCCAGACTGGAGGCAATAAGGATGTTCTTGTCCTATGCAACCTATCAAGGGTTTAAAGTATACCAAATGGATGTTAAGTCAGCCTTTTTGAATGGCAATCTGAAGGAAGAAGTCTATGTGGAACAGCCATCAGGTTTTGTTGATTCAACTAAACCTAATTATGTTTATAGACTTAGGAAGGCTTTATATGGGTTAAAACAAGCCCCTAGGGCTTGGTATGAAACCCTGTCTAGTTTCCTCATTGAGAATAAATTCACAAGGGGAAAAATAGACAAGACTCTATTCCTTAGGGAATCCAGAGTCAAGATCATACTAGTCCAAATATATGTAGATGACATAATATTTGGGTCTACTGAAAATAGTCTTTGCAGAAAGTTTGCAAAACTTATGCAATGACAATTTGAAATGAGCAGTATGGGGGAACTTAAGTTCTTCTTGGGTCTCCAAGTTAGACAGACTGAGAATGGTTTATCCATATGTCAGTCTAAGTTCACTCTAGAATTGATCAGGAAGTATGGTATGGAATCATCCAGTACCATGAAAACTCCTATGGGGTCAAGTATGTCTCTTAGCAAAGATGATGTAGGGAAACCTGTAGATGAGAATTTGTATAGAGGGATAGTTGGCTCCCTATTGTATTTGACTGCAAGTAGACCAGATATCATGTATGATACATGTGTCTGTGCTAGGTACCAAGCTTTCCCTAAAGAATCTCATTTGACAGCAGTCAAAAGAATACTGAGATATCTTAAGGGCACTCCTTATCTAGGCCTTTGGTACCCTAGGAATGGAGACTTTGAACTGACAGGTTATTCAGATGCAGATTTTGCAGGTTGCAAAGAAGATAGGAAAAGTACAACTGGTACCTGTCAATTCCTAGGTGGAAGACTGATATCATGGAGTAGCAAGAAGCAAACCAGTGTGGCTATCTCCACAGCAGAATCAGAGTATGTGGCTGCAGGAAGTTGTGGTGCTCAACTTCTATGGATACAACATCAGCTAGAAGATTATGGTATTCAAGTAAGTAGAACACCACTATTTTGTGATTCTACTAGTGCTATATCTATTGCAAACAATCCTGTTTCTCGTAGTAGGACTAAGCACATAGAAATAAAATATCATTTTCTAAGAGAACATGTGGAAAAAGGTGATATTTCACTAGAGTATGTTAATACAGATAATCAACTAGCTGACATGTATACTAATCCCTTAGATGAAACCAAATTCAATAGGTTTAAAATTGAATTAGGTATGATCAACTTAGAATAAATTTTCAAAATCGGCTAAGTAAAATGGTGTCGACACACAAAGTTGTCTGTGTCGACACAGAAAAGTGGTGTCGACATTTCAGAGAAATGGTGTCGACACATCTAGACAGTCTGTGTCGACACTTAAGAGAATTAGTGTCGACACAAAAATAGTAGGTGTCGACACATCCAAGGTGTTGTCAACACTTAGGATTTACTCAACATTAGTCTGGTAAAGTCTCGACTAAGTGTCGAGCTAAGCGGTGTCGACACATAAACAAGTGTCGACACATATATTCTGTTGACTATACTTGTGTCGACACATGGTTGTCGAGACATTATAAGTCTGTGTCGACACTTATCTACAGTGTCGACACAATTTGAGTATTTTGACGCGCCCTTTCATCTTCGATTCTAGAAAGGTATAAATAGGTTTTCGTCATTGTCTGTCGACACGCTCACCAAAGTTTCGAGACCAAAACTTGTGTGTCGACATCTCTCTTCTCTAGATTCAAATTTCTTCAAACCCTAATGGCGCCCAAGCTCGAAGAGAATGTGAATGAAGGATACGCACTCGTGCGCCATGCTTTTGATGACGCAGAACCAGAGATCAAAGGTGTGATAACCCTAATAGAAGAGACAGGGTTGGAATTTCTTGTTTCCGAACCGACCAAGATATGGAAGAAAGAAGTCCTGGAATTTCTAAATGGAGCAACAATAGATGAATCTGGACTCAAGATAAAGTCTAGAGTTCATGGGGCTAAGGTGAAAGTTTCTTCTAAGAGTCTGAGAAAGATACTTCAGTTACCAAGGACAAAAGAAGAAGATGATGTTTCTGTATCCAAGACTAGAGAAGCACTAACATGGTGTGGTTTGGACTCAAACATGAAAATTGGATCAGTATTCAACAGGAAAGGAATGAACAGCCAAGGAAAATTCTTGTCTGAAATAGTTGGAAAAGTAATACTGTGCAAGCCTGGAGGGCATGACAGAGTATCTGCTCATATGTTTAGTCGCATGACAAGAATTATCTTCAAACTAGAAACTGATTGGTGTGCAGTTGTGTTTGAAAAGATAAAGGAGAGTATGCAGAAGCCCAATTTGGGCAGGATTCTAAGTCTTTACCTAGCTGGTAGTATACCAGAGGTCATGAGTCAAGCAGCTGGAACTAAGATTAACCACATGAGGAGAATGGATTTGAGGATCTTCTCTAGGTGGGATAGAGTGTTAACCAAGAAAATGCCAACTCCTGAGAAGGTAACACCCCAGAAAAGGAAGAAGAAGTCAGCCCCTGTGGCTCAAGAATCCTCTAGTAGCTCTGAAGAGCAAGTTGTCTTTACTCCAGATGATGAACAAGACACTGGAAATGGTGGACAATCTCCTGCTAGACAAGAAGATGCACCAAGGCAGGGGGAGCTACCACCAGCAAGCCCAATTCACCAGGATTCAATTCAGGGGGGGCCTCTACTGGTGGATGAGCCTACTCCCTTAGAAAGTGAAAGAGCTACTCAAACCATACTTGAGGTAATAACTGAAATCAACCAATTAGATTTCCTTATTGAGAATGAAATTATGACTGACACATTATCTGATGTTAATCAGCAACCTCAGATTCATAGTCAACCCCCAGATGTTGTCATGGAGGACACATCTGTTGCTTTTCAAGTGGTATCTGATCAAGTGGTTGATGAGATCAGGGATTCTCCAGCCCCTTCTCAACAAGAATTTACCTTAGAAGAATTATTCTCTGACCTTCTCCAAACTGACTTTGAGAAAGAAAGTGCTGCTGCTGAGGAGGAGAAAGCAATCATTGAGGGGGAGCAAGTGGAGAATATAAAAGAAACTGCAGGCAAAGAGACTGAGGTGCCAAAAGATGCTGAAGGGTTACAAAGGACTGAGAAGGAGTTACCTCCAAGTCCTAAGGACAGAGTGACTATTGATAACACATCTGCATCAGAAGATGAAGAGGCTGCAAGAGCCAAGAAGAGGAAGTTTCAAGTCTTCAAGAGGAGGAGCCAGACATACAAAAAGGCTTTACAAACACTTGCACCACAGCCTGCACCACAGCCAGCCCCATCAACAGATTACAGTTCATTGATGGTGGCTTTACAAATTAAGCTTGATGAGCAAAGGCAAGCTCTGGAAAAGTATGTAGATGAAGGGAATAAATCTCTACAATTTGATCTTGCACAAGATATTAAGTCCATCAGATTTGAGATGAATCTGAATAAGAAAGAGATGACTGACTGCTTTCATAAGGGAGGAAATGCAGTAGTCTATCTAGCAACTCATCAAGAGAAGATCAAAGCTCAAGTGGATGAAATTGAAGTGAAGCAAGGCTATGTTCTGGAGAATCAGATAAGGATGAATGATAATTTGACAGCTTCCCACAATGTCATTGTAACTGAACTAAAGAATATAGCAACTGCCCAGAATGCAGCCCTGACCACTGCCAAAGAAGAATTTGACAAAGCATTGCAAGAGAGCCTAACTGCTGTTACTACTGCACTTCAAGATTCACAGAAGCTCATAACTGAAAAGCTCCAAAGGTTGAAACCTTTCTACAAGGATGGAGTAAATTACCTCAATGCACAAATCAGATTTCAGAAAGATGATCTAAGAGATCACATTGAAAGAGAAGTCATAAAGGGGGGAGAGGGTGTTAGTCAAAGCAGGCTCTGATCATGCAAAGTGGATTTCAAATTCCATCAGAGCCACCCTTGGATATCCTCCATTATGTGATGATGACAATGTTGCAGAGTCTGGGATTAATCCTGCATATCTTGGAGGGGAGCAAGCTGAAGTGGCTCAAGTGATCTATCCTCCACCAGACTTTGATATGATACATACAGATATACAGTCAATGTATAGCCCACCTGAGGGAAATCAGAAGGTCATCATAGAAAAAGTGGTTCAGCCAGTGTCAGAGGCTATACTGATAGAACAAGAAGCTTTGCAGAAAGAACAAGAGACTCAGTTGTCTAAGAAGAGATTCAGAGAGCAAGCTGAACTCAGGCCTGACTTTGAACAGTGGAGCCCCACCTCCAGGAATATCATTTTGACTGCATGGAAGGCTGCCAAGGACAATATCCAAGATAGAAACAAGTGGTATTCTGAACTGGAGTGGAGGAAGTATGAGTCCAGTCAAGAGGCCATTGTGCAATATGGAAGAAAGGCTAAGCTGGGAAAGCTACCTCCTACTGCCCAGGAGCCTAGCAAGTACTTTCCAAAACCTTATCATTATTTTGAAAGACAAAAGATCAAGGCTAAAGAGAAGAAAAAGAAGGATCTAAAAGGAAAGAAGTCTGTTGCTGCTAAAGATGCTGAAGCCCCAGTCCAAGCAAAGATACAATCTGGAAAGGGCATAGTGATCAAGGAGCCTGAGCAGCAATAGGATAGAATTTTTCTTTAGTTTACAGTTGTAATCATTTGTATTAAAACTTACTGTAAACTTTTGAATAATGGATATGATAAAGTTGTTAGAACAATGTGATATGTGTTAAGTTTATTATTGTTCTGAGATATTTGATTATACATGCTTGTTTATACATATTTATGTACTTACCCTGTTATATAATCCTGTTTTACATCATACTGTAAATTTGTTATGTATGGTGTATATCATTGACTAAGGGTTATGACTTCTCCAAATAGGGGGAGATTGTTGGGTACATTGGAAAATATGTACCTGATTTGACGAAGCCTCACCCTACTCAATGATATACATCAAAATGTATTTGATGTGTTTTGAGTTTAGTTGTGCAGGTTAAGTATTCATAGGGGAAGCTGAAAAGTTTCTAAGTCCATGTGTCGACACCCAAAAGAAAAGTGTTGACACCCAGAGAAGCAGTGTCGACACATAAAGGCTGTGTCGACACTCAATGAAGAAATATCCAGAGAAGCAGTGTCGACACTTAGAAGCAGTGTCGACACCCAGAGGAACTTTGTCGACATCAGAAAGTGTCGACACTTGGAGGCTGTGTCGACACTCAGCAACACTTCAGCAAAGTTCAAGTACAAGTGTCGACATAATGAAGAATGTGTCGACACACAGCAGAAGACTCAACACATGAAGAAAGTGTCGATACTAGGAGGCTATGTCGACACTCAGCAAAGTTCAACAAATTCTAAGTACAAGTGTCGACACAAAAGAGATGTGTCGACACTCAACCAAAGTCTCAACACAAGAAGAATGTGTCGACACAAGGAGAAGTGTCGACACTCAGCAAGTATCAACACAGAAGGCATGTGTCGACACCAAGAAGATGTGTCGACACTGAACAAGTTCAACACAAGAAGATGTGTCGACACAAAGGAGTTGTGTCGACACTTACAAGAAATCAACTAAGTACTGAAGAACAAGGAGTTGTGTCGACACACAATATCAGTGTCGATACATGTTGAAGAAGCAGTGTAGAGAAGTAATTTCTACAACACAAGGAGTTGTGTCGACACCATGAAGGCTAGTGTCGACACTTAGTCTACTTGTGTCGACACTTAGTCTATAAGTGTCGACACTTAAAGACTGACTGTCTCGACACTTTCAGACAGTTACAGATATTTCAAGAAGTGACTGGATGACATGACAGCTGCCATTCCAGCCGGTCTACTGCAACTGTCAGAGATGTCAGAAAGCTGTTAGAAATCGGATCAGCCGGTCACCATGAAGAAAGTCTATATAAAGGCTTATACATTCAACAGATAATCAGTTGTTGGAAATCACCAGAGTGATCAAGTAATTCATTGAAGATTCAATTCAAGTGAAGATCTAAGTAGTTGGAGAGAGAGAGTTCCTTCCAAGAAGACAGCTATTGAACCAGGCTGTGAAGAAGGTTTCAGATTGAGATCTGAAACTTAAGTTGCAGTGATTGAAGATCAGCTGCATAGAGAATCAACCCTACTGTGTTCTACATTCAAGAAGCTTTGAAGGAAGCCAAGGGAGGTTGATCTCAGCAGAGTTCATTCAAGAACTCATCAAGAAACCTGTCAACTCTTCTCTCTTATTCTGAGTTGAGGTTATATACATTGTATTTTTAATTTCGTGTAGGATCCTTAGGGATCTGAGTTGTAAGCCTGAAATTATAAAGGCTGAGTGGTAGGGCCTGTGTGCCTGAGTGTAGGAGATTCATTTCTCTGAGTGTAGGCCTTGTGGCTGAGTGTAGGTCTTTGTGAAGACTGAGTGGTAGGGCTGTTGAGCCTGAGTTGTAGGAGTGGGATCACTCTGAGCTGTAGGAACCTGGTTGGGGTTCTGAGTGTAAGATCTGAGGATCTGAGGAATAGTGGAGGAGTTTGGCCGAATCTAGTACACTACTAGATAGGCGAAGGGGGAAAGTGGATGTACCCAAACCTTGGGGAACCACTATAAAACTGTGTGTACTCTCTGTGTGTATGATTCTGTGGTTGCTGTTATATGGTCTGTGAAATCTGTGATTAAATCTGCCTAAAAGTTTAAAAAGATTAAGGTCACCTATTCACCCCCCCCCCTCTAAGTGATTAGGTACAATTTATTTCAGTAGTCGAAGATGCCTTGAAGGTTGAGGCGATAGAAAATGCAAAGATTCGGGGATTGCATGCAAAGGACATGAGGAAATCTGACAATGGAGGAAGTGTTAGGGCATCTGGCCCTGGAGCAAAGAAGGATAGAAGTGAAGTGTGTAGCTTCTGTGGTAAGCCAGGACAACCTTTTGAGAAGTACTTTAAGAGACTGGATGCACAGAAGCTGTCTCAGGTACACGCGATCCCGGATGCACCAAAGAGAGGCCTTGTCTGTACTTATTGCCAGAGGAGTGGGCATGATGTGGCCCGTTGTCGCAAGAAGGCTGGAGCTTGTTTTATCTGCGGCCAGAAAGGGCACATGAAGGCTAATTACCCACAGAGCCAGCCTGTGCTGCATGCAGTTCCGTTGCAGACTCTACCATCGCCCCCGCCTCTAGTGGACAAGGGAAAAGGAAACTTGAATGTGCTGACCAAGGAGGAAGCCTAATCTTCGACTCAAGTGATCTCAAGTTAGTCTCTGACTCAGCTAGAAATCGCTTTTGATAGATTTATAGTTTCCACATTTTAGTTCTGCGTGTTATGTGTTTAGGTGAATTTAAGGTGAAAAATAAGTGGGCGAGCGTTTTGTTCGATTCGGGTGCTACTCACTCTTTTGTGGCAAGGAATTTTATAGACCGACATTGCTGGGCTCTCGACTAGTTAGACTCCTCCCTAAACGTCAAATTCCCTTCGGGAGAGCTGGTGATGTCAAGTCTGGGTATCCAAAAATGCTCCATCCTCCTAGGTGGTTTTTTAGCCTTTGCGGATCTGAAGGTGCTAGATTTGGTAGACTTTGACGTTATTTTAGACATGGACTGGTTGTCCAGCTATGATATCATCATTCAGTGCAAGCACAAGCGCTTAGATTTCAAAGGTGACAATGACCAGCCCATGAGTGTGTTTGGTTTGACGCGTCAGGAATCTCCGATCATTTCTACGATACGTGCTCGCAAATGTCTAGAGTCTGGCTGTTATTCTTTCCTTCTCTCTGTTTCTGTTCTAGAAGTTAGACCGATTGTACCTCGGGTTGACGACGTTTCTGTGGTGTGTGAGTTTCCGGATGTTTTTCCTGGTAGTCTTCCTGGACTTCCTCCTGAGAGATAGGTGGAGTTTGTTATAGACCTTGTGTCAGGTACTGGTCCTATTGCAAAGGCACCGTACCGCATGGTGTCGCGTGGGTTAGAGGAGTTGCGTACTCAACTGGATGAGTTACTGCAGTGCGGCTTTATTAGATCCAGATCTTCCCCCTGGGGTGCACCAGTGCTCCTCGTGAAGAAAAAGGATGGAACAATGAGGCTATGCATAAACTATCAAGAGATAAACAAGGTGACCATTAAGAACAATTATTCGTTGTCTGGGATCGATAAATTGTTCGATCAGTTGCGAGGTAGTTCCGTATTCTCGAAGATTGATCTCCGTTCTGGCTACCATCAGTTAAGAATCCGTGAGTCAGACATTCTGCGAACTGCTTTTCATTCCTGTTATGGTCACTTTGAATTTCTGGTAATTTCGTTTGGATTAACGAACGCACCGTCAACTTTTATGAACATGATGAACAGGGTGTTCAAGGATTTTTTGGATAAGTTCGTAGTTGTATTCATTGACGATGTCATGGTTTATTCCAGAAATATAAAAGAGCATGTCATGCACTTGCGCTTGGTCTTGACTACTCTGAGGGAGGACAAGCAGTATGCGAAGCTTAGCAAGTATGAGTTCTGGTTGTCTCATGTGTCATTCCTAGGACACATTGTAAGCAAGGACGGTATCTCAGTGGACCCCGCGAAGATAGCCGCAGTCTTGGATTGGAAGAGACCTACATCGCCTAAGGACATTAGTAGCTTCTTAGGGTTGGCAGGTTACTACAGAAGATTTGTGAAAGGATTCGCTGTGCTCTCTGCACCATTGACCAGGCTTATGCAAAAGAGCGCAACTTTTGTTTTGAGTGATGCCTGTGAGGAAGCTTTTCAATAGCTCAAGAGGAGATTGTGTTCTGCTCCAGTTTTGGCATTATCGGTGGAAGGAGTAGAGTATGTTATTTATGTGGATGCCTCGCGAGGTGGACTCGATTGTGTGTTGATGCAGGATGACAAGTTGATTGCATATGGATCGAGACAATTGAAGGTGCATGAAAAGAATTATCCTACGCACGACCTGGATTTTGCTGCCGTCATTTATGCCTTGAAGTTGTGGGGACATCTTCTGTATGGAGTGTCGTGCAAAATTTATTCGGACCACAAAAGTTTGAAATATGCCTTCACTCAGAAGGAATTGAATTTGCGCCAGCGTAGATGACTAGAGTATGTTGCGGACTACGAAGTCGATATCCTTTATCATCCCGGCAAGGCTAATATAGTGGCAGATGCATTAAGCCGGAAGCCCGCATATATCTTTAACCTCTCGGTGCAATCCGTTGTTGAAGAGTTTTTGCTCATGGACATTACCGTAGGGAATAGTATTTTGTCGAGTAGCTTGGAGGTGGGAGAGCCTTCGTGGATTACTCTCATTAGGTTACATCAAAAAGACGATCCCGATTTGCAGCACCTCCGCTATAGGTCTGAGAAATGGGAATTACCTGACTTTTCAATTGATGGCGTTGGTACCCTAAAGTACCGCAGCAGATATTGTATTCCCGGTGTTGGGGACATCCGAGCAAGAATATGCAGTGAAGCGCATGGTTTAAGTGTTGCTTATCATCCTGGTTCCACGAAAATGTACAGAGATTTGAAGCAGATTATTTGGTGGGCAGGTATGAAGAATGACATTGCAAGATTTGTATCTGAATGTTATACCTGCCAATGTGTCAAAGCCGATCATAAAAGGTCGGGTGGTAAGTTAACGCCTTTAGACATACCGAGTTGGAAATGTGAGAGTTTATCCATGGATTTCATAACCGGTTTACCGAGATCTCCCCAAGGGCATGATGCAGTGTGGGTTATCATGGATAGACTAACCAAGTGTGCCCACTTTGTGTCATTCAAAATTGATTATTCTATTGAAAAGATAGCTGACCTTTATCTGGACAAAGTTATTAAACTGCATGGTGTACCTATGAGTATTGTATCAGACCGAGACTCTTGGTTCATGTCTCGTTTCTGGCAGAGCTTGCAAAGAACTCTAGTTACTGACCTTAGGTATTCTACCGCCTATCATACTCAGACAAATGGTCAGACAGAGAGAGTGAAGCAGATCTTGGAGGGTATGATTATATGTTATATTCTGGACCATGACGGAGCTTGGGATAAACGCCTTAGACTGATGAAATTTGCGTACAACAACAGCTATCAGTAGAGTTTGCAGATGGCACCCTTTGAAGCTTTATATGGAAGGCATTATCGAACTCCCCTATTTCGGGCAGAAGTTGGTGAGAAGTCGTTGCTCGGAATGGAAGCCCTTGAAGAGATGAATTGTGTAGTGACTCATATTCGGGAGAAGCTCCGTATGGCTCAAGAGCACTATGAGAAATATCTTAATAAATAAAGGGTTGATCTGGAGTTCGTTGTTGGTGACTTTGTTTTACTGAAAGATTCTTTGATATCTGGTGTTAAAAAGTTTGGAATGAACCACAAGTTAGACCCCCGGTACGTGGGACCTTTTCAGATTTTTGAATGCGTCGGAGTTTCAGCGTATAGGCTGGAGTTGCCTGCTACCTTCCCTGGTGTCCATAATATGTTCCATGTGAGCCAGTTGCGGAAGTGTATTCGTAATGATCGTCAAGTCCTCGACTCGGTGCCCCAGATTCAGCCCAACCTTACGTATGTGGAAGAACCTGTTCGTATTCTGGATTCTCAAGATCGACTGTTGCGGAGAAAGACCATTCATATGGTTAAGGTTCTCTAGCGGAATCTAGACATCGAGAGCGCGACGTGGGAATTGGAGTCAGCAATGAGGGAATCTCATCCGCACATCTTCTCTTAGTCCTGGTATGTCTCTATGTTTTTGGTGGTGTTTGATTTTCTCGTTTTTAGTTTGATTTTGGAGTTTTGCTAAGTTTCGGGACGAAACTTCTTTTTAGGGGGAGTGATTGTAATGCCCCCGATTTTGTTCCATGATTTTATTTAATTTGATATCGTCATATTTATGACGTCTTAGCGTTACTTTTAATGTTGAATTGATGGCGAGACGCCGTTAAGGCATTTTCACGTTCATTCGGTCGAGTCGGTCAAATTCTCGAATTCTTGTTGTAATTGGAAAATTTTGCATTTGTAAATTAAGTTAAATAATTTTGGACTTGCTCGTCAAGTTTCGTCGCGATCCGAGCGATATTCGAGTCTCGGCAATTTTTGGAAGTTTTGTGGAATTTATGTTCGCCGTAGATTTTGAAATTTTATATCTCAAGAACGGCTCGTCGGATTTTGGTTTTGACTTCGTCATTGGGTTCATAGCGTCAGTGTTCGCCTACGGTGCGAGTTTCGTTTAATTCGGCGCTCGCTTGGACCTCCGTTTTGAACTCGTGTTTCCTTATTCAAAAATATATAAATATGATTATTTTAATATTAAAGCATTATTCAAAAATATCATTTATTATTCATCTCTATATTTTGATTTTTTGAATATATTTGTAAATTTCTCTGTTCATGCAATAGAATTCTCGAGTAAATCTTCTTGTTCTTGAGTGTCTACATCATTTCTCTCGAGTAAATTTTCTTGTTCTCGAGTGTTTGCATCATTTCTTCTTGAGTAAATTATTTCTTGTTCTCGAGTACTGCTTCATCTTGTCGAGTAAATTATTTCTTGTTCTCGAGTGTCTGTTTTCCTCTTCTCGACTAGTCTGCAGCCCTTCTCGAGAATTCTGTTCCAAGCTGCGTTCGGGCGCCGTGTTGATGGTCAAAACGGTGATGTATAAAAAAATGGTTAACATGAAATTTGTTCGTGTCGACGAGATCTACAGCTTTCATGTTGAGTACTTTTTGATTTCAAGCCATCATAAACCTCTATTTTCATTTTCCGTGTGTCTGCACCTAAATCATCCGTTTTTTCTTCCTGTTTAGATAAAATACTTTATAAACATGTGTGTGTGTGTGTGTGTGTGTGTGTGTGTGTGTGTGTATAAGTTTATACTCTGATACCTAAGGATAATTAGGAAATAAAACTTCATCTTCCTCCTTATGATAGACCAAACCGAAAACAGAGCGGCGACTTCCTCCCATTCGTGAATCTTCCGGTGGTCGCCGACGGAGCTCCGGTGCTCGAAATTTCCAATCGATCATAGATCTGGAAATCTCTCAGTGAGAGCTTCGCCATCGTGGTAAAATCTTCCCCTTTCCTTGAGATTTTCTCACTAGTGTTTTTGGCCCTAACCTCTATTTCGGCTATTTCTTGTTATATTTTGACTTCTATTGTCTTCTTTAGCCCGATCTGCGACAAGGAGTGGTTCGGAGGATCTTTCCGGTAAAAATGAGGCAAGTGGTGTTCTTGCCCTCTCTCTTGCTCCATTCCTCTTTATTTTGTCAGATTTCGTTGAGTTTGTAATATTTATATTTCATTGAAACTTATCACTAAATTTCATTGAAACTTGTCTGTCAAATTCTAAGTTATTTTCCTTGGATTGTGACTTGTCTTTAAATTTTTAAGTTATTTTATTGAACCTTTACCCCCAATTCTTGTTCTGTAGATTTGGTAAACCAATTTGGTTGTCCTACCACTTTAATTATCGAGTCATGTAGATCATTGAGACACCTAGTGTGTCTCATTGTTTTGATTATACTACACTTTGTTTGACCCTTGAAATGTCCTTATGCAGTCCACTTCGTTGGTTAACCTTGAGTCTGTGATGAATAAAAAGAAACTCTGCAAGTATAATTACGTAACTAAAGAAACACAGATGGTCTGTGCGCGTTGGGGTTTCTCCCACGACATAGTGCATTATGGTTGAGTCTGTGTGCGTTGTGGACTTTCACCACCCCGGTACATTACCTTATCTTGGTTTGTGCGCGTTGGGGTTTCTCCCTCGGCATGGTGCCTATTGGTTGAGTTTGTGCGCATTGTGGACCATTCTCCTCGACACAGTACTCTTTATTGTTGAGCTGATCAGTCTCATTTTTTTATTGATGAATAACATAAATATTAATGAAAGATGAAAGTATGAACTTCTGATGTTTGATACTTTGTTCTGTCTAGTTGATGTGATTATCCATTCTTGCTCGGCTAGATTTACTGTTTGCTCACTTTTACCCTACTGCTGACCTTTTGTTACAGTTGTGTTATAGATTTTGTTCATTTTGAGGTTTGTTTGGTCTGCCCTTACTTTTTGCATCATTTGTAACTTGCTTCTGAGGTGTTCTTCTTTTGAATGCCTCGGGACCAGAGCAGTAGCAAGTTTAACTAACCGTGCTGTGCTTTTGGTGCTGCGGGTTGCTGCGGCCGTTTGTTTCCATCTCAGAGCTTTGAGGTAGTTGACTTTGTTTAGACTTGCCAATTATTTTTACTATGGGTTCGTGTCAGTTGTTGAAGCCCATAGTGTTTGACTTTTTCTGTGATAGATTACTTGCTGCTTTTACTACTGTTACTTTTTACATGTTTTTAATTGCTCTCTGGGAAGAATTTATGTTAGGATGCATTTAGTTATTTTAAAGTATACAAAACTGCATTCTAGAATGTTGACATGACATAATTTTTAACTGCAAAAAATCTACTACTTTTAAGCACTATAAAAGTCTTATATATATTAAATGTAGAAGTCACATCATCATTATAATATGCTAGACCTTCATTCTCATATAGTATAACAAATGAATCAACTCAGTATTTTCCGTCGCATAAAACTTATATATTTTCTCACCTTTGGACTGGTGATCCACCCGACCGAGGGACGCGGTCAGTAACTCAAATAACTTATATTGTTTTTAACTTAATTTCATAAATCTTTTACGTGATATAAATGTGAGGACAAGTAGTCTGAGCATCTACAGCTGTCCCCTGCATGGCGTGGCATCACGGCGCGTACTTTCTCTACTCTGACGTATTTTTGAATACAGAGAAAATACGGGTTGTGACAATGGGTGTGCTCTTCAATGAATTTTATTATCTTCCAATTCTCACCCTCTTCATATGCATTGAAATGTAAGCAAGCTAAGCAACTGGTCCTAGTATCGCGATGGTGGAATTTCTTTTGACGATCGGTACATTGATTATGAATCTTAAACCCGCCTTTTGAACACGAAAACTCTCGTCCCTTAATGATCTGGGTGTGGGTCCAATAAAATAAATGTTGCTTTTGCATGCTAAACCCACATTAACTAGCATATTCATAGTACATACTGTAGGCCTCCTCATCAGAATGAACAGTGGGGAAAAATACTCCCTCCTTGGGCACATGAAAACACGATTTTAGGGTATAAGGGCTTATATTGGTATAATACGGTCGTATTCCATTCAAATCAACTGTATTTAATGGAATACGGTTGTATTTTAGAATATTACGACCGTATACATAATTATAAGATTGAAAACCCACAGTTACTTACGTTGTTTATTTGCTCATTCGCTGGAGCATGTGACATCTCCTCCTGGGCGTCCCTAAAAAGAAAATTTTTGTAGGCCTCCTCATCAGAATGAACAGTGGAGAAAACTACTCCCTCCTTGGGCACCTTAAAACACGGTTTTAGGGTATAAGGGCTTATATTGGTATAATACGACCGTATGCCATTCAAATCAACCGTATTTAATGTAATACAGTCGTATTCGAGAATATTATGACCGTATGCATAATTATAAGGTTGAAAACCTGCAGTAACTTACGTTGTTTATTTGCTCATTCGGGCCCGCCTGTGACATCTCCTCCTGGGCGTCCCCGGAAGGCAAATTTCTGTTCGCCATACCTCTCATGATCTCTGAAATATCAATTGACACAGGCTTAAAATGTTTGTCTGCTTCCAACGCTTGCCCGTCTTTAAATTAGCACAGTACTAAACTGGATCATGAAAATACTGCAAGTTTTCCTAATTATAAGTGGACTAATTCAATCCAGTCATCTCGATCAAGCGCATGCGTCTGTTCGAGTTTATTTAGATCTCCTGCGAGTGTGCGTCAAAATTGGTTTGCGCGAATAGTCGAAACTCGTGATAGGCGGGCAAGATTATTTTGACCTTCATTACGCGAGCTTGGTCTTCCCTTGGCACGTTTAGATCGATCGGTTCTAGTTCGTGTGTTCGATTTATTTTGCGTACACATGAATTTATTTAGAGGAAAGTGGGGTGCTCTTAGCCTTTTTTCTCCACTCTCTCAATCCCTCTCCTATTAATGGATAAAGGGCCGGTTATTTCAGTGTGCGAAATCCATTCGTGAACAAGGGAATCGGTGCTTGCGGTTTCTCTCGCTGCGATTACTGTTCATCTCTCCCGGAAAGGGCCGACTGGATTGATCTTCCTCTTCAGTTGAATGCTCTTCTCTGCCATTAAGCAAGGGTTTTTCTTCTAATCAATCAAGGGATCGCTGTTTTGTTTTCCCTCTTTGAGTTGATCGGAAGCAATGTCGTTCTACTCCATCAACGTCGTTGCACCTGCTTCGTTGGAGATCTGAAATGGGACTTGGAATTTGTGAAACCATCTTAGTTCTGATTTGATTTTAAAGCAGGGGTTATTTAATTCACTGTTTATCAACAGTGAAGGCCCAATCCTCTATTTAGTAGAAAGTTGTTGTATGTTGAACTCCTCATCAAGTGCGGCTGATTTCATTCAAAGGAATACATGCACACTTTTAAGAATGTCGGCCGTTATGCGACACGAGGCTGAGTCCAAAAATGGTACGCATATTTAATTTTATTTTTCGCACTTTATAGTGCATTGCATTTGTTTTCATAAGCTTCATTATTTGTGATCGCATAAATTTACAAGTGATTAATTTTATCACTGATTACACTATAACGTAGGAACTAACTATTTATGTTCTTGTCAAACCTGCTCGCATAGGCCACATCAAGTTGTTAATTATTCATTTATCTCACTTTGTGAACATTTGTGACCTTATGCGCTTCGTTTAAATTTTCAACATCTGGTATCAGAGCGAACCTGAACATATTAATTAGTTTCATTCATTGCTTGTGTAGTTGATTCTGATTAATCACTAGCGATCATACAGATAAAACCTATTAATTAATTTCAAAGAAGATCAGTGCGATAGGGACTTGTGAAGTGCATTAATTTTAAGTCTCTATGCAGTCGTGATCTTTACACACTTCAGTGCCCTTTTGTCATCAATTATAAGATCACGACACTTAATTTGAGGATATTTTAGAGAATCCTAATGTAGGAGGATCTTGTGGGTTAATTGAACTGTAGCCGCCAAAGTGGCCCTTTTGATTGATTTACGAGTTTTCATTCCTACATGGTTTTTGGTTTCCTCTAGTTCTAACCCGTGATCATTCACCCAAAGGTGGTAATTGTGTGATAGGATTAGAGGGTTGCACATGGGCATTTGAGCGGAAGTGTGAAGGTTCTAGTGATCTATTCACCCAAAGGTAGTAGTTTTGCAAAAACTTAAACACTGTCGTGTCTCGCTCGGTGTAGAGGATTTCTAACTGTGTGGCACGTATTCTGCCTAAAAGTGTTGCGTGTTGACATGTATGAATTCTCATGTGCGTGTTAATTTAAGGTTTTAGAACACACTTGTCCTCATTACTAAATATTGCATTTTTTCTTTTTCAGTCACCTTTACCGCGCACAACAATTTGGCGACCATTGAAAAACTTACTGGGTCAAACTTTAAGAAGTGGAAGTCTGATATCATGTTCGTCGTGCAAATGACGGACATAGATCTAGCCCTTACATCTGATAAGCCCGAAAAAAGATCATTATGCTGCGTGGCATAAGTCCATTAAGATATGTCTGTTGGCAATGAAGTGGTCTATCCCTGAGCACCTACTTAGTGGACTGCCAGAGACTTCTGATACGCTCGAGTTTCTTACTGCTGTGGGACAGAGGTATAAGGTGTCCTCTAATGCTGAGATAGGGACTCTCATGCAAGATCTTTTTTCTTTGAGGTATGCTGGTGATGGAGGAGTTCGTGATTACATTCTAAAGATGGTGTACTACCAGACGAAACTCCAAGAGTTAGATATAGTTCTCCCTGAGACCTGCATAGTGCATCTAGCACTTAATACTTTGCCACCTGAGTTCAGTATCCTGAAGACTACATATAATTCTCAGGATGAGGCTTGGAAACTAAATGGTCTGATCACTCGATGTGTTGCTGAGGAAGAGAAGCTAAAGAATGAAAAGACTCACACCGCACTGTACGTCTCAAAGGCTTCATTTAAGAAGAAGAAGATGATGAAGTCCAAGGCTCCAATTAAGTTTCAGGACGGTCAGTCTAGTGGAACAAAGGATGTTGTTGGTGCCATTAAGAAAGTTCCGACATGTTTCTTCTATAAAAAGAAAGGACACGTGAAAAGTGAGTGCCTAAAATTCAAGGCTTGGATGGAAAAATGTGGGCTCACATATAAAGGTAATCCTCTTGCACTCGTCTCATGTGAATCTAACTTAATTGAAGCCCCATCCAGTTCCTGGTGGCTTGATAGTGGAGCAACTAATCATGTTGCTTACACATTACAAGGATTCACCAACAGGAGGAGGCCAAGCAAGCAGGAGTGTTGGCTTACTATTGGAAACAACGCTGAAGTTGAAGTCGAGTTTATAGGAGATATCTGCTTGATTTTAGATTCTAATTTTAAGTTTTTGTTAAAAGACACATTTTATATTTCTGCATTTCGGAGAAACTTAAATTCTACTTCTGCTTTAGACAAACTTAATTATGGCTTCAACATTTTTGGTGGTTTAATTCAGTTGTTTTATGAATCACATGTTGTTGGTCATTGCACTTTGTCTAATGGTTTATATAGAGTGTGTCTTGCTCCTAATGAAATTTATGCAACTTCACTTAATATTGAAAATGTTATTTCTAAAAGACCTCTAATTAAGGAAACGTCTTCCATGTTGTAGCATAAAAGGCTTGGCCACATCTCTAGGGATAGAGTAGAGAGATTGATTAAGGATAATATTCTTCCTGCTCTTAACTTTAGCAACCTAGAGACGTGTGTTGATTGTTGTAGAGGTAAGATGACCAAGATAAAGAAGAAGTGCGCTACGCGTAGTCTAGACTTGTTGGAGATTATTCATACAGGCATTAATGGACCCTATTCATTCGCGCTCTACAAAAACACATACTTCATTACTTTCATTGATGATTTCTCCCGATATGGTTATTTGTTTCTCATTAAGGAAAAATCTGAGTCTCTTGATAAATTCAAGATATTCAAGACTGAAGTAGAGAAACAATTAGGGAAAGTTATCAAGATTGTTAGGTATGATAGAGGGGCGAGTATTTTGGCAGATACGATGCCTCCGGGCAGCATAAAGGTCCTTTTGCTAAATACTTGGCGAGTTGTGCCATTATCGCCCAATACTCTATGCCGGGAAGTCCTAAATAGAATGGTGTGGCCGAAAGGCACAATCGCACCATTAAAATATGATGAGCAGTATGATGAGTAGGACAAATCTTCCTGAATTTCTTTAGGGTGAAACGCTTAAGACTATAGTTTACATACTTAATAGAGTTTCGTCTAAATCAGTGCCCAAAACACCCTTTGAACTATAGACTGGGCGACGACCTAGCCTAAATCACTTGCGAGTTTGGGGTTGTACTGCGGAAGTCTGGTTATATAATCCATTAGAAAGTAAGATTGATGTCAGGTCTTCTTGTTGCTACTTCATTGGCTACCCAGATCATTCGAAGGGATTTAAGTTTTATTGTCCTTCTGAAGGTCCCAGAATTGTTGAGTCACAAACTGTCAAGTTTTTGGAGTTTGATGTTGCTGAGCAACCTAGTTGTTCTTGTACCACTAAAGAAGTCGATGAAATTAGGCCAATTAATTATACTCTACCTATTATTGAAAGACTAGAGGTACCTGAACCTATAATTGAACCTGCAGAGGGAGTGGAGCCAACTTTACAACTGCCTCCCATACATTTACCTCAGCAGACCGATGTAGTTCAGGCACATACTAGAAGATCCAATAGGGAGAGGAGGTCTGCAATTTCCTCTGACTATGAGGTTTATTTGGGTGAGAGCAATTTTGATATTGGTCACGTGGTTGATCCAGTGACATTTACTGAAGCTGTTTCTGGACCTCAAGCTGATTTGTGGTGGGATGTAATGAGAGATGAGATGGAGTTTATGAGACATAATACAGTTTGGGAATTAATTGAGTTACCCAAAGGTTGTAGGCCCATTGGTTCTAAATGAATATTTAAGACTAAGAAAGACTCTAAGGGAAAAGTCAAGCAGTTTAAAGCTAGATTGATTGTAAAGGGATTTAATCAAAGAGAAGTGATCGATTACCACGAAACTTTCTCTCCCCTTTCATCTAAAGACTCATTTAGAGTCATTATGACAGTTGTAGCTCATTATGATTTGGAGCTACACCAGATGGACGTTAAAACTGCATTCCTGAATGGCGACCTTAAAGAAGAAGTCTATATGGTGCAGCCTGAGGGTTTCAAGTCCGGTCATATTGACTAACTTGTATGCAAGCTCAATAAATCCCTATATGGTTTAAAGAAAGCCTCGAGACAATGGTATCTAAAATTTGATGAGTTGATTACTTCATTTGGTTTTATTGAAAACAAAGTAGACCGTTGCATATATCTCAAGATCAGTGAGAGAAAATTCATCTTCTTAATTCTCTATGTAGATGACATTTTGCTTGCGAGCAGTGATTTGGGACTTCTGTATGAATCTAAATAGTTGTTATCCAAACATTTTGATATGAAGGATCTTGGGGAAGCTTCTTTTGTTCTAGGGATAGAGATCATTAGGGATCGATCTCGTCATACATTAGGACTCTCTCAGAGAGCTTACATTGAGCATGTACTTAAACGATTTAGCATACTTGAATGTAAAGCTGGTGATGTGCCAGTACTTAAGGGTGACAAGTTGAGTCTATCACAATGCCCTAGAAATGATATTGAGAGAGAGAGAGAGTCCATGAAGAATATACCCTATGCCAGTGCAGTAGGTAGCTTAATGTATGCTCAGGTTTGCACCAGACCTGACATTGAATTTGTAGTGGGTCTTCTAGGCAGATATCAGTCGAACCCAGGACCTGATCATTGGGTGGCTGCCAAGAAGGTTTTGAGGTATTTAAAGAGAATAAAAGAGTTTAAATTAGTCTACTATAGAGAACAGAACCTAGAATTAGTGGGCTATACGGACTCAGATTTTGCGGGTTGTGAGGACGATCGAAAGTCAACATCAGGATACATTTTCAAGTTAGCTGGAGGGGCTGTTTCATAGAAGAGTGTTAAACAAACACTCATTACTTCTTCCATTATGCATGCCGAGTTCGTTGCTCTTTTTGGAGCCGCCACTCACGCAGATTGGCTAAAAAATTTAATCGATGAATTGAATGTTTGTGATACAATTGTTGGACCCATTCGTTTGTGTTGTGATAACAATTCAGTTGTCATGTTCTCTATGAACAACAAAAACATCACATGGTCTAAGCACATGGAGATTAAATTCTTGACCATGAAAGAATTTGTTAAGAAGGGTGACATCATTGTGGAGCACATTAGGACAGATGATATGATAGCCGATCTACTTACCAAAGGACTTCGACCTAATATTTTTAAGAAGCATGCCTCCAATATGGGTCTTGTGGAGTCCATTGATGTACTTGATTAGTGGAAGGGTATGCTCATAGCTCTATTTAATATAATTTTATCTATCATTTCATTTTGCACTTCAAATTATATTTATATTCATTAATTTTTGCAAATTAATATAGTTTGAATTCAAACATAAATTATACATTCATATGTGATATCATTCAGTTATGATATTCACACATTCATGTGACACGTCACAATTCATAAACAAGTCTTGAAACATGTGTCAGTTTCAAGCATAAGTCTTAGGGCATTCATTTAATTCATAAAGCCTTGATCGTATGTCTTATGACAGCTTAATAAAATCTTAAAATATTCATTTAGAGACATACACACTCTTTTGAGTGTTGAGAATTTATCAAAGCATGTTTTAGTGCATTCATTAGAGAAATTCATTGACCACTGAGGGTATGTTTGGGACAGCTCTGGCGGTTGGAAAAGTTCTTTTCCAGCCGCCAGAGCTATTATTGCCACTGTTTGGGACAACTCTTAACTGAAATCGCTTTTTGAAGAGCCGCTCCTAGAGCTCTTTTCCGGAAGCCCCCCCCCCCTGCGTTCAGCGCCTAAAAAATCGCTTCCCGATTTTTTCTCACCTTGCGTTCTTCTCCTTCCGCACCGCACCGATTCGCCCGTCGCCCTAGCGCCATTCCTGAGACCGATACCCCGTCCGATCCCAGCCCTCCTTCTCCGGCGATAGGCCACCGCCGACCCTGCTTCTCCGGCGACGGCTTCCCTCAACACACCGATTTCTTCTCCGGCGATAGGCCACCACCAACCCCGTCCGATCCCAGCCCTCCTTCTCCGGCGGTATGTAGAGATGGATTTTTTCCCTTTCCGATTTCTGCTCTCCCCGCCATTCTCAGAGCCATCTTCACTATGTTTTTTTCGATTTCACATCTTGCAGGATCCATTGCTCCTACCGTCGGCACCGATTCACCGTTCACCCATCCCATCCAGATCTCATAAAAGTTCTTCCCGATTGGAAACTCTCTGATTCCAGTTGGCCTGCTTCCTTTCAGGTACTTGTGCTTATGGATTTTTTATGTGCTTGGATTTATATGTGTTGTTTTGTTGGTTTTGTATGGATGTGTGTGTGTGTGTGTTTGTGTGTGTATATGGATGGATGTGTGTGTGTGTGTGTGTGTGTGTGTGTTATTTTTATGTGTGTATGGTGTGTGTGTGTGTTTGTTTATATGTGTGTGTTTTTTTGTGAATGTGTATGAGTGTGGATGTGTGTGTGTGGTGTGTGTTTGTTTTTTTTTGTGATTGTGCGTGTGTGTGGATGTGTGTGTGGGTGTGTGTTTGTTTTTTTTATGTGTGTATGGTTGTATGTGTGTGTGTTTTTGTACTTTTGGTTGGGTATGTATGGCTGTATGAATGTGTGTGTGGGTGTGTGGATGTGTGTATGGTTGTATATGTGTGTATGGTTGTATGAATGTGTGTGTGTGTGTTTATGTATGTGTGTGAATTTGAGTTTTTGAATGTGTATGAGTGTGGGTGTGTGTGTGTGTGAATTTGAGTTTGTTTATGTGTGTGTTTGTTTTTTTTGTGAATGTGTATGAGTGTGGGTGTGTGGGTGTGGTGTGTGTGTTTTTTTTGTGATTGTGCGTGTGTGTGGATGTGTGTGTGAGTGTGTGTTTTGTATGTGTGGATGTGATTATACGTGTGTGTGTGTGTATGGTTTTTTTGTCATTCTTCAAGGATTGCGTTGGTGTCATTGACGGTACACATGTTGATGCGAGGATACCCATAGAAGATCAAGTGCGATATATAGGACGTCATGGAACGACGAAGCAAAATGTAATGGCAGTCTGTGATTTTAACATGTGTTTTACATTTGCCCTGGCTGGATGGGAGGGATCTGCTCATGATAGTTGCATCTTCGCGCGCGCATTGGCAGATGATAGATTGCATTTTCCGCATCCCCCACAAGGTATACTAATCAATATGTTTACATTCATTCACATTTTTTGTATTTCATAATGTTTACCTGTTTAACAAACTAAATAAATGCAAGTAAATATTACTTAGTGGATGCTGGATACCCTTTAAAGATGGGTTATTTGAAGCCGTATCCAGAAACAAGATATCACTTGACAGACTTTGTCCGTGGGAGTCGGCTTATACAAGGAAGGCAAGAACATTTCAATAAGGCGCATTCATCTCTTCGCAGCGTGATCGAGCGAACGTTTGGAGTGTGGAAAAAACGTGGCACATTTTGAGAAAATGCCACATTACAACTTCAAGAAACAACGTTCCATAGTGCTAGCGACAATGGTCTTACATAACTTCATTCGGAGACATCCGTCTCGCTGGGACCCTAAATTTAATGCTTGTGATGCTGATGAGTTTTCTTTCGTTCCCTCAGAGGATGAAGACCCTGCGACAGAGGATGATATTGAAGACGATATGTGTGATGCTGCTGGAGCAGAACATATGTCTACAGTACGAGATAGCATTGCCTAAGAAATATATAGTGCGCACAGGTAAAAATTCGATCTATCTTGTACTAAAAATTTAAAGGATTTTAAATTACCAAAAGTTTGATTCATATCAAATTATTTTCGAACAGGTGATCAGAAGGATTGGAAAAAGCAGTTGTCGGATGTTGGAAGACCTTTTTTTCTATTTTCTAGAACTATGTAAAAGACTCATGTTATCAGCTATTTTTATACATTTATATATTTTAGTTTTTTAAAAAACAGCTTCCAAAAGTTGTTTCTCCAAACAGCTAAAAATAGAAAATCGCTCTTCAAAGCGCACTTCTGCACAGAACACTCAAACACTCTGCAGTTTTTCAAAACTGCTCCCCAGAAATCTATTTTAAAACAACTCTATCCGGACAGCAGCTTTTCAATCCGCCAGAGCTGTCCCAAACAGACCCTGAGTTAAACAACAAATTGTGATCACATTAAGTATGTTGTTTTGACTCTTCATGATCACACTGTGTCCATGTCGATTGAATCTATAAACTCTCGTGCCATGGAAGGTCCCGTGTCGTATAATGATGTGGTTGCCGCCAAGATTCAAAGTGAAAGTTTTAGTTGGATCGGATGGATGCGTGGAGAGAACTCAAGATGCAAGTTTCACTAAGGTACCCTTAATTAAGTGGAGTAATTTGATCTGTGATTGACCTAAATTACGATTGAAATAGTCCAAGTGGGAGAATGTAAGTTTTCCTAATTATAAGTGGACTAATTCAATCGAGTCGTCTCGATCAAGCGCAAGCGTCTGTTCGAATTTATTTGGATCTCCCGCGAGTGTGCGTCAAAATTGGTTTGCGCGAATAGTCGAAACTTGTGATAGGCGGGCAAGATTATTTCGACCTTCATTACGCGAGCTTGGTCTTCCCTTGGCACGTTTAGATCGATCGGTTCTAGTTCGTGCATTCGATTTATTTTGCGTACACATGAATTTATTTAGAGGAAAGTGGGGTGCTCTTAGCCTTTTTTTCCCCACTCTCTCAATCCCTCTCCTATTAAAGGATAAAGTGCCGGTTATTTCAGAGTGCGAAATTCATTCATGAACAAGGGAATCGGTGCTTGCGGTTTCTCTCGCTGCGGTTACTGTTCATCTCTCCCGGAAAGGACCAACTGGATTGATCTTCCTCTTCAGTTGAATGCTCTTATCTACCATTAAGCAAGGGTTTTTTTCTTCTAATCAAGCAAGGGATTGCTGTTTTGTTTTCCCTCTTTGAGTTGATGGGAAGCAATGTTGTTCTACTCCATCAACGTCGCTGCACCTGCTTCGTTTGAGATCTGAAATGGGCCTTGGAATTTCTGAAACCATCTTAATTCTGATTTGATTTTAAAGCAGGGGTTATTTAATTCACTGTTTATCAACAGTGAAGGCCCGATCCTCTATCTAGTAGAAAGTTGTTGCATGTTGAACTCCTTATTAAGCGCGACTGATTACATTCGAAGGAATACAAGCGCACTTTTAAGAATGTCGGCCGTTATGCGACACGAGGCCGAGTCCAAAAATGATACGCATATTTAATTTTATTTTCCGCACTTTATAGCTCATTGCATTTGTTTTCATACGCTTCATTATTTGTGGTCACATAAATTTACAAGTGATTAAATTTATCGTTGATTACACTATACCGTAGGAACTAACTATTTATGTTCATGTCGATCCTGCTCGCATAGGCCACATCAAGTTGTTAATTATTCATTTATCTCACTTCGTGAACATTTGTGACATTATGTGCTTCGTTTAAATTTCCAACAAATACTCCATGAAAGAAGTCACTGAATGGACGGAAGAAGAAGACGGGCTTTGCACTGTTCAGCGGCGGTAGGGTGTACGGTGCTTGACGATCCGAAAACGACCGAAGGATTATTAAGTCTGCTCGAAAATCGCCGGCTGCAGGGTGTTTGTTCGTTTCAAAAGCAGAAAACGGGGGAAATGCAAAAATTAGGAGAGGGAAAAGGCATGCCCCATATAAACAAGCGTATTTATACGCTTACATATTAATAAGCACGTAAGCGTACATAAAAAAGGCGATTGTTAACCGCAACCCGTTATTGGCTAATCGCACCCAAAAATCTCATAATTTTTCGCGTCTTTTCGAAATACGTCTTGTACATTCAATTTTATGAAAAGTACTCAACGTGAAAGTTGTAGATCTCGTCGATATCTACAACTTTTGTGTTGATCACCTTTCCTAAAAATGCATGTACAATGCGTACTTTGGAAATATACTTAGGTTTTACGCCTTTCAAAAATACGCCTTGTACATGCAATTTCAGGAAAAATGTTCAACACAAAAGTTGTAGATCTCGTCGAGATCTACAACTTTCGTGTTGAACACTTTTCCTGAAATTTCATGTACAAGACGTATTTCGAAAAGATGCGAAAAGTTATGAAATTTTGAGGTGCGACTAGCCAATAACGGGTTGCAGTGAACAATCACCTAAAAAAAGTTATAGAGATTTCATAGAATTGATGGGTACCTTGATGGGCACTTTTATACGAAAATTTTTTGGGACAGATCTCGTTCCCAAAAGTAAGAACGGATGTAAATAAACCTGATCATGTGCCCCACCATCCTTTCAAAATTTTCCCCATTTCAAACCCCCAAAACCAGCCGTTTCCCGACTTTTCCCCTTCTTCATTCTTACCCTCGGACGACTGTAACGCCTTCTTCATTCACCCTTTGACGATTGTAAATTGGAAGAGGAAAATCCGTGCCCTGGTACTCCTCACTCTGCGCACGCCTCCTCTAATCTCTGTCGACGCAGCGTAATCTCAGGCGACGACGACACCCTCAACCCTCAGTCGTTTGTGAGAACAGAACATGGAAGGACAAGATAAAGAAGGTGCGAGGTTCTCTTGTTCAACTGTATTTCAAGTTCTATGTTTTTCAAATCCAACTGTATTTCAAGTTTTATCTATCTGAAATCCAACTGTATTGCAAGTTCTATATTGTTCAAATCCAGCTGTATTTCAAGTTCTATCTGTCTGAAATCCAACTATATTGCAAGTTCTATATTGTTCAAATCCAACTGTATTTCAAGTTCTATCTGTCTGAAATCAAACTGTATTTCAAGTTCTGTGTTGTTCAAATTCAACTGTATTTCAATATATATCTATCTGAAATATAGTTGTATTTCAAGTTCTTTGTATTTCTTGTCCAACTGTATTTAATTTAGTCTGTACAACTGGATTTCTTTTGTTGTACTCAGATGTCGGGCAACAAATATTTGAGTTGTCGTTGCGCAGTTTCGACGTTCATTGCAAATGCTTGTCCCTTACTAGATGTGATTTCAGATGATTCGAAGGGTGTTCTACGGGAAGCCAATGTCTTGTCTTTATTCTCTATGCCAACATTACCGCAGAACATTCCTCAATATTAAAATACAGTTGTATCCTAAAAATACAGTTGAAGTTCAATATTAGAATACAGTCGTATTTTAAAAATACAGTTGAAGTTCAATATTAAAATACAGTTGTAATTCAGATGCAGTGCTATCCTAAGAAACACTACATACAGTACAAAACATACAAAAAAGAATCACATTTGAAGTTCAACATTAAAATACAGTTGTAGAGATGTACAACTCACAAAAAATGACAACATGCTCGCAGAAAAATTAGGCAACAGATGCATGTCATGGAACAAGATTGAGGAAATACTTCTGAACATTCAACATTCATTTCACCGCCGCTCAACCTCATTTCATACAACATTTAACCCCAGTTGCAGAAACTATAATATGGAAAACTTACATGTTCATCTTTTTCCATTTCGCCGCTGCAGGCCCCCATGTCATTACTCCCCAGCTCCATTGATCCCGGATGAAGCGACCGAAGCTTGGCTGCGATGGAGACTTAGTTGATGAATCTGGTGAAATAGGCGGAAAACTGAAGGTCGATGGAGGTAAAAAGTAATGGCGGAAATGCTTAGGATATGTTAAAAATATTTCTGCAAATTTAGCTACCGGAGAAGAGAAAGGGAGAAAGAATGGTGGGATCCACGATCAGATTTATTTAAATCCATTCTTACATTTGGGAAGGAGACCCGCCGCAAAAAAATTTTCCAACGTATTTGTACCGGCCCCTGGCAGCCATCGTGCCTTAAAAACCCAGCAACGCGGAGAAAACAGCCGGCTACCTGAAAAAGCCGTGAAGCGAACGGCAGAACCAGTTTTCGCGGTGGCAATGGATAGTTTCGTAAAAAAAGTGATCGGCGGCACCGGCGCCAACCCACCGGAGAACAATCTACCTACTAGGAAAGCAGCCTTTGCTTCCAATCTTTCCTCCAACCAGTTGATTCCAATCCACCAACTTCATATTCCATCTTCCTCTCCGCTAAAACGCCCTTCTCGAAGATGCTTTCTCCCGTCCCCGTTCCTAAGTTTTAGGGTTTACGGCCGCGGCTCAGGATCGCGATCGGAAGTGCTTTGAAGTGAGGAAGAATGATGGAATCCGGAGTTCCCCTCTGCAACATCTGCGGCGAGCCCATGAGATCCTCCTTGTCTTCGAGCTTGGAGATCTTCGTTGCCTGCCATGGCTGCAATTACCCTCTCTGCAGATCCTGCCTCGACGAAGAGATGGGACAGGGCCGGGCACGCTGCTTGATGTGCGGTGAGCCTTATGTACACGTTCGAGGTCTGCTGTTCTATCCCTGTCTAGAGTATTAAATGCCTGCTAAATCGTTATCATTTTCACTCAAGAGATCGATCATGGAGCTCAATCTGTGCAGGGAAAGAGTCCCTTGAAGAATCAGGGGAACACGTAATCATGGAATCCCATCTCCAAGATCGCGAGGTAGTAAACCAGAGATCTGAAAGAGTATTTTGATTCAGTTATTACAGATTCTTGTTGAGAGGATGATGGAGTCTTGCATTTTCAGGACGGTGGAGTTCATGCTAGAAGCTTGAGTGGTCTGTCAATGAACGAAAGTGGTGAATATAATTATTTGGGGGCCTTGGTAAGGGCACAGCAATTTTGGCCATTTAGACACTTTCTCCTAATTTTTTGCGCATTTTGAAAATACATTTTGTACATGTATTTTTAGGAAAAATGTTCAACACGAAAGTTATAAATCTCGGCAAAATCTACAACTTTCGTGTTGAACACTTTTTCTAAAAATGCATGCACAAGACATATTTTCAAAAGACTCGAAACCTAAAAATACTTTGGGCGTATTTCCAAAGTACGTCTTGTACATGCATTTTTAGGAAAAATGTTCAACACAAAAGTTGTAGATCTTGTCGAGATTTACAACTTTCTTGTTGAATACTTTTTATAAAAATGCATGTACAAGGTGTATTTTCGAAAGACGCAAAAAATTAAGAGAGTGCGGTCCAACTAGCGAAAACTGCGGTGCCCTTAACAACTTTCTATTTTTTTTTTATGCATGAATGTTGCGAATTTAAAACAATTAAATCAGTCTTCAGAGCATCTAACTTATTCTTTTGTTTCTTAAGAGGTAAATGATGGATCTGGAAACACTATTTGGAAGAACCGAGTACAGAGTTGGAGGGAGAAGAAGAACAAAAAGAATGGTGGGATGAAGACATTAAAGGATACCCAACTCCCATTTGAACAGCAGATGGGAGCCAAAGAGTATGCATCTATTTATACTATATATTAAAACTGAATTCCACATGTGTTGGTTATAATATTTGATTTTAAAAAATGTTCAATTATAGTTCTTTACAAGCATCTTGAGGCTGTGGGGGATATGTGCTTTAAAATGTATATTGTATGTGTGTGTGTATTAAAGAACTTATTTTTTGAAGAAATAAAACTAATACATGAAAATAGGTTTGATAAAGGAGATAAAATATTATCAATAGAAAAATATTTCTTGACATCTCATAATAAAATTATTACATGTTATATTTATAATTGAATGTACACTATGCATAACTATAAAATTATACTGGTAGTCGTGCACTCGATCTTCCATGGATGGTGTGCATCGGCGGCAATACTTGGGCACCGCTTGTTGTTTCTGCATTATATGCATCACCACACACCATGCACGATGTACCCTGTGCAGGGATGCTAGTAATATAGAACATGAAAGTACTAAGTCAACTCCTATAATTTATATATGTTGGCTATCTAGTTTAGTGGTCTGAAAATAATGATCTTGCACGGGGATATCGAGCGGTTGTTGTTACTGTCATCCTCGCACACCATGTACAAGATACCTCGTGCACTACTACAAGCAATATTGAGTCTACATGTAATATTGAGCAAGAAAATACCAAGTCATTTCCTATCATTTGTATATTTTATTTAATTAACTTTGAGCCAAATAAATCAATGTTCAATATATATCATTTTGTTAACAGAGAACCCTTCTAATGCATGACGAGTCTATAGGTGGCGGACAACCGATGCCCAAACCCAACATGCAATGCAAATAATCTTGCAACGGATGTGATGAACCTAAATTCCAACCCTAGGTATGTGACCCTTGGTATGCAATAAGTGTAGGGTAGGCTACATGAATGTGTGACTATTATGCAACCCTTGGTATGGTGTGAGGCTGACAAGGCTATTTCCCTAGAACACTACATGAACACGCATACAAGACATGACAGAAATCAAACAAAACAATAAATAAACAAAATTATTTCTTAAGCAAACTAAGTTTTGGTTTTCCTCCACATGGAGGGCTAAAGCAAGAGCAAGTGACAAATAGCTCCTTCAGATCACAAGAAAATGTACAACAAAATTCCACAATATTATAGATTCATAATAATATAGAGGTTCACAACACCGTACAATAATAAATAGAATAAAGATTTATACAGAGTCATCCACAGGTTCTTATTGCTGAATTTTCCGTGCGGCGGGGGGGGGGGGGGATTAGTAGGATTTTGCGGTGATTATGAAGAGACTGTGGGGGATAGTACTCAATCGTGAATCATCTCGTCATAATAAAATCAATAATGAAATAACAACCTAAGTCTAAATAAGGTAAATGTCCTTCACCGTGGGGGTTCCCAAAGCTTAAATACGCTTCTCTCGAAGACGTGTCCAACTGAGTTTAGGAAAATCCGACTGAACTCTCGTCACGTATTCAGATACCTAAAGCTCGCCTTAAGTAGTGAACTCCTTTATTGGATTTCACTCAAATCTGGGAGATTTACGTCATCCTCTCTCGAGGGGTGCGTGCAATTCTCTTTACTTTTGAGTGTTCACTTCAAACTATGAGCCTCTCGGCTAGCTAAAAGTGAAAACCAAAATGAAGACTATATATCGATAATATAGTTTCAAACGAAATTAATCAAGAGTAAATCGAAGGCCTAAACTTTAAAAAGAAAAAGAAAACTAAAGCATCATAACTTGATCAACTCATTCTCGGATCATCAAGATCGAGTACTATGAGGATTTAATTACTCATGGTGAAGTGGAGGGGGCGAGATGGATAATAGAACATCATGACAACAAAGAAAAAGTAAAGCTAAGTGGAAGGGAAAAATAACACTTTTATTAATCTTAAAAAGAGATTACAACTTACAAAGAAAGATTACACTTGCATGAAATAAAATTCTAAGCTAGCACTACTATTACACTTAAAAAAAAGAGTACAAGAACATTACAAAAGCTTGCATGAAAACTTGGAATGAAAAACTTGAAATGAGAAGGAGAGAGAGAAAATTTAAGGGAAAAACACCTAAAAAACACTTAGAAACACTAGTGAGAACACCTCCCCTCTCACAAAATCTGGATGGAAAAGCCTTGGAGCTCCCCTGAATTTATAGAAATTTTCGGCCTCGGTCACGCCCCCTTACACGCCCGTGACATTAGGGAGTGTAAGCTCCGCTGACCTCTGGTAACAGTTTCTGGCGGAAATGTTGTCGGCTCTGGATTTGGGCTACACGCCCCAGGTCACGTCCGTGTACGGGGCGTGTAAGGTACGGATCAACGTCTTGTTGGTGACTTCTGCGCAGCAGCATTTAATTCCTCGGGACAGCGGGACACGACCCAGTTACACGCCTGTGACAGATTGGTCACGCCCATGACTTTGGGGCATGCAGGTGGATTTTTCGGGATCTGGATTCTGGAGCAAATCTTTGTCGGGATTGGGTTACACGCCCAGGGTACACGCCCGAGGTACACGCCCAGGGAGGGCGTGACCTGGGGGCATGCAATAGGAAAAATTACCAAAAATGATAAAAACCATGAAAAACAAAAAATAACTAAGTTAGAACAATTTTTATGAAAAAGAAACTAAAATGAGGCAAAGATTGCATGCTATAACGTAATAAAAACCTAATTTTACTATAATAAATTAAACTAAAAAATGTATTATCAAATTCCCACAAACTTATGCTTTGCTTGTCCCCAAACAAAGATATATAAACTAGCTAACATAAAAGTGATTAATCAAAAAGTTCTAATTATGCTAAATACAAGTACCATGCAAAATTCTAAGTAGAGAGAAAATGAAAAGTAAACCTAAAACAAGTACTTAAACATGGTTTAATAATTTATAAATTTTACTAACAAAAATTATTCATTCAAAATTTTAACAAAATTTTTTTTAATAGATTTAAGTAAGGCAACACGTGAGAAAGCGCGTTGAGTTGTTACTAGAGACAAGAGACACATTATAACTATATGAATCAAATAACAAAAATCTAAATTCATACCCAAGACTTAACTAATCTAATTTTCTTCTCTACCTAGCTAATAAACAAATCTAAGAGCATGAATCAAAAAACTTATTAGGACCGAAACATTTGGTTTAGACATATAATTAGGAGTGAAATTCAAAGATAAACATGGTGACTAAGATCACACTAAAGCAAAGCATATGTTTCAAGAAAATCTCAACATAAAAGGTGAAAATCATACATTCAGCATAATTTTTTTTTTTTTCGTTTTGATATGACAATAATTTTTTTTCTTTTTTTCAAAACAAAAGCCATAATAATTTTTCTTTTTTGAAATTGGTCATACAAAAATTTAAACTCCTCTTTTAAGCATACATTTTCAAGAAGTTTTCCAAATACCACACAACAAATCTATCACAAAATGAAATTTTAAATGAAACTCATAAGAATAGTGTGATTAGATAGGTTGGAAAAATTAAGCTTTGGTGAAAATAATATGCTAAGTGGAGGTAGCAAATGAAATGGGAAAAAGGCTCAAAAGAGGCTAACTACGGATATCTTTTGTTTAGGTTGGCAAGAAGGCTCAAACGAAAACAAAAATGACCTAAATCATTTTCATGCTTCTAAATTTATCTAAAACATAAGTTTTGAAAAATTTCAAAAACTAAGTCCTAGATATTAAATGAAAACTAATGAAATTATCTTGAAAATAAGAATAATAAGCTTCTTGGGTCATTCACATCTACTACACAAGTCAAAAGGTGACATTAAAAAAATTATCTAAAAAAAAGAAAAATAGTAAATGAAAAAATTTTAAGAAAGTAAAGAAAATAAAGAACGAAAATCATAAGGAAAGTGCGAGTTTTAGAAAAACGTTTTACGTTCACATGCTACCATGAATTAGAACACAACATGACCAACATTTTACTTCTGAAACATAATTAAAAAATGATTTGAAAAAGTAAAATTAGCTAAGCTAATATAGAGAATTTTGAGAAAAACAAAACATAAAGTAAGGGGTACTTCTTGATTTTACCAAAAATAGTTTAACTGCTAAAGTAAAAACATATATATATATTATTTTAAAAATATTCTTTTTTTGAATTTTTAAAATATTCTCATTTTTTTGGAATTTTCTTTAAGATGAAAGTAAAAAGCAAAAAAGAATTACGATCTTGCAAGAGGAAAACATTTTTTTTTTATTTTGACTTTTTTGTAAAGAAAAAAATAAAGAAAAGAAGGAAAAAATCCTCCCCCAAGCTTTAAATGAACATTGTCCTCAATGAAGAAATGAAGGGAAGGAGAGAGAGAAACTAATAACGAAAATGAAAATAAATAAATTAAAACAGGTACTTCCCCAGATTTGAGAGTCACGAAAAGATGTGTGATGCCTCTCCCCCATGCTTGCGCTTTGGAACTTCATGAAATATCATCTTGAACTTTTGGTGGAATCAGCAACGTTGGAGCCGGCGATCGCAAAACTTCAGCTTGTCGGAGCCGCCCGGGGCAAAAGTGAAAAATACAAAGAAAGAAAACAGAAAAAACCTTAAGAACAAAAAAAAAACCTTGAGAACAGAAAAAACCTTGGGTTGCCTCTCAAGAGCGCCCTTTGTTTAAACGTCGTTTGAGCTCGACTCAAGAAATATAGTTCACAAAAAAGTCTTTATTATTACAGTGCATGCAGAATAAAATTAATTTTCTCCATAAAAAATCATCACCAGAAAAGTAGAGTTTCAGACACTGTCCATTAACTTTGAAGTCACCCTTATCCGGGTGTGAGATTAACACAGTTCCATAAGAAAAAATTTCTTTAACAGAAAAAGGACCAGACCATCGAGACTTGAGTTTTCCCGGAAATAAACGCAAACGTGAATTATAAAGCAAAACTTGGTCCCCCGGTTTGAAAGTTCTCGGATGCCTTAAATTTTTATCGTGAAAGCGCTTTGCTCGCTTCTTATATAATTTGTTATTTTCATATGCATTAAAGCGTCACTCGTCGAGTTCGTTGAGTTGAAATTTTCTAAGATCGGAGACGGGGTGGGGATCAAAATTTAAATTTTAAGGCCCTAAATGCGCGATGTTCTAATTCGACGGGTAAATGACACGATTTTCCATAAACTAGCCGATACGGTGCACATCCGATGACGGTTTTGTATGCTGTTCGGTAAGCTCATAGAGCATCGTCTAATTTAGATGATCAATCCTTACGTGAAGTAGAACCTGTCTTGTCTAAAAGGCGTTTGATTTCCCTATTCACGACCTCGACATGGCCGTTAGTTTGGGGGTGGTAAGCGGTTGAAAGTGTATGTGTAACGCCATATTTTAAAAGAGTTTTTGCGAGCTGTGCGTTACAAAAATGCGAACCCCTACCACTAACGATAGCCCTATGAGTACCGAATTGAGAAAATAATTTTTTTAAGAACATAATAATAACTCGGGAGTCGTTAGTAGGAAGATCTTGAGCCTCTGCCCATCGAGAAACGTAATCTACTGTAACTAAAATGTATTTATTCCCGAAATTAGAAGGAAGGGGACCTACAAAATCAATTCCCCAAAGGTCGAAAACTTCACGCTCGAGGAAAAAATTTTGCGTCATTTCATTTTTATTAGATATATTCCCTGACTGTTGGCAACTATCAATTCCCCGATTGGGCATCTTTAAAAAGGCTAGGCCAATAAAAGTCTGCACTAAGAACTTTGTGAGCGGTCCGATTGGCTTGATAGTGCCTACCGGTCGGTCCTTCATGCAAGTATTTTAAAATACTCTGTGTCTCTTCAAACGAGACACATCTCCTCACTACTTGGTCTGCACAAACTTGAAAAGATGCGGGTCCTCCCAAAAATAGTTCTTCAAATCAGAAAAGAATTTCTTCTTTTGCTGAGAGAACTTTTTCGGGAGGACACGAGCCACCAAGTAGTCGACGAAGTTTGCAAACCAATGAGAAGGGGAAGTGTTAATTAAAAATAACTTATCATCGGGAAAATAATCGTTGAAAGTTTTTTCTTCTAAATTTTCAATAAACGGATTATCCAAACGCGAAAGATGGTCTGCGGCCAAATTCTCGGCCCTCTCTTATCTCGAATTTCCAAATCGAACTCCTGGAGGAGTAAGATCCAGCGAATTAACCGCGACTTGACATCCGGTTTAGCAAGTAAATACTCGAGGGCCGAGTGGTCCGTGAAAATTATAATTTGAGAAAGCGTAATGTAAGGGCGGAACTTGTCGAAAGCAAAGATAACAACTAATAATTCTTTCTCCGTCGTGGTATAATTCTCTTGTGCGGATGTGAGCGTCTTACTCGCGTAGTAAATAGGGTGGAAGTTTTTAGATATACGCTGTCCTAAAACGGCTCCCACCGCAAAGCTACTCGCATCACACATGATCTCGAAATGAAGGTCCCAAACCGGAGCTATCATAATTGGCGCGTCAATTAATTTATTCTTGATTGATTCAAATGCAGATAAACAAACATCATCGAAGATAAATGTGGCGTCTTTCTCTAGCAGATGAGTAAGGAGTTTAGTTATTTTGGAAAAATCTTTTATAAACCTGTGGTAGAAACCGGCGTGACTTAAAAAACTTCGTACGACCTTAACGTTGGTTGGAGGTGGTAATTTTTCAAGTACCTCAATTTTAGCTTTATCAACCTCAATTTCTCTCGAAGAAATCTTGTGACCTAAAACTAACTACTCCCGCAACATGAAATGACATTTTTCCCAATTCAGGACGAGTTTAGTCCCCTCACATTATTCTAAAACCTTTTCTAAATTTTCTAAGCAGATATCAAAAGATTCACCGAACACGGAGAAGTAATCCATAAATACCTCCATAATACTTTCAACGTACTTGTGAAATATAACTAGCATACATCGCTGAAATGTTGCTGGCGCATTACACAACCCAAACGACATTCTTCGATAGGCGAAGGTGCCGAAAGGACAAGTAAACGTCGTTTTCTCCTGATTCTCATGCGAAATGGGGATTTGAAAATAACCCGAGAGTCCATCGAGAAAACAATAAAAGCTATAACCGGATAATCGTTTGAGAATCCGATCGATGAACGGTAAGGGGAAGTGGTCCTTGCGGGTGGCGTCGTTCAATTTGCGATAATCTATACACATACGGCATCCCGTCATCGTCCGTGTCGGAATTAGATCTTTATTTTCATTTACTACCACTGTAATCCCTCCCTTCTTAGGCACTACCTGAACGGGGCTACCTATTTGCTATCTGAGATTGAGTAGATAATTCCAGCGTCTAATAATTTTATTATCTCGCCATTTACTGCTTCTTTCATATTGAGATTTAATCGGCGCTGAGGTTGAATAGAATTACTTGAATTATCTTCCATAAGAATTTTGTGTGTGCAGAATGATGGGCTTATGCCTTTTATATTAGAAATCTGTCAAGCAATAGCTCGGCGCTGATTTTGTAAAACTTGTAGAAGTTTAGCGTTTTCAGATTCAGTTAAAAATGTCGAAACTATTACTAACAGCTTAGAATCTTTTTCTAAGAAAATGTACTTTAAGTGTCCGGGTAGTTCCTTAAGTTCTAATGCAGGAGGTTCCTCGTACGATGATCTAGAAGGCCTTTCTTTTTCAAAAACTCTCTTCGTAGACTTTTGATTTCAATTGAAAATTCGAGGGGGTGGAATCAATGGCCATCACCGTTTCTAGCAGAAACTTGGGTGAGATGTTTGAAGAACAAAAAGAAGAAGAAAAATCATTTTCCGAAATACAAAATGAAGAGTCATCACTTAAGACATCTAAGAAGAAACATGAGTGATCATTGTCTAGGGTATTTTTCATAGAAGGGGTTATGGAGAAGGTAACCTCGTCGTCTCCAACTCGTAGGAATAGCTTTCCATTGCTCACATCAATGATAGAGCGGAGGTGGCAAGGAAAGGGCGGCCAAGGATCAGGAGAACCTCGACATCCTCTTCGATGTCCAAAATGACAAAATTCACCGGGAAGATGAATTTGCCGACTTTCACTAAAATGCCCTCCATGATTCCTAGCAGATATTTTATCGACCTATCAGCAAGCTGGATACTCATTCTCGTAGGGCTAAGGGTACCCAATCCTAACTTCTTAAACAAGGAAAATGACATCAAGTTGATGCTCGCACCTAAGTCTGCTAGCTCGTGCTTAATAACTAAGTCACCAAAGACACACGGAATAGAGAAACTACCCGGATCATTTATCTTCTTTAATAAGTTATTTGTTAAGACGGCGGAGCACTTGGTGTTTAAAGTGACGTGCGGTAAATTTTCTAGCTTTTTCTTATTAGTTAGAAGATCCTTCAAGTACTTAGCGTACTTGGGCATTTGAGATATCACTTCATGGAAGAGCAAATTGATGTGTATTTGCTTGAACATTTCCAGGAAGTGATGATATTGATCATCTAAACGTTCCTTGTTTTGAGTTGAGACGGATAAGGTGGAGTAAGATCATTTTTTAAAACAGTGGGTGGAATGATAAAATCTTTTTGAGCGGGTGAAATATTTGAAGTAGTGGCGAAGCTTGCGTCGGGCTCTTCGCTAACCACACCGGAAGTTTGCTTCCCACTCCAAAGAGTTATAGCTTTCGCTTGCTCTCTCGGGTTGGGCTCGATATTAGCAAGAAGAGATCTGAGGGGTCGCTCATATACTATTTTAGCTAGCCGCCCTATTTGGTTCTCTAGATTTTTAACGGTCCCTGTTAGATTTCTAATGGTTGTGTCATTTGCATTGATGTATTTAGAAAATTTTTTTCCAAAGATGGAGTTATTTTAAAATTTTGAGGTGGTGGAGGTGAAGTAAAATCGTTTTGTAGAGGCGGGCGAATAACGTTCGTAGGATTGCTCCAAGAAAAATTTGGGTGATTTTGCAAAGCAGGATTATAATTGTTCGGAAAAACAAAACCCGGTGCAGGAAAATTAGAAGCAGAAAAATTATTTTAAGCATTCCTAGGTATATTGCCTACGTAATCAATTTGTTCGAAAGCAGCTTTTGCAGATTCCCATACCTGAGGGGAGGAGGAAGCAGTCATCTCCGATATCTTTTTGTTAAGTATTTCCACTTGCAGCGCCAACTGAGAGACGTTATCCACCTCGTACATACATGCATGTTTGTTTTGGGCGGGATCTTGGCACATTCCACTGATATGTGTTCATGGTCATATCCTCAAATAGCTCAAGAGCGGTTTTCAGAGTTTTGTGGTTTAAAGTACCACCGGAAGCGACATCTATCATTGCTTCGTGTTTTGATTTGCCCGTTATAGAATGTCTGCACCTGTAACCATACAAAAAGAGCATGATGAGGACGTCTTAAAAGTTCTTTAAACCTTTCTCACGTGTCATATAAAATTTCAGAATTTATTTGGTAGAAAGAAGAAATGTTGTTTCTTAGCTTAGCAGTTTTTGCTGGCGAAAAATACTTTGTCAGAAATTTTTCAGTTAATTGGGCCCAAGTGGTGATAGAAGCTCTAGGTAGAGTCATCAACCATCGTTTAGCCTTGGTTCGTGAAGAAAACAGGAACAGTCTTAGCCTAATCACATCATTCGTAACACCATTTATCTTTAAGGTGTCACAAATTTTAAGAAAGCTAGCAATATGTGCGTTCAGATCTTCATCTTGCAATCCGTCAAACTGCACATGCTGTTGCACCATTTGAATTATGGTAGGCTTTAATTCGTAGTTGTTATTGGCTACGGTGGGGCGCACTATACTTGACTCGGTACCCTCTATATTCGGCCTTGCATAATAAGACAGGCCTATGCGGCAGAGCTTCCTCTTAGATGGGCTCGTCCATATTTAGATTAGAAATTGACTCTGAATCCTCAATCGGTTCTTGGAGAGTAGGCCTTGAAATCACGATTTTCTCCGAAGAGTACGCTCAATTTCTTGGTACAAGTCCAAAATTTCTGACGGATTCGCACGGGTCATACACTAGAAGAAGAAAGAAGAGAGAGAAATAAGATAGAAAAACAAACTTGAAAAAGAGAGCTTACTTTTTTTTTTGAAAATAGAATTTTTTAGCTGTTTAACTCTCGAACTTCCCGAGGACTATCCGGTGATGGGTTCGCCCGGTACTAGACAAAATAGTGGTATTCAAGCAAGCCACCTTGCTCTTTTCGAGAGAATTAGGTGGTGTAGAAAAAGGGTGATGTGAGTTTCTAATAATAACATTAATTTTTTTTTTAAATCTTTTGAGGAAAAAGGGTAGAAAGAGAGGTGATAAAAGTAATCGATTCGTGTTTTTAAAATATCAACGAAAAGTTGTCCCCGGCAATGACACCAAAAATTTGATGTCTAAAAATCGTTTCGAAAATAAATCCGAACTGACAATCCAATAAAAGCAAGTATACCTATCAAATTGTATTAAGAGGACACAAGTATCGTATTAAAATCCGGCAACCGTGGAGTACTTGTACTCCCACGAATTACTATTATCTTATCGAAGGATTTTTTTTAAGGTTTGTTTACTAAATTGGAAAAAGAAAACTACTTAAGCAAAAGAAAGAAACTACTTGCAACTAATAAGAAAAAAGACTACTAGCAATTAAAGAGAAGGGCTAAAACGATGGTTAAGTGATAATACTCGATCCTGAATCACCTTGTCATAAGAAAATCAATAATGAAGTAACAACCTAAGTCTAAATAAGGTAAGGTTCCTTGACCGTGGAGGTTCCCAAAACTTGAATATGCTTCTCTCAAAGATATGCCCAACTGAGTTTAGGAAAATCCGACCGAACTCTCGTCCCGTATTCGAATACCTAAAGCTCGCCTTAAGTAGTGAACCCCGCTGTTGGATTTCACTCCAATCCGGGAGATTTACGTTATCCTCTCTCGAGGGGTATGTGCAACTCTTTTTACTCTTGAGTGCTCACTTCAAATTTTGAGTCTCTCAGCTAGCTAAGAGTGAAAACCAAAATGGAGACTATATATCAATAATATAGTTCCACACGAAATTAATCAAGAGTAAATTGAAGGCCTAAACTTAAAAAAAAAAAAGAAACGAAAGTATCATAACTTGATCGACTCATTCTCGAATCATCAAGATCGGTATTATGAGGATTTAGTTACTCATGGTGAAGTGGAGAGGGAGAGATGGATAGTAGAACATCATGACAACAAAGACAAAGAAAAAGTAAAGCTAAGTGAAAGGGAAAAAGAGCACTTTTATTAATCTTAAAATGAGATTACAACTTGCAAAGAAAGATTACAGTTGCATGAAATAAAATACTAAGCTAGCATTACTATTACACTAAAAAAAGAGTACAAGAACATTACAAAAGTTTGCATGGAAACTTGGGATGGAAAATTTGAAATGAGAAGGAGAGAAAGAGAAAACTTAAGGGAAAAACACCTAAAAAACACTTAGAAACACTAGTGGCAGCACCTCCCTGATACGCCCAAAATGGGTATACGTAATTAACCGCAAGTGTACGTGCCGTGTCAAGTAATAAATAGTAAGTAAAGATCGTTCCCACGAGGAGATGGTGAATTCAGTGCTTGCAATTACTAGTTGCGCCTTTTCTTTAAATTCAAGGAGAATAAAATAGTGATTTGTTAATTACTATGATTATGAAAGACAACGACTACGAATTAAAATAGACTACGATTTGCTAAAGGAAAGTACTTGATTATCGGAGAAGTAATCTTGTATTATGATTTCCTAAGTCTTGTGTGACGAATCTTGTGAAGATGACTTTGTGATAGTGAGTGGTGACACGTCTTGCAACGATTTTAAATTAGAAAATCCGTACCTCTCGATATCGAAAATCCCTAGCCTCTATTTCCCCCTCGGGAGAGACAAGTACCGCATAAAGTTTGAAAACCAAAGTTGCTAATATCAAGGGGAAATCTCTTTCTCCCTTCAAATACTATACCGGATCTATAACACACTTACGCAATTCCTCTCTCGAATTATGAAGCGTAGTAAAATGGCGAAACCTTGGCCAAAAGTTTCAAAGTAAAGATTATAGATTCGGTAAAGACATACACCAAACATTCACAAAGAAAGCTTTAAGTTTTCATCAACACAAAGACCAAGTACTTTCACAATACAAGATTAGAAATATTTAGTTCATGGCGGCGGAGAAATCAAGCATAACAGTTGGAGAGATCTTACAAAACATGTTGAAATTACAGAATAAACGTCGTAGGAATCCTTCGCCGGAGTTGCTCCCTCGCTCAGCCCGGAAAATCCACTCTATTTCTCTAGCCGCCCCCTTTGAAAAAATGAGGAAGAAGAAGACTTCCTCCACTAGTAAGAATGTAAATTTCAGCCCCCTTTTGAAAACCTAAATATCCCTCCTTTAAAATCCGAAAATTTTCTCTCTCCTCTCTCCTCTTTAACTCCAGAATATTTCCCCTCCAAAAACGTGCATCTCTTGCTCAAAAGGTGCCTCCTTCCAGATTTGAAAATGGTGCCAAATTTGAATTTGAAAATCTGAATTTCGTCCAGAAAAGGTTGCAACCTGTTTCAGGATTCTGCAACTTTTTCACCACGACAGCATATTTGGCCAAATTCTTCTTCCAAGCCGTTCTCCTTCGCTTTTCTTGCACTAACACCTAGGAAAAAGACCACTTTAGACATAAATAAAATAAATGTGAATTTACTTGCATTTAAACTTCAACTAAATGATTTTTCTCCCGTATCGACGAGCAAAAGGTCCGAAACTTAGGCTAAATAACTTCATTTTGGGAAGTTATCACACCTCCACACTTGAACCTTTGCTAGTCCCTAGCAAAGAGAATTCTAATCAATGAATTGAGTGAGGAGATGGTTAAAATAAATAACTCGCATGATACTTTTTCTCGAAGATAACTCAAAAGCTTAGTCCAGAGTACCGATTAAACCATTTGAAGATTTTCCGACCATTAAGAGTTCAAAACATTTGATAATTCATAAGGTTGATGGAAGAAAAATCTCAATTAATATTTCTAGAGTGGCACGCGCTACCCTTTAAAATCGTTCACTTCCCTTCAAGGTTCCCGTCAAACTTCCTTTAATGACTTCAAGAGGAATGAGAATAAGCCGGGTCTTTGACGTAACCACTGCAGTGGTGAGAGTGGTTTTGGAGAAATGTCATGAAGGTTAGTGGTGAGAGTGGCTTTGGTGTGGTTAGAAATGTGTATGGATGGAAGAAGGTGTCTCCTTAGATGAAAAATTCTTAGCGACTCTCCAAACTATGAGGCTTGTTTTTTTTTTTTTTTTTTTGGTCCGTAGTTGGGATCATTCCAAGTAGGTGTACACGCACTTAGGCCACATATCACTACGACTCTTTCCACTCTTTTTTTTTTATAATCACAGTTGGGATCATTCCAGGTATGAATGCACATACCTAGGCCGCATATCACTATGACACATTTTTCATATATGATGTTTTTTTTTTTTTTTAGAGTCCATAGTTGGGATCATTCCAAGTGGGTGTACACACACTTAGGCCACATATCACTACGACTCACACACTTTTATTCTAACAATCACTCATAATTGAGGAGCATACTAAGAATCATCAACTAGGCACATAGGGGAAATATGCATAAAAGTTCAACGTTCAAGCTCACATGGGTACACATGGTGGTCAATGTTGTGGTTTACATCTCTAATTCGGTTCTTGTTCACCCTCCATTATTATATTTAGAAGTTCATACGGGTCGATTTTTAGGAAGATCGCTTATTTTAAAAGATAATGTGAGAAGATGAAATATTAAAAGAAATTGGACCCATCTTGCTAACTTCAAATCAAAATGGTGTGAACCGTTAGTGTCAGCTATCCTCCTAGATGAAAATCAGCATGGACTGCATGATACATTAATTATTTCGAGAACTAGGATCAAAAATTTTTATATTTTCATTGCTCACCCAATTGGTAGGGGTTACACTACCCCCACCTCCACACTTTTGCCCTTTGCTAGTCCCTAGCAAAGCGACCTCACTTCTCATAACGATAAGTGTGAGAACGTGCAGAAAGTTAAATATAATGCAGCCAATGAAAGTACGAATTAAAGAAATCTAAAAACTCCCCTGATGTTCGGGTGGCTGAAAGAAACAGTCCAAATTGCAGTCTTGTGTTCCATACATTCCGTTGACACGTTTTGGTTCATCGCTCCTATCCGTGTGGTGTGACCTGCAAGATACTTAAACCTCCGACTAGGCAACCATGTAATTAAGATATAAAGTATAAAGTAGCTCATTTCATTTCAACAAATTCAGGACAACAATAAGAGAGCATGACACTATAGATAGTACAACTGATAATTCCAGACAAGTGATATGCAACAGTCGTAAAGTAATAATCATCCAGCCGGCTTATTACCTTTGAGTAAGATACTATTTTCAATGCATACGAAAAATGACGTAGACAGAATGTGAAGGACTACACTAAGCATATAAAATAATATCCAAAAGGAATTAACGATTCTAAGTGTCAGCACAGAATATCAAAATGTCAAAATAGTCCCACACATCACATCACATCCATCAAAATACCAAAGAGTAACTACACACAATAACAAAAATCTTTGCAGCACCCTAAATAACAAAATGTCAAATCAGTAATGCGGGAAAGGAAGAACTGCTAGTCAGCTATGCTATCGACCGACTCCTCTTTATCCTCACCATCCTCGTCTTCGGGGTCAGTCTCCCCCTCCAAGTCGGACGCAGTTGCAGCAATTTTGGCGGGGTCGGCGCGTGACCAATCACTCTGAAGCAGATATCCCTCGGAATCGAACTGTGATTGAAGCTGGTATGAGGGTGTCTCCACCTGGATTTTGGCCGCATGCATCAATTTCTCTTGGTTCCGACGGATGTCCTCAAATCGAGACTCAAAGTACACATGCTGGCATCTGAGGTAGGCCTTTATATACTCGGCATTCTCGGTCGCTAAGCCACGTTCCCCATCATACTGAGATCTTCCAATTACCAATTTCATGGGGGCAGACGATGGGGGTTTTCCAGATGTCGCAGGTTCCTTAGCCCCCAGCTTGCTCAACTTAGATCTCTTCTCTCCGGTTTCAGCAGCCACCTTAATATTAACCTCCACCACCGTCTCAGTGATGTGGTGGCCCACTTGTGTAACAAGATCACCCATCTCACTACCAACTCCGGCCAAGCGACATAATGCTGTAATAAGGGTTGGAAACCAAAGCGGGCGAGCCCTATCCTCCATCACGCGGAGAGCCAATTGCTCAGCAATGAGTCTGCCCATGTTAATCCGCTTGCCCATCAAAATGCTGTAGATTAATGTTAGGCGGTCTAGAGAGATGTTGTTCAGGTGGCGAGTGGGTAGAATGCTAGCATTGATGAAAAGGAGCCACACTTTTGCTTCCCGCGATAGGCTAGTTGACTTAATTGCTTTAAAAGAACGGCGTGCCCACTCGGGTTGAGGTACGCAGCACACAGTAGTTGCAATCTCAGACGGTGGCACTGTTGCTTGGAGCGTCATTAAGCTTCCTTCAGTATCGTCATCCAACTCGAAGAAATTGTTGATGGTAGTTGCAGAAAAATCCACCTGCTTGCCTCTAACTGAGACAGTGGTTCCCTCCCGGAATCTAGCGTTGGCGTAGAACTCGTACACCCACGGAAGCACGGCCTCGGTTCTAGGATGGCAGAATATCTCCCATGACAGGGCTTTGATGTGTTCGACATATGCCCGGCTCCATTCCCTAATCTCCATTTTAAATCCCCTTTCATAGATGAGAGGGGCGGACTTAAGAGCCTCAAAACGATGCCACGCTTCTTCAGATAAAAACCTATTTTTGCTATGTGACACGTCCTTCCCCTTTCCCTTGTCCCTTCCCTTTGTCTTTGGTGCCATCTTCAGCTAATTAAAATTAAATCTAACTTAGGAGAATGATTCGCGCAGGGAAATGGAAACCAAAATCGTCACATACACGTTCTAAAAATGGAGAGAGGGGTAGCTGTAGTTACCTTACCAGGTCAAGGAATGAGGCGCGAGTCTGCGCTGAAGCTCTCACGCCGGCAACGATGGCGGCGAGTCTACGAAACCCTTCTGGAATGCCGCTTGCCCGCCGGAATACTTCTCCGCCAATGCCGCTCGCCTGAACTCCCGTGCCCTAGGTCGCGATAGAAATGGGGAAGGCGAAAAGGTTGATGCAAGCCGGCGGGTTTAAGAAAAAAAAAGAGTAATAAATACGGGAGATTATGTTAGGGGGGGCGGGGTTTAATTTGGGTAGGATCTTATTTAGGAATACTTTAAACAGTTGCATTAAGTGAGCCGGTGGGTTTAATTTTAGGAATAATTTAATTAGTCTGGCCTAATTCAATTTGGAGTGAATCGGCGCGCCGGTTCAGTCGAACCGGTGGAGTTGAACAGGCGCGGCGGTTCAGCAGCGCCATGCTGAAGACGGAGGCAGAAAAATAAGAGTTGCAACCTCAAATTTTGGGTTGCAACAACTTAATTTCTTCCCAATGAAGATACCGGTTCAACTGAACCGGTCCAGCTTAATATTCTTCCTATCCAAACAGGAAAATAAAGGTTGTGACCTTATTTTTATGGGTTGCAACATTCGAATTACGCTCAAAACTTAAATTCAGGCCCAAGGATTCCTCGTCAGTTTCGATAACCAACCATAGTAGACATGTTTCATGATTATAAATTTATTATTATTATTATTATGACTAATACGAAAAATATAAATATATATAAATATAAAGGATGGGTTGCCTCCCACCAAGCGCCTAATTTACCGTCCCGGCAGGACGGTACAAAACTAGTGGAGCGTCACGCACGACACCGCTCGGTCGTCGTCCTCCCTAAGATATAATTTCAGTCTTTCGCCGTTCACTTTAAACTCCGTTCTATCATTTTCATTTAGGATAGTCACCGCGCCATACGGATGCACCTCCTTGACCAGAAAAGGGCCTGACCAACGTGATTTAAGTTTTCCGGGGAAAATTCGTAAACGAGAATTGAATAACAAAACTAATTGTCCCGGCTCGAAATGTTTTTCCTTCAACCGTCGGTCGTGCCACTTTTTGGTACGCTCTTTATAAATTCTTGCATTCTCGTAAGCATTCATTCGTATTTCTTCCAATTCGTTGAGTTGCAAAAATCTTTTCTTACCGGCGTCTTGAAAGTCATAATTTATTTTTTTTATAGCCCAATAGGCTCGATGCTCTAATTCCAAAGGTAAATGACATGTTTTCCCGTAGACTAGTCTATACGGTGTGAGACCAAGGGGCGTTTTGTAAGCAGTTCGATATGCCCATAATGCATCATTGAGCTTCTGCGACCAATCCTTACGATTTGTGCTAACCGTCTTTTCGAGAATTCTTTTGATTTCCCGATTGGACACCTCGGCTAGCCCATTTGTTTGGGGATGGTAAGCCAATGCAACTTTATGCGTGATCCCATATTTTCGTAGCAAGGTTGTGAAGTGGGCATTACAAAAGTGGCTCCCCCCATCACTGATGATAGCTCGCGGCGTTCCAAATCGATTAAAAATGTAGTTTTTCATGAAATGCAAGACGACCTTAGCATCATTTTTAGTTGTGGCTATCACTTCCACCCACTTAGACACATAGTCTACGGCCAATAATATATATAAATTTCCTTTTGAGTTAATGAATGGCCCCATGAAATCTATGCCCCATACGTCAAATAATTCAACCTCAAGCATTGTATTCATGGGCATTGAGTCATTTTTTTGTATATTTCCAGTTCTTTGGCATCTATCACACTCTTTAACAAAAGAATTTGAGTCCCTGAATAAGTTAGGCCAATAGAATCCAGCCTCTAACACCTTCATGGCCGTCCTAGTACCCATGAAGTGGCCTCCATATGGTGAATTATGACATTTTTCTAGAATAGTTCTCATTTCACTCTCGGGAATACAACGTCTCAAAACTCCATCGACTCCCATCTTAAACAGATAAGGGTCGTCCCATAAATATGACCGCACCTGGTGTAGGAATCTTTTTCTTTGGTGATATGTAAGCTCAGAAGGCATAATGTTGCTCACTAGGTAATTTACAAGGTCAGCGTACCAAGGTGCTACACTATTAGAGATCGCTAATAGACACTCGTCAGGGAACCTCTCATCAACCTCAGAACATAACGACGGATGGGTAAACTCAATCCTAGATAAATGGTCTGCTACGGGGTTCTCTGATCCTTTCCTATCCTTTATCTCGACATCGAACTCTTGCAAAAGGAGTACCCAACGGATCAACCGTGGTTTTGCATCTCGTTTTACCATCAGATAGCGAATTGCAGCATGGTCGGTATACACTATTACCTTTGTGCATAAGAGATAAGATCTAAATTTCTCGAATGCAAAAACGACTGCTAATAGTTCCTTCTCGGTGGTAGTGTAGTTGACTTGGGCGTCAACGAGGGTTTTACTTGCATAAGCTATCGTGTGGAATATCTTTCCCCTCACTTGCCCTAAGACAACTCCCACTGCATAGTCACTAGCATCGCACATCAGAGTAAAAGGCTCTTCCCAATCAGGCGTCACTACGACGGGTGTCGTGGTTAAACGCTTTTTAAGTTCCTCAAAAGCTGTTATACATTCATCACTAAAATGAAAGCTCACGTCTTTTTCCAACAAACTACTCAACGGTTTTGCTATTTTCGCAAAATCCTTGATAAACCTACGGTAGAAACCTGCGTGTCCTAGGAAACTTCGTAGCATCTTAACATTCTTGGGTGGTGGTAATTGTTCGATCACGTCTAACTTTGCCTTGTCCACCCTTAGTCCCTCTCTAGAAACATGGTGACCAAGCACAATTCCCTCACGCACCATGAAGTGACATTTCTCCCAGTTTAGAACAAGGTTTGTCTCCACACAACGGGTAAGTACCTTCTCTAAACACTCTAAACAATCATCAAACGATTTCCCAAAAATGGAAAAATCATCCATGAATATCTCAATACCCTGGTCCATGATATCAGAGAAAATGGCAATCATGCAACGCTGGAATGTGGCAGGTGCATTGCATAGACCAAAGGACATTCTCCTAAATGCGAAGGTTCCGTAAGGACATGTGAATGTGGTCTTTTCTTGATCTACGGGGTCTACGGTAATTTGGTTGTAGCCTGAGTACCCATCAAGAAAACAGAAAAAGTCATTCCCTGCCAACCTATCTAAAACTTGGTCAAGGAATGGCAAGGGGTAATGATCCTTCCTGGTGGCTTTATTCAACTTCCTATAGTCAATGCATATTCGCCACCCCGTGACCGTTCTAGTGGAAACTGACTCACCTTTCTCATTTCTTACAACCGTCATTCCTCCTTTCTTGGGTACACATTGCACAGGTGAAACCCATGGACTATCCGAGATGGGGTATATGATCCCCGCGTCTAGCCATTTAATAATTTCCTTTTTTACCACCTCTTTCATAGGTGGACTTAGACGACGTTGATGCTCGATCGACCCCGTAAATGATTCCTCCAAAAGAATCTTGTGCATACATAATGAGGGACTTATTCCTCGGATATCGTTTATGGTCCACCCTATAGCCATTTTAAATTGCTTGAGTAAGTCTACTAACTTTTGACGTTGATCAGATGATAAATGTGAGTTGATGATGACCGGCAAGGTGTCATTATCGCCTAAGTACGCGTAAGTGAGATAGTACGGAAGAGGTTTCAAAGTCAATGATGGCGGGTCGAAGATAGACGGTTTTACTGACAAAGATCTTTCGGGCATCTCTAATGGTTCCGGCTTACGGAACCAAACCGTCTGCTTCTCAAATGCTTGCAAGCACTCTTGAATGTTTTCTTCTTCCTCAGAAAACTCACCCTCAGTCAAAACACGAGTCAATAGAGAATCCTGTTCATCCAACGATACATTAGGCTTATAGTCTCCTATAGATACATAGTTGACCACCTCCATATTGTCTTCCTCTCGATGGGGAAATTTTAATGCCTTAAGTACATTAAAGGTGACTTGCTCATCATTCACTCTCATAGTCAATTCTCCTCTTTGAACATCTATAAGTGTCCTACCCGTGGCTAGGAACGGTCTCCCTACAATGATGGGGACTTCCTTGTCCTCCTCCATATCTAAAACCACAAAGTCAGCCGGAAAAATGAATTTATCTACCTTCACCAACACATCCTCAACTATCCCTTTTGGGAATGCCAGGGTCCTATCGGCCAACTGCAAGGTTATGGAAGTCTTTGTTATTTCTCCCAAACCTAGCTTTCTATAAATAGAGAACGACATTAAGTTTATACTCGCTCCTAAGTCACATAGCGCTTTACCCTCAAATTTATATCCTATAGAGCACGGAATAGTAAAGCTTCCCGGATCTTTCAACTTAGGTGGGAGTCTTTTTTGAAGAATGGCGCTACACTCTCGAGTGAGTGCTACCGTCTCATTTGTTCCAAATTTTCTCTTTTTGGACAGGATATCTTTCATGAATTTAACGTAACTCGGCATTTGTTCTAAAGCTTCAGCGAAGGGGATGTTAATTTGTAATTTCTTAAATATCTCGACGAATTTTTGGAATTGTTGGTCGAGCTTACTCTTCTTCAACCGTTGAGGAAACGGTGGTGGTGGGTAGACTTTCACATTATCCTTCTTCTTAATGTAATCAGTGATCGGTTCTCTCTTCCTTTCTCCTAGAACTTCCACTTCCTTCTCAGAAAAATTATCTAGTCTCACTTCTTCTTCGGGAATACAAGGGGTTCCCTCCACCAACTCTTTTTCTTCATCACTCTTTCTACCCAGTTCATGTGTAGGTGCACTCACTAATTGCTTACCACTTCGTAACTCGACTGCTTTACAATGTTGGTTATCTCCCTTTGGATTTGGAGTGGTATCCGTTGGAAGTGTGCCCGGTGGCCTAAGACTTAAGGCATTGGCAATTTGACCTAACTGGGATTCTATCATGCGTAGTGACCCTTCTAAATTTGAAATGCGTACATCTCTCTTTTGCATCGACTCCATAATCATCTCATCCGTCAGTTTTCTAGAAATACTAGGTTGATTAAAAGCATTATTATGTTGTGGATGTGAGTTATTCAGATTAAATCCGGGTGGATGGGTCGCTCCCGCATTATTCTTCCAAGAGAAATTTGGATGATTTCTCCACTCTGGATGGTAGTGATTTGCAAAACCCGGTGGTACTTGCCTTGGTTGGCCTCCGACATAGTTTACCTCCTCCGTCATTTGATCTAGTTGTTCAACCGTTAAGGATGCATTAGGTGAAGAGGTAGATAACAAATCTAACCTTTTATTAATTAGGTTAAACTGGGATGACATTTGTGCAGCTAATGATGTAATCTGGTCCACTTGATGGACTCCAGCCGGTTGAGTATTACCTTGTCTCTCATAAGCCTGATAATTATTAGAAGTAAGATCTTCTAATATTGCGTAGGCGTCTTCGGGATATTTCTTCATTAAGGAACCGCCCGCGGCTCCATCCACTAAAATCATGGTTGCCGTTTGCAAACCATTGTAGAATGTAGAGACTTGTTGGTGTTGGGCTAATCCGTGGTGTGGACATTTTCGCAATAATTCTTTAAAACGCTCCCACGCCTCATAAAGAGTCTCCCCATGATTTTGCATGAAAGTCGTTATGTCTCTAATGAGCTTAGCCGTCTTCGAGGGTGGGAAATACTTATTTAAAAATTTTTCAACTAAGTGATCCCATGTGGTAATAGAGTCATTGGGTAATGAGTCTAACCAGTCCTTCGCTCGTCCTTCTAATGAAAATGGAAATAGCCTCAACAAAATTGCATCTTCAGATGCTCCATTGAATTTGAACATATCACAGATCGCTAAGAAGGTACGTAAGTGAGAGTTCGCATCTTCATGACTAAGACCCCCAAACTTGTTATATTGCACTTGTTGCATAACTAGAGGGTCCATTTTAAAGTTGTTTGCCGCAATTGCGGGTCGCGCAATACTAAAGTGTAAACCTCCTCTCAAAGGTGTATTATAATCGCGACACGTCATTCGTGGCGCAGCGTCTTGACCATTATGGTCCACTTGTCTTTCATGATTATTCATATTCTCGTGATCGTGATTATCCATCTCTTGATGAATAATATTCAGCGTTCTACAAATTTTTCTGTTTTGCCTACACGTACGCTCTATTTCTGAATTGAAAGGCAAAAGTTCAGAAGTTCGATGTCTGGACATGCACAAACAGAATTATTGATAGCAGTAACAACACAAATAATACAAGATAAAACAACAAAACAAGAACTTGAGCTCTAAATACTCGGGTTTAACTAATATTGCAAGAAATAAAACACTAAATACGTCGCACCTCCCCGGCAACGGCGCCAAAAACTTGATACGCCCAAAATGGGTATACGTAATTAACCGCAAGTGTACGTGCCGTGTCAAGTAATAAATAGTAAGTAAAGATCGTTCCCACGAGGAGATGGTGAATTCAGTGCTTGCAATTACTAGTTGCGCCTTTTCTTTAAATTCAAGGAGAATAAAATAGTGATTTGTTAATTACTATGATTATGAAAGACAACGACTACGAATTAAAATAGACTACGATTTGCTAAAGGAAAGTACTTGATTATCGGAGAAGTAATCTTGTATTATGATTTCCTAAGTCTTGTGTGACGAATCTTGTGAAGATGACTTTGTGATAGTGAGTGGTGACACGTCTTGCAACGATTTTAAATTAGAAAATCCGTACCTCTCGATATCGAAAATCCCTAGCCTCTATTTCCCCCTCGGGAGAGACAAGTACCGCATAAAGTTTGAAAACCAAAGTTGCTAATATCAAGGGGAAATCTCTTTCTCCCTTCAAATACTATACCGGATCTATAACACACTTACGCAACTCCTCTCTCGAATTATGAAGCGTAGTAAAATGGCGAAACCTTGGCCAAAAGTTTCAAAGTAAAGATTATAGATTCGGTAAAGACATACACCAAACATTCACAAAGAAAGCTTTAAGTTTTCATCAACACAAAGACCAAGTACTTTCACAATACAAGATTAGAAATATTTAGTTCATGGCGGCGGAGAAATCAAGCATAACAGTTGGAGAGATCTTACAAAACATGTTGAAATTACAGAATAAACGTCGTAGGAATCCTTCGCCGGAGTTGCTCCCTCGCTCAGCCCGGAAAATCCACTCTATTTCTCTAGCCGCCCCCTTTGAAAAAATGAGGAAGAAGAAGACTTCCTCCACTAGTAAGAATGTAAATTTCAGCCCCCTTTTGAAAACCTAAATATCCCTCCTTTAAAATCCGAAAATTTTCTCTCTCCTCTCTCCTCTTTAACTCCAGAATATTTCCCCTCCAAAAACGTGCATCTCTTGCTCAAAAGGTGCCTCCTTCCAGATTTGAAAATGGTGCCAAATTTGAATTTGAAAATCTGAATTTCGTCCAGAAAAGGTTGCAACCTGTTTCAGGATTCTGCAACTTTTTCACCACGACAGCATATTTGGCCAAATTCTTCTTCCAAGCCGTTCTCCTTCGCTTTTCTTGCACTAACACCTAGGAAAAAGACCACTTTAGACATAAATAAAATAAATGTGAATTTACTTGCATTTAAACTTCAACTAAATGATTTTTCTCCCGTATCGACGAGCAAAAGGTCCGAAACTTAGGCTAAATAACTTCATTTTGGGAAGTTATCACTCCCCTCTCACAAAATCTGGATGGAAAAGCCTTGGAGCTCCCCTGAATTTATAGGAATTTCCGGCCTCGGTCACGCCCCCCTTACACGCCCGCGACATGGGGGCGTGTAAGCTCCGTTGACCTCGGGTAACGGTTTCTGGAGGGAATGTTGTCGGCTCGGGATTTGGGCTACACGTCTCAGGGTCACGCCTGTGTAGGGGGGCGTGTAAGGTACTGATCAACGTCTTGTTGGTGACTTCTGCGCAGTAGCATTTAATTCCTCAGGACAGCGGGACACGCCCCAGGTACACGCCCCAGGTACACGCCCGTGACAAGCTGGTCACGCCCATGACCTGGGGGCGTGTAGGTGGATTCTTCTTCTTCAAGCCTCCTTTGACTTCAACATTCAAGGATCTATTACTCTAGGATCCCAGATGGTCCTATTGGTGGTGCCCGATATATTTTCCGGCAATGACCCTTTTTCAACGATCTTTTGGTGGCTGTTTTTGACCTAATCCAAAATTCTTCGATGTTTCTTTGTTCTCTGAGTTCATTTTGTATGACGTGGTTGATTCTCCTTACGTATCACAACCCGCTGGAGCTGTTCGGGTTGGGCACGATCATATAACATTTCAGATTACCATGATTCGTCTTGATACAACAAATTACTTATCCTGGTTTCGATCTATTGCCTTGGCCTTTAAGAGTCGTCGGTTTGGCTATGTTAACGGGACTATTAAGGAGCCAGAGAAGACTACATCTATGTGGGCACAATGAGAATCAGGGAACTCTTTGGTTATTTCATGCAAAAGGCTATTGCACGAAATTACTTATTCTTGGATACCGCTGCGGATATTTGGAGTCATGTCGAATATACATATTCCCAGAAAGGAAATACTGCTCAGATCTTTCAGCTACAAAGGAAGATCTTTCTCCTTCGACGGGGTGATCGACCACTGTCTGCCTATTATTTGGAGTTCTCTCAATTATATAAGGAGTATGATCATTTTACCTCCCTCGACCTTGTCAGCACTGCTGATGCAATCCTTGTTCGTACTCATGAAGATCGAAACAGGGTGTTTGAGTTTCTACATAGTTTATACTCGGACTTTGATCAGATTATTGTTCAGATCCTTGGATGCATTCCAGTCCCTTCGTTATCAGAGATCTATAGTATTGTCCAACAGGAATATGACCGTCGTCAGTCTTGGAGTTCAGAGGTTCTCTCTAGTGGTTCTGCTCTTGCTGCTTCTCATTCTGGAGGCACCATTCCTCGGGACTTTAAGCCCAGATCTACGAACAATGGCCACTTTATGTGTGATTACTGTGGTCAGAATCGACATACTAGCGACACTTGTTTCAAATTACGTGGGCTCCCTCCATCGAGAGGTGGAATGGTCCTCGTCGGGGTTGTAGTGGACGTGGTCGTGGCCGTTCCAATTTCAGCTCTCCTCGCTCTGCTCACCTGACAGTGTTCATTGATGATAGTACCTTAAGTGGCTAGATCTGCGAGCATCTGTCTTTATCAGAGGCCTTTTCTTCTAATTTGATGATGACCCTCCGTCGCATGATGCATGAGTTATCCTCGGAGCCCACTTCTGGTCCATCCTCGTCCTTTGCTCATTTAGGTACTCCAAGTACTCACTATGTTGTTGTACGGTTGTACCGCCTGTAATTCATTAAATCATTGATTTTGGAGTCAGAAATCATATGACTGGGTCATCGTCAGGTTTTGTTTCCTATTCATCATTCTCTGACAGAGACAAGATAAACATTGCTGATGAAATCCTTTCCTTTATTGCAGGAAAAGACTCTATCAATTGTTCTTTTCTTATCTTGGCTTCTATCCTTCACGTCTCTTATTTTACTCGCAACCTCTTATCTGTTAGTCATATTATAAACTTCATGAACTGCTCCGTCACTTTTTTTCTTCTTACTGTGTCTTTCAGGACCTGTAGATGAATAAGGTGATTGACTCTGGTAGGATGCGTGATGGATTGTACGTGTTTGATGATGCGGTTTCTCAAGCCTTTCATGTTCAGCAACTTCTTCAGTTGGCTTCCTGACATCGCCGCTTTGGCCATCCCTTTATTACTGCTATGCAATCATTATTTCCCAGTTTTTCATCTTCTATTTTTAAAACCTTTATGTGTGATGTTTATGAACTTGCTAAACATAAGTGTCTCTTTTAATCACATGTATAAGCCTTCTGTTGTACCTTTTCATACTATTCATAGTGATGTATGAAGTCTTTGTCATGTTGCTTCGATCTCTGGTTTTTATTGATTTGTTACTTTCATTAGTTGTTTTTCTCGCATTACGTAAGTTTCTAACACTCCCCCGCAAGTTGGAGCGTACAAGTCATAGACATCAAGCTTGGATAAGAATTGATAGTATAACGATTGGAGAGTGCTTTAGTCAGGATATCAACAACTTGTCTTGTAGCGGGAATATGCTCCAATTCTATCTTCTTTGATTGAACTTTTTCTCGGATAAAGTGACAGTCAACTTCAATATGCTTTGTTCGTTCATGGAAGACGAGATTCTTGGCAATATGTATCGCAACTTGACTGTCACAAGATAAGGTCGTCGGTGATGAGAGTTTAAGTCTCAAATCATTAAGAAGACTTTCAAGTCAGGCTAACTCAGATACAACAACAGCCATAGCCCGGTACTCAGCCTCAACAGATGAGCGAGCAACAACGGTCTGTTTCTTGCTACGCCAGGTAATAAGGTGTCCATCGAAGTACATACCAAAACCAGGTTTGGAATGTCTATCATCAAGAGAACCCGCGTAGTCGGCGTCATAATACGCAACGAGTGATAGAGAGGTAAATTGTTTGTAGACGAGTCCTTGTTCTGGAGTAGTCTTTAAATATCTTAGAATGCGCTCAACGCCAGGTAATAAGGTGTCCATCTTCTTTGATTGAACTTTTTCTCGGATGAAGTGACAGTCAACTTCAATATGCTTTGTTCGTTCATGGAAGACGAGATTCTTGGCAATATGTATCGCAACTTGACTGTCACAAGATAAGGTCGTCGGTGATGAGTGTTTAAGTCTCAAATCATTAAGAAGACTTTCAAGTCAGGCTAACTCAGATACAACAACAGCCATAGCCCGGTACTCAGCCTCAACAGATGAGCGAGCAACAACGGTCTGTTTCTTGCTACGCCAGGTAATAAGGTGTCCATCGAAGTACATACCAAAACCAGGTTTGGAATGTCTATCATCAAGAGAACCCGCGTAGTCGGCGTCATAATACGCAACGAGTGATAGTGAGGTAAATTGTTTGTAGACGAGTCCTTGTTCTGGAGTAGTCTTTAAATATCTTAGAATGCGCTCAACGGATTAAAAATGAGAGGTCCGAGGAGCATGCATAAAATAACTTACAACTCACACAACAAATGATATATTAGGCCGAGTTCGTAAGATAAACCAACTTCCCCACTAAGCGTCGATAGTATTCTGGATTAGTAAGTAGTGAGTCAGAATCAGAACTATGTGCAAAAAGCTTGTGATTTACGTCCATAAGGGTGTCTGCAGGTTTACACCCTGAGTAGCCAACATCTTGAAAGAGGTTAATACAGTACTTCCGTTGAGATAAGACGAGACTATCAGGTCGTCTTACGACCTCTAGCCTAAGGAAGTATCGAAGATTTCCCAGGTCTTTCGTCTGGAATGCTGAGTTCAAATGTTGCTTGATTTGTTGTATCCCTGTGTAGTCGTTGCCCATTATTAATCCACATACACAAGGAGGATCATAGTGCCTGTTGGCTGATGACGGGTGAAGAGGGAGAAGTCAGCCGAGCTTCGGATAAAACCAATGTCATGAACCACCTTGCTAAATTTCTCAAACCAAGCACGCGGAGATTGTTTGAGATCATATATAAACTTCCGGAGATGACTGATACGCGACTCCCCAGTGGTCTCAAACTCGGGTGGTTGGTGCATATAAATGGTTTCTTGGAGATCACCATTGAGAAAAGCGTTTTTAATATCCAACTGATGGAGGGGTCACTGACGATGGACAACCAAGGAGATCAGGACCCGAACAGTACTCAACTTAGCAACCAGGGAGAAGGTTTCATCATAATTAAGGTCGTGTTGCTGAGTAAAACTCAGGGCCACAAGACGAGCTTTTAGGCGGTCAACAGTCCCATCCGCCGCATGTTTGATAATAAATGCCCACTTGCAACTGACACAAGACTGACCGGGAGGAAGAGAAACCAGACCCCAGGTTTGGTTAGCCCAGAGGGCAGTCATTTCATCATCCATGGTTGTCCGCCACCCCGGGTGCTAAATCGCTTTTTGCACAGAATTAGGAATAGAAATGGAGAATAGAGAAACGACAATTTTTTGGAGTGGCGGAGCGAGGCGGTGTAGAGACATATAATTCACCAATGGATGAGCCGTAGAGATTGATGTCGGATTAGAGGGCCGCAGAATGTCATCGGTAGTAGGAGCTGCTGTAGGGAAGCATTCTTGGAGTGATGACAAGCATAAACACGTAGAAGCGGTGGAGGTGTAGGTTGTAGAGAAGGTACCAGGAGTTGGGGGGAAGAAGTGAAAGAGACGGAGTGGTGACCGAGACGACAGGATGAGCGACAGTGGAAGGTGGAGACTGGGAGGAAGGAGAGGAGTGGAAAGGTTGATCTTCAAGGAAGGTGACATCAACTGAAACAAGCAACTTGTCGTTGGTAGGAGAATAACATACATAGCCTTTTTGAGTACGAGAGTAGCCAACGGACATACATTTCGTGGCGCGAGCAGCGAGCTTGTCAGTAAGAGGACCAAGAAGGTGAACATAACGTATACTTCCAAATATATGGGGTGTAAGAGAGAAAGGGGATTTGGAAGGGAAGAGAAGACTAAATGGAGACGCGAAGTCAAGGACGGAGGATGGCATGCAGTTGATAAGGTGACAGACAGTAGAAACCACAAAGTTCCAGTATTCAGCGGGCACCTGCATTTGAAACATGTGTGACCGGACGACATCTATGAGATGACGATTTTTGCGCCCGACCACACCGTTTTGCTGCGGGGTATAAGCACACGATGTTTGGTGGATGAGACAAACTCGGTGCATAAATTGGACAAGGTACGACCGGTATATTCACGAACATTGTCAGTGCGAATGATTTTTAAGGTAGTGGAGAACTGCGTACGCGTCTTAGTAAGAAATGTACGAAAAACAGATGTCAGTTCAGTATGATCATGAAGCAGATATAACTAAGTGAGACGTGAGTAATCATCAATAAATGTGATAAAATATCAATATCCAAAAACACTAGAGACTCTATAGAGTCCCCAGACATCAGAATGAACTAAAGAAAACGGAGTATCACTCGAATTCATGTAGGAGGAAATGAAGTACGATGTTATTTATCGTAGATACAAGATTCGCAAGTAAACTCTCGTAATGAAACATCAGAAAGAGTCTTCTTGATAATTGGGAGGGGAGCATGCCCAAGGCGGCGATGCCAAGCATCAATGGAGACAATAGAGAGAATGGTGGGTGGAACATCCAATAGGTACAACCCATTTGACATCCGCTCTTTACCAATGGTACTCCACGTGCGGCGGTCCTGCACAAGAAAATAAGAAGGAGAAAACGTTATACAACAGTCAAGGTCCTGCATTTGAAACATGTGTGACCGGACGACATCTATGAGATGACGATTTTTGCGCCCGACCACACCGTTTTGCTGCGGGGTATAAGCACACGATGTTTGGTGGATGAGACAAACTCGGTGCATAAATTGGACAAGGTACGACCGGTATATTCACGAACATTGTCAGTGCGAATGATTTTTAAGGTAGTGGAGAACTGCGTACGCGTCTTAGTAAGAAATGTACGAAAAACAGATGTCAGTTCAGTATGATCATGAAGCAGATATAACTAAGTGAGACGTGAGTAATCATCAATAAATGTGATAAAATATCAATATCCAAAAACACTAGAGACTCTATAGAGTCCCCAGACATCAGAATGAACTAAAGAAAACGGAGTATCACTCGAATTCATGTAGGAGGAAATGAAGTACGATGTTATTTATCGTAGATACAAGATTCGCAAGTAAACTCTCGTAATGAAACATCAGAAAGAGTCTTCTTGATAATTGGGAGGGGAGCATGCCCAAGGCGGCGATGCCAAGCATCAATGGAGACAATAGAGAGAATGGTGGGTGGAACATCCAATAGGTACAACCCATTTGACATCCGCTCTTTACCAATGGTACTCCACGTGCGGCGGTCCTGCACAAGAAAATAAGAAGGAGAAAACGTTATACAACAGTCAAGGTCCTGAGTAAGATGACTAACTGATAGCAGATTAAAGGGTGATCCCGGAACATGAAGAACCGAGAATTGAGGGAGAGTAGGAGTGACCCAAAGATCAGCCGCGCCAAAGACCGGAGTGGTGTCGCCATTTGCGACAATGATGAACTTAGGATAAGCATACTAGAGATATTGCGGTGGTTTCTGGGAGGTAATGTGGTGAGTAGCATCGGAATCCACGATCCAGTGGGGGCTATGAGAGAGACGGGATATACCTTTAGTACAAAAAGTCGCAACTGAGCCAGAGGAGCGACTGATAGCTCCTTGGAGTTGTTGAAGCTGGGTGCGGAGAGCGGTGATATCTTGTCGGGTAGTCGATTCAAAATCCTGTGGGGTAGCACTAGTGGGAGTAGGAGCAGCTGCAGTAGGAGCAGTGAGGTGTGGAGGCAGACCATGTTTGCGGTAGCAGGTAGCTTCAAGATGACCTTCTCGACCACAGTAAGTGCATTTTAAGTCATTTCGCCCAACACATCCTTATCCCCGAGACGTGTGACGGCCGTCCCGAGCTGAAGAGCCACGAGCTGGAGTAGGAGTGGGTAGGAGGGGCTGCTGAAGGAGAGCTGGAGAGAAAGTGACAGAGTCCTCAGATGGAGGTGTAACCTTGAGCAACATAGAGCAAACATCGGACAACGAGGGCGTTGTAGAAGAGGTAAGAATTTGAGCTTGGACACTGTGTAGATGAGGAAGAACACGAGTCATCATCATAGCAATTCCAACTCCCTCCTTTTGTGCCTGTTGAGTTTGCGAGGTCCGTGGAAGGGGGCTGATGATGCTTCCAGGCCTCTACCAGAGTTTTTGCCTTAGCAACAAAAGAGATCAGATCGCCCGTTGTAACAGGCTCTACCGCTTGAAGAGAAGAGAGGATGTCAAACAATTGCAGTAAGTTGTCCTTGCTAGAGTAGAGAGAGTGAAGATCCTCCCACATTGCCTTGGCTGTCTTATGATGCATGGCCATGGGGTAGGGCTCAGTGGCCATGGAATTGAGGATCCAAGATTGGACCCGGCCGTCATCACAGATCTAGTCGTCAGAGGGAGCAAGAGGAACATCCCGAGTACGATGGTGAAGAAGACCTTTAGTTTGTAGAACGCGATGAACAGAATGAACCCATCCCACAAAATTGTGCTTCCCGCTGAGATAGATGGTGGTGATCCTAAGCTCGTCGCAGACTTCAGGAGCAGCAGTGGCACGGGCGGGAAGGGAGGAGGCCGCCGTAGAGTCCATGACAGCAAGAGGAAGCCGACAACGACTAGAGACTAGAGGAGAAGCCAACAACGAATAAACTCGAGAGAAGCCGACAACGATTAGCGACAAGAGAGACAACGAACAACGAATAAACTCGGGGGAATAAACTCGGGAGAAGTCGACAACGACTAGAGGAGATGGTCGCATCGAACAGAAAGCTGCAGCGACTAGAGAAGGCCGCAACTGACAGTGACTATGGAAGGCCGCAGAGAGACGCCGCGAACAGATATACCGAGCAAGCCCGCGACGACAAGAGAGAGCAAGACAACAACAAGAAGGGGAGAAAGACCGCAGAGGTTAGAAGAGAGGCACTGGGGGTAGAGAAGAAGAGAAGCACAACGGGTAGAAGAGAAGCCCGCGCAAGACCAGCCCACTCGACAAACGAGGGTCGAGAGAAGCGGAAGAAGACCGCACGAGTTTGCAGGAGGCCGCAACGGGTAATCAAAGTGGCAAGAGTAGGCCGAAAGAAGATTGCGGGCGGTTACTCCGGTTAGGATTCCGAGACCGGGGCGGGCTGAATGGATGTGGGGCCCGGAGAGATCCCAATAAAAAGGAAGAGTGGTGGGGATCAGACAGGAGGGAGGGATAATAAAATACGAAACCCCACAGAGTGCAGTTTTAAGAAGACTAACTGCACAAAGGGTTGCGGTTAGTGAAGTCGGAAGGCCGCACAAAGGCTGCGGTTAGAAGAAGACTAACTGCCCAGAGCGGACCGATAGCTCTGATATCATGTAGAAAACCTTTTATATACTTCTTCAATGTAAAAATACAAGTATGAATAGAAATATATAGGGAGAGGAGAGAGAGAGTAATCCCTATTTCAAGATGTGGGACTATTACAAGAGGAACAAGAGGGCCTATAATGTGCCACTAAATGAGCATATACAAGATTGTTTTCTAACAAACACAAAACAAGCTTGATCAAATAAATAATGAGATTTGTTATTCTCAAACCAAGTGATATGGAATGCATGTTCTAACAAACACCCCTTTTTGATAATAACAAGTCCTCCAATGATAAATCAGTCATTTTTAAATTAGAGTTGTGTTTATAAAATAGTGTAGCTGCTCTCTCCTGTTGCCAAGACAGATCATGAAGTCCGGGGAGGGGTTGGTCGGAATGTCGAGTTGTAGTACTAGACTACCAGTTGCTTGAAGATGAAATTGTGGTTCGCACCATTGTCCACCATAACCATGATCGGACAATGTTGAAGCGTCCCAGGGAGCTTCATAGTTTAGGGGCCGGAAATTCCTCCCACCGTGAAACAAAAAAGCTCCATGTGGTGGAAGGTGGTCGTGTCTGCGCCCACGGTGTCGTCCTCCGGGGCAAGCTCGAGGGCCTCGAAATCGGCCAGAGCGACCTCAGGGTCAAAGTCATCAAAGATGGCATGAAACTCTTTCACGTGGCAATCATGGTTAGGGTCGTACTGTTGTCAACACCGGAAACACACGTCTTTGCTGCTGAGCTCGTTGTAGTCCCTATTGGAGAGCAACTAAAGGGTCGGGTTTCGGCTCTGCCAATTATCCCAGTGCGGAACCTGAAGAGGAGTCAGAGCGGGTGGCCACCATGGTGGTCGCAGAGTGTGGTGGCCGGCGGAAGCGCATGCGGCGGAGTGGGTTGTTGCGCTTCCAGTGGAGGGGGTTGTTGCGCTTCCAGTGTCGGTCAAGGCGACAATGCGCCGAGAATAGAATTCCCATTTGAAAGAGATCTCGAGTCGGAGGCGGCGGATGTCTGGAGGTTGTCGATCTTGGAGTTGATGGAAAGGAGCGTTGCTTGCATGGAGCAAAAGTTGGCCATATGCTTCCATGCGTTGGCTTAGGTTTTCGTCGGCGCTATCCACGACGGAATCAGGATGGAACCGGGTGGAAGAGCCATGGATGACGACGACATCATTGAGGCACCATGCAATGGAGGATGGAGGGCTCGACGAGTGCAGCAGGGAGGTTGCGGATTTCGGGAGAGTGCAGGAGGGGGAATGCGGCTTCCGGACGAGCGCAGCTGGGGGTGAGCGGAATAACCAGCGGCTTCAACGGGCGGTAGGGGCGGTCGGGCCAAATGTTAGAGATCCGAGGAGGAATCTGACAAGGAGGGCCGATGGTGGTGAGGGAGAACATAGGAGATTAGGGTTGAGAGGAACTTAGAGAGTAGCCATAATTCTTTGCATTCATCCAAGTTGAAAACAAAATAACACCCACACTCCCCTTATAATCGCGAGTGTGAATAACCAAAGTTATGGAGTGTGAATAGTAAAAGTTCAAACTAGCTCGAAATACAAAACTACAATGCACGGATACTTAAAAATGATCTACGTATCGACTCGAACGGGTATCGGATACGGGAAACGCCCGGAAACGCGTGGAAACGCGTTTCCGAAACTCTAGGAAACACATTTTTTTAAAATATATATTTTATTTTCGGAATCGCGTATCCCGCAAGGGGGATACACGATTCCGTGAGATGTAGATCGCGTATTTCATTTTAAGCGTTAGGTTTTTCTGTTCCGCTCCTGATCCCGCCAACGTTCCGCTCCTGATTTCACCGATCCCGCAGGTACTCCTTCTCATGCTTCTTCTTATTCTTCTCCTGCTTCTTCTTCTTCTTCTTCTTCTTTCTCCTTCTTCTTCTTCTCCTTCTTCTTCTTCTTCTCCCGCTTCTTCTTATTCTTCTCCGGCTTGTTCTTCTTCTCCTCCCGCTTCTTCTCCTCCTGCTGCTGCTTCTCCTCCTTCTTCTTCTTCTTCTTTTCCTGCTTCTCCTTCTTCTCCTCCTTCTTCTCCTCCTCCTTCTTCTCCCGCTTCTTCTTCTGCTTCTTCTTCTCCTGCTTCTCCTCCTCCTCCTCCTTCTCCTTCTTCTTCTCCTTCTTCTCTTTCTTCTTCTTCTCCTCCTTCTTCTTCTTCTCCCGCCTCTCCTCCTCCTCCTCCTCCTCCTTTTGCTCCTCCTCCTCCTTCTCCTACTTCTTCTCCTGTTTCTTCTTTTTTTCCTGGTTCTTCTTTCTCAATGATATATAATATAGTCTTATTAATTTTTTTCGTTACAATTCAAGATATGTACAAATAGTTTGTTAGTTGTCTTAATCTTATATTAATTAATACTTATATTAAAATAATTAAAAACGTTTCGTATCCTAATTCTTTTAAAAATCATGTTTCCCGTATCCGTTTCGTATCGTATCACGTATCCCGTTTCCGTCCCCGTGCAACATAGATACAAAATATTAAAGCGAAAGAGGTTCCCACGACATCCTCCATCATAGTCAGGCCATGAGCCGAACTCTTCTTGAGCGTGTAGCCTTCCACGGAGTTGCCTCTTCATGTGTGCTTGTATCACTTGTTCCCAAACTATGTTTTTGGCCTCATGATAATATCTCAACTCAGTCTTATGTCTCAATTAGGCTTCACTAAACTCCATTGATTAGATAATCATTCTTTCAATTAGGCATAATGTGATCATAACTAGGGTCATACATTTTCTTAGCTTTTAGTTATATCATCTAAAAAGTCTATTCATATACATGATGCTTCAATCTATTTCTCATGCAGATCATATTTTTGTGCATGTGAATTATATCTTTGACTATTAAATGTTTTAGAAATGTACATTTATGACTAAAAGCATTGAAAATCATATAAGACTCAAATTTAGCTTTTCGTTTTCTATTGCAAAATGGATGGAAATCATTGCATATGAACCATAGAGATTTTAAATCTAAACATTTTTAACAATTCACTACGTGAATACTACTTAGAGTTTGCATACATGGTATAATTTTGAGTTCTTATAATCAACTGGAGTTTGCACTAACTGAAACAATACCCAAGTAATCAAACACTTGCACTACAACATATTTCACCACTTTCTACAGTTATGACATTGATGGAGAAAATATGCATGGAGTTAGTGTACATGATCCTTTGTTCTGCTGATTTTGACTAAATTCAGGATAGCAAAATTTTGAAAGAATGGTGTTTAATTTACCAGGTAGCATTATGTAACTAGGGGTGTCAATGAATTGAATCAATTCGGATATCACTGCAATTGAATCTGAATCTTTCATATACCGGAGTCGGATTCATTTGAATTTTTTTTATATTCGGATTCAGATTTGTGCTGAGATCTAGTGTTTTAATTTGGTTTCAAATTCAAATCTGGATTCAGAGTTGGATTCTGCACGATTGAAAGTTTTTAATTTTTTTTATTAAAAAATTTGTGCTAAAATTCTAAATGTAAAAAAGTAAAATATTTATATATATGTATATATTAATAATTTCTGAAATATTCATGAATCCTACAAATTGATATATTTCAAATTCGACTAATCGAATTCTAATGGAATTCTCTTGAACAATCCTGTTAGTAATTATAGTTTCCATTGTCTTTGTTTTTGGATGCAGGTTCTCAGAAGCTGGGCACCGATTATCCGCTATCATTCCTATATCTCGTAATAAACTTACAGCATATAGGGCTGTGATAATATTGAGATTAATGATTCTTGGTCTATTCTTTCATTATAGAATTACAAATCCTGTTGACAGTGCTTATGGATTATGGCTGACTTCTGTGATATGTGAGATTTGGTTTGCCTTCTCTTGGATTTTGGACCAGTTTCCGAAGTGGTCTCCTATTAGCAGGGAGGCATACATTGATGCCCTATCCGCAAGGTATTCAGTCAGGTTTAATGAGAATTCTGTAAATTTTTCAGCATGGTTGAGGATTATACTATGAGTTGTTCCTTTTTGTATTTTGCTATTTTTATTAAAATTAAATATACATGGAATGGATCTTTCATCTACTCTACATTTCTGAAACGAAATAAAGTTTGCTGTTATTATTATCTTATTATTGCTACTATTAATGACCATTATTCTATGTTGATGGTGTCATCTTGATCTTTGTTGGTCAACTATATTGTTATTAGAGTTAATTACATAATCTGTCATACGAGGGACCACCTCTCTACTATTTGAAATTACAAAAATCTGTCATACGAGGGTATAAAACTACAAGCCACGCCTCTTAATTAACATAAATTACGAGTGCATCCCTCTCAGAGGGAACATTTATTATACTAAAAGTTAACAATGTAAATTTGAAGAGGGAGATTTTGATAATTTCAAAATGTTGATTCAAGGTTCTTGTAATTATGCAATACCACCGGAGAGATTCCAATAATTAACCCTGTTATTATTTAACATATTTGATTATATTCTTTTTCTTTAAGGGTTGAATGAAGATTGGTCTTACTAAGTTTCTCTGCTTCTCCAGATATGAAAGGGAGGGTGATTCTTGCGAGCTCGCTGCTGTGGACTTTTTTGTTAGCACTGTGGATCCATTGAAGGAGCCCCCGCTCATCACTGCCAATACCGTTCTCTCAATTCTCTCTGTAGATTATCCAGTTGAGAAAGTGTCTTGTTATGTTTCCGACGATGGTGCTGCCATGCTTACTTTTGAGACCATGGCAGAAACCTCAGATTTTGCTAGAAAGTGGGTCCCATTTTGCAAGAAGTACTTGATTGAGCCTAGAGCTCCTGAGTTCTACTTCTCGCAGAAATTTGACTACCTGAAAGATAAAGTGCAGCCATCTTTTGTCAAGGAGCGGAGGGCGATGAAAGTAAGTTTTTTTTTCCATAAACTAAAATGATACATTACCGGGAGGTCCGGGACCTCCCCTAGAACTTTGCATAATTATAAGAACTTCCTCTCTAATTTTTAGAATTACAAAAATCTTTCCTCTAAGTTTACAATATTACAAGGTACCCCATTCATAAATAACATACGTAACAAATGTATCCCTCCTAGAGAGGTTTATTGTACTTAAATTTAACAATTTTAACTCTAATGGAAGCATTTTGTAATTTCAAAAAGCAGAGGTTATGTGCCTATAATTATGCAAAGTTAGGAGATACCCCAGTACCTAACGCTAAATAAAAACTAAATTTTATTGATGCTTTTATCAGCAATATAATTAACATTGTATGCCTTTGTCACGGGATAAGTCATTTTTTCTATAAAATAGTTAGAAGCCATCATGAATTCCTTGCAGAGAGATTACGAGGAGTATAAAGTGAGGATAAATGCTCAGGTCGCCAAGGCTCAGAAGACACCAGAGGATGGGTGGGTCATGCAAGATGGTACTCCGTGGCCCGGGAATAAAACACGTGATCATCCTGGCATGATTCAGGTTTGATTGAGTTTTTGTCATCTTACACTAGTCCAAGTCAATTTTCACTTTTTCAGAATTAGGCTCTGTTTAGTGACTTTTTTGATTTTGTGACATTTTTGATTCGCTTCATGGGAAATGAAAGTGCTTGAACTACCTTCATTTTTTGAGCTCCAGTGCCATATAAATCGTCAAAACTACATTTTGAACTTTGTTTCTCACCGGGGCTTCATTTCTTGCTAGAATCACTCCTATTCAAGGAGCCTTAATGATTAAGAAGATCCAGAGCTTTACTTATCTATTTTATCCAGTTCCATAAGCATTCGCCCGAAACCTTTTTTGCAGGTTTTTCTTGGGCGTAGTGGTGCTCATGATATCTTCGAAAATGAGCTCCCTCGGTTAGTCTATGTATCGAGAGAGAAGCGACCTGGATATCAACACCATAAGAAAGCCGGCGCCATGAATGCTCTAGTACGTAAATCTCATCACCTGATTTCTTCTTTGTATTCGACCTCCCATGTAATCCTTTCTTGCTGTATAATTTTATTTCGCAGGTCCGAGTGTCGGCAGTCCTTACTAATGCCCCGTACATTCTTAACCTCGACTGTGATCACTATATTAACAACAGCAAGGCTGTCCGCGAAGCCATGTGTTTCATGATGGATCCTCAAGTTGGTAGAAACTTGTGCTACATACAATTCCCGCAGAGATTTGATGGAATCGATCACAGCGACCGATATGCCAATAGAAACATAGTCTTCTTCGATGTAAGATAATAGAAAACCATCTCTTTTCGCTTCAAGATCGTGTTTTCTAATATTTTTCCACTATACTACCAGATTAACATGAAGGGACTCGATGGAATCCAAGGGCCAGTTTATGTTGGCACTGGCTGCGTTTTCAATAGACAAGCACTCTACGGGTACAGCCCGCCATCTTTGCCCGCTCTTACCAAGTCGTCTTCCTGCTCCTGGTGCTGTTTCTGTTGTTGTGGCTGGCCTTCAGTGAAAGCTTCCAAGGATAAAAATGAAAGCATTAAGGTTTCTAAAAGGGAAGATCTTAATGCGGCCATATTTAATCTAGAAGAAATAGAGAGTGAGTGTCCTTCAGCTATGTCCCTTCACGCACAATTCAGATTATGTTGTTTACTAAACGCTTCTGTCTCTTTGCAGATTATGATGAATACGAGAGATCATTGCTGACATCCCAGATGAGCTTTGAGAAGTCGTTTGGCCTGTCTACTGTCTTCATAGAATCCACGCTAATGGAAAATGGTGGCGTGTCGGAGTCTATAAATCCACCCACTATGATTAAAGAAGCGATTCATGTCATCAGCTGTGGATACGAGGAGAAATCTGAATGGGGCAAGGAGGTTAGCTTAGATTTGTTAACTTTCCTAAATTTTATTTGTGCTTGAGGTTGAAATTTTTGCATCCAGGACAATCGCTGGTGATCATTGTGTGATCGCATGTGATCATTATTTGATCATGCATAACCATTATGATCATGCGAGATCACAAAATAATTATGCATCATTATGTAACGATTTATGTGCCGTGTATTGTCATTATGATCATGCACGACCACAAAATGATCATGTGACAAAATGATCTCGCTCAATCACAAAATGATCTTGCCCGATCACAAAATGATCATGCTTGATGATATAATGATCATTGTGATTGTGCGAGATCATAATGATCCCGCATGATAACAAAATCATCGTTAGCGACATAATGGTCGCATGCGATCATTATGCTAATCATTCGTGATCATATTGATCACGATTGGATTGGTAGACCGTGATCGCCCATGATCAATTGTGATGCATATGACAAAATGATGAGTGATCATATTGATCACATGCCATCAGTATTCTGATCACGTGTGATCATAATGATCACAATCGATCACACAATGATCACGTGCAATCAGCCTAGACAAAACCCCGGCATTTTCACACTATGATGCCAGAAGTTTCCACCATCGAATTTTGCTCATTGCATCATCGGCCTTCTCCCTTTGTTCAGATTGGTTGGATTTATGGGTCGGTCACAGAAGATATTCTTACTGGATTCAAGATGCACTGCCGGGGATGGAGATCCATCTACTGCATGCCATTACGGCCTGCTTTCAAAGGATCAGCTCCCATCAACCTTTCTGATCGCTTGCACCAGGTTCTCCGGTGGGCCCTCGGTTCGGTCGAAATTTTTTTCAGCCGCCATTGCCCGCTCTGGTACGGGTTCGGAGGCGGACGTCTCAAATGGCTGCAGAGATTGGCTTACATAAACACCACTGTGTACCCATTCACATCCCTCCCTCTCATAGCTTACTGCTCGCTGCCTGCCATCTGCCTTTTGACTGGGAAATTCATCATTCCAACCGTAAGTAATTATTATTTTCATAATCGTTAAATGCTGAAGTCTTGATCTTGGTTATAACTGTTCAAATATTTAGGCTCCGTTTGGGGGGACTTATTTTCACCAGACAAATGATTACGACCGCATGAATCGTGCCTTAACCGCTTGTCCGGTGAAAATAAGTCCCTCCAAACGGAGCCTTAGTCCAACATTTAGTCCCATAGGGAGAACGAAGCCCATGTTTCTTTCCTTATATTTCTCCGCCTAGCACCACCAATTAGTTTTAAGCCCCATTTGATTAGATATTCACTCACTAATGGCGGACGAACACCAACCCCTCCAAACAACAAAGGAGAGATTTGACTTTGTGCACGGAACGTTGAAGACTCGTTACACCAATCCGCTCATTGTTCCGGGCTAGCCACCGTAGCTCCAGTCAACAATGGCATTCTGTTGCATTGAAAATCTCGTGTTATCTTCTGTACCAATTGATTTGGTTGAGTGTTTGAGTTTTCATTTAGTAAGCATCGTCATGTGCTATTCCTGACTTGACTTTTTGGTTCAGCTCTCCAATGTCGCCAGCATGCTTTTTCTCGCGCTCTTCATCTCAATCATCCTCACTAGTGTTATCGAGCTCCGCTGGAGTGGAGTTAGCATAGAGGACTGGTGGCGGAATGAGCAGTTCTGGGTGATTGGCGGCGTCTCCGCCCATCTTTTCGCCGTTTTTCAAGGATTCTTGAAGATACTAGCCGGCATCGATACCAACTTCACCGTCACCGCAAAAGCTGCCGATGATGCCGACTTCGGTGAGCTCTACGTGTTCAAGTGGACGACGCTCCTGATCCCCCCGACCTCCCTTCTTATTGTGAATCTTGTCGGGGTCGTGGCCGGCTTCTCCGACGCCCTGAACAGCGGCTATGAAGCATGGGGGCCTTTATTCGGTAAAGTTTTCTTCTCTCTGTGGGTGATTCTTCATCTATATCCCTTCCTCAAGGGTCTTATGGGACGGCAAAACCGGACGCCGACCATTGTTGTGCTCTGGTCTGTCATGCTCGCATCCGTTTTCTCGCTTCTGTGGGTCAAGATCGATCCCTTCCTTAGCAACACGGATACCTCTTCGGGCTCCCAGGGATGCAATTTGATCGATTGCTGAGTCATAGTCCAGTTTGCAAAGAAGGAGCCTCCATGGATATATCTTATATGCTCCGCTCCCTTGGACTGGAAATAACTGCTGCCTGAAGTCTGTCGTTCTTTTCCGCTAATCTAAACTGTCATTTGAATTCATGAAGGCATATGGGTTCTGGGTTGTTGTTTTAAAGCTCCAGTAGCAAGAATTTCTTTAATTTATTAATGTCAAAACAATTTGAGGGATTCGTGTTCTTGGATTGTAGAGTGAGCGCGGCATCAGCAAGAATCTAGGGTTTTGAAACTCCCCCCTTTCTCCCCATTTTCTCACGAAATTGATGCTCGTGAATATTAAGAAATTATTGTATTTATATCCTCTGATATCATCAAATTCATAGCAGTCGTCTGATTGTATAAAATATTGAAAGAAACTGCAGCATCATATTCATACTTGTCATTACATATTTAAGACAAATATCTGGGGAACATATTACATTACTATACCATTGTGCAGTGTTAATTTTTCGAAGACACGAGTCATTTTTGGCGCGCAAATTCATTTTTGATGCACAATGTCATTTTTCTCGCATGAAAGCATTTTTTTTGCACAGTTTTTTTCCACGGACAAATTTCTTTTTGGCGCTAGAATCTAGATGTTATTTTTCGCGCCAAAGCCATTTCTTACACACTTTTGTATTTTTAAATTATTGGAATGATTTTTTGCTTCAAAGTCATAACTCATTTTTTGGGTACAAAGTCATTTTCATGACTAAAGTCATTTCTCGCACATCATTTTGGGAGCACAAAGGCATTTTTGATGCATGGAGTAATTTTTGGGGCACGATGTCTTTTTGGGCGCACGCGCACGGAATCATATTTTGGCTTCGTTTGGGGGGAATTATTTTCACCGGTCAAGCGGCTATGACCGCATGAATCGGACTCAATGTAATTTTTGGGGCACGATGTCTTTTTGGGCGCACGATTTCATTTTTAGCACAAGGTGTCATTTTTCGCGCACAAAATAATTTTCGCGCGAAGTCATTTTTGGTGCACGATGTCATTTTTTTGTTCTCGCATGATGTCATTTTCTTGGGCAAAGTTATATTTTGCACACATTCATTTTGAGCAAGAAATCATTTTTAACGGGCAAATTCATTTTTCACGCACGAAGTCATCTTTTGCAAACGAAGTCATCTTTTGCGAACGATGCCAATTTTTGCGCACAAAGCCTTTTTTTTGTGAACGAAATCAATTTTAGCCTCTGATTTCATTTTTTGCGCACAAAGTGATTTATTGTTTATGAAATGATTTTTCTCTCACAAAGTCATGGCTTGTTCACCAAATTATTTTTCATATACGAAGTCATTTTTCGCCTCTGAAGCCAATTTTGACGGAAGAAGTCATTTTTCCCTTCAAGGAAGAAGAAATTTTTTTGCAAGATGTCATGTTTCACGCACAAATTAATTTTTTTTGCTCGAAGTCATTTTTTCACTCGAAGTTCATTTTCACATGCGAAGACATTTTTTCCGCACGAAGTCCTTTTTTGCGCATGAAGTTAATTTTCGCACACGAACTAATTTTTCATGCGTGAAGCCATTTTTCGCGCACGATATCGTTTTTTCACACCCGAGATCATTATTCAGACACTCAGTTTCTTTGAGCAAAGTAATTTTTCGCGCACGAAGTCATTTTTCACGGGCGAATTCATTGTTTATGCACAAAGTCATTTTTCGCGTACGAAGTCAATTTTTGCGCACGAACTTATATTTATGGGAACAAACTCATTTTTCACACATGGAATCAATTTTCACACCTGAAGTTAGTTTCCGGGCGCAATGTCATTTTTCACTAGCGAAGTCATTTTGCACGCACTGAGTCATTTTTTGCTCAGAATGTCATTTTTCATGCAAAAGTCATTTTTCGCCCACAAAATCATTTTGACGCAAAAAGTACTTTTTCTCGCAGTCATTTTTCGTTTTTGAAATGATTTTTTGCCAAGTCATTTTTCACACCAAGTTATTTTTCCAGGATGAGCCGGAGGAGAGAGAAATAGGGCCATCATTTCCGGTGAAACGGAGCTCGCCTTTTTCCGGCTGAGAACTAGCCCGGTGGCACGTCGGAGAGGAGTGAGAACCTACACGTTGTCCCAAACGGCCGGCGGGGACCAGCACGCTGGTGTGTTAAAAATCAACAAACCGCAGACGCCCCCTTGGATACCCTGTTGAAAACTCAACAAACCGAAGGAGAATACGCCCACTTATAATGTTGAAAGTTTTCCCGGATCGTGGAGTTAGCAGGGGTTATCTCAACAAAGCAGTAACAACCAGCAACACATGCAACAAAAGCTTCTTTATTGATCAAGAGCAAACTTCTTTACAAGGCGAGACATACATGGCGAGACATGCTTCACCAAAACCCAACACCGGGAGAGCAGAGACAGTTACAAAGACAAGAACAAAAAACAAGCCGCGCGTACTCAATCAACAAGCCGCCGACCTACTGCTGTGGGGTTCGCTCAGTCCGCCAGGTCGCCAGACCGCAACCCAAGCCGCGCGGACTCACCCTTATTCCAATGCTTAGCTCTTCACCGCCGATCTGCACGCCGCCAGACCGCGCAAGCTGCGTCACCGAATGGAACAGTCCGCCTGAAGCAGGCGACTTCCTGAACCCCGAACCAAGTCGCCAAAGAGAAGACCGCCTGGTCACTATCCGCGACCTGTTGTTTACCGCCTGTTGCTTAACCGCAGAGTCCGCACTGTCCCTGACCGCAATCAGAGCCAAGTCCTGGCTTTTCAGCGCTATCCGCACAACCTGCACAGCACAACCGGGTCAACTCTCTATCCGCGCGGACACCAAAGTCCAGACCGCAGCAACTTACGCGAGCTCAATTACTGTTCACTTACTTCGGTCTAGGTTCTTCTTTCTTTTTCCTGATGTGACATGGGTCCTATTTATAGGCACGACGATGAGTATGGTCACCGCCCTAGCCGATAGGATCACCGCCACATCCCGCAGCTAGAACAAGTGTGTCCGCCAGCCCGCGGACACACATTCCAGTTCGCCGCTCCTGTGCAGATAGCCAGTCCGCCCCAACTTCTCCAAGGCCGGACTTCAGTATCCAGCCCGCCTTGCCGCCAGAGGCCAAGCCAGGACCACCACAGCCGGACTCCACAACAGCCGTGTCCGCCATTCTGCGGACAAGGCATCAGCCCGCAAAACCCGAGCCCGCAGCCTCGCCATCAAGGCACCTGCCGGACTCAGCGGACACCCGGCTTCCGTCCGCATATACCAAGTCCATTGCCTCATTGCCAAGGCACCTCCGGACTTAGCAGACACGCCAATCCAGTCCGCTAACAGCAGACTCCAGTCCGCAACTCCTGAGTCCATAACCTTGTCACAAGGCTAAACCGGACTCAGCGGACTCTGGCTCCAGTCCGCACGCTCCTGCACAAGCAATTCTCCAGTCCGCATTTCCCCAAGCTAGCAAACAAGGCAACAGCACTTCTACTACGCTTGGCGGACTGAGAAACCAGCCCGCGCTCCACTGCGCGATCTCCTCGGACTGAGCCATCCTGGACTTGGTTCAGATCACACCAAGTCCAGTCCGCTGGCCACAAGGGCCAGTCCGCACTTACTGGCGGACACTGGATCTAGCCCGCCATACCGGGCGACCTCCAGTTTCTGTCAGCGCTGACCGGCGGTCTCCGCGGCTTCCACTTGCCGCTTCACTAGAGCAAGACCAAGGCAACTGCCAAACCGGTCTGCCGAGCTCCAGTTCTTCAGTCCGCTTCAAGCCGGACTCCGCGGATAACATTTCTATCCGCCTGGTTACTTCCTGGGAGTCAACCGCCTGCTGAGCATACACTGGCCTGTCAGACCGCCGCTGCTGTCCGCGTAGTCCGCGCGAACAGACCGCCCAGGCCGCCACAGAGCAAACCGCCTGCAACATCCCTGCCGACCTAGCAGTCCGCCAACCCTGTCCGCGTAGTCCGCGTGGATAGGTTTCCCAAGCCTTCCATTCACCCACTTTCACTTCACATAATTCAACACTCCCCCTTGAAGTGAGAAGTGGTGAATAACTCCAGCAGCTCCCGTAACCTTGCACCTGGTCCTTCCGATAGCATCTACGAAGAGATGTCAAAGACATAGTCCTCGCCCCGCATATCATGGACCATGAGGGAGCCCTCCAGCATCTCCAAAAAAGATTCATGCTTCTCTCTGCCTTCTTCAGCTTCAACCTCCACTCTTGCATCACAGAAGTATCACCAACTTCCTTGGACACTGAAGTCCAAGCCTCGTTGCCTCTGAGAGAAGTCACCTCTTCAGACTTGGTGTCAACCACCTCCTTGATTCTAGTGGGGTCATCACAGCCAGAAGTACCTTGCTCGACCTGAGGGCTAACAAGAAAACACGGAACCAAGTCCGCCATGTTCCCTTCACAATATCGAGCTGGTGGCTTACTGATCCTCTTCGATCTCCGAAGAACCTGATCATGGCTAACCACCCCCGCTGCTATTGAACCAGCTCCGTTCCCGGGCAAACCCGGAACAATGCTCCCTTTGCTCCCTGAACAAGGCGCCTCCTTACTGGAACCAAAAGCATCTGGAGCAATGCTCCCCCTGCTACCTGAACCAGAAGACTCCCCTCTTGAACAAGAACAGTCTGGAACATCGCTCCCCTTGCTTCCTGAACCGGAAGCCTCCGCCTTCGAGCCAGAAGATCCTGGAGCATCGCTCCCCCTTCTTCCCGACTCTGACGCCTTTGCCCCGGAGCTAGAACAACCTGGAGCACCTGGTGACTCAGGCAACTCCACTTACTTAGCAGCAGCCTCCATCAGCCCACCATCTGACCTGCTTATCTCTAGCTCCACATAAGAGCTACCCCAATACGGCGTCAACTCATCAAAAACAATGTCTCTCGACACTATGAGTTTCTTCGTCGCAGGATCCATACACCTCCATCTTCTTCTCTGCTCATCATACCCAACAAAGACTAGCTTTGTCTTGAGAGCACCCGGAGAGTGTAAATAGCAGGTAGATCCAAACACCCGAAGGTGCTTCACTGAGGGCTTCACTCCGAACATCAGCTCATAAGGAGTCTTCATTATGATCGGACTAAGAGGCATCTGGTTGATGACATGAGCAGCGCAGGCAATTCCCTCCGCCCAAAGAGCCTTCGGAACGCCTTTACTCTGAAGCCAACACTTGCAGGTCTCCGTTAACCAACGGATCATCCGAGCTGCAATACTACCCTGTTGTGAAGTATGTCCACAAGAAAGCTCCATCCGGATCCCTTGCTTCCTGCAAAAGCGTGAGAACTCGGTTGAGCCAAACTCACCACCGATACTTGTCCTCAACACCTTGATCCTCCGGCCAAGCTGGCCTTCCACAAGCTTCTTGAACTCCACAAACAAGCGTACCATGTTGGACTTCTTCTTCATAAAGTATACCCAAGTATACCCAGAATAGTCATCAACCAATATCAGCATGAACCTGCTGCCTCCAAGACTGGCCGTGACGGTCGGTCCCACCAGAGCACAATGGACAACCGCCAATGGTGCATTACATCTGGATTGTGCTTTATCAACCATGAAGCGATAGGCTCCACTTTCCTGACATCCTGCACACCCCCGACCATCGCCATAGGATGACAATCTAGGCAAGCCTCTTACGAGTCTTCTTTTCGCCATCGCTTTCAGCTTGTCCATCCCTACATGCCCCAGTCTTTCATGCCAGATAGCTGCACTATCCTTGGCATTCATCCGATCAGCTCCAGAACTAGTTGATATCCCAACTATGTTCTTCTCCTTCCTCCCTACCTGAGCAACGTTCGCCGAGAGCAAGACAACCTTGCACTCCTTCCGAAGATGACCTTGCTGCTTGCATTTATAGCACTTTGGTCCTTCCTTCCTCTTCCTATCACGCCTAGGACTTCCACCGTTCGCAGACGCCCCCTTGGATACCCTGTTGAAAACTCAACAAACCGAAGGAGAATACGCCCACTTATAATGTTGAAAGTTTTCCCGGATCGTGGAGTTAGCAGGGGTTATCTCAATAAAGCAGTAACAACCAGCAACACATGCAGCACAAGCTTCTTTATTGATCAAGAGCAAACTTCTTTACAAGGCGAGACATACATGGCGAGACATGCTTCACCAAAACCCAACACCGGGAGAGCAGAGACAGTTACAAAGACAAGAACAAAAAACAAGCCGCGCGGACTCAATCAACAAGCCGCCGACCTACTGCTGTGGAGTCCGCTCAATCCGCCAGGTCGCCAGACCGCAACCCAAGCCGCGCGGACTCACCCTTATTCCAATGCTTAGCTCTTCACCGCCGATCTGCACGCCGCCAGACCGCACAAGCTGCGTCACCGAATGGAACAGTCCGCCTGAAGCAGGCGACTTCCTGAACCCCGAACCAAGTCGCCAAAGAGAAGACCGCCTGGTCGCTATCCGCGACCTGCTGTTTACCGCCTGTTGCTTAACCGCAGAGTCCGCACTGTCCCTGACCGCAATCAGAGCCAAGTCCTGGCTTTCCAGCGCTATCCGCACAACCTGCACAGCACAACCGGGTCAACTCTCTATCCGCGCGGACACCAAAGTCCAGACCGCAGCAACTTACGCGAGCTCAATTACTGTTCACTTACTTCGGTCTAGGTTCTTCTTTCTTTTTCCTGATGTGACATGGGTCCTATTTATAGGCATGACGATGAGTATGGTCACCGCCCTAGCCGATAGGATCACCGCCACATCCCGCAGCTAGAACAAGTGTGTCCGCCAGCCCGCGGACACACATTCCAGTTCGCCGCTCCTGTGCAGATAGCCAGTCCGCCCCAGCTTCTCCAAGGCCGGACTCCAGTATCCAGCCCGCCTTGCTGCCAGAGGCCAAGCCAGGACCACCACAGCCGGACTCCACAACAGCCGTGTCCGCCATTCTGCGGACAAGGCATCAGCCCGCAAAACCCGAGCCCGCAGCCTCGCCATCAAGGCACCTGCCGGACTCAGCGGACACCCGGCTTCCGTCCGCATATACCAAGTCCATTGCCTCATTGCCAAGGCACCTCCGGACTTAGCGGACACGCCAATCCAGTCCGCTAACAGCAGACTCCAGTCCGCAACTCCTGAGTCCATAACCTCGTCACAAGGCTAAACCGGACTCAGCGGACTCTGGCTCCAGTCCGCACGCTCCTGCACAAGCAATTCTCCAGTCCGCATTTCCCCAAGCTAGCAAACAAGGCAACAGCACTTCTACTACGCTTGGCGGACTGAGAAACCAGCTCGCGCTCCACTGCGCGATCTCCCCGGACTGAGCCATCCTGGACTTGGTTCAGATCACACCAAGTCCAGTCCGCTGGCCACAAGGGTCAGTCCGCACTTACTGGCGGACACTGGATCTAGCCCGCCATACCGGGCGACCTCCAGTTTCTGTCCGCGCTGACCGGCGGTCTCCGCGGCTTCCACTTGCCGCTTCACTAGAGCAAGACCAAGGCAACTGCCAAACTGGTCTGCCGAGCTCCAGTTCTTCAGTCTGCTTCAAGCCGGACTCCGCGGATAACATTTCTATCCGCCCGGTTACTTCCTGGGAGTCAACCGCCTGCTGAGCATACACTGGCCTGTCAGACCGCCGCTGCTGTCCGCGTAGTCCGCGCGAACAGACCGCCCAGGCCGCCACAGAGCAAACCGCCTGCAACATCCCTGCCGACCTAGCAGTCCGCCAACCCTGTCTGCGTAGTCCGCGCGGATAGGTTTCCCAAGCCTTCCATTCACCCACTTTCACTTCACAGAATTCAACATGGTGCTCCCAGGACCAGCGTGGACAAGGGCGGTTTGCTCATGTTCAAAACGGCCGGAGGGGAAGGGAGGGCAAGCCGGTGTCCAAAACACCTTTTCTACGGCTTGGCCCCACCGACCGTCGTGAGCTACACTTTTTCTTCCCAAATGGTGCTCGTCCGTCCCGTTCCAGCCGGCCGTCGTGAGCTGGGGCTCACTTTTTCTTCCAAACGCCGCGAGTCCGGATTGTCCCCACCGGAACGGTGCCCTGCCGGGTTGTCAAACATAGTTGAAGTCATTTTTTGCATACGAAGTCATTTTTAGCGCACGAACTCATTTTTCTCGCACGATGTCATTTTCTGTGCATGACTTCATTTTCTGCGCACGAAGTCCAATTTGACACGCGAAGTCCATTTTTGCGCACGAAGAAATTTGTTGCGCACCAAGTAATAATTCACACAAGAACTAGTTTTCCGCGTGCGAAGTTATTGTACATGCATGAAGTCGTTTTTTGCGCGCGGCATCATTTTACATCTATATCAATGTTATAGACAGACCCATTTTGGCTATGCACACGCACATAATAAACGGAAGTCAGTTTTTGCGCACGTAGTCAATTTTCGTGCATGAAGTTAACTTTCGTGCACAGTCAGTTTTCACGCACGTTTGTTTTACGCACGGTCATTTTTCACGCCCAAAGTCATTTTTCGTGCATGATGTCATTTTCTGCACAGTTGTAAGATGAGTGCATTTCATTGGAGTACATGCAGGCACCTCTTTACTTTTGATCTAAGAGAATTTTTGTTGATAGAAAGATAAAGCATTGCAAACTCCATATGAGCATGTGTGAACACCCTTTATTTTTAACCTAAAAGTGCAGTACAATATCATATATCACATTGAGTATAAATTATGTGCACCTCACTTTACTTGTCATTGTATTAAATGTAATACATGTCTAAAATGCCACTTGAGAAACACGATTACATAATTATCATGTGTGAGCAAGTTTCAAAATTCTTTTCGTTACACATTCTTTTTCCTTAAAAAAATTGATAACTAAAGGATTAGTCTTTAATAAAGACTCAATGAGAAATTTACATTTATAATCGTTTGTACATGCAAACAAGTAGAATTTGTATCAATGTACATATATATTTTCTTATTGCAGTTGGATTCATACATGGTAATAAATTTTTGATTTGTAGTAAGATATACTCCTCTGTCTTTTGAGTCAGTACATAATGTATCATAATCAACAATAAATAATTTACTTGCACATGACATAATGATAAAAACCATGTTGTATTTATATAAACAATAAGAAAGTAATCTTAAAAGAGAAAAACAACCAAATAACATTCATTGTGTAACGTGCATTCTTCAGAATTCATGATTTCCAATTTAATTTCATTATATTTTTATTCTTTTTGTACTGCTGTACTCATTTTCCATGTGCTTTCTTTTCATTACATTAAATGACACTGTATTTATATCCGTCTTCAGTCATGGGCCCACCCCACTTGGGTCAAACTCAGTGCGTACAACTCGCTTAAGACACGTTAAGGCTCAACTGAATTGACCCGGTAGTTTGATCCAGTGCGTACAACTCGATTAAGGTCCAACTGAATTTAAATCAGTCCACAGATACCCTTAACGTATGCATCAATGCAATCCATATTTCTTTCATTTGTGTCGTTATAGTCTTATACATATTTATTTATTCCCTTCATTCCGTTGTGGCGATATTATCTAACAGTTACAATAAATTATGAGCTTATATAATTTTATATTAATTCAGTACACATGCAGGAAATAAGCTCGTTATCAAATTTAATAATAGTGTGCACAATGAAAATACTTGAAAAAAACATAAATTAAAAAGATAATTCTTACAGTAAATTTCTCCTTTTTATTTTTCTTCAGGGCATCATCACATAGACCTTGGGACATCATTATTTCGAGTAACTGTGATTAGGCACTCTTTAATATTGAGATTGCGCCTTCAATAAGTACGAGGTTGACATTATATGTTAATTTATAGGGTTTTCTAGGGCTGAGCATATTATTCGTAACTCGAAAGTCGCTTGAAAATTGTTCGAAAATGGAGCCGATTCGGAATCGGTTTAAATTGATTCGACTCAGTTTGAGTCGATTCAATTTGACTCGAATCAGATTTCGAGTCGATTTCGAGCCAGACCTGAATCACTCTAAATATGATTCGAATCAACTCAAATTAATTAAAAAATTATGTATATATTAATATATTCTTATTTTAAGATTAAAAATAACAAAATTTAAACCTAAATAAAAAGAATGAATGTTTTAAGTGTTTCATTTGCTAAATTTATAGGTTGTCTTATTTAATTTTGAACAAACTAGAAATAAAACGAAAAATCACTCAATTTCGAGCCGGCTGGATTTGATTTCGAGCTGACCTGATTCGATTTCGAGCCGGCTCGATTCGATTTCGAGTCGACTCGGAATTGAGTCATTTCGAGTCGAGCCGGCTCGACTTGAAATCTAAATCGATTTTGAGCCGAGTTCAAGTCGAAAATTTCGATTTCGAGTCAATTCAAAATCGCTCGAACTCGACTCGATATCAACCCTAGGGTTTTATAAGGTCAAGAAGCTAAGGTAAATCTAAATATTTCGTCAAACATAAAACTTTTAAGCTTTAAATATGTTAAAATTAAAAATATCCAAATCCTTCATTTGGGGAAATACTCATTCCCAAATCTCCACACAAAATTCCCACACTAGCCGGCCATGGTTAAAAACAAAAACAACAAAATGAGATAAAGGATGGCTACCACACAAAATTCCCACATTAGGAAATACTCATTCCCTAATCAAACAATCCCAATTCATGCAGGAGCGACATCCAGAGCTCTTTACCTCAGGTACAATCTAAATCTCCTAGATATTTTGATCTACTTCTTTGTGTTAAACCCCGTATACCCGAACTTAAATTTCGGGGACAAATTTTTTTTTGTTTATTGAGATTTGTAGCCTCCCCCTCACTTCTGAACCCCCTTGGGTTAGGGTTAGGGTTAGGACTTGAGTTGTGAGTAGAGGTTATGAGATGACCCTAGGTTAGCTTGAACCTAGGTAATTGCTATAGGCACTCCAAAGGTGCAGAAGTGAACCTAGGCCAATTCACCTCAAATTGGATTCACCAACTCAAATTGACCTTACAAATAGATTTTTAACCCTAAAGGAAACTCAAGTGACCTAAAAACCCTATCATAGGGTCACCAAATTGGCCAAATTGACCAAGGTACTCTTTAGGTCAACATATGTCAATTCTTCACCAATAGGTTCAATTGACCCCCAAAACATGAAGTTGACCTCACCCCTAGTCTTAGGACAACATAAGGGACCCAATTGACCCAAAAGTCTCATCATGGGGTCATCAATTGGTCCAATTTGACCAAAGTCAAACTTCCCCTAATTTTGGTAAAAATCACACCTATTGGCTAAATTAGCCCAATTAGGACATCACCATGACCCAATCAACATTGGATGTTGTCAAGGGCCTCAAGACACACACATGAGACCAGACCACACATCAGGTGAACAAGTCAAACCCCAAGTCAACCATGGTCAACATAAAGCCTAAAGAGGAAAATTAAAGGCCAAGTGAATTTCCAATGGGCTAAGATCTCAATCCAAGCCTACCAGCAACCCATTATGCTAATTACAACACATACCCTCTGGAATTTGAACGAGGGACATGCATGGAGGCTAGGATGGGAATCCCCCCGAAATTGGAGAGAGAAAAAGAGGAATTTGAGGAGAGCTTGCCACTTGGCCCTCCTCTCTGCCCAACATCATCACTGAGCTTCCCAACTCATTCCCGGCTGAAATTCAGGGGTGGTGGAAACATGACAACAAGGAGGAGCATCATATGCTCATGACCGACCACCCCTTTAATGTCATTTCACTATACAACCCACCCCACCCAATTCTGATCCATTCGTCACCTTCAGTGAGCTCAGAGGAGTTAAGCCAGTGCTTTGGAGTGAAGCCTTCGCCGGAGAATTGAGAATTTGAGCAAGCTCGCTGGAGAGATCGGCGACAATGGCACACCGACACAACACCCGCCGCCAAGCCCATCTCCAGGTCCGTTTCTCCTCCTCTCCTCTGTACTAGTCATCTAGATCAATTAGGAGAGACATCAGCCTCAATTGAGCCTGATACCATGTGAGCTAAGAGAGAAATTTTTGAGCTTTTCTTCTTGCTCGGGTTCGCCGGAGGAGCCGCCTCTAGCGGCCATGTTGCCGACAATCGATGGCCACCACCTCAACAGAGGTGGTGGTGAGAGTGGCCGACGGTGATGGTAGCCCAGTGGTCGGGAAATCCATGAAGAAATGCTACAGGAAGATTGCATCTGGGTCGTTGACTGGCTGGGGACGGTGACCAGCAGCCGTTGATCTTGATCATGATCAAATGATATTAACTATAGTGTTTTGTATATTTTGTCACATTATATGCAATACCTAGATTAATTTATTAAGGGTACTCAAATGCATTTTCAGGGAAAATGATCAACATAAAATATGTAGCTGTTGAGGTCTACTTTAATTAGGAATTTGAATCAGACCATTTGGACCCCAACAGCTCTTTGTAGGGCCATTTTACTGAGGCATGTCCTTAGGAAGGGACAAATTATATTTAATTAATATCTTTTAAATGGTTAGAGTTATGAACTTGGAATTTGGAACATATAAGCATGTACCCTAAATACACCTCCTATCAAAAAATGAGAATTTTTGGACAACATTTTTATATAGTTTTAAGAAAAATATGGTTTGTAATATTAATGAAATATATATGATTTAAATAACTCTAATGACCCAAATTTTGGGTGGAATGTTCCTTAGGTCATTATAAAGCTCTGGTAAAAATTTCAAGTCATTTGGACCTCTACATGTTTGTGGGTCCAACTTGTATGTTGAGATAGGGTAGAGATTTTTGGGTGCCTTTAGCAAAAATGGAAAAATGGAGATTTTGGCTCCGTTTGGGGGGACTTATTTTCACCGGTCAAGCGGTCATGACCGCATGAATCGGGACTTAAAATAAGTCCCGATTCATGCGGTCATGACCGCTTGACCGGTGAAAATAAGTCCCCCCAAACGGAGCCTTTATCTCATTTGACTTGGGGTATGCTAATGAAACTTTGGCCATGAGCTTATGATGATGAAATACATCATCCATAGTGATGTTAGGATTTTGGGGACAAAAATCCTAGGGTTTTAATTTATTTTAATTGTGTAGCCTTTTAAAAGTAAACAAATAAAAATGAGCAAATTAATTAGAAAAATTCTAGTTCTCTGCCAATAGTTTTATAATGACATGTTACACCTCTGGTAAATTATGTGAAATTTTTGAAAATTACTACATATGATGATTATCAAAAATTACAAATATGACCCTCGAGTGCTTTTGTGTAATTATGATTTTTAGTGTCTGGAAAATTCTGAAATTTTAAATTGAATAGTTTTATAGTATTTTGAAGCTCTGTGAATTTTCTTAGAATTTTTTGGATGAATTATTATAGTACTTCATTTGAATAATGACATTTTGGTAATATTGTTATTTTATGAAAATCATGGGTCATTATACCTTGGAAAATTATGAATCTCTGTACAATGTGTTATTTCATCATTATGAACTTCTGGAAATTTAATTAGACTCATTGGACCTCTGGACTTGGTACTTCATGAACAAATTGAATTAGGTCATCTATTTAAATAATTTTAATTATGCCCAATTTTAATTAGGAAAATTATGACTTTCTGATAGTCCATTATATTCATCATGATGAACCTCTGGTAAAAATTATAGATTATTTGGACAAGGCATTTGACAGTCACCCTTATATGATCACAAATAGTTTGAAAACCGGTGAGCGTTTAGTAAAACCTTGAAGTAGTAGATATGTCACCAAGATCATATTATTGATTTACCAACTCAAAGGAGGACATTGATAGTGTCATGGTGCATCATTGGAGTTAATCTTGGGTCACTTAGAGTAATGAGCTTAAGTTAGCACCCCATTTAATAAAGTAATTAAGAATTAAGGGTCGAATCGTTCAATAGATCGAGTGTTGGGGTAGACGTGGTTGTGATCACATGAGTGATTCATATCTAAATTAGAGTCGTGATTTGATGGGCAAAGACTTCTGGTTGAAATTCTAGGACATGTCGTATGTGTACGAGCACTAAGAGGGGTAGCTATACCGCGAGACCGACGAAAGATCGTCTCTCCTCCTTGAGATCATAAAACACCTAATGTAAATTCAAGAGTAACATTGAGAGAGGATTTTGAATAAAGGCATCACCAATATTATTAAATATCTTGAGAAAGAGAGATTTGAGCTTCAGCCCATCACATCTCCTAGTACCGCTGTGAGCCCTTCACCGGGTAGACCTCGGGAAGTTCAAGATTAACCACAAATCGCTATGTACAACTAAAAGTTAGATAAGAATAGTCTAATAGGATGAAGGAACAACATAACAACCTCACCTGCGTATGGGTTGGAGTGATTCAGGACTCGTTAGTCCTGCGAGCTGGTGGCTAGAGGTAGTGATAAATTAAGGACGTATGGTCCTGTGAGCTGAAGGCTCGAAGATGTATAAGATTTGAGGACGAGATGGTCCTCCGGGCTAGAGGCTCGGATAGGTATTGTTATACTTGAATTATGCTTGTTGTGGTAGGTCATTCGGTACTGGTCCAGTCGGCATACCGACAGAAGTACATAGACTATAATGAGGAGTGCAGGTTTTAGGGGCCAGTAGGTTGTTTATACTGCGGTCTGGAGGACCATCCCCTAAACGCACACCTGACCATAAAAACTAGTAGATTTCCGGCAAGAGTACGCAGGAGCTCCGCTGTTGTGTTCTTAGCGTTGAGGTGTATATAAGGTCTAGGCCTGGTAGTGTGCCTGCCCGCCTAGGAGTGGAGATAACCGCTCCACTGCCATCACGAGCCACAACGGTTGGTACCTGAGAGGCTAACTACCTCCAAAAAGTGGGGAATGTTTGAATGGTCTGTGCACAAAGACGGGTGGGTGAGTTGCATCACAAATCATTGCATCGCATCGCATCGCATAACATGTCATTCATTAATTAGTATAGCTTAGATTATGACTGTAGATGTTGAAATCCGAATTCGGTTTCTGTGGAGTTCGGGACCCTAATAGGGGCAACTTGCATCTACTTCTCCCAAGCGAGAGCTCTTGGCCGGTCTTGCTGAACTAAGGAATAGACCCTGGGCTGCAACGCGAAAGTCCCATCACACACCCGGAAGATCTTAGAGCGCTTCATCTCCCTAGTCAATGCCGAGCTTGACACCTTGGGGGGAAGAAGAAAGCCTGAATCTGCCCCTCTCCAAGGTACCTTAAGGGTCTATTTGTAGTTTTTCGAGCCTAATTTGTTGATAGCGGAATTCCGCTATTTAGTTTTACTAAATGCACCCCAAAGTGCTCTGCCAACAGCCAAACTCCGTTGTTTGGAGGGGATATTAGCAGACCTAAAGAGGTATCCTGGAGTTGGTGAGTGCCCGATGAAGCTGTGACTCGCCACTCGCCCCAGGGTGCCTGGATCTTGCCCCTGGGGGATGCACTCGCCCCAGGGTGCCTGGATCTCGCCCCTGGGGGCTCCACTCGCCCCAGGGTGCCTGGATCTCGCCCCTAGGGGCTCCACTCACCCCAGGGTGCCTGGATCTCACCCCTGGGGGGCTGCACTCGCCCCAGGGTGCCTAGATCTCGCCCCTGGGGGCTGGACTCACCCCAGGGTGCATGGATCTCGCCCTTTGGGGGCTGCACTCGCCCTGGGTGCCTGGATCTCTCCCCTGGGGGCTGCACTCGCCCCAGGGTGCCTGGATCTCGCCCATGGGGGATGCACTCGCCCCAGGATGCCTGGATCTCACCCCTGGGGGGCTGCACTCACCCCAAGGGGGCTGAACTTGAATCTGGGGTGTCTGATTTCTCCCCTGAGTAGGTAAGGTGCCCTAGGCCCTCTTCGGTCGTCTTTGTTCTCAACGAATTACGGGCTATACACAATCCCCGTATTTTTACGAGCTCGGAGCGAGGTCGGGAAAATCAATATAGAACCTGTGGTTTGTAAAGATGGGCACTAGAAGAAAAGGTCACTCAAAAGCTTGACACCTTCCAGAATCCATGTTGGAGGTGGCGGAAACTCGACACCTCCCCAAAGCCCGGCTCAACTGGAGGTGGAGGAAACTCGACACCTCCCAGGAGCCCGACTCAATTGGAGGTGGAGGAAACTCGACACCTCCCAGGAGCCCGGTTCAACTAGAGGTGGAGTAAACTCGACACCTCCCAGGAGCCCGGCTCAACTGGAGGTAGACGAAACTCGACACCTCCCAGGAGCCCGGCTCAACTGGAGGTGGAGGAAACTCGACACCTCCCAGGAGCCCGACTCAACTGGGGGTGGAGGAAGCGTGACACCTCGCAGGAGCCCGACTCAACTAGAGGTGGAGGAAGCTTGACACCTCCCAGGAGCCCGACTCAACTGGAGGTGGAGGAAGCTCGACACCTCCCAGGAGCCCGGCTCAACTGGAGGTGGAGGAAACTGAACACGTCACAGGAGCCCGACTCAACTGGAGGTGGAGAAAACTCGACACCTCCCAGGAGCCCGGCTTAACTGGGGGTGGAGGAAGCTCTTGCTTGCCAAGACCACTTGCCCCTTATTATTTCACCTGAGAGATCAACTTGCCTCGCCGGCTAGTGGGAGCCTGATTAATGGAAACGTATCAGGGACATCTGTCCACAACATCTTTCTTCAAGTTGTTACCCGAGAGGTCTACCCACCCTGCCGGATAGTGGGAGCCCGATCAGTGGAACCATCTCGTGGAGATCTTTTCAAAACATTTTTTTTAACTACCACCCGAGAGGTCTACCCACCCAGCTGGCTAGTGAGAGCCCGGTTCAGTGGAACCGTCTCAGGGAGTTCTTTCCGAAACATCTTTTTTCCAACTACCACTCGAGAGGTCTACCCATCCTGCCAGCTAGGTGAGAGCCTGGTCAGTGAAACCATCTTGGGGAGATCTTTCCAAGACCTCTTTTTTCTAACTACCACCCGAGAGGTCTTCCCATCCTGCCAGCTAGGCGAGAGTCTGGTCAGCGGGTCTGCTCAGGGCCTTATTTCACTTTGTTTCTCAATACTCTCTAAGGCCCTTCCAGCCCTGTCAGCTAGTGAGAGCCTGACAGCGGGATCTACTCGTGTTCTTATTTCAACTTTATTTTACCCAACCACTGAGTGCCTTCTAGCCTTGTTAGCTAGTGAGAGCCTGACAACGGGATCAACTCGAGATCTTATTTCAACTTTGTTTTACCCAGCCACTGAGTGCCTTCAAGCCCTGTCAGTAAGTGAGGGCCTGACAGTGAGATCAACTCGGGGTCTTATTTCAACTTTGTTTTACCCAGTCACTGAGTGCCTTCAAGTCATGTCAGCTAGTGAGAGCCTAGCAGCGAAATCAACTCGGGGTCTTATTTCAACTTTGTTTTACCCAGTCACTGAGTACCTTCCAACCCTGTCAGCTAGTGAGAGCCTGTAAGTGGGATCAACTCGGGGTCTTATTTCAACTTTGTTTTACCCAGCCACCGAGTGCCTTCCAGGCCTGCCAGCTAGTGAGAGTCTAGTCAGCGGGATCGTCTCGGGATCAATATTTGCAACCACCACCGAGTGCCTCTTCCAACCTTGCCAACTAGCGAGAGCCTGACAACGGGATCAACTCGGTGGTCAACATTTGCAACCACCATCGAGTGCCTCTTCCAGCCCTGACAGCTAGTAGGAGCCTGGTTAGCGGGATTTTCTCGGGGTCAACATTTCCAACCACCATCGAGTGTCTTCCAGCCTTGCCAGCTAATGAGAGCCTGACAGTGAGATCACCTCGGGCTGTGATGCCAATCTGACCTCCGAGTGCCTTCCTGCCCTGCCAGCTAGTGAGAGCCTGACATCGGGATCAACTCGAGCTGTGATGTCAATCTGACCTCTGAGTGCTTTACTGCTTTGTCAGCTAGTGAGAGCCTGACAGCGGGATTTTCTCGGGGTCCTTCCACACCACAACACACCACATCATCCATAAGACAATCCACATCACCTCTCCTTATTTGAAGTGCTTCACTATCCTGCCCTCATGGGAAGATTACTCACGGAAAGAAAAAGAGTATCTTGAAATTCTTTAAGATAAGTTCGTCATATAAACGAAGTTACAAGGCCTACCTTAGAAAAATACTAGTGAGTTTTACCCAAGCACCCACGGATGCTAGCATGCACCAAGTATGACAAGATAAAAGTTTCTACCAAAAATGGGGGTGAAATCAGCGTGGTAAGGGTCTCAAGCGAACTTATGACCCCCTACACAAAGGGTTCGTTGGAACCCTGCTTGTTTGGATTTCAGCTTGCCCGACATCTCGATCACCCGCCTTAGGAGCTCTCGCCTGACATCTCGAGCACTCGCCTGACACTAGCCTGAAACAGACCGAGGAGCACTCGCCTGGCACTCGCTTGACACAGGCCGAGGAGCACTTGCCTGACACAGGCCGAGGAGCACTCGCCTAACACTCGCATGTCCCCAAGACTGTCTGAAATCTAACATGGTCCCATCTCGCATCTTGCGAGTAGGGTATGTAAGGATGGTACATAAGTGAGTGGATACCTGCGAGTTGATTTGAGCTTGAATTTGCCTAAGTCATACCAACCAAGCTGGTACTCGCCTCTTCCAGCACTCGCCCAGCCAGATCTCGCCTTCCCGTCCCTCGCTTCCAACCAATGGACTCGCCTAGAATTTTCTTGTATAGGTTGCGCTCCACGCTCACCACACCAAAATGTTGAAACTGGAATTCGATCTCTTTGGAGTTCGGGACCCTAGTAGGGGGCAACTTGTACCTACTTCTCCCAAGAGAGAGCTCTTGGCCGGTCTCGCTGAACTAAGGAATAGACTCTGGGTTACAGCGCGGAGGTACCACCACACAGCCGGAAGATCTTAGAGCGCTTCCACTCCCTAGCCAATGTTGAGCTAGGCACCTTGGGGGGAAGAAGAAAACATGAATCTGCCCCTCTCCAAGGTACCTTAAGGGTCTATTTATATATATTTTAATCTGGTCTGCTGATAGCAGAATTCTGCTTTTTAGTTTTACTAAATGCACCCCAAAGTGGTCTGCCAACAACCAAACTCCGCTGTTTGGAGGGGATATTAGCAGACCTAAAGAGGTATCTTGGAGTTGGCGAGTGCCTGATTAAGCTGTGACTCGCCACTCACCCCAGGGTGCCTGGATCTCGCCCCTGGGGGATGCACTCGCCCCAGGGTGTCTGGATCTCGCCCCTTGGGGCTGCACTCACCTTAAGGTGCCTAGATCTCGCCCATGGTGTTTGCATTCGCTCCAGTGTGCCTGGATCTCGCCCATGGGGGATGCACTCGTCCCAAGGTGCCTAGATATCGCCCCTGGGGGCTGCACTCGCCCCAGGGTGCCTGGATCTCACCCCTTGGGGCTGCACTCGCCCCAAGGTGCATGGATCTCTCCCCTGGGGGCTGCACTCGGCACAGGGTGCCTGGATCTCGCCCCTAGGGGATGCACTCGCTCCAGGGTGCCTGGATCTCACCCCTGGGGGCCTGCACTCGCCCTAAGGAGGCTGAACTTGTCTTTGGGGGTCTGACTCTCCCCTGAGTAGGTAAGGTCCTCTAGGCCCTCCACGGTCATCTTTGGTCTCGACGAATTACGGGTTATACAGTAGACCCTCATCATATAAATTAGTATATGCTCTTTTATATGATGAGTTACTTTGGAAAGCTTAACTTATAAGTTTGTATGGACATTCATATAAGTTAATGTACGTTTTGTGATGATAGTGTAGCTCGTTTACTTTACTTTATTGTACATTACTGCACTGCTCTTACTTTATTGTTACTGCCTTATAGTAGTTCTCTTTATACTTATATATATACGGCTAGTTAGAGTCATGTCACCTGCTTTTCTCTACTGCTTTGTTGTCCTCCTCTTTCTTCCTCTCGCGCGGTGCCTAGAAGTCGCGAGGGTGGGGCAAGGACGAAGTAACTTAGTGTTTTTGACTAACGGTCGGTGGATCACATCATTTTAGGAGCGCATGGAGCCGCAACAGCGGTACCACCCGGAGGACCAGCAGCTCGAGGAGGCAGAACTTGAGTAGCAGTTGTCACGCACTATTACTACCACTACTGGATGTCACGATGATGAGTGTTTTGTTTTAGCTTCCGCTTAGAGATGTTGTGTGAGAGAGATTTTGTACTTTCATTTTGGACATGTACCGGACATAAACCTTTACTCTATTTTGCACTCATTGTTGGACTACTATTTCATATATATATATGATGATATGCTGTAATTTGTGGACTTACTGTTGTAGTTTTACTTCTTTTTTCAAATTGGCCTAAAAGTTAAAAATGATCGTACTAGCTGGCAGGATCGACGTCATGCGGTAAACACTAACCCGTGAGTTGGTGTCATCGTAAGGTGACGGTTTTGGGCATAATACTTGGGTAACTCCCAGGTAAGGGGAGGAGTCTTACACCATGAAAGTCCGAGAATAGAGCTCGCTAGAACTTACAGATAGCTCAATGATAGTCTCGAGGTCACGTTCATAGTATTGTTCACCCCTATTTATACCTGTGCGAGCTACCCAAGTAAGCAGGCTCAAAAAAGAGAAGACTGGCCTTGTACAGGAGAAACCCGCATGTGTAGAGATGTAAATGGCAGATAGTTATTATATTAGGAAAGGAAGAGGTCGGACGAATACCAACTCCGTAATCACGCGAGGCCTACTAGGAAATTGAAGCTTGCGTGGTTTCATCAGAGGAGTATTCACATGAACCGAGGGAAAGTGACTTGTGGCATGAATCTGCGGTTATTGTAATTGGGGTAAGCATACAACAATGACAATTGTGAAATGTTTCGTAGGTAAATCAAAGAATTTATTGGCTACAAGATCACATTTTATTTTTGTTAGTGAACGGGTACATTTGTAGAATTGGTAAGTTAGGGTGTGGATGTAGTTATAAGGGAAGGAAGGGGTGGTGTGTTGCAAATTGATGTTTAGTTTGATCAAGAAGTGGGGTGTGAGTTTATCTTCATGAAATTTTACGAGTCTAATAGCTTTTTTTTGAACCAAAACACATAAGAGCTTTTCATTCATGTAAACCTAAAGGCAACAAATGGATCACATGATGGGGAAGACAAGAAGGCTCCTCAAAAGAAATAGCAACAACAACGTGAACTACCCGATTAGCATCCCGACACACGAACGAGAACGACGCCAGGCCCCAGACCGAATCCAGGATGTCTGACACAACAGACCAATCCACCGACGAAGGCACAACTCCACCCTGAAGAGTACAAATGAGAGGAGCACAGTCACCCTCAAATGACGAGACTAATAGCTAGAGAAAGAGGAAGGGAGAGAGAGAAACATCTTGAACTTTTCATTGAAGGTTTAGGAAAAACGGATTAAAGGGAGGTTTATCATAGAATCTTCTAACGCCTAAAAGGCGCTCTTGTAGGTCAGTCTGTCTATGTGAAAGGGCTTGATTGTTGGATGTTGCTATTCCGTTGTGTGATGGGAGAGACTAATTGGCAATAGGGATCCACCAAGGAGTTCAACCTTATCAAATAGTGGAAAGTCTAGATGGATGAGATGGGCTTCCAGATCATTGTAGTATCTGCTTCCCGTGAACTATTGTGTTGGTCTCCATTAACATATGTTAAAGCATCAACTTCCCACCACCAACCGCTGTTAGTGTATATTTGGACTAATAATGGGTTCGAAGGCTTAACGGGTCAGTTAGGGTACACTGTTAACCCATACCCGTAGTAACTCCTAAGAGTTTGCCTATTTATACCCACCTAGGGGCAACGGGTAGGGGATTCCACTTTGATCCCCATCCGGATGCTTCGAGCAACTTCCACAACCACCACCACAGCATGCTAACTGATGATCCACCTTTATTCCTATCAGCTAACTCCTAGACTGAGCCATCAGCATCACTATGGATCCAAGTAAAGTCTGGCTAGGCCTATGCTTTTTAATTTATTCTTATGTTATGTATGTATTGTTTGTTGTTGTAATCCTCATCCCACTCGGCACCAACATATGCTATAGCATCGACTTGCCGCCACCAACCGCCTCCACCGCACCCTGACTGATGAAACATCTTTATTCCAATCATCTGAGCCTGTTTGGCAAGGCTAGGTCTAGACTCAATCAGAGGGGCCTTTGTGTAGCCACCTGATAATTATTGTTGGATACAATGCCCATCATTTATATCTGAGAGGTTTATATATGTAAACACGTCGGTCAACATAAATGTTCGATAGGCAAAAAAACACATTTTCGATATTATTTTTCAAATTATTATTTTGGAATATATCTGTTTATATATTAGTTATAGACCGATATATCGCAACGGTATGTCGATTGAATTTATTTTATATAGTGTTGACGGTTTAATAGACAACAAAATGAAATCGTTTATTGTTTAGATTGTTTTGTGCTCTAACTTTCGACTATTTCCTACTTTTGGGTTTTTTTCTCAACATCCATTTGTCATTGACTTTGATTCTATTTGATCTTTCGATTTTGTATTGATGATTCATTATTTTTCATCCTCGTCGACGACTTCTTGATCTTCTACTTCCTCCAACTTTATTCCCTGTGTTATATTGTTAAGATCCACGTAACATAAAATATTTATAATAATTGGGTGATTTAAAAATTAAATAAATAATAAATTATTAATATATTAATATATAAAATAAAATATATATATACTTATATATAATTATGGGCTTTTTGGCCACTTGCACTCCTGAAATCAGGGTTTTAACGCTTTGTACCTGGAAAGTTTAAATTTGGCGTTTTGCACCCCAAAATACATTATCTTTGACATTTTGCACACGTGGCCGGAATTTAAGGGGTATTTTCGTCCCCCTCACCATCCTTCGACCACGATTCGCTACTCGCAGTTGCCGGAATCATGGAGCGGTTTGCCAACAGAACAATGCTCATCGGTGTGGACGACTTAGAAACATTCAAAAAAACCAGCATCAAGATTCTCGCAATGGAATAGCTCCTCGCCACACACTCGAAATGGCGAGGCAAAGCCGTCCTCATTCAAATTGCGAATCCCACACGAGACACCAGCAAGAATGTGAAGGAGGTGCAAGTCTATAATGAAGCTTAGTGCAAAACCGTCATCCATATTTTCGGTGCTGCCGAGAAAAAAAAATACTCATAAAATTTCGTCTTGTGGCACAAAGTGCCAAAAGTAATGTATTTTGTGGAGTGCAATGTGTCATATTTATCTTACAAAGTGCAAGGTATCAAAACCTCGTATTTTGTGGATGCAAAATGCCAAAACCCTATAATCATGTATATAATTTATTAGATACTAAAATCCAACTTATGAAAACTGATATGAAATATCTAAACTGACTTATCCCCAACATCCCAACCTCTGACATATACAACCTATATATATAAACAAGCACACATATACATATATAAATATGTATAGAATTCGAGCTTAATCTACATACAGACTGAAGCAAGAGATGCAGGTAAGAAGACGAGAGCTAGCTAGAGGGGATTAACCTTACGAATCCGAAGATTTACCTCGAGCAAGTTTTGCGAGCCGTGCGGAACCAGGAGGAAGACGTTCATCCCAAAATCGCCACTCCACAGCGTAGTGCTCACCGCCCGAGTTGTCAGCTGAAGCGCCGCCGTCCGATTGCAGCTCGCCGCCACCTTGTACTCGTAGTCCCATTTCCAGATGGAAGAAGCCGGCCGGAGGCAGATCACAATCATCTGCACGCTTCCCGGAGGCAAATTATGCCCGCCATTGCTCCTGGCGAGAAGGAAGACGGGGCTGTCGTCATTCCCGAGGAGAACCAGAAAGGGTTCCTCCGGCCGAAGAAGAAGTTTTAGCGCGCGGCTGTAGATGAACTCGTGGACTCCGGCGGCGGAGTGGTGATTGATGCGTATGTGAACGGCGAGATCTGAGGCGGAGCAGATGAAACCACAGCCGGCGATAGGGCAGGAGCATGGGGCGTGTGGGCAGGCGGCCTCGTGGGCGAGCAGATCGGCGTAGGAGACGGCATCTTGGCAACCGAAAGTTGAGAAGGGGCATCGGATCTGAGCTCCGGCGGCGACGAATTCGAGGCCCAGATTGCGGATGTCGCCGATTTGGAGAGAGCAAGAGGGGCATTTTCCTCCGTCGAGCTTTTTCGTGCAGACCGAGCAGGCAAAATGGCCGTTAAGGCATTGAAATATTGGGGAGGAAAGGGGCTCGAAGCAGATCGGACAGTCAAGGAGCGCGGGATCGAGTTGCAGAGTCCGCGCGTTGCGCTTCCTAATGTCGTGATCGGCGCCGGAGAAATCGCCGCCGTCGGCGTTGGTTGCGGCTCGATTTTCAGTTTCCTCGTCCTCTTCTTTGCCTGCATTGCGCTTCCTCGTGAATTTTCTTGAGTATTTGTCGATCTTCCCGGATTCTCGGTTTGACAGGGAGCCCCTCTTCCTCTTGCCCATGGAGGGAATGGATTGGGAATTAGGGCTAGAATGTGTTCGTCATATAAAGCCAGAGAGAACAAAATTAACTCCCAATCCACTTAAAAAGTTTGGATTTTGGAAGCGATGAAAAAAAAAGTAGAAAATATGGTCAAGCCGGTCAAAATAATAAAAAACACGTATAATATGGCCGCTAATAATAGCCCAAAACGTAAAACACGCGCTTTTTGAAAAAAAAAGTCTACTATATGACATTTTTAAAAAAATGTTCAACATAAAAGTTATAGATCTCGACGAGATCTAGAACTGTTATGTTGAACATTTTTTCTAAAAATGTCATATATCATACATATTTTCAAAAGGCGCGGAATTCGGGCGGAACTCGCATAATTCCGCACGAATTTCGCGCTTTTTGCGCGAGTTCCGCCCGAATTCCGCGTCTTTTGAAAGTAGGTCTGTTATATGGCATTTTAAGAAAAAGTGTTCAACATAAAAGTTGTAGATCTCGTCAAAATCTACAACTTTTATGGTGAACACTTTTCCTAAAAATGTATTTTAAAAACTTAATTTTTGGGCTGTCAATATCCATCGGGCTGTCAATAGTCATTTTTGGGCTGCTATTAACTTTGAGCTTCCAATAGGCACATAGAGGCTGCCAATATAAATGCACAAAAATATGTATGTTTTTGTATTTGTTTATGGATAAAAAAAGTAAAATCAATTTCTGAATTATGAGATCTTTTTAAATTTCAGGGTGCGTTTTGTTATGCATTTAGGGGCGGCCTTTCATGGAAACGCTGCCACAGGGCGGCAAAACAAATAGATTGTTGGTTCCTTTTTTTCCTGCCGGACAGAGGAAATGACCCCCCACCGCTTTGTTTCCATCCCCACACAGTGGTGGATCCAGAGAGGGGCCTAAGGGATACTGGTCACCCATTAATTTTTAAAATGTTTAGTGAATTTGGATTTCTCTCGTCGATGCAATGAATTTTGACTATTTGTACGTCAAAAACGGTGGTCAGATAAAGGAGAAACAACTCTGATAAGATGAAAACGTTTAAAAAAAATTAAATAAAGCTGATGACTGACCCCTCATGTTAAAATTTTTAGAATCTAGTGACGCATTCAAAAAAAAATATTGTGCACCCACATTATTAATTTTCTGGATCTGTCACTGTCTCCACCTCCCCCTTTCAGTCACAATGCTCCCTTTCGAGCCATCACATGCTCCCGTCATAGCCGAATCAAACGAAGCCTTTTGTCGTTGAATTTTGGAAAGATTGAAATAAAACTTTAAACCATTGAAATTAAGGCTCTGTTTGGGGGAACTTATTTTCACTGGCCAAGTGGTTATGATCCGATTTTTGCGCTCGTAACCACTTGACAGGTAAAAATAAGTTCACTCAAACAAATCCTAAATCATATCAATTTAGCTGTTTCTTATAGCCATTAAAGTCAAAAAAAAAGAATGTTTTCATTTTTATAGCTAAACTTAATAACTGTTTTTGTTGAAATAAGATGAAATTAATGCAAATTTAAATTAAAATTAATAGTTGTTTAAATTAAAATATGTCTTGGATGTTTTGAGGATGACAAATAACGTGTTTTTGTTTGGGCAATGGATTATATTTTTATTTTGAAGAATAAATTAATAAATATTACTATTATTTAAGTCTATTATGACATTTATCTAATATAATAAAATTTAAATTCTAAAATAATACATGTGGAGAAAATCTCAACTTCAAATATTTGGATCTAAGTGCAGTCCAAGGCTGCTGGTCCTGTGATTCAGCAGATTGGTTCTGAAGACCAGAGCAAAGAAAAGAGAAAAAAATGCAAGAAATCCCCTGGCGCTGCAGCAGGGAGGTCCCACCACGTAGTCTGATGTTTGGAGAAAACTTCCCCTCCACAACCAGAATGGCTGAGCAAGGTATGAGGAAGACACCACCTAGAGAGTCGTAGTCTCGAGAGTAAAGGGGGGATTAGGATTTCACGGTGTCATTACTGATACCCATAGGATCCTATTTATAGACAAAATCTGCTGGTATCTAAGCGAGAATACTCAGCCCATGCAAGATTTCCTCTCTCTAGACCTGTTGATCTCGAGACTTGCGACCTGACAACTCGCTCCTAGAGACTTTCAAAGATCTCGTCCACACCTGGCGTGATATCGCTAAAGATCATCTGTTAAGCGGTACTCTTAATGCTCGCAAATACTTCCGATTGGTCGCACATTTAGGCGAGTATGATACTCATCATTTACAATAAATTCTCTATAGGATGGTTGTTGACTTTGACCCACTCTTCGACTTCGATTTTGACCCATGTCTAAGTGGCGCGCACTACAAGAAAACTATGAATTAACAACAAAAATTAGAAAGACTAACTAGTTTGTTGCTAATTAGCAACGAATTTAACAACGTATAAAATATTTGTTTTTAGCTACAAAAATAGCTACGAAATTTTTTGTTAAAAAAATAGCAACAAAATACTTTGTTGCTAAATACTTGTTGCTAAATTGCAACGAAATATTTCTTTTCAAAAATCTCATTCTAATATTTTTGCATTAAAATATTTATGCAGGAAAATTTTTGTTTCCCTTTAATTTTATTTCATTAGCCTCTTTAATAAAAAAAATTGCATGAGATATTTAATGGAAGACCTAGTGTCGGCTGTCCCCAAATCATGCTCAACTCTTCACTATTCCATTCGATCAAGCCGAGATCCTCTCTCTCCCGTGAAATCTCGTCGAGCTGCTCTCTCTCCCGTGCAATCTCGCCGCCAAGCTGAAATAGTAACGATATTTTTTGTTGCAAAATAAAAACAAAATTTTTTTATTGTAAAATATTTATTGTGGAAAAAAATATTTTTTTACAAAAAAGTGTCATTTTATTCCTTCTTACAAATAATAATATTTTTATTTCTCTATCCGCTCTCATAAAACATATTTGTTGTCTATATATATTTATAAAACAGTATCAATTATTTATATTTAACAAAATTAAAAAATATTTAATTCTTTATATAATTTATATTTTTATATATTTACACAAAAGTTTTGTTTCTAAATTCGTTGCTAATTAAAATTAGCAACGAATTTAGCTATTTAGCAAGGTATTTAGCTCATTGGTAAAAGTAGTTTTTCTTGTAGTGACGACTGGGTCTGCTTGACGAACACGGGCTGTACATAATCTCCGCTCTTTTCGAGTGATCTTAGAGCTCGTAAAGAAACATTCAACCACATATTCGACAAGGCTATCGGCGAGTTACCTATCTACTCGGTGCATGCCTAAGGGCCAATCTCCCCCGGCTTCTATAAATAGAGGGGGAGTGTTCTTTTCCCAGGCGCCCCTTATGAACTATCACAAGATGTCGATGGCAGATGAGGAACTCACATTCAAACTTCAGATTTTAGAGCAGGCACTAAGCCCGCTAGGACCTGTATGCAAGAAGCAAGGTCATTCAGATGACGACGCGGGTGGTTTTAAGAAGAAGACAAAGAAGAAGAAAATCACGGAGGTTTGGGTGGATCCCTCTGTTCCTGCTGACGATGTTCCGCCCTCACTGCGCATTCCTCCATACCTACCGCAATCCAATATATATGGAATAAGATGGCTCTAGGTGGCAATCTCGACACCCTCGCCAGCAAATACACTACCCCAACCTGCAACTGAGCGGGCCTGTTGGGGATTTGTCAACACAACACGTTTAACACCCTCCTATTGAGGAACTGAATTCCTCACAAGGTATGAGAATGCGACTTCGTGCTATCTTAGATGCTCTTGAAAAGCTTACTTTTTAATTATTGAAATTACTGTAGGATTTGATGCCAACAGGGAATCCTAGCGAGCGATTTGTCGTGCCTCCTGGCCAGAATATTCCACTGCCCTCGCCCTCTAACGTGTCGAGCATCTCGGCTCGTCACACTGTGCAGATCCACCTAACCAGCGGGAGGGTCACTCCTGGGCCGAGTACAACCTAAGAAATGACTACGCCGACAAAAGATTCAACATGAAATGTGTCACTATCACCTACTGTAACTGCGAGTCTCTGGACTTCCTCGATGGCTATCCCAAATGCTCAGCTGACACCATCTTCATATTGGGGGGAGAATGACAGGCCTTAACCGTCCAGCCCTTCATCTTCCTGCAATTGTCGGGTTAAGGACAATCACGAGAAGGCACATGCCAATCCTCCCGTCAATATATCTCAGGGACCTGCGAACTCTCAAAACACTCCTCGCACTCCAACAGGGGCTATAGCAGTGGTACACTCTAAGGGAGGCAGGAATCGCATTATCGGATCCCCTCTCCTCGTCAAGTACACAAACCTTGGCATTGCTCTCCTCGCTGGGAGCGCACTCCCCCTCGACGTGAGTCCCCTCATCAGGAGCACTCTCCCTATCAGTGTGATATCAAGTCTTACATCCTTCACGCTAGTAATCAACCTCTCTAGACTTAAGGCTTTTCTTGCCCTTTTTGGGTTTGTGCTAACTTAGGCGAGCTTCCCTACAAGTAACCCCCCGACGCTGGGGGCCGCACTGATCGACGCCATCAGCCTCCAAATCTACAAGTATCAGAAGAAGGTCGCTTCATCCTACCTCAAGCTAGAGACTATGTTCGAGCAGCTAGCGATCTCCCAGCCACACCGCCGGCTTGGCGCACTGGAAATATGAGCTTCCAAACCGGAAGAGTTTGAGGAGCGCCCGATCTTCGCGAAGTCACGTTGCTTCGTGGTTAATCATGTGGAGCAGCGACTCGCCATGGTGGAGCATCGACAGGAGCTGTTACACAACAAACTTCGTGGCATACATGCGAACATAGGCTCGACTAGGAGGCTGGCGAGGATGGATGAAAATATCTACCTGAGCGAGGAATTTTTGGCGGAGGTGAACAAGCATCTATGTCGCATGCACGAGCAAGGTTGTTCTGGGCGACATGCTCAACCCGACGAGCGACTCAGAAACTTTCAGATGCCTTAGCCTCCTTTATTATTTTTTAATCATATTTGAAATAAATGAACTATGAACAATTGATGTTGTTGCCGACTAACTCGCATTGGCGAGTATGTTTTGTTTTTCTTCATTTGTCTGGTTTTTCTGTTTATTATATCTTGCAATGATGTGCTTATACTGTGTATGTATGCGAATATATGCTTAGGTTTGTTGTCACCCCTGGCTGAGCACTTAGGTCGTGGGAGAGGTTTTGCGAGGATCTCTTTGTTGGCGGGCAACCAACGATGTGTGGAACGTCATCACTAGTATATAGTTACAAATCCCCTTTAGGCTTTGCCTATAAATAGCTGGAGGGGGGTATGTCTAATGCTACTTTTGCAGAAACTTTCCAACTCGCCCAAACTTCTCGTTGCTCGCAACTCGCTAGGAAAGATGGTGTCCGCCGAATATGTGAATGCATGCCGATTGGGTTATGCCGCTCGTTTTACAAAGGTGACCTTCAAAAAGCTCATAACAGATCACGTGGACCTTGCTGACTTCTGGGAGCACTTTTTCCCCTACTGAGGAATGCTTTCGGTTAACGCTACCCCGCGAGGGGGAGAGCCTCAACACGTTCTTTCTGAACAGGCTCGTCCTTCTAAACTGTCACTTTGAGGTCGGCCTCCGCCTCCCCTTATGGTCAGAGTTTTGTGAGATCCTCCGACATTACCTGTTGATGCCAACCCAGAACAACCCCAATGGTGTGGAGATTATCGTTGAGTTCCTCATCTCCGTACAAGCATAAGAGATCACCTTTGACTTGGAGGTCTTTAAAAAGATCTTCAACATCCAGGAATTAAGGAGGGGGCCATCTACTTCTCCAGCCATACTTGTACTATCGCGAGGACGGTCAATAAGGTACACCACTGGACCGAGCAATTCGTAATCGTCAATGGTCCTGTCGGCAAGATCCCCCTTTCTCCTAAGAAACCTTCGGAGAGCGTCTTCCTTATCTCCAAACTGGTGGGGTTGATAGAAGAGCTGTAGAAAGCCTTTTGTGGGCGGAAGTTTGAAGTCGCCTACTGGCAACGCGATGTCAACAACCTCCCCTTCATCTATCCGGGAACAAGTAGACTTTTGGTGATGATCTTTGGTGCTAGCACTTCTTAAAACTCATGATGAAAGTAGGCTTCCTCCTTGAAGGAGTCCAGATGATCCCGTGGGAGCCTCTCTCATTGGGTAAGGAAGTTACCCCTCCCCTAATAGGTGGGGAATCTCAAACAAGCATGGACGGGTCATCTCCGAGCCATCCTTCCAGTATGTCATCTATCCCAGTGGATACGATGGATGTAGAACCATTTGCAGAGCCTAATGGCACCAATAAAAAGATGAGGTCTCAGCGTGGCAAGCCATTTTGGAAGAAGCAGCAAAAAAAGTGGCATTAGCAGGGATCCAGGCAAAGTGGGTGATGGTGAGCTGGGGACCCTTCCTTGCATCCAAACTTCGGCTTTGGAGTTGAGGGGGTGGGCCAATTCAGTTGTCTGCTGGTCACCTGGGTTGAGAATGAAAGAAATGGTAAACCTCCAATACCAATTTAAAGAGACTTAGGCAATTGATAATCTGTTGGGAACTATGTCCACATTAACCCAGGTTTGATGAAGTCACCCTGAAACTAAGATGAATTAGTTTGTATTTGATGCTTTGTTTGAGTTATGTGGTTGCAGGATTCCAATGGGAAGTGCAGAATAATGTCAGTCTACAATGGGTCACCAAACACAGGACCATACAATGTAATCCCTCATTATATGACCCAAGGTGTTGACTCATGTGTAGCCTCTCTATTGGGATACACTTCATGATTGGGAAAAATGATGTGGTTCACTCACAACGAGCTTTTAAACTCTTTGGGGTCGATAACATCTTTAAATAAGGTCTCTTTGTTAGTTAAGTGTCCTTCACTTTGCCAAGTTGAGAGGTTGGCATCTATACTTTCCCCTGATAATTTCTCTAGTCGGATAATAAGTGTGTTCAGGAGGTAACTCGGCCAACCTATAAGGGGGAGCTGATCTTGACCGTTAATGCAAATGCTTGGTTATACAAGAATACATTAAAACTCGATACACTGTTCCATCACCCATTCTCGATTTACAAAAATCAAGTCGGAGGCTCATTTCCTAACCTGATCTTGGGTAGTGATACTGTTCCTTTACGAATTCTCGCTCTATCACCTTTCTATGAATGTTAAAGTATTTGCAAAGGGGAATGACTCTAGAGAGGTCCAGCAGGACGCACACGCTCGAGGCCTCCATCCTTTATCCAACCGAGGAGTAGAATAAGCCTGGACAATGTGTGGTACTTGGGAGGTCCTTTGTGATGCACACACTCAACGCCTTCACCTTGAACTCAGGCTTGCTCTACTCGGGAATGCTCGTTGCCCATGTGACGATGAGTTTCTATGTTTTTAGGACAAATTTTGGTCATATGATGAGCTTATAACTCTTTAGAGTCCTCAATCGTCACTTTTTTGGCGAAGGACCTTTCTCTAAAGTACAATGTCCTTCTCTTGTCGAGTTGGTAGGTTGGTTCCGAAATCTCTCCTGATAACCTCTACAGTCGGATGAGAATGCGACTTCATGCTATCTCAGTTGCTCTTGGAAAGCTTACTTTTTAATTATGGAAATTACTATAGGATTGGTGCCAATAAGGAATCCTGACGAGCGACATATCATACCTCCTGGCCAGAATATCTCGCTGCCCTCCCTCAAACATGTCGAGCACCTCAGGTTGTCACACAATACAAATCCACCTAGCCAGTGAGAGGTTCACTCCTGGACCGAGTACTCCCTCGGAAAGGACTATGCCGACAAGAGATTCGGCAGAAAATCTGCCCCCGCCACCACCTATAACTGCGAGCATCCGACCTTCCTCCACTGCTATCCCAAATGATTTGTTGATACCATCATCACGTAGTGGGGAGAATAGGAGGACTCAACCGTCTAGCCCTTCGCCTTCCTACAATCGTCGGGTTTAGGACAATCACGGGAAGGCGCATTCCAATCGTCCCATCGATGTCTCTCAGCGACATGCGAACTCGTAAAACACTCCTCACACTCCAACATGGGCTATCGCAGGGGTATGCTCTCAAGGAGACGGGGATCACAATATCAGATCCCCTCTCCTCATCAGGTACACACACTTCAGCATAACTCTCCTCGATAGGATCGCACTCCCCCTTGACGTGAGTCCCCTCATCAGGAGTGCTCTCCATATCGGTGCGATATTAAGTCTTACATCCCACACGTTAGTAATTCTCCTCTCTAGACTTAAGGTTTTTCTTCCCTTTTTTGGGTTTGTGCTGACCTAGGAGAGATTCCCTGCAAGTCACCCCCCCCTGTCATGGTCCGCACTGATCGATGCCATCAGCCTCATACTCAATAAGTATCAGAATATGGTCGCTTCATCCTACCTCAAGGTAGAGACTAAATTCGGGAAATTAGCGATCTGCGAGCCACACCATCGACTTGGTTCGCTGGAAATACGAGCGGCCAAATTGGAGGAGTTTGAGGAGTGCCTGATCTTCACAGAGTCATGCTTCTATGCAGTCAATCATGTGGAGCATCGACTCATTATGGTGGAGCATCGACATGAGCTGATACACAATAAACTTCGAGGCATACAAGCGAGCATAGGCTTGGCAGGGAGGCTGGAGAGGATGGATGACAACATCTGCCTGAGCGAGGATTTTTTGGTGAAGGCAAATGAGCATCTCCGCCGCACGAACGAGCATGTGTGGTCCGAGCGACATACTCAACTAGAGGAGCAGCCCGAAAACCTTGAGTGCCTTAGCCTCCTTTATTATTTGTAATCATGTTTGTAATTAATGAACTACGAACAATTGGTGTTGTTGCTAACTTGTATTGACGAGCATGTTTTTTTTTCTTTATTTGCATGAGTTTTTCTCTTTCTTATATCTTGCGATGAAGTGATTGTGATGTGTATGTATGTGAATATATGCTTAGGTTTGTCGCCACCCCTGACTGAGCACTTAGGTCGTGAGAGAGGTTTTGCGAGGATTGCTTCATCGGTGGGCGACTTGTAATGTGTGGAGCGTTATCGCTAGTGTATAGTCACAACCCCCCTTTAGGCTTTACCTATAAATAACAGGATAACAGGAGGGGGGGGGGGGGGCTTCTGACGCTACTTTTCCCGAACCTTCCCAACTCGCCCAAACTTCTCATTGCTCGCAACTCACTCAGAAAGATGGTGTCCACCAAAGATGCGAATGCGCTTTGATTTGGTTATGTCGTACTTTTTACAAAGGCGACCTTCAAAAATCCCATAACAGATCGCGTGGACCTTGCTGACTTCCAAGAGCACTTTTCCCCCTACTGAGGAAGGATTTCGGTTGAGTCTACCCCGCGAGGGGAAAAGCCTCAACACGTTCTTTCCAGACAGGATCTTACTTCCTATTCGGCACTTTGAGGGTGGCCTCCGCCTCCCCTTGTGGTCGGAGTTCTGCGTGATCCTCCAACAATACGGATTGATGCCGACCCAGATCAACCCAAATGGTGTGGAGATTATCATTGGGTTTCTCACCTTCTTGCGAGCATAGGAGATCGCCTTTGACTTGGCAGTCTTAAAAAATATATTCAACATCGGGGAGATGAAGGAGGGGGTCATCTTCTTCTCAAGCCATACATGTACCATCGTAGGGACGGTCAATAAGGCACACCACATGACTGAGTGGTTCGTGATCATCGGTGACCCTATTTGCGAGATTCCCCTTTCTCCTCAGCAACCTCCAGAGAGCGTCTTCCTCGTGCCAACGCTGGTGGGGCTGGTAGAAGAGCTGCATGAAGCCTTTTGTGGGTGGAAGTTTGAAGGCTCCTACTGGCAGCGGGATGCGAACAAGCTCCCCTTCATCTATCTAGGACATGTAAAATTTCTGTGAGGATCTTTGGTGCTAGTGCTTTTTAAAATTTGCAAAGAAAGTAGATTTCCTCATTGAAGTTGTCCAAATGATCCCTCGGGAGCCTCTCCCGTTGGCTAAGGAATTTACCCCTCCCCGACAGGCGGTATAAGACCCCATTTTTTTCTTTTACAACCGGGTCTTACGCCCAGAATCGCCGTTTTGCGGTGACACCGACACTCGGGAGGGTCGCCACTACAAAACGCTGATTTTGCCAGCATTGATGATCATAGAAGGGAGTAGAAGTACAATTGAACAAATATAAGTTCAAGTCCACAAGATCACACATATATATAAGTAAAAGTGCTATAGTCTACAATGAGTACAAAGTATGAAAGAGGGTAGAAAAGAAATATGGGCTTAAGCCTGGTACATGTCTAATATAAATAATCTCTCTCTCACAACTCTCACATCTAGCGTCAACAACTGAAAACTGTCCACGACCTGTTGCCATGCAGTAGTGGTAGTGCGCAGTAACTGCTCCTCGTGTTTTGATGCCTTGTCCTGTCGGTGGTGATGCTCCTGCTGCTCGGTCCCCTAAAATGATGTGGTTCACTGACCGTTAGTCAAAATACTAAGCCATTATCGTCCTCGCCTCACCCCTGCGACTCCTAGGCACCGTGCGGGGAGGATGAAAGTGGAGGACAACAAAGCAGAGTGGAACGTGCAAGTGACAACTACCCTAGCAGGTATATGTACAAAAGTACTACAAAAGGAAAAGCAAGCTAGTAGTTCTATAATAAGGAAACAGTAATGTAAATAAGTAGAGTATAGCAATAAGTGTATGAAAAGTAAACTAAGAAATAAGTGACCTTAACTTATATGAATGCTCATACAAACTTATAAGTTAAGGGGTCTTTGGCTAGGCTACCATCGTATAAAAAGTCTCATACCAATTTATATGATGGAGTGTCAGGTTTAATGCATATATGAGTGCAGTGATATGATATGCCATGATTCATGCAAATGCAACACATGCACACGACTCTATATACAAAGAACTTTAGTTCCCCCTATTTGGGCATCAATCCCAGGAGCCTCCGCCGTGGCAAACGGAGACAGTGGGTCGGGCCACCCCACTCCTAGGCTGGTATCCGTACTACTAGGCGTAGCCCTTACGTACGCCCCTGAAGGACACAACCAGGGTCTCCGCGTACTATGCTGACCCACCGACAGACTTTCCCTTAGCTAAGTGTCCACCAGACTCACTGAGTCATCGTATCGACGTCAGTGTGAACAACTGTCTAATATCGAAGACCCACCACCTTTATGCACATGCAATTATGATAGATATAAATCTCCGAGCCGCCGGATCCCCGGATTAACCCGTCCGTCACAACAACCTTTCGAGCCTACCGCTCGTGAGTCTAAACCAAACTAGCCTCCCATGACCACGAGGTGAGTAGAAGTGAGGTCCTAATATATTGCTAATCTCTCTCGTATTCTTTTTAGTCTTATGGTTTAGGTTAACCTTGGACTGCCTAGGGCATTCCCTGTGAAGGGCTCTCGGAGACACTAGGAATTACGATGGGCTGAATCCCAAAACTCCCTTTCGCAAGGTATTTGCTATTGTTGGTATCTAAAAATAACCAATCTCATTTAATGTTATACTAAATCTAACCCTAGTGTATTTTGACTCTCTCTCTCTCTCTACAAGAAAGACGATCTTTCGTCGATCCCGAGCACCACTTAACACTAGTCAACCCAACACCCTCCCCATCTTGTCTCCTAATGAAGAACTTATTTTCACCTTAGCAAATTAGTATTCTATTAACCCCGACTCCCTATGCCCATCCTACATGCTATCACAATTCTGCGGTTTTACTATGTGCAGACCAACCTAAGCTATATGATGAGCATGAGTGGTGACCCCTTCCAATATTCTTCCAAATGTCCTATAATTATTACTAGGGGTCTATCATGCCATTTGTAGACTAAAACCAGAAAATAGTATTTTTCCTAACTTAATTTTTATTTAATTAATTTTTTGCATAGTAATGCCAACAATGCTTTTGAACATCAAGTATACTTTTCTCTCTAGGTAAGGCCTTATAAAAATTATGCCAAGTGAATGTCATCAAAATAATAATAAATACTGAAATTAATAGTTTTCCAGAATGAATTTGACCATCAATAAATTATTGCACAAACAACTACAAAATTAGTATAAATAGGGAAAAATTAGAATATGCCTTCCGACATGTGCAAACAAAAAACAAGAGACCGAAAAATTGGAGTAACAAAATTTTTATTATCCAAAAAGGTATCTATTACAAAAGTATAGCCTCTCTTTTATAGAATAGAGGAGATGGGAGAGATTACAATTAAGCAATGTGGGACTAAATAATTACAGGTGTAAGTAGTTTAACATGAAAACAAGTCGAACAGGCCGCGCGGTTAGACAAATAGGCTAACCGCCCGACCACCACAAGAAAGAGAGAACAAGCCGCCATAGGAGACCGTCCGGTCTCCATATAACAACACTACCCCTCAAGCTGGAGCATATATGTCAATCATGCCCAGCTTGTCGCAAATGTGAAGAAAGGAGGCGGACACCGGCTTGGTGAAAATATCTGCCAGCTCTTTATCGGAGGTGACGAATGAAGTATAAATTTGTTTCTTCAAAATCTCTTCCCGAATAAAGTGGCAGTCGACTTTAATGTGCTTTGTTCTCTCATGGAAGACCGGATTTTTGGAGATGTATATAGCGGCCTTGTTGTCACAAAACATAGGTAGAGGATGGTTGTAGACCTCTCCTACGTCAAGCATGAGAGCCCGTAATCACTTCTATTCACATGTGGTCGATGTCATACTTTGATATTCTGCTTCTGCGCTGGACCTGGAGAAGACAGACTGTTTCTTGCTCTTCCAGCTCATAAGATTTCCCCTCATAAAGGTGCAAAAGCCCAACGTTGACTTGCGGTCTCCTTTGTCATCAGCATAGCTTGAATCTGAGTATGCTTCAATCTTCAAATGACCATTCTTCTGAAAGAGTAGTCCTTTTCCAGGCGCTGATTTAACATACTCCAATATCCTCAGGGCAGACTGTAGATGACACTCACTAGGAGCTTGCATGAATTGGTTAACCTTACCTACAACATAGGCGATGTCGGGTCTCGTCACCGTGAGATATATAAGTTTGCCAACCAAACGTCTGTACCTTGTAACATCTGAAAGAACAGGAGAGTCATCCATCCATGTTTTATCTTCTCCAGTCGCCATGGGGCATCGAACAGGTTTAGCCCCAGTCAACCCTGTCTCTTTTAGCAAATCAAGAGCATACTTGCGTTGGGAAAGGATAAGGGAATTGGGCTTCTGAGAGATTTTTATCCCCAGAAAGTATTTTGGAGAGACCATATCCTTTGTGACCAGGTGTTGGCGAAGATGCTTCTTTGTCAAGGTTATCCCAGCCTGGTCATCTCTAGTGAGAAGAATATCATCCACATATACAACAAACACTACCAGACCCAAGAAGGTTTTGCGAATAAATAAAAAATGATCGGCAGAACTTCTCGTAAAACCCACGACCGCCACAATCCCGCTGAACTTGTCAAACCATGCCCGAGGGCTTTGCTTTAGAACATAGATAGCCTTCCGTAGCCAATATACCTGTATCTTCCCCTGAGCAACATACCTTGAAGGTTGCTCCATATAGACGTCCTCCTGAAGATCCCCATATAGAAAGACATTCTTAACATCTAGTTGAGAAATGGGCCAATCCATGTTGACAGCCATAGAGAGCAGGACCGGGATAGTGCTGAAACGAGCAACTGGAGAGAATGTGTCAAAATAGTCAACCACATACATATGGGTAAAGCCTTTGGCAACAAGATGAGCCTTGTAACGATCCACACTGCCGTCAGGTCGAAACTTCACCACATAGACCCAACGACAGTGTTGGATCCCAAGTTGGATTTGGTTTAGGTTCACTAAGTTAGGATCATCTGACCCAACATATATAGCCAGGGTCATGATTATGTCCTAGAGTCTAGGCCAAGTCCTTAGAGTCAACACTACATGGACCAGCCATCAACAGATTGCATAAAGACTCAAGACTTAGAGAAATTTCAGAGACTCAGGAAATGAGTTCGACGTTCGCCGAACTCAGGTCGACGAAAGTCGTGCTCAGCTCAATGAAATCAGAGACAATTCTCTGAGCTGAGCTCAACAAACTTAGTTCTCAGGTCGACGAACTTAGTTCTCAGGTCGACAATCTTTGGTTATTCTACTTCAACATCTTATTCCAGAAACATCTAAGTATTTGAAGTCCACCTTCACACTCCAGTCGACGAACTAACCTTCTCAGCTCGACGAACTTAGACCACAGTCTTGGCAAGATTTATCAAGTAGCAGTTAGAAGTTCTCAGCTCGACGAAACTAGTTCTCAGGTCGACGAACCCAGTTCTGAGGTCGATGATTTCTCGACATATTACTTCTACATTCTTAAGTCCAAGAAACATGGAATTCTGTTATCCAGTCGACGAAGTTATATTCTCAGCTTGACGAACTTGATGCACAGAATTGACAGGTCTAGAGAAAGCAGTTGTCAGTTCTTAGGTCGACGATCTTGGATCTCAGGTCGACGAACAACTATCATCTGGTCGACGAACTTGACTTCGCAGGTCGACGAACTCTGGACACAGATCGACGAATTCTGCTCAATGAATTCTGTAAAGTTCCAAACTTAGAAATTTCACTCCCTCTGTCCTTTTTCTATTGCAATAATTCCTGAGTAATCAATGCTAAAATATTATCTGAATATTACCGTTAGAAGCAAGCATTGATTACAGTCTTCATCAGGATTATTGTTTGCAGTTTTTCAATGGGACAGTTGGGGAAATCAATCAATGCAAAATATTCTCTAGGCCGTCAGCAATGAATGCAGAAGAAATTCAAAATTCAAATGGAAAATTTACATGGAAAATATAAAAAAGGATTTCTTCATCTCTCTAGAAAGAAGGCAGGATACAGACGACAATACACAGTTCTCTGGAATAGTATAGCAATCACACAACAATACATAATACAGTGATACAGAGAAAGAAGCCCTTGATCAGAGAAACATCAGCAAGCTGAAGAAGAAAGAAGAACATATATTCAAGATCAAGAGTCTTCTTTCTTCTTCTTCCCAGGATACTTCAGAGGCCAACCAATACTCTATTAGTCAAGAAGTTCCTAGATACTTTCTGGTCAAGGCTACACGTTTGAAGACCTATCACCCTGCAGCAAAGCTCCATCTTTCCTCAACCATTCAATATCTCAGAGGGAGATCTTTGCTAAAATCAATATTCACAAAAGTCTTCTCAGTTGTATTTGAGAAAGAGAAGACAAAATCATTCTCTCACCCCCACTGTATAAAGAGTTCTTATCTCCCTTCAAAAGTTATTCCTGGTTGCAAGTCACCTGATCAAAAGACTTGAGGTTTGATTTTTGAGCACCTGATCAAAAGCTCATTGGTGGCAGTCACCTGATCAAAAACCTGAGTGGATTCCTACCAGGGTGGTAGAAGAGTGGATGTACCTAGGTTGGGGAACCACTATAAAATTCTTGTATTATCTGTGTTGTCCTTTTCTTTTGTTCTTATTGTGGCTGTGCTAATTAGGTTTACTGTGCTTGTGATATTTTATATTTGCTGATTCTGTGTTAAGTCAGATTATTTTAGGACTAAGGTTTATTTACAGGAAAAGTTTTAAAAACCTCAAGATACTCTATTCACCCCCCTTTAGAGTATACCAGATCTAACCCCTAACTTTCAATTGGTATCAGAGCAAGGTTCCTTTGGTTGTACAAGCTAACCCTTGAACCAAAGATCCTGAGTTAGATCTGCCTTTTTATTTTTTTTAGAATTATACACACAACATGACACAGAACAAAGACTATGCAAGCACCAGACCTACAGTATGCAACCTAAACAAGTTTGCCATCTAGAAGGCAAGAATTAAATTGTATATGAACTCTATTGATGAAGATATCTACAACTCTATCTTGACAGTTCCCCCTCAGACATCTACCTTTACAGCAACATCCAACACTAATGCAGTACCACCACCTGAGTGGACTGAAGCCCAGAAGAAGGCTAGAGTTGCTGATGCTAAAGCCATGAATATTCTAGCCCAAACTATGTCTGATGACATATTCCAGAAGGTGGCTGAATGCATATCAGCCAAGGCCATTTAGAGATCCCTTAACCAAATGGTGGCTGGATCTGCAGATGAAAGAAAGGACAAAAGATCCAATCTCATATCCCAATATGAGAATTTCAAGAAGGAGGAAGCAGAATCAGTAGCAGATATGTACAATAGGCTGAGCTCTATCATCAATGAGCTAAAAACATTGGATAAGGACATCACCCTCACAGAGGTGAATAACAAAATCCTTATATGCTTCCCGAGCTCATGAGATTCAAGGATCTGGCCCATCAAGGAGGCCAGAAGCCTAAATGAGATTTCCACTGAATCTCTTTTAGGAAAACTAAATTCCTATGAGAAGCTCATCAAATCCAGAGAAGCAGCTGAGCAAAGAACACCTCCACCAGCAAGGAAGTAGCACATCATTGCACTTAAGTCTACTGAGGAGACAGAGACTCCAACAATCAATGAAGAGTTGATGAGTCTATTTGTCAGAAGATTCTACAAAATGACAAAGAAAGACTTCAGAAGAAAGTCATCCAGGCAGGATGACAAGCCAAGGTATGACAAAACACCCACTAAAGAAGTGGTTTGCTTTGGCTGCAGAAAACCTGGACACTTCCTCTCAGAATATCCAGAAAATCAGAAGAAGGAGAAGAGAAGAGAGAAGGATTCTAGAAGACAGCATAGCAGCAGACCTTCCTCCAGCAAATATAAAAAGAAGGAGAAAGGCTTTGTAGCTGAAAGCTGGAGTGAAACAGAAGATGAATCCTCATCTTCCAGCTCCAGTGAAGAAGAAGAAGAGGCAAGGGCCAAAGAAGTGTGCCTCATGGCCATTAATGCCTCCAGAAGCCAGTCAGATGAAGATGCATCTGGGAGTGAAGAAGCCTCAAAATCTGAAGCTGACCCGGTACTTTTTACTTTTGATTATAGTTCTGATTCATTCAGATCTGAATTTAAAACCATGTGCATTGATCTGATAAATTCAAAAAAAGAAATTAACACACTCAGGGAAAGACTAGGAAACCAAGAAAATGTTATTTATGAAAACAATAGGCTAAAAGATGAACTCACATTAGCTAATGAACAAATTATTGCTTAAAAAACTGAGCTATATGAGGCCAAACAACTTGAGGAATCTCTCAATGGGAGAAGCCTCAAGCCGATGGACATTACAAGCACTGTTAATGCCAGATTAAATGACAAGCTGAGCTTGGATGCATCATCAAGTTTGCCCCCCATTCTCAAGAAGAATATTTTATCCACACCCATTAAATTTGTTTCTGCTAAAGGGAAAGAAATAATAACCAACAAACAAACCACAGAACAAATGCCTAACTCAAAACGTCAAAATAACAGAAATCATAAAATCGTAGGTAAAACAAAGTTCAGTAGATTTCGTCGAACTCAGATCGACGAAATGTGGCCAGTTCGTCAAACTCTAGTCGACGAACTCTGAATGCAGAGTTTAACTATAATTATTCGTCTTACTGCGATCGACAAACTTTGTATGGTTCGTCGAGCAGAGATCGACGAACGTGGGGCACAGAAAATTACTATGTTCATTCTCTGGGCAGAGATCGACGATCTCATCCCAATTCATCGAACTCTGGTCGACGAACTCACAACATTTCGTTGAACCCAGAAAGGCTTAACAAAAAATATAACCATAATATCCACTCTATTAAATTTAGAAAATCATTTAATCCATTAGCTGATTGGATAATTCCACCAAGAAGATATCATCCATTAGGATACAAATCTCAACTAGAATTTTCTGTGATATCTAGTTTTTCATATCAGTAATACAAAAGACCCAAGGTAACCTAGGTCAAGAACAACTAACTTATTTCATTGCAGGAAAAGGGCTGTCCAGTAGTTAATCAACTATGGTACCTGGACAGTGGATACTCCAAACATATGACTGGCAGCAAGGACAACCTAATCAACTACAAGTTGAAGCTGAGACCAAAGGTCATCTTTGGTGATTCAAAGTGTGGCCAGTCTGAAGGCTATGAGAAGTAAGGATTGAAGCAGTCACATTCAAGAAGGTGACCTATGTAAGTGGACTCAAGAATAACCTCATCTCCATAAGCCAATTATGTGATAAAGATTATTCGGTACATTTCAACTCAAAAACTTGTATTATTTCTAATAAAGAAAAACAAAATGTTTTAATTGGAAATAGACAATGAAACATTTATTTAGTTGATTTCTATTCTGCCAATTCAGATATTTATTTGCTTAATATAGTTTGCAATCAAAATGAATTATGACATAAAAGGCTAGGACATGTAAATATGAAAAACATTGCTAGGCTATCTAAAGACAGTCTTGTAAGAGGTTTACCTTCTGGTCCCTACAAGAAGAAAGACTTTTGCAGGGTTTGTCAACTAGGCAAGCAAACTAAATCTAGCTTTAAGTCAGTTAACAAAAGTGATTCACCTAGGATTTTTGTATTTGCTACACATGGATCTCTTTGGACCCATTGATGTACAAAGCCTAGAAGGGAAATCTTACACTTTAGTTATTGTAGATGACTTCTCAAGGTTCACTTGGGTGTTCTTTCTGAGATTTAAGTTAGATACCTTTAAAGTTCTTACAGATTTTCTCAGGACCATACAGATTGAGTACTCTACTCATGTTGCATTGATCTGAAGTGATCATGGTACAAAGTTTGAGTATCTTCTTATGCATGAGTTCTGTGAGAAGGAAGGTATCAGACACTGCTTCTGAGCTCCTAAAACTCCCCAACAAAATGAGGTAGCTGAAAGGAAAAATAGGACCCTAATTGAAGCTGCAAGCACATTACTTGCAGATGCTTACACGTCTCTATCCTTTTGGGCAGAGGCTGTAAGCACAACAAATTATATACTGAACAGAAGTTTGATACATAAACTAAATAATAAGTCCCCTATGAATTACTTAAAGGGAAGAAACCTAAAATCACCTATTTTAAAGTATTTGGTTGCATATGCTATATACATAATAACAACAAGAAATACATTAGAAAGTTTGAAGCTAAGGCTGAAGAGGGAATCTTTCTAGGATATTCCCAAGTAAGCAAAGCTTATAGGGTGTTCAATAAATCAACTTTAAAAATTGAGGAATCTATACATGTTACCTTTGATAAAACTAACATTTCTTATAAGGAGAAAGAGATTTCTACCAATAATCCTTTGCAGGTACCTCACTTGTGTGAGAAATTGGATGGACTAAACCTCACCCAAGAGGCTTCAACACATCCTTCTCCATAAGTTGATGAAGGCAGTGAAAAAGAAAGCACTGAAGTGACTGAACTTCATCTAGCACTAAACATAATTCCACAAGAGGAATTAAATCAAAATGCTGTTGCTGAACCAACTCCACCCACTGATCCTATCATACTAAGGGATCACCCTAGATCCCAAGTGATTGGAGACATAACAGTAGGTGTACAAACAAGGCATCAACTCAACCAAGACTTGATGCATGCCTGTTTTCTCTCTCAAGTTGAGCCTCAATCTATACATGATGCTGAGCAAGATCCCCACTGGATTATTACTATGCAAGAGGAACTCAACCAGTTTGAGAGATGTAGAGTTTGGATTTGGTTCCAAGACCCAAAGACTACCCAGTCATTGGAACCAAATGGGTATATAGAAACAAACTGGATGCCCAAGGTGCAATTGTGAGGAACAAGGCTAGGCTTGTTGCTCAAGGATATAGGCAAGAAGAAGGCATAGACTAGTTGCAAGGTTAGAGGTAATCAGAAACTTTCTTGCCTATGTTGCCTACAAGAAGTTCAAGGTATATCAGACTGATATAAAGAGTGCTTTTCTAAATGGAATACTAAAAGAAGAGGTTTATGTTGAACAACCTCCAGGTTTGTTTCTCCAACTCAACCCACTTATGTGTTTAAATTGCATAAAGCCCTCTATGGTCTAAAGCAAGCTCCAAGAGCTTGGTATGAGACCTTAGCTAGCTTTTTGATATAGCATGATTTCACTAGAGGCATAGTAGATAAAACACTATTCACTAGACATCATAAGGATAAAATCTTGTTAGTACAAATTTATGTGGATGACATCATATTTAGATCTACTGACTCTAAACTATGCAAGAGGATTTCTGACCTCATGCATTCTAAGTTTGAGATGAGTAGCATGGGTGAGCTCTCCTACTTCCTTGGTCTCTAAGTGAAGCAGCTACCTGATGACATCTTCATCTCCCAAGCTAAGTATGGTAAAGAGCTTCTTAAGAAGTTTGGGATGGCTGATGCCTCAGCAAAGAAAACACCTATGGCTACTAATGTTGTAATAGATTCTAATCCACATGAGAAATCTGTTGACCAGAAGTTATATAGGGGCATTGTTGGGTACCTATTATATCTTACGGCTAGCAGACCTGATATCATATTTGCCACATGCCTTTGTGCTAGGTTCCAAGTGAACCCTAAAGAATCTCACCTAATTTTTCTAAAAAGAATTTTGAGATATATAAAGAGTTGTCCCAGTCTAGGCCTATGATATCCTACAGAGTTAGAGTTTGATTTAACTGGATATTCAGATGCTTACTTTGCTGGATGCAGGGTTGGCAGGAAAAGTACCTCAGGAACTTGCCAGTTTCTTGGTATGAGATTAGTCTCTTGGTTTTGTAAGAAGCAGTCATCTGTGTCTACATCAACAGCTGAAGCAGAATACATAGCTGCTGACAGTTGTTGTTCCCATATGTTGTGGATTCAAAACCAACTCCTAGACTATGGTTTCAACTTAAATAATTCAACTCTACTATGTGATAACACAAGTGCTATATTCATAGCACAGAATCCAGTCCATCACAGTAGGACTAAACATATAGACATTAGGCATCATTTCATTAGAGAGTGTGTAGACAAAAATAAAATTAAACTTATCTATGTCTACACTGATTTACAAAGAGCTGATATTTTCACCAAACCCTTTGATGAAAGAAATCACTTATTCTTTATAAATCAGCTTGGAATGATCAATGGAGAAGCCTTAGTTTAATTTCTGTCTGCACTCGATGAATTTGCCAATGTTCGTCGAACGGAGTTCGACGAACTGGGGAAAGTTCTTGAGATATTCGTCGAACGGAGATCGACGAACTCTCTATGAGTGAAGTCATTTTCGTCGACCCGAGATCGACAAATCTACTTCAGAAAACTTTCGTTGAACGGAGATCGACAAAATGTCTTCAAATCTTTAGACTGAGCTCGATGAATTACTTAACTACAAATTCTTTCGTCGACCTCAGATCGAAGAATTATTTTATTTTTCGTGGAACGGAGTTTGTCGATTCATATTCTGGAAAACCTTATATCTAGGTTTTCTTCGACCTCCATCCCGCGCTTTCAGTTCCTTTGCACTTGATCGTCATTTTTTTCTTTTGCAGGTACTCTAATGGCGATTCCAGCAGGAAATCTAGCGGAAATGAAATTCGACACCGACTTTGATGTCGATTTCGACTCCTTCCAGCATTCCGACCCAATCTTCCTTGAAATACTGCAACTTCTTGAAGACCAGCAATTGAAAAATCTGCTGTCCACTAGAATAAAGATATCTGCCACTAAGATCAAAGAGTGGGTATATACTTCTTCTACAACAGATGACAACACCATGACTGGAACTATAGCCGGTAATGCTGTTTCCATCACCCCCGCCGTTTTAACAGAAATTTTTGGATTAAGTAATGGTGAAGAAGAATTGGAAATGGATACTGAGGAGTTTGATATGATGCTAAGTATGATGAATTATTCTGGACTAACCCCTAAAAAACTTCTTAAGAAACACCTCTCTGCTGAATTTAAATTCCTAGCAGATATTGTGGGAAAAGTGTTGTTGGGCAAGTATACTGCCCATGACTACATAAACAGGCACCAATTCCTGGTTATGTGTGCTGTGGTAAATAAGAAGAAAGTGAACTGGGCTCAGATCATGTTTGATCTGATTAAGAAAAAGAATATAAAGAAAGAGGTGTGTTTTGGAAGAATATTAGGGATCTTCCTAAAGGAAAAAGCTGCTGAATCCCTGGTCTCCCAGACCATATTCATAAATGCTTCTAAGAGGCTCACATATGCTCTCTTTGGCAGGTGGGAGAGGACCATCACCAAGCCCTCCAAGGCTCCCTCCTCTTCCACCAGGGCTTCTGAGAGTACTAGGGCTGATCCAGCCACTTCCCACCCTACTGATGAGATCCCTCCTCTACCTCCATCACCTCCAGCCATCCAACCTCATCCTCAGATGGCACACCAATCTCCATACTCTTCCACCATTCCTTCTCTTCAACAACTACAAAAACAACCACAATAACCTGTTCATATTCCTACTCCAGCTTCCTATCCTGCACCTTCTCCACAAATTGATATCACTGACATCCCCTCTTCCCCTCTTCAGGAATCTCAACAACCTTCTCCATCCCAATCACCACAACCAACCCCACCTCAATACCCCCATGGCACACCCATTTCATCACCACCTTCATCTCCCTTACCACACCATCTTGACAACATCCCATTCTTTACTCTGCCTACTTCCCCTCCTCATACTTCCTCTCTTCCAGATGTCCACATGCAAGATGCTCTCCCTCCTACTCCACCAACTACTACCATCCCCACTTCTGTCTCCATTCCAACACCCTCTGCCACACCCTCTACCACTCCACTATTGGATCGATCCATTATTCCATCTCTCATTGCACTGCTTACTCCCCTCCTCAAAACAATTATAGCAGAGGCTATTTCACCTCTTGCTACTTCCATATCTTCTCTTGATGCACATATATCTGCTCTCTCTGCTCCTTCCTATTCAGTTAGGGGCCTGGCTTCAGTATCCACTGAAATCAGGCAGGGGGAGATACTCCATGAAGAATAAGCAGTAACAACATCAGAAGAAGCAACAGTACCAACAGAAATAGAAACAACAGACAGGATAGCAGCAGAAGCTGATAAATAAGTACTTGATAAAGAAGCAGCAGCAGATGCTGATCAAGAATTACTTGATTTAATTGATTTTATTGAGTCTGATATGGACTTGGATGAGCATGTATTGGCTGAGGAAATAACTATTGGTGATTTCATTATCAAACCCACAGTAGATTTGTTAAATTTATTGAGAACTTTTGATATAGTTCATTTGAACCTTCTTCCAGAATACAACACTAAGCCATCTTTGGCTATAATTCCATATACCTCACCCATAAGCCCCAAAGTTGCCAAGCAACTCAAGACCATTTTTGCTACTACAGTGATTCCAGCCATTCCATCTCCACCCAGAGCTATTTCACCCATACTTCATCCCCTCCAACAGATATTTCTGCTCCAGTTTTTGTGATGGATGATTCACCTATGCCTGATCTTGATGCATTGATCATGACTGACATTGAAGAGGAAAATAATTCAGTTGCTGAAAGCATTGAAGTGTACAGTTCTACAGCTCCAGCTCCTGCACCAGTTCTAGTTCTAGCTCCTTCTCCAGCTCCCTCCCAGGCTGAGAAACCTCTGATATCTGCTGAAGCCCTGAAAGAGATAAATGCAATGTATGATAATCCTCAGGATTCTACTGATGATGATGATGAAGAAGAAGACTCAGATGATGAGCCAAAGAAAAAGAAAGTGTCTAAGAAGAGGAAAGCTCATCCACCTCCTGCAACAAAATTAAATCCAGTAAATGACACACCATACTATATACTTCAAAAAATCACACCTTATAAGGGCATGTCATGTAACATCCCATTTCCAACTAGACCCCTAAGAGTGTTTTTGTCATGACTAGGTCATGATAAAATCTTAGGAAGCTCAAGAAGACCAAATGAGCTTAGGCATGAAGTTGGAAATCATCATGATCTGCAAATAATAGAATTCTAAACAATAGTTTAAGATGACCATGGGGCTACACCTTGACCCCATGACCCTACCACAACACCCCCAAACATTTTGGGAGGCCCATTAGAGCCATAAGGACCCATTGGGGTCAATCAAAGAGACTAAGTTGACCCCAGTCAACCCTAACCCTAAACGGGTCAAACTAGCCTACTTAGGGTCAATTGACCTTCCCCTGGCCAAGTGGACCCCACCCATTCCTTCCTAGACCTAAAGTGAGGTCAATGGGTCACTAAGGACACATTGTGTTCAGTCCTAGAGGATAAGTTGACCCAAGTCAACTCAAGCCCCTAATTTGTTCAAAGAACCCTTACTAAGGGTAGGTGACCTCCAAAGTGCAAGCTAACCATACATAACCCTTCCTAGACCTCAGGGGAAGCCATGGGGTCACCAAGGACCCCTTGGGGTCAATCAAAGAGACTAAGTTGACCAAAGTCATCCCTTGCCCTAAAAAGGTCAAAGTGCCCTAACTAAGGGTCAAGTGACCACCAAGGTGCCCAACCAACCCTACCCAAGCCTTCTTAGACCTTAGGGGAGGCCAATGGGTCACCAGGGACCCATTGGGATCAACCCAAATGGCCATTTTGACCAAGGTCAACTCCACCTTAATGTTAAGTCAAATTAGCCAAATAGGCTAACCCAAGCTTAAGCCCATTTCCCCCCACTTGGGCTAACTTTATTTTAATTAATCATAATGATTTTAAGGGATGCAAATAGGCTAGAGTGATGGAAAAATTCGGCCATGAGGGGGCAGGAGAGAGAAAAATCCAAATCCCTTTTAATGGAGGAGTGAGAAAGTGGAGTTAAGGCCATTCATGTCATGGGGAAGCCAAGGGCCATCCTTCTTTGCTTGATTCATCTCCCCTATCAGCCCTGAGAAGATCAGGAGACTTTCCAGGCCCTTCCACTGGCTGGATGCATTGAACCACCAAGGCCGAGAGGTGGCTTTCAAGGCCATTATTGGCCATTGATGATCCATCCTCTCCCCTCCCCAATTGAGTCTTTAAACACCTTCAGTGGGCTGAGAGGAGGATTTCCCATGCCTTACCTGAAGAAACCGAGCCACCCCACTGTGTTGTTTCAGAAACCGAGTGGCGTCGCCTTCAAAAATGGCTTCCCGGCGATCTTCGCGACTTCAGGCCACCGACAAGGTCCTCCTCTACTCCTCTCTTCGTGGGCTAGAATCCTAGATCAATTAGGAGAGAAATCAGGCTCAATTGAGCCAGATCGGGTGAGGAAAATTTTAGTTTTTCATGGGTTTTTATACCTCGTGAGTTCGCCGGAAACCGCCCCTCCGACGGCCGTGCCGCCGCCCGGCGATAGCCCCCACCTCAACGAAGGTGGTGGCGTTGGTGGCCGGCCAGGGAGGTGGCCGGGTGGCCGGGAAATGAGCTTGGAATAGGCTCCAGGTTCGGCCAATCCCAGCCATTGGCTGGAGGAATAAGATGACTAGGAGCCCCACGATTCTGCTTTAAGATCCGTGCTGGATCAGATTTTAATTATTTATGTTTTATTATTTTCTGCCTCATTTCTGGCCTGTTCTTAAATTAAATATTACAAATACGTAGGGGCTGTTTCAGAAAAATGACCACCATAAACATTGTAGCCCTTGAAGTCTATTTTAATTTAAAATTGATTTGAACCAATTTGGGTAAATGGTTTGACCACAGAACCCATTTTGGTGAGGGCTATACCTAGGTTAGACCATAGACTATTTTGAGTGCCCCCATCAATCCAGCCATCCCAATGACTTAAAATTTTGGATGGGGGTCATTCCTACCTATGCCTAGAACTTATAAAAAATTGGGAATTTTTGGAAAAAAATTCATAAAGTTTTTGTAGAAATGTAATAAATAATGTAGGAATTATTTAAAAGGTCTAATGACCTCAAAACCCTCCCAAATTTTGGTGAGTGGTTCTTGAGGTCTTCATAAGGCTCTGGTTAAAATTGCATCTCATTTGGAGATGGTTTGAGTTGCAATCATGCAACCCTAGCCTTGCCAATATAAGGCTATTTAGGTCAAATAGTGTACTTTGGGTTTTGAGTGGCCAAATCACCTCAACAGAGGTTGAAATTGGGGCAACTGACTTGGCATGACTTTTATCACCCTCCCATGGAAGGTGGGGTAGATTGGAGTAGATTTGCCTTAGGACCTAAGGCCAAACCCTAGGGAGGGGCTTTTGTGTCTTGTGAAGGGCAAGGGGTCAAAAGACCTTGTATGAACTTGAGACTTGGTAGACTGAGAACTAGAATAGCTAAAACCCCCTGGTAAAATTCCTAAGGGATTTGGGAATGGGTAGGCCCTCAAAACCCTAACCCTAGCTTAGGGCACAAACCTTGTAATCAAGGAGAATGTCACTAAAACTCTTTGAAAAGTGATGAGATTTGGGTTGAGTAGTTTTTAAAGCTAGTACAAGCTCTGGAGATTTTATCATGAATTTAGGATTATTATTTTGGATACTTCATTAACAAATTGGTAATTTGTATTATTTACTTAGAAATTTATTAGGAAGAAACTACTTGCTGGAAATTAATGAAATTCAGCCAAAGGTCGTTTATTATGTTTTGAAGATCTGTGAATTTGTATAGAATTTTTGGATGATTATTTTTAAGGGTTGCTTCATTAAGTATGGTTTCCCATGAAAATTTAATTTAATTTATTTTGGAGTCTAGCAAGCCTCTAAAATTATGATTTTTGTACAATGATCTTTTTTGAACCATATTAAGATTCTGTAATTTTTATATAATTTTCTGATGAATAATTTGACACTTCCTTCTATATATATGATTAAGAGAAATATTTTGGATAAATTAATTAGAGGTCAAATATTTTCTGAAAAATTATGGAATTTTGTATCTAGTCATATATCTCTGTTAATTTAGTGATCAAAATTTTTGGGTGGCCACTACTTGAGTAGATCATATAGTTCATGTTCAAAATTGCCCATGGCCAAACATTTGGGAAAATTCAATAAATATCAAATTAATTAGAAAAATTATGGATCTCTGATTTTAGACTAAATTTGTTATGATAGACCTCTGGTAAGTTTTTTAGGAGATTTGGAAGACAATCCGGAGTACCTCCTTTATACATCTCATATAGTATAGGGTGGTCTACATATAGTAACTGCGGAGACTGAACTAGAGTGGGTAGTGAATTTTGGAGAGTTGAATCCTCTGTAGGTTGCTGGTTTGGGTAAATAAAGGAGTTCATCATTGGAAGACAGGATTTGCAGAGTGAGAGGCTGACTAGTGTTGGGTGGTGCTCGGGATCGGCGAAAGATCATCCTTCCCGTAGGGAGGAAGTGTTTAATGCACTAGGTCTAGATTCAGTAAATTAATTATGGGTAGTGAAATCAGGTAGCAACCAATAATAGTAAGTGCCTTGCGAAAGGGAGCTTTGAGCGTAATCCCATCGTAGCTCCTAGTGCCTTCGAGAGCCCTTCACGGGGTATACCTTGGGCAGTCCTGGGCTAACGTAAACTGTAGGAGTGATAAATCTTAAAGAGCAACTAGAATAATTAGGGGTTCACCTTCACACACCCCGGTGTCTCGGGAAGTTGGTTTGACTAGGATGTCCGAGCGGTAGGCTCGGTGGTTGTGGAAACGGGCAGGATGGCCCGACGAGCTTTGACTCGGTTGATATTGGTGAGGGGCCGGATGGCCCGGCGAGCTTTGGCTCGGTTGATGTTTGTGACGGATAGGATGGTCCGGGGAGCATTGGCTCGGTACTGATACATAAGGTTGCATGTGCATAAAATAAAGGTGGTGGGTCTTCGGTATTGGAGTGTCGATGCACCGACGCCAGTACGCTGACTCGGCAAGTGTGGCTAGCACTTCGCCAACAGAAGTTCGGTGCGCCAGCCGGCAAGAGTACGTAGGAGTCCGCTTAGTGCACAAGCGTTGAGGCGTATGATAGGTATGACCGGTAGTGCTTTACTGGTTTAGAGGTGGGCGAGGCCCAACCCACCTCTTTCGTCTGCCACTACGGAGGTATCTTGGGAGGTTCGGCTCAAGAAAGGGGGAACTAAAGGTCTGTGTGTACAGAGTCGGGTGGGTAAGTTTCACTTGCATGATAGCATCATAACCCACTTGCATGTCATAGCATAATCATAACATAAAACCATTGTCACCTATTGTATAAGTGGTATGGGACGCTTACACAATAGGCCCTGTAAAACGACCCCTTGGTCTATAAGCTTGTGTGTGCAAGTTTATAAATCAAGGTTAAATTCTTTATATATATACTGCTGATAATAACCGATACTCCAACGTATAAATTGGTATGAGACTTTTTATATGATGGGAGCCATGCAAAAGATCCCTTGCTTATATGTTCCCGTATAAGTTAAGGTTAATTTTCATACTTTACTCTACTGCCACATGTACTATAAAATTACTAGTATAGGTCCGCTGCCATCTGTTTCTTGATTACTCTCCACCTTCAAGTCCTCCCCTTTCTTCCTCTCCGCTCGGTGCTTAGGGGCCATGGGGGATGATAGGACTTAGTCTTTTAGACTAACAGTTTTCGAACCATATCATTTAGGGGATCGTGGAGCCCAGCATGGAGGAGCAGCCCCGCAGGTCGGCATGCTTGGAGATGGGGCAGTCTAACACCAGAGTTCAGACGATAGGGACTGTGAGCCCCTGACCTTAGTAGTGATTTATTTTGCTTTTGCTTGAGTGACTATGTAGTGAGGATTTGATGTAGCAGGTTTAAGCTCTTATTTTCAGTACATTATATTCTATGGACTCTCCCTTCGTGGAGATATATTTACTCTGATATGATATTATTGTGGAAATTTGGTTAGAGTTTTTACCTCACTTGAGTTTACTATACTTTTGTTGCTTTTCTGTGATCGAATCGGCCGGCAGAATCGACGATTTGCGGTGATGACCATTCAGGGCGTGAAGGTGTCACCGCAAAGCGGCGGTTCTGGGCCTAAGACCCCAGTGTTTCAAAAAGAAAAAAGGGGGGGGGGGGGGGTCTTACATGCCAGCATGGATGTGGCTGTCCAAGAATGAATAGAAAGAAAGGAAGAGAAGCAGAAGATATTCTCCTCCTCCATAGAGATTAAAAAGGACCCTCCTCCTCCTCCAGTTGCTGGTGCTTCAAGTTCATCAACTCAAAGGACTACCCAGTTTCAAACTTATCAAAGACAGCATGGTAGATCCTCATCTTCAGGAAGTAGCCAGCAAGGCATTATTCATCTAGCAAGCAGCACCAACAACAACAGCAGCAACAACAATAACAACAACAACAAAAATTCCCTGAACATCAAAAGGCTGGAAGCCCCAAAAGAACTACTTCCCCTCCTATACCATTTGAAGATCCAGAGTCAGCTACACTGCTAGGATAGCCAGATTCCAGGAACTGGTTGGTCTGTCCATGATTAACAAAGCTAAAGCTGAAGGGAAGGATCCCTCTCAATTCTCAACCATGTCTAAATACAGGAAGGAAGAGCTTAACAGTTTTGCTAAGGCCAATAAATTTTCAATGTTGATGATTATATGAAGTTGCATCCAGAAGCAGTAGTGTCCAGGGCTACCTCTCTAAATATCATTGGGGCTGCTGACATGACAATGACAAAGGTTCAAGCTGCAGACCCTAATAGGGAAATCAAGTTTACTAAGCCTGGTGAAAAGGCTAAAGAGGAGAAGCACAAGGAGTAGAAGAAAAGGAAATGATACTTAAACTGATTAGTTTTGTGGTATTTTAAAAAACCGCTTTCTTATTTCCTGATACAAAGTCTTCTGTACATATATATCTGTTGCATTTGTTTAAAATTTCCTGCCAGATATATGTTTTATTGCTTTGTATATTTTGTATGTCTGTAATTAGTGACCTTACCCAAATATCGGGAGATTGTTGGATCCCTAGTTGGATTTGGGCTAGGTTCACTAAGTTAGGATCATCTAACCCAACATGTATAGCCAGGGTCATGGTTATGTCCTAGAGTGTAGGCCACGTCCATAGAGTCAACACTACATGGACCAGCCATCAACAAAATGCATAAAGACTCAAGACTTAGAGAAATTTCAGAGACTCAGGAAATGAGTTCGACGTTCGTCGAACTTAGGTCGATAAAAGTCGTGCTCAGCTCGACGAAATCAGAGACAATTTTCTGAGCTGAGCTCGACGAACTTAGTTCTCAGGTCGACGAACTTAGTTCTCAGGTTGACGATCTCTGGTTATTCTACTTCAACATCTTATTCCAGAAACATCTAAGTATTTGAAGTACAGCTTCACACTCCAATCGACGAACTCACCTTCTCAGCTCGACGAACTTAGACCACAATCTTGGTAAGATTTATCAAGTAGCAGTTAGAAGTTCTCAGCTCGACGAAACTAGTTCTCAGGTCGACGAACCCAGTTCTGAGGTCGACGACTTCTGGACACATTACTTCTATATTCTTAAGTCCAAGAAACATGGAATTCTGTTATCCAGTCGACGAAGTTATATTCTCAGCTCGACGAACTTGATGCACAGAATTGACGGGTCTAGAAAAAGCAATTGTCAGTTCTTAGGTCGACGATCTTGGATCTCAGGTCGACGAACAACTATCATCTGGTCGACGAACTTGACTTCTCAGGTCGACGAACTCTGGACACAAATCGATGAATTCTGCTCAACGAACTCTGTAAAGTTCCAGACTTAGAAATTTCCCTCCCTCTGTCCTTTTTCTATTGCAATAATTCATGAGTAATCAATGCTAAAATATTTTTGAATATTATCGTTAGAAGAAAGCATTGATTACTGTCTTCATCAGGATTATTGCTTGCTATTTTTCAATGGGACAGTTGGGGAAATCAATCAATGCAAAATATTCTCGAGGCCGTCAGCAATGAATATAAAGAAATTCAAATTTCAAATGGAAAATTTACATGGAAAATATAAAAAGGATTTCTTCATCTCTCTAGAAAGAAGGCATGATACATACGACAATACACAGTTCTCTGGAATAGTATAGCAATCACACAGCAATACAAAATACAGTGATACAAAGAAACAAGCCCTAGATCAGAGAAACATCAGCAAGCTGAAGAAGAAAGAAGAACATATATTCAAGATCAAGAGTCTTCTTCCTTCTTCTTCCCAGGATACTTCAGAGGACAACCAATAATACTCTATCTGTCAAGAAGTTCCTGGATACTTTCTGGTCAAGGCTACAAGTTTGAAGACCTATTACCGTGCAACAAAGCTCCATCTTTCCTGAACCATTCAATATCTCAGGGGGAGCTCTTTGCTAAAATTAATATCCACAAAAGTCTTCTCAGTTGTATTTGAGAAAGAGAAGACAAAATCATTCTCTCACCCCCACTGTATAAATGGTTCTTAACTCCCTTCAAAAGTTATTCCTGGTTGTAAGTCACCTGATCAAAAGATTTGAGGTTTGTTTTTTGAGCATCTGATCAAAAGCTCATTGATGGCAGTCACCTGATCAAAAACCTGAGTGGATTCCTACCAGGGTGGTAGAAGAGTGGATGTACCCAGGTTGGGGAACCACTATAAAATTCTTGTGTTGTCTGTGTTGCCCTTTTCTTTTGTTCTTGCTGTGGATGTGCTAATTAGGTTTGCTGTGTTTGTGATATTTTATATTTGCTGATTCTGTGTTAGGTCGGATTATTTTAGGACTAAGGTTTATTTACAGCAAAAGTTTTAAAAACCTCAAGATACTCGATTCACCCCCTCTAGAGTATACCAGATCTAACCCCCAACTTTCAGACAGCCAACGACATCTGTGCCAAAGGTAGGAGGACAGAGGGTCCATGTACCCCGTTCAGTGAGAGTAGAAATCTCCTCATCCATGGTAGCCTTCCAATGAGGAATAGTAAGGGCCTCCTGATAGGAACAGGGGATGGCAGTGGCCGAGATAGCTAGTGTAAAAGTTCTGCGAGAAGGGGTAAGATGATCATAGGAAACAACATCAGCAAGCGGGTGTTGGGTACATGCCCGAACCCCTTTGCGAAGAGCAATGGGGAGATCCAGGTCAACGGGTTCCTCAGTAGCCTGAGCATCCGTGGTGGAGAGAGCTAGCCCAGGAGTAGAGAGAGATGACTGCGGAGAGGAGGGAGATATCGCGAGAGGTGGACACGACGGAGGAGAGGGTGGAGATGGTGGAGGTGGCAGAACGTCAGTAGGTGTAGAGGGGACAGATGGGTTGGTATGAGAAGTATGATCATCAAGAGTAGATGAGGAGTCAGGAGAGAAGTAAGAGGCATTTTCAAAGAAGGTGAGATCCGCACAAACGAACTGCTTGCGGGTAATAGAGTCAAAGCAACAATAACCTTTATGAGTGGTAGAGTACCCCAGAAAGACACATTTAGTGGCCCGTGGTGAGAGTTTGTCACGGGTGGCAACGAGAGAGTGCACAAAGGTTGTGCACCCAAAGATGCGCAGAGTAAGAGGAAACAAATTCTTGTTCGGATAAAGAATGGAGAATGAGGTTTCACTGTGGAGAACTGTGGAGGGAATGCGATTGATGAGATAGCAGGAGAGGAGGACAGCATAACCCCAATAGGAGCGAGGAACATACATCTATTTCATCAGAGTGCGAGCGACATCGAGGAGGTGACAGATTTTGCGTTCCACCACCCCATTTTGCTGTGAGATGTAGACATGACTAGTTTGATGAATAACACCATGTTGCATACAGAAAGAAGAGAAATCATGACTAAGATATTCCTTAGCATTGTCAGAACGAAAGATTTTAATAGAGGTATCAAACTGAGTCTTAATCATAGAATAAAATGATCTCCATACAGAGAATAGTTCGAAGCGATCCTTGAGAAGATACACCCACGTACACCTAGAGAAATCATCAATAAATGTCACAAAATAGGAACTACCCCGACCGATGGTGAGGGTAGGAGCAGGACCCCATACATCAGAGTGAACGAGGTCGAACGGACAGGAAGAGCCATAGCTTTGCGTTGGTGGGAAGGAGGAGCGGTGATGCTTGCCAAGCTGACATGCGTCACAGTTGAGAGGAGGATGATGTGGAGGGAGGTGGGGCAGAAGCTGGCGAAGAAACCGGGGAGGAGCATGATCAAGGCAAAGATGCCATTGGAGAAGATCTATAGAGGAGGAGGAGAAGGCTGATAGAGCAGAAACGTTGTCGAGGAAGTAGAGGCCGCCGCTCTCAGTCCCAGTAGCAATCGTCCGTTGGGAGTCCGGATCCTAAAAAGAACAAAAAGTAAGAGTGAATGTGACAGAACACAGTAGTTGCTTGCATAGAGAAGTAACCGAAAATAAATTGCAAGGGAACTTGGTCACATAGAGAGTATCTGCCAGGCGAAGAGATGGAGTGACTTGAACCACTCTTGTCCCTTTAACCGGTGAGGGAGAGCCATCCACAAAAAAGACCGGGGCAACCGATCATGTGTTTCTAGAAGAGAAAAACACTAAGGATTGCCTGTCATATGATTGGTATCACCAGAGTCGATCAGCCATCGTCCGTGAGTAACAACGTCGGCACTACCGGAAGATGTGACCACCGAGATGGACTGCGTGGAGGAGGAGGTGGAGGCCATATAAAAGAGACCGCGCGATCAAACAGGAGACCGCGCGAGAACAGCAGAAAGCGATGAGAGAGAAGGTCGCGGCGCCAAGGACCAGGTCGCGGCGAGAAGGGCAAAAACACCAAGCTGGGCGAACAGCAAGCAACACTCCCCAGCAAGCAGGACGTGCGGCTAGGTAGGCTGCAGCGGACACAAGAAAGATTCTGCAGTGGTCACGGTGTCAACACACCAACGACAAGGAAGGCCACGACCAAGAAGTAGAGCAAAGCAGGGGGAAAGAAGTCGCACGACTAGAGAGAAGGCCGCACGAATAGGAGAAAGAGAAGATCACACGAACTGGGAGGAGTTCTCTAGAAAGGCAAGCAGGGCGTGCGAACAGAGCAGAGACCGCACGAACAGAAACTGGCCGCACGAATAAAAGGAGATCACGGGGAGAGAAGAGGCAGAGCAACCGCAAAAACAGGTCGCAGAAAAAAAGAGATAGGCCGCGCGCACAAAGGGTAGCGACAAAGAGGAGACAGAAACCGCACGAACAGGGCGTAAACAGACGGAAGAAACAAGTCGCAAAGTTAGGTCCCGAAAAGAAGGAGCAAGCCGCACGGACAGGTCGTCCGGAAAGAGGAATCTCACAGAATTAGGAGGAAAAGATCGAGTCCTCTGATACCATGTGCGAACAGAAAACAAGAGTCCGAAAAATTGGAGTAACAAAATTTTTATTATCAAAAAATGTATCTATTACAAAGGTATAGCCTCCCTTTTATAGAATGGAGGAGATGAGAGAGATTACAATTAAGCAATGTGAGACTAAATAATTATAGGTGTAAGCGGTTTAACATGAAAATAAGCCGAACATGCCGCGTAGTTAGACAAATAGGCTAACCGCCCGACCACCACAAGAAAGAGAGAACAAGTAGCCATAGGAGACCGCCATACCGCCCGGTCTCCATACAGCAACACAACATTGATGAGAAAAATACTTGATTAAAAACATGATTAGAAAAGTCCATTGACCAAGAATTACTATTTTGTCAACATCATTTGGTCTCATAAATAAATCATTTAAAACAAAACAATATTAGGCACTTTGTGAAGCAAACCATATAGACATCCCTCCAATAATTCTATAAAAATTCACAGAGCTCATGTATGATGTAAAAGGTCCTTCTAACAAATTGCATAAGTTTTAAATGAGTAGATATCTCTTAACAAATTCTTTAATGATTTGGGCTACTACAATGGTTGTGAATGAAGTATCTCAAATACTAACCTAAAATTCACACTAAAATTTCCAGAGCTTAATAACAATATTGTTTGGCCACTGCCTAAATTTCAAGGTCATCCAAAGTCTTATGATGCAATAATAAATTCAAGTGTAAAAGTACCCTAAACGGTCCTAAGTTGCTACAATGAGGATGTAAACTCTAAAAGTCATAGAATTACTTCCTAGGGTTATTTACCATCCTAAGATCACATGGACTAAACCCCAAGTCCATACATGGACATAACACCTTATGTCCTTCACAACCCCCAAAGTTCTACCCTAGGATTTGATCTAGGGTCCTAGGGCAAATCCACCATAATCCACCCCAAACTCCAAGTGAGGGTGTTTTAACTGACCTTGAGTCTCTGGCCAAAGTCCCATCCCCTGTGCATGCTCGACCACTCTACAGGCTAAGGCAGTCTAGTTTAGTTTGGTCTACTAGGAGGGTTGAGTTGGCTATAACATTTTGGTGTCGTCTGTGGGAAACAAGTTCCCCAAAGCTTGAAAAGGATCCTGAAGACTGTACCCTCTGCACAACAGTACTCGTAACTAGTGAATATGACAGGAAGAGCCTCCCGCACTACTGAAAGATCAATTCTTGGGGGGCACGTCCATCCAACTCTCCCAGCTCTCTCGTCAGGGCAACTCTCGCTATAGAAGCCATGAATGCATCTGATATGGAATTGGAAGAATGCAAGTGTCGGGTTGAAGAGCATCAAACAGAGATCCTCACGCTGCAAAAAGGAGAGGAGCACTCAAGCCCATAATCCTAGCCTCGGAATAGGCAGTCAAACTCTGTCAGCTTTGGATCGCTCTCCATCCAAACACTCCTCACACCAAACCTATGACATAGAAAAAGAATTCTATAATTCAAGTAATTCACCGACTCCTGCAAAATCAATTTAACAGATGGAAAGCAGTTATCACTGTTATCTACCAAGCGACAAGAGTATCAGACACAATGAGCTCAGATGTGAGGAAGTTCACAGCCCACCTATCAAAGAGCAAAAACATGAATGCTCATCATTCACACCAACCATCTTGGCGAGCCCATTCCAAAGAGATTTAAGTACCCAGATATTAAGAAGTTTGACGTGGTAGGCAATCCAGTTACACATATAAGACCTTATGTGGCCACAATGCAAACCTGTCAGGCCTCAAACGAGCTACAATGTCAAGTATTCCATACTGCGCTGAAAGGGTAAGCCCTAGCTTGGTTTTACTCTCTGGAAGAAGGAAGAATTGACAGTTTCATAAAACTAGCACATCTTTTTGCCAATTAGTTCACTTCAAGCAACAACAAGAAGATCACCTCTAATGGATTAGGTAAATCACAGGCAAAGAAAAGGAAGCAGGAGAATAGTTCTCATCAAGAGCCCAAAAGGAATCACAAGTGTAAGACCCCCCTCCCACTTACTAAGGAGGCTACCGGTCTTATGCCCAGAACCGCCGTCTTACGGTGGCACTAACGCACGGGTTAGTCGACACCGCAACACGCCGATTCTGCCGGCTAGTACGATCATAAACCTGTAGGCCAATATGAGCAAGGAAGTAATACCTAGCAGAGTACATCACAGGTAGTCCACAGTCACAGCACATATATATAAATATATGAAAGGAAAACATCAGTCCAAATGAGTACAGAAGTAAAATGAAGAGTAATAAGGGCTTATGCCCAGTACATAAAATCAAATCTCTCTCTCTCTCAACTCTAAACAGCGGAAGATATATATCATCACCAAGTCATCCCACCTGAGGTAACTCTGCAGTAGTAGTAGTAGTAGTAGTAGTAGTAGGTGGTGGTGGTATCAGCTCCTCACGTCCTGCCATCTCGTCCTGCTGGTCGTGCTGGTGCTCCATCTCCTCGAGCTCCTAAAAATATTTTGGTCACCGACCATTAGTCAAAAGGACTAAGTCGTTTCCTCCACACCTCACCACGCAACTCCTAGGCACTGTGCGAGAGGACGAAGCAGAGGACAACAAGGGGTATCAAGTGTAAACAGGTGGCAGTGACACTATACTAACAAGTATATGAGGAGAAATAGTAGTTCTACTCTAGCAGTTCTATATAAGGAGTACATGTGCAGTAAGTGAAGTATAAAACTGAAATAAGTAAGACAAGTGAAGTACGGTAAAGTAAGTAAAGAACTGAAAGTAAGTGCATGAAAGTAAAACTATTCTACCACAACTCTACCATCACAAATCGTATCTTAACGTATAAAAATGCCTTACAAATTTATAAGTTATGGTTACCAGGAAATTTAACTTATCATATAAAGAGCCCATACTAATTTATATGATAAGGATCTATGAAGCGTATGACCTAATATGAATGAATGTTTATGATGCAATTTATGCACAGGCAAGTGCAACTCACACACAACGACTCTGTGATCACAGACCTTTAGTTCCCACTTTTTTGAGAGCTAGCTTCACTCTCGGTTACCACCGCTGTGGCTACGGGCAGCAGCGGAGCGGGCATCTCCACTTCTAGGCCGGTATGCACACTACCAAACCTTAGACCCCTCTCATACACCTCTGTACACGTCTAAGGTGCACTCTAGAGTCTATGCGTACGTACTTTGCTGACAACCCGTAGGTCTTGTTGGGTTTGGTGTACGTTATCAGGGATCATCCTCCAGACCGCAGTGTAAAACAACCCACTGGCCCCTCAAACCCTCACACCCGCCTGGTGCACCGTACTGCCATCGGTATGACGAACGGCCAGTACCGTATTCCCCGCCACTAAATTTATGCACATGCAAGTATTTCATCCCGAGCCTTCAGCTCGCAGCACCAACCTGTCCTGAATCCCTCAAACCCTACACGGGTGAGCATTTATCATAATCCATCCAACCCTACACGGGTGAGAACGCACAATAGTGCCTTTATTCCAAATCCCTCAAACCCATCATAGGCGAGAATGAACCACAATGTCCTAACCTATTAGACTACTCTTGTCTACGGATTATTATACTTAGTGATTTAAGATTAATCTCAGGACTGCCCAGGGTATACCGGTGAAGGGATCTCGGGGGCACTAGGAACTACGATGTGATTATGCCCAAAGCTCCCTTTCTCAAGGATATTTACTTTAGTTGATGTCTACCCAAAATTCACCCTCAGCTGTTGTTATTACTTTTGAGTGATCCTAATGCATTAAGATGTTCTTAGAAGGGCGACGGTCTTCCGTCGGCCTCCACTCCAGTTGCTATCCAAGGGCTTGCACTTTACTCTCGTCACTAATACAACTCTATCCACTAGGGTCATATTCCAATTGAAGTCTCTAGCTCATTTATTGATATATCCCCTGGTGGTCCTTATAATATGATCTACTTACACAATGCACAACCCATGACTAACACCACCCCGAAATGGAAGTTCCAATTCCTTGGGTCACCTGCCCCTAATTATTTATCTTAGGATGGTATGGACTAATGAAGTGAGCCTATTAATTTTCGTAATTTTCTTAAGTCATTAAGACCTCTAATTAAATCATTTAATTAATCCCTCAGGTCATTTAATACATGAAGTATCACAAATTATAATCCACTGACCTAAGAAATTTTTCTTGAGTTATATCTTGGTGAAATATTGCTGTCTACCAAAATTTATAATTTTCCTTTGAATATTTATATTTATTCCTTAATTAATACAAAATTCATACAATTGTCATTTTCCAAATGAAGTATAAGGAATACATTACTAAAACTTTTAGGAAAATTACAGAGCATATATATCATGGATTTAAGGCTAATGGCAGAGTTTCATCAACATCTACAATGTAATGACCTACAAATTTCAATTCTTAATAATTTACCAAAATGCCATTATAAGGTTTTAAACATTACTGAATAATCCAAAAATGCTGAGAAAATTATACAAGGTTATTTATACTCAGATATATCATCAAGAAATTTTCCAAAATTTCCTACTATGTATTTTCACCAATTTGCTAATTAAGTAAAATGAGGGTAAAAAGTTAATTTCCACATATCTCATATCAAAATTCTTCAAACAGAGACATAAAAATTTTCAGGAGTTCAATCTAACATAATATTGTCCTTGACAAAAATTAGGGATTTTATCTCAATGATAAGCCTATTTGTACAATTATTTTTCAAAAGTTCTAATATTCCAAAAATTCCAAATAATGGGATTTGTGCTTCCAAAAATCCCATTATTACAATGTGGGGTATAATCCACTATAATGAGCCTCTGAAATCAATACCATGATTTTGGATGTTCCAAATAGGCTTAATTCACAATATATCAAAATTGGCTATTTGCACCCCAAGCCTATATATAATCAACACATGCAAGTGAGTTTACCCAACATGCAGTTGTCCAAATGTGCTGCAATTTTTACCACACATATGAATAGTCCCCAAGGACATGCCACCAAAATTTGGGACCATTTGGAGTCATAACCCTCTAAATATTTCATTTATTTAATTTTGTGTATTATGAATAAACTATAGGAAATGTGTTTCCAAAAATTCTCAATTTTTGACAGGGGCTAAATATGTCCTAAACATGCATGCACCCAAAATTTGGGCCATGTTGATTATTGGTTTGGCTTGGGCATCAAATTGAATTTCTACCCTTTCCTAGGACCAGTCCTAGACAAACTGACCTACATTGGATAAACTCCAAATTACAAGATTATAAACTGAACTTAACGTTAAGGTTCATAGAATTCAAAGGCCACCAAGCCTCTAATAGGCAATGTGTGAAATAGTGTGAATACATAATACTATAGTTTTATTTGATTTAATTTAATTGCTGAGCACGAATCTTAAAAAAGATAAAAGGAATCCGTCATCGTCCCCAAAACAGCGGCTGGCTGGGTATGCTGCTGTTTCCGGAGCTGAGGTTTCCCTCCACACTTGGCACCACCGTTCACACAGGGCGGGGCGATTCCGAGAAGGGGCCGGCGGTGAACGAGCATTTTAACTTTTGAGGCGACCCCACATTGAAAAGAAGAAGCTAAACTACACAAGCTAGAATACTCACAAGACTACCAGCATTAAAATCAGGATCTAAATCTAGTACGGTAGAGTGGAGCGAAAGAGATAGTAGGA